>JAJSPD010000021.1:0-715397 GCA_021307315.1 Bisporella sp. PMI_857
TAGCTGTGAGCCTGTGGCTGCTGTAGCTGTTGTAGCTGGAAGCCTGTGGCTGCTGGAGCTGTTGTAGCTGGAAGCCTGTGGCTGTTGTAGCTGTTGTAGCTGTAAGCCTGTGGCTGCTGGAGCTGCTGTAGCTGGAAGCCTGTGGCTGCTGTAGCTGTAAGCCCGTGGCTGGCCATGGGCGGAGCGTGCCGCTTGCAGCCCTGAAAGTCCTACAGCTGAAAACCCTTCGGCTGACTGTTACAGCTTCGGCCTTTTTTTTGACTTTTGCCTTTTGTAATTCCTCGAGCAAGCGCTGCCGTCGCTGTTGAAAATAAAGCGGAAAAAGCGTTTTTATACGATTCGAGCAAAGTCACAGTTCTAGCGAAGTCGCGTTTCGATTGTATTGCGAGTAATTTAGCTTGTTGCCACGTTAAGTTTGTAAAAAGAAATTAAAAGATTCTTGTCGCTAGCTAATTGTCGGAAATCTGATTTTCGGTATTAGCCAATTTAGTACGATAGTTTTTCAGCTTATAGACATAAATTCGAAGCTTTTTTGTTTTAAAGTTTTACGACTTTTTATAGAATTGATTCAGAAAGTTTTTTTAATATACAAAGTCGGAAACACGGTTTTCAGTTATTAGCTTTTTTTACATGCTACGAAGATTTTTAGTTGTAACAAATAAGCTGATTCTGTTCAAGTACACTGTACCGACTAAGCTACTAATTAGCTGTATTGCTTTTAATAAGCGTTGCTAATAGTTCTGATAAGCGGCCCAACCGGGTGCTAGTTCTTTTTCTTTTTCGATAACTATGTTCCATGCTCTTGCAACTATAAGAACAGTTTTGCACGTTTGTTTTTAAGTAACGAACGTGTTTTCTGTAAAAATGTGGATTTTGCTATATTTCGAATTGTAGAACTTATAGTCGGCTGGGGCATTCGACGAGGCTGATTGCTGTGCGGAAGACATGCTGATCTGGGCTTATAACTTGTCAGAAATGGGGTTTATCAGGCAAAAGGAATTAATTAGAGGATCTGTGAAGGTATTACAGTGATGGAAATACAGGCTTGTATGAGCGTTATTCCTTAATGATGATATCTACAGTTCTGAGCTGTAAATGAGGGGAAGATGTTTCTAACGTACTTAATAAGCAACTTGATCAAATAAGCAACTTGCTCACACCCCACCAATTTACATGCTTTCAAAACGATTTTTACAACCACCATTTGAATTGATTAATATAAAATTACATAGAATCTAAGCTTTTTTTTGTAAACATATACAAACTGTGTGTTTAAGTAATTTACATATACTACAAGTAAAAAGTGCGCGAAGTTGTACAACAGTTTGCAGATTTGTAACTTTTTTTATAAGCTGTAAATCAGTTTTTTGTACTTGATTTAATTTTTTTTAAACTGTTAAAACACTTTTTTAAGCAATATAAAACTTTTTTTTTGTTTTTTTTTTTTTTTGTCGAGTGTTTTTAGTTTGTAGTTATTTATTTTTTTCCGTAAAAAAAATAGCAAAATACATTGCTATTTAACAATTTTTAATTAATTAGTTTAAAACTTGTTTAGTTAAACTTAGTAAACTAGTCGTATAACAGCGAATATACTTTTTAATTGTTTAAGTTTAAAGCTTTAACTAAAAAATATTGTAAAACGTTTTAAATATTTAAAAATTTTAAATAAAAAAAATATTTATAAACGAAATTAAAGTTTATACATAAATATTAAATTTTAAAAATATTCGTTTTAAATTAAAAAAAACAAAACTTGTAGTTGTAAAATTATTACAAATTGTATTTATAGCTATAAATTTTTTGCGAGTCGAAACGTAAACTATAAAAAAGTTTAGTTTGTTAATATAGTTAAAGTTAGTTTATATATATTTTTCGATGTATTGTTTGTAAAACTGTTTTAAAACTGTAAAACAATTAAAGTTTAACAGTTGTAATAAGTGTAATAAATGTAGCAGTATACAAAAAATAATAATATTGTATTTTAAGCAAAACAAATTAAATTTTAAAATAAAATAACTTTTATATTCGTTAAAAATTAAAAGCTGATATACTTTTTTTGTACAATTTTTTGTATACTTTTCGAATATATTTGTAAATTAAATAAAGTTTAAAAAATCGTTTGTTTATTTTTTATTATTTAAAACAATTGTTTAATTTAATAAAAGTGTATTTGTATACTAAATCGAAATATAAACTTTTTTTTTAAATATTATTATTAGTAGTAAACTTTAGTTAAATAACAATATAAATTTAATAACTGTAATTTATTTACGGTTTTTTAATTAAAAAAATACAAATCGACTAATTTTTTCGGAATTTGTAATTACTTTTATAGTCGATATAATTTTTATTTAAAACTTTGTTTTATTAAAGTTGTATATATCGTTTTTTATAATTTTATATTTAGCAATTGTATTTTGTATAAACTAAAACTAGTTTCGAAAAACTGCAGAATTTTTACATTTAGCACGTTAATAATTGTATTTACAATTGTATTTCGATTTAAAAAAACTATAACGTTGTATAAAGTTAAAAACTTAGTATTTGTTAATTGTAAAAAAATTGTTCGAGTTTATATTTAATCGTTTTTAAAAAAATAAATTTGTTATTCGTTTAATAAAACTACTTTTAACTAATAAACTTTGTTTATTTATTAACAATATTTATTTAATAAAAGCTTTTTTTTTAAAATTAAAAGTTTAGTATTTATAGTTTGTAAACTTTTTTTTGCGCGTTTTTTTTAAATGCAATATCGAAAAGTCGAATATAAAATATTATACGCGTTTGCAGTTTTTTGTAAACTTGTAAAATAGCTATCGTAATAAGCTTAAAATGCAAAAACAATTCGACTTTTTTTATAAACTAATTAAAAAGTTATTAGTAAAATTGTGTAGAAATAAAGTACTAAAAACGCGTCGAAATTAGTAAAATGTAAACAAATTGCTTAATATATTTAATAAGCAACTTGATCAAATAAGCAATTTGTTTACACTTTACTAATTTCGACGCGTTTTTAATACTTTATTTTTACACAACTTTACTAATAATTTTTTAATTAGCTTATAAAAAAAATTGAATTGCTTTTGCACTTTAAGTTTATTGTAATAACTATTTTACAAGTTTACAAAAAAACTGCGAACGTATATAATATTTTATATTCGACTTTTTAATACTGCGTTTAAAAAAAACGCGCAAAAAAAAGTTTACAAACTGTAAATGTTAAATTTTTAGTTTTAAAAAAAAAAGTTTTTATTAAATAAATATTGTTAATAAATAAACAAAGTTTATTAGTTAAAAGTAATTTTATTAAACGAATAACGAATTTACTTTTTTAAAAACAATTAAATACGAATTTAAACAATTTTTTTACAGTTAGTAAATACTAAGTTTTTAATTTTGTATAATATTATAATTTTTTTAAATCGAAATACAATCGTAAATACAATTATTAACGTATTAAATACAAAAATTTTGCAGTTTTTTAAAACTAATTTCGATTTGTACAAAATACAATTATTAAATATAAAATTATAAAAAACGATATATATAATTTTAATAAAACGAAGTTTTAAATAAAAGTTATATCGACTATAAAAATAATTACGAGTTTTAAAAAAACTAATCGATTTGTATTTTTTTAATTAAAAAACTGTAAATAAATTATAGTTATTAAGTTTATATCGTTATTTAGCTAAAACTTACTACTAATAATAATATTCGAAAAAAAAGTTTATATTTCGATTTAGTATATAAATGTACTTTTATTAAATTAAACAATTACTTTAAGTAATAAAAAATAAACAAACGACTTTTTAAGTTTTATTTAGTTTACAAATATATTCGAAAAATATACAAAAAATTGTACAAAAAAAATATATCGGCTTTTAATTTTCGACAAATATAAAGTTATTTTATTTTAAAATTTAATTTGTTTTGTTTAAAATATAATATTATTACTTTTATATATTGCTATATTTATTATACTTATTACAACTGTTAAATTTTAATTGTTTTGCGGTTTTAAAGCAGTTTTATAAACAATATATCGAAAAATATATATAAGTTAATTTTAACTATATTAATAAACTAGATTTTTTACAATTTACGTTTTAGCTTGTAAAAAATTTATAGCTGTAAATACGATTTGTAGTAGTTTTACAGCTATAAATTTTGTTTTTTTTAATTTAAAACGAATGTTTTTAAAGTTTAATATTTATATACAAACTTTAATTTCGTTTATAAATATTTTTTTTATTTAAAATTTTTAAATATTCGAAACGCTTTATAATATTTTTTAGTTAAAGTTTTAAACTTAAGCAATTAAAAAGTATATTTGCTGTTGTACAACTAGTTTACTAAGTTTAACTAAATAAGCTTTAAGCTAGCTAGTTAAAAGTTGTTAAATAGCGATATATTTTGCTATTTTTTTTACGGAAAAAAATAAGTAACTACAAGCCGAAAACACTCGATAAAAAAAAAAAAAGCAAAAAAAAGTTTTATATTGCTTAAAAAAGTGTTTTAACAGTTTAAAAAAAATTAAATCGAATACAAAAAGCTAATTTACAGTCTGTAAAAAAAGTTACGGATCCGTAAACTATTGTACAACTTCGCGCACTTTTTATTTGTAGTATATATAAATTATTTGAATATACAGCTTATACATGCTTACAAAAAAAAGCTTAGATTCTATGTAATTTTATATTAATCAATTCAAATAGTGGTTGTAAAAATCGTTTTGAAAGCATGTAAATTGGTGGGGTGTGAGCAAGTTGCTTATTTGATCAAGTTGCTTATTAAGTACGTTAGCTCCTTGGCCTACTTACGTAAGCCGATTCCTGACACACTTAAAGTCAGCTTTGATGGCTAACCTTCCCCCAAGTCTTATAATTCAGATTCTCTGTATTCCGTTCTCTACTCCTTTTTCTGGATTTGACCCTCGTTTCCTGTACCTGCCTTTACGACGGGGATATAGCCTCCTTAAAAAGGGTATTCATATTTATCCACAACAGGACGACTTATATCGTTAGACTCAAACGGCTCTATCGTCGCAGATATCCGAGAACGTGATGAGCTTGAATGGCGGTTTGCTGGGATTTTAGCGACTGGGGCATGGGCTTTAAGCGCTGGATTTCCTACTGCTTGTACGTAAAAGAAACATAGTCGTCATCGCTCACATTTGATACATTTTTGTTTGAAAAAAGAGGTGCGAGAGTGAGGTGGAAGTTTGCTGGGCACTGTTCCTTACCTTATACAATATCATTTCCTAGCGGCACCTCAAGTCGAGTCACAACTCCTGGGATGTTAGAAGTTGGCTAGGCTAGTGACACTAAATAAGGGTTGTTAGTAAGTAATAAATGCCCTAAAGGCTCGGTTCAAAAGTTTCCTGATTAAAAGTTTGAGACAGCAGGCGTGGCATGGAAACACACTTGGGGTCCTCAAAACATTCCATTGTAAGGCTTCGACGGGAGCATTTTATGGTGAAGTAATTGGCAAGCAATGGCACAATAGCTAATGCATAATACATGTAGATGAAAAACAATTTCGGGGGACATCTGCAACTCATATGAAGACCAAGGTACCTGATCCTTGTTGTAGAAACAACTGATATAACGTCGTCTGGATCTGAGTTGCCGACACTTTCTCTTCTTGCCTTCCGTATGATATGTTCCTTCCATTCTAGCTGAGTGTCACCTCACCTAAATTCCCCCTGAAAGGTAACAGAGAGCTCCTGTCAGTCACATCTTTCACCCTCCTTCTCTTGTGAAGGAATTCACATTCGTCCTGACGTATATTCCCTTTCCCTTTCTCCTCACGTAATACTTACTGTGCATCTTCTTCAACTTCCCTAATCTGCCATCATCTCGTCAGGCTTCCAATTCCAGCCGTGGAAACTGTCACCTCCGACATGCTCTGCAATTCTTCATTTGCGCAACAACGGGCTTTGTAGCACTCCTGCCGTCTTGCATCATGCTTTCAGGCCGACCACACTTGCAAGATCAAGCCTTGCTCTGATCTCACGCATAGCAGAATACAGTGCTAACTTTTGCACAACTTGCCCGTCCCTATCCACGAAGATAAAGGTGTTATTGGATTCACATGGAAACAAGCTGGGATCTGCCGAAACAGCAAGTGCAACCAGCTTCCAGCACTTCCAAAGCTGCCAACCCAAACACGCCACAATATTCGGGAAGCGGCCTGATTTGAGCCCTGAAATGTTGACATCTGGCTTGGTGGTAGCCGTTTCGGCGATTTTTCACATAAAATGTGATTATCATGGTTGGCCCCAGGGACCGCAGTTACATTCTTTCTTCACTACATAAACTATCCCATCAGTGCTCCACGCGTCATCTGGGCGACGATTTATCGCGCTCAAGCACCATATGCTGTCTTTCGGTTTCAAAAGAACCGTTCTAAGCCGTGCTGGAGCAAAAATGACCTTCGAGAGCGCAATATTTACGTATTGGTGTGACAATCCAAGCCTTGTTGAGGACTACTCCACGATTCAGGCTTGGTTTGAATGGGATGATGAACGCCGCAAATCTGAGTCTCTTCGGAAGAAATTCAAGTATCCTATCCTCAAGGTTGCCTTGATGAATTTTGTTCAGGAGTAGATGTTGCAGTAAGAGGGCCGTTGTGGCTAAAGTCTGCACATCAGTAATATAGACAACTTGCCGATGAAAAGTAGCTTTTAAGACGGATATCTCAGCTCAGTATCTAGCAACTCAAAACACTGGGATTCGTCAAATACGTAAACAATTCATTCATGTATATGCCCAACCATTGCATCTGTGGCAACATGTATATCCGAGAGCCCACCTCATATCGCGCATCAATCCATGCATTCGTGTAATTTCATATGTGTCTTATTAATTTTGGCCGCCGTTGCCATCCCCACCTGTGTCATGAACCCAACCATCAAAGAACCGCCTACCAACCAGATCCATCTATCCCACCTCACGCGCAAATGCAACGATGAACTCAAAGAAAGAGAATCGGCGATAACTCTAGCCAGCCATACTGGCCAGAGGTGCAGGCTTTCCTTGTGCGTCTCCGCCTCCGATACGACGGTTGGCATCTGCAAGGTCGGACTCGGTAATGTCCTCTGCGTTCTTGCGCATATCGGGCGTGTGTTGTTTTTGAGATGGATGGTGGCCTATGGACATACCGACTCGGATCTGCACTTTTATTAGTTACCACTCTCCAGACTTGAATAATCATTTAGAGAAATGGACAGAACATACCAAAGTTTCCAAAGCCGTGTTTGAGTTGTCAACTAGATCATCATCAAACTGCATTGCTCCCTCCTCGAAAAGCAAAAGGATAGTACTGCCACCAAATTTAAAGTATCCAAGCTCCTCAGCACGCTTAACATTTTCACCTGCTTTCCTTGTGATTACGGTGCTACCAACCATCATGGCTCCAACACAAATAACCATCACGCGTCCATGGGCTACTGAATCAATCGGAATCACTACCCGAACATTTTCACCGTATACATCTAGCGCACTACGGATTGCCATGGGGTTGACTGTGTAGTATTCACCTGCGATGAGCTTTGGTTCACCCATCACCCCATCCACAGGAATGTGGAAGCGATGGTAATCTTGAGGCGCAAGACGGAAGATACCTAAGGCCCCATTGGTATAGCGCTTGGCATCCTCAGGATACGCATTGCCAAGCAGACGATCAATGGAGAACTCGCGGCCCTTGACCCATATTTTAGTCGCTACGTCCATCCGATTGAAGACGACAGATCGGCAATCGGCTGGGGAGACAATGATGCGAGGATTGTCTGGAGCAGAGCAGGGCCTTGCACCAGGTTTTAAGGCTCGATAGAAGAATTCGTTAAAGTTTTTAAATTGCTCAATTGGGAGAAGAACCTCACTCATGTCAAGCTGGTGGAACGCAATGAAGCCCTTAATCTGGGAGGCGGACTCTGGGTCATCATACTTCACACCTTGCTTGAAGGATAAACCCCGGAGCATTTTTCGAACTAAAATGGTCAGCAGAAACCACATATATGCCAATACAGGAGCATACTTCTCTTCTTTTCCATCTCTTTTTCTTTAAGACCCTTATACAATAACCTGATGCCCAGTCGAACATAAACAGACATGCGTTCCTCATTGATCTGACCAGTAATGCGATCCTGGACGAGGATATTCGCTGAGTTTGCGCCGAGCTTATAGCCCCCATAGGAAATTTTCGTAATGACCTTCGAGTACCACTTTCGTTGAGCCTGGCTTGCAGTCACGAAACCACCCATAACAATATTGTTGACTTGGCGCCAATCCAAGCTAGAACAGGTGGCAAGGTGGGTGATAATATCTGCATCTGTTCGCTTGTTCAAACGTGGCTGGTGGCAGATAGGACATTCCCTAATCTCTACTACATGCTCTTCGCCTTTGTCGTTCAGATCATCAGCTTTCCCCAAGAAGTCCCCTTCCTCGCCAGCTGTGGAAAGATCCGAAACAGCTTGGGTAGGGGCTCCTAGATGGGACGAATGGTCTCTCTCAGTTGCGGTAATATATGGGTTCTCTGGAGTCACTGTTCCAGTTCCTGTGGTCGACGTTTGCGCCGAGGTCGTACTGGGTGCTTGACCAGCTGCTCCGCCAATCTGAGATGGGAGCAGATTCTTTGCAGCGTCTGGCACGAGATTCATCACTTTATCGCCAACTGATTGTGGCTTAGGCTTCTTGAAAAGCTGGTCTTCCAAGCAAATCACAGCCTCGTCAATAGTCAAGTCGTTATTTGGTTCATCGCCGTTGTCTGCCGCTTGTTGCTGAAATCGCTTGAAGAAACCGTCAATGGTAGATTCTTTTAAAGTCGAGCCAAGGGTGTCAAGCATGGTTGTTAACTCGACTTTGCTAATCCGTCCACTCTCATCAGTATCATACTGCCGCAACATAGCTCGCCAGAATTGTTGACGAAGTGCAGGGTACGGCACATATTTCGCCTTTAGGAACAAGGTTGGACTGTGCTTCTCCTCCCATTTTTCTGCATTTTTCAGCTTGAGCGGAATTGTGAAAGGCAACAGATCTGGATCACCATCATTCGCAGCTGTCCCGGTGTCTAGCGCATTTGGTGGTGGAATATTATCTCCAGGCTGAGGCCCAGAGGGATTACTTGTTGGTGGAGAAGTGCCCGTGGGAGTGCTAAGTCCAGACGTGCTTAGCTGTCCAGGAAACAGATTTTGACTTGACCCCTTTGTAGGCAAGCTCGGACGTAGAGACTTCAAGCTAGTCGATGACGAAGCTCGCGATAGTGGCAACTTGAAGCGTGAACGATTTGCTTGCGGTGGAAAAGCGCTCGCGTCAGGCGGATCCTTGAGAGCATACAGACCTGTTTCCGAATTTGCTTCTGGAGCTGTTTTGGTAATTTCCTGGATTGGAAGAACTGCAGAAGCAATGAAGTCATTTCCTGAGAGCTTGTCTCTATCAATAACAGTCATGGCAAGTGAATATGATTGCTCATGCCTTAAGAGCTGGAAGACCATCTTCTCATTAAATACTGGATTTAAGTTGTGTCGCACAACCTTTGTTCTGAAGGTTTTCTTTCCAAGGGATAGAACCACGAACGGATCCATATCAAACGATGTTCTTGTCATGTTTCGCTCCGGGGGAAGATCAGTGATGTTCGAGACTTCTACGAACACAATTCCAACGATGTCACTGCCTCCTGTAAACTCATATCCACTGGGTTGCTTGTTCTTCTTTCTCAACCCTTTGAGTCTTAGTTTTCTTCTCTTTTTCTCGGTCTTCTCGGGTTTCCTTGCATCATCCGTTTCGTCACTTGAGTCTTCATCATCATCATCATCCTCGTCCTCATCCTGATCAAAATATTCCTCCCCTGTATTCGACCTTGCTAAAATCCTATTTGGTGTCTCGATCTCTGGCACAGAAAGATCAACTCGTGCCAGTGTTCTGAACTTCTCCAAAATGTCCTTCGGCTCAGCAGCTAGAGCCGTCGAGTCAAAGAGCGTGAACTGCAATTGCACGTCTCCTGAGACATTACTCTTCTTCTTCCCATCCCGCTTGCTCTTCAACGGGTACCACTTCGGTGGTATTTCTGTAGCATCGCCGGAAAAAAGATCCTCCAACGCCAGATCGAACTCGCCCAGGTAGTCCTTTCCAAACCTGTCTTTGTCCCAAGCTACACAGTCGAGCAACAGGCAGTTCGTGCTAGACACCGGCATCTGCATTGTGATATTCCATTCTGGGTTCAAGGTTTTAGGGACAGCGTTCGTGGACTCTTTGGAATCACCGAGCGTGAGGACTAGGTACTAGAAAATTTTAATTAGCATTTTTCCCTTTCCTTCAATGGCAAACCAAAACGATACTTACGGGATCAGAAGTCCCACTCTTATCTTTTGCCGCCAAGTTCCTGGCCTGTATATCTCATCAGCCCCCTCCCTTCCATCCCATTCCCGTCGGGAGCTCCCTACCTTCAGGGCCACGACCTTCAACACCAGCCCGCTCTCCTTTGCACCAAGGTCCATATCGCTCTTCTTCTGTTTCACGCTCGGGTGCGGACTTGTGCCTCTGCTGCTGCTCACATTCGAACCCGCAGTGCCGTTGTATGATTTCAAACGGCCGGGAAGGGAGATGCGAGGCATGGTTTCTTTAAAAGCCTAAAGAAGGAAAGTGACGACTAGGAAAGGCACGTAATGAATTGGGGTGCGGCTAAGCCGTGCCGAGTTGATGCTTCAAACTGCGACCAGAAGGGTGGTAATTTTCCTTGGAAGATGCAAAAGGTGGTATTCCGAGCAGTTGAATTGTTGCCAACTAGAACTTGGCAGGGCTTGGTTTGTTGCTGTTTGGATGCGGATTGGTTGGTGGGAACAAATGGTGTGGATATGCGGGGTATATCAATGCGTCACTATTCATCAATTACGGCTTCGTGGTCCTTATGTATTTTCAATTCAATGCCTTTGATAGTGATATAAGGAAGTGGAGGAAGAGAGCAAAAGGGAGAGAGGGAGGTGAAGTCAAGATAAGGTTATGGCTATGAGGGAATACGAAAAGGTGTGTGCCATTGATGCGCCGAAATCTGAGACCTGTTGTCTTGCCAAGAGGAAGAGGCATCGCCTGGATGAACCATCAATTCTGAGCCTCACACAATAGACGGAGATCTCTCGGCTGATCATCCCGAATTAGCAATGAGTCGAAGGATTGGTGTTGCAAATTGTCTCACAGCCTACTCCGTTTGAAACGTAGTCATACGCCTCTTATATACAGGATATGTTATATCAAGCTGTACCTAGGTACCGCTAGTACTTTGCATGTCGATGTCCTCTACTCTGGTTAATCCTCCCATCTGAACTATATCATTTCGGCTATTTATTTCGGCATCGATTCCTCAGCATAATTTCAGTAGTTTCTCTCATCTGTATTCCAGCTAACTCTCAGCTCTGATATTTCACAACAGAATGCCTGACAGCCAACATGAGAAAGAGGCTTGTAACAACACTAAGGGCCAGCCATTATGATAGGCCAGAATATTCGGAGCTGAAAGCCAACATATTACTGCGCAACCACATTATTACCCCCAACGTACGTCAAGGATCGGTTCTTTGGTCCTCCATTGTAGTTCATCCAATGATTTAGAACACAGAAATTTTGAGTTTGCAAGGAACGCTACACGGTCCTATGCTACGAAAGGTAGAATATACGAAAGTTGCAATTCTCACGCGTCATCCATAATACCCAGTTTCTCTGAAATGTGAAGCAGGTAGAGATAACAAATTCTATGTTTTCTAGCTCTCTTTAAGGTACATGCTTGAATGAATGCCGATGGTAATAACTGTAACCCCTCCCAAACTCCCAAAATCAGCAAGCAAGCACGCCATGCAATGCCATCCCGTCCCATCCTGTATTAACAACCTGTATGATCGCCGAACGACTAAACAACAAACATTTTTAATTGAAAAGTACGAGCAGGAATACTATCTAAGCGGCAATAGTCTCTGGGATCGATTGGCCGACCTTTTTGAGCTCCGAGAACGCCTCGGGCCACAAGAACATCTTCTCTTCCTTTGAGGGCGTAGCGGCGACGAGTCTGGGAACAGCATTCTTGCTGGACACACGTCTCCACATGTTGGCTCTTGGGTTGAAACGAGCTGGCTTGCCAAGACCTTGGGTCTTCTTCTCGTCCTCGATCATGATGTGCCTGATTTCTCGCTCGATATCGGCAAAGGTATCGTAGCCAATATATGGGATCTTGTTCTCGATGCAATATTCCTCTAATCTGAGACCTTTGCGAGCAAAGAGAACATCGGCTACACGAGCGGCAGGAAGATCGGAAACGCCGTCGCCGATAAAGACAATGAGAGGGATAGTGCCGTCTTCGCAGGCAAGAGCTGCTTCTGCACGGGCTTCGTTAACAGAGAGCTCCTTGTCGTGGCCAAGCTCGGTATCATGTCTCCAAATCGGCTTCCATTTGCTACCATCCTCTGTGATCTCAGCTTCATTAGCGATAATCTCAATTTGTGAACTCTCTTCTTCGCCCAAGAATGTATCAAGGACTTTTCGTAAGATAGGCTTGAGACCAGCAGAGATGACATTAAAAGGAATTCTATTGGCGACGCAGAATTTGTGAAATGTTTGAAAATCAGGGTCGATCTCGAGAGTCTTCTCCATGACTTCGAAACCATCATCGAAAGGTACGTTCAGGGAACCCCACATCTCTTCTGACACCTCACGGAATGAGCGTTCTCCATTGTGGATTTGCTGATCGAGGATGTTACGGCGGGCAGAACCACATCCATGGGTGTCGAAGAGGATGTGACCGGTGTCTTGCATGAAAATGGTTCCATCGAAGTCTGTGCAACAGGTTAGACCTTCATATTTTACATAGTAGTAAAGGAACAGCATGGCTAAACAAGTCGAGTTTAGATCTTCAAGTCCCTGAACTAAAAAAATCGTAGGTGGCAACTATGTATCAAAAGCAGGAAGGATCAGTAAGACCAACAGAACGTACCCGAGAAACAGATGATCCTGCGTTTGGTGTCCAAGCTCTGCTCATTTTGAGTGAGCGAAAAGCTTGTCCGTGGGACTGACAAGTCCTTGACGGTTACCTCTGGAAGAGCGGTTGCTGACGGAGCCATGGCCGTGATGTAATGCTTGTTCAAAAAGATGATTATGGATTGATTGCCTCTTGACTAAAGTGGGAGTGGTGTAAGAAGGTGCTGAACGGAACTAAATCAAGGTGTCTATGATCAATGAACTCTGGTTGAGATATGTAAAAAGATGAAGGGGAAAGGCGGTAGAGGAAGTAAGGGAAGTCAGCAATTTATATTGTGAGACGCCGCTATCTCTGAGTTCCTTCTTGTGCTCGTGGCGCTCCTCATTTTCCATCTCTTAGAACGATAATACTTTAGTGTCAACTATCTTGGGCAAAAACAAACACTATTCTAGGTACCTAGTGTTCCCTGTCCTCATCCCGGCCGGGACCGGGTCTTGATACCGTACAGCACAGCTAATTCTTTCTAATGGCATCTTGTTTAGCTTATTTCCCCATCGCTTGAAATGGGTAACTCTCTTCTGCATATCAAGGTTTTTCCTATCGGCCTTGCCCATGTCCCTCACAATCCGGGCTTTTGCATCTAGTGTCTGGCCTGTCTGTAGCGGTCCAGAGATATGTAGATCTTGCTTGTTCACAGACTGTCAACTGCGTACGGTCAATATCATTGGTTGGATGAAAATCAGTTGCTTTGTGTCCAGACCAGATGCTCATACTGGCGCAGTAAGATAGTGGGGTGGACGGAGGGGCAGTGTCTTTGCTTGGCTTGATAACCACTCTTTCTCTTCAACCGACCCAGTTCAAAGTGATTGGCAGTGCCATCTTTATTAGATGGGAAGCTTGCCTATAGGCATCTCTTATACGAAGGATATCATGTCAGCTTTTGATCTCGTAGTAGATCGAAGCCTCAAAATGAAGTGCTCATGATTTGGAAGGGCAGAGGAGTTTGCGTAATGATGTCATTTCTGATGGCGGAGTCCACATTTATCCCGGATAACAGCTTTCTCCATGCCGTGAAACTTGGGGAAGAGAATAGCAGCATTGAATAGCTTGATGCACGGTCAAGAGTCATAATTGGAAGCATTCGAAATCTTACGATAATAACGCTCCGTCAGCCGCAGGGTTCGCCTGATGTGAATGGAATCCAGGCAAAAGGGTAACGTCGTGGGTTGGCTACCGCGTCAGAGATACGGTGAACACGGATCCTGTAGTGCAGCGGCAATTGCACTTCTCGAATATTTTTCACGTATCATCATCATCTTACCGCAGCTGGTCGCGGGGAAGAATCAAAGGGCATGCAGCTTAAGCGTCATTTTGCAGTCGTTTCTCCATAGATCGTTGGTCCCTTATTTGGCCCCTTAGATCCCACTTCTGACTGTGCACACACTACCAGCAGCATCATGAGGCTCGCATGAAAAGTTACAATGATGTAACTTTGCAGCTTGCGGCTTTTTTGATCGTGGCCATTTCTTCTTGGCATCACTCCTTTTCCCACGCTATCATCTAATCCATCCCTATTGGTATGTATCGCATATTTGGCACATTCTGCGAACAGGAGATATCATTGGTGTTTCTTTGTAAATGCATCGATGTTATCATTTTGTGTATGCTCTAACCTAGTAGCATTATGTAAAGCCCCCTTGACGCCGAACAAACCTCTGTTAATATGGGTATTATCTGACCTTACTGCTGAACTTCGCCGCGGCGGCATCGAATTGTGCGCTCTTCTCTTGTAGGTCGGTAAGGAAGGGGTGATCTGGTGCGGTGTTTGATAAGGAGCTGCGATGCATGAGTAGCCATACATACTTGGGGCGATGCGGAAATCATACCTGATCAACTCATCTGCATTCTTTCCAGCAATAACATTGAGCACAATACTGTTAGCAAGAGCCTCAGTGTTGTCAGGCTCCTTTGCTAAAGCTTGCTGCAGTGCAGCCTCTGCTTCCTCAAGGCGCCCGAGATGGATCTCAGCAACAGCTTGCGAAATTACGCTTAGGGACGAAGTCGTTGAGACAGCTTGTGCAAGTTCTTCAAAGACATAAAATGCTTGCTGGTACTTCTCCCCACCCTATGCATGTATTCATTAGCACGAGCTCTACATCAACATCGCGGTTCGTGCGTACCACTCTCAAGCCAACCCATGATTCTGCCAGATTTACCAAAAGACTGTCTTGTGCCCACTTCCTCGCCGCAGCAACTTCCTTTACGGCAAGGTCTAGTCTGTGTTGTTCGAGATGAATCTGCACAATGAGAGCAACTGCCTCCACTATATATGGTCAGCATAAATCATGCATAGCTTGTACTACCTCCAGAAACTTACAATTGCCTTGATGTTGGCTCAGTAAGCTCAACGCCTCCTCGCTCTTGCCTGCTGCCTGTAGAACTGTACCAGCCAGCACCTGCACAGTTGCATTTTCTCCTTCCTCTGTAGCTAGCTTTTCCGCAATCTTGACCGCTTTGCTTTCATTTCCTGCCTTGAACTCTGCAAGCGCGCCGACGGCAGCCAGATCAGGCTCAGACTCGCCTTGAATATCCGCGATTACGTCTTCGTACTGCCCAAGTGCGATCTGCGCGCGAAGGTTGAGCACTCGAGCTGGAAGTGCGTTTTCTGGAGAGAGGCCGGATGTGTCGAATTCAACTGCAGCTTGATATTGGCCTTGATGAAAGGCATTGTGTAGATTTAGAAGCTCTCCTTCCGCTGAGAAAGGATCCATCTTGGTATTTGTTCTAAGAAATAATTTCTGTGTAAATTTGTATAATGCTGTACATCTGAAGCCTTGTCTGAAATTCGGCTACGTGTTTCGTCACGGAATTTGCCGCTAAAGTCGTATTCCGGTTTCTCTGAGTTTTGGCCATTTTTAGCCGAAATCGACACATGTAAAATCGACACTTTTAATAATCATTATATTATAACCACCATACTTAATTAAGATACAAAATCATCAATTGAACTTTAATTTAGTTCGCAAATATCTCAAATTAAAGCTTACAATTGACTTTTTCGATTCTATTAAACGAAATATGCTTGCTTATATTAATTTCGAGTTTTTTGCGGCGATCGATTATTTGCTTACAATTAACTTTACATTCGATTTTTATGCGTTTGCTGAACAATTCAAATATTACTACAACACTATAACGTATTACAAAAAGCAGTTATTAATTAAAATCGCTATTAAGTACGATTCTAGAAAAAAGCTAAGTTTTAAAAGCTATATTACAAAAAATTAAACTGTTTGTTGCAAACTATTACTTTATAACGCCGATTTATATTAAACGAAATCGCCGACAAGATTTACGAGCAATTCGACGTTAAGCTATTTTAATTTTTTGTATTAAAATTGTTTAAAATATAAGTTATACACGCAAAAAATTAGCTGCTATTGTCGTAACAAAAGCCGTATTTATATAAAAAATAAAAGCAAAAACAACGCTACTTAGCAAGCAAAACAACTAGTATTTTGTAATAAATTTGCAAATAATTTTAAAAACGAATTACGTTTTATAAATTTTGCTTTTCAAAGTTTACTTGCTTTACAAAAAAACTTAGTTAAAAAAATCGAAAAAATATTTGTTTTGCTAGTATATACTATAAAAAGAATTATAGCGTGTAAAACGTATTAAAGCTTTTTTAATAAAAAAAATTTAAAGATTTTATTAAGTATTTAATGCTTTTTCGAATAAACGCGTAAGGCCGTTTAAATTGATTTTAATTATAAATAACTGTTTTATTTATAATACATTTAAAATTTATTACTTTACAATAAAAAAAAGTTTTACTTCGGTTTTTGCTTTTTATATACCGAAATATAATTTTATTAAAATATATTTTATAACTTAAAAAGCGTTTATTAAAAAGTACTATAAAAAAAGTTTACAGCGAGTATTTTAGTTTTAAAGCATTTTTAATATAAGCAATTAAGCAAAATTAAGTTTAACTAAATAGTTAAAAAAAAACTAAAAAGCACTTTAAACACTTTAAATATAAAAAAATAAATAATCTTTGTAATAGTTTAGTAAATAAATTAATAAATAGTTGTAAAATCTTAAAATACAAGTAAAGTTAATATAGTAGTGTTTTGTTTTTAGTAATTTTTTTAATATATTATTTATATTTATTTTAAAATTTCAATTATTTTATCAACTATAATATCGATTAAAGTAATATTAAAAATAATGCTTTACTATATATAAACAATAAAAAACTTTAATATTACTTTAATCGATATTGTAATTATAAAGTAATTAAAATTTAAAGTAATAATTATAATAAATTAAAATACTTAACTTTATTTTAAACTATAAATTTGTATATTTATAACAATTAAAATTTAAATATTAAAAGCAAAATATAACATTTAAAAAATATTATTGCAGTATTAGTATACTGATTATATATAAAAAATTATTAAAACGTTTATACTTTTAGTTAAAATTATATTTTACTGGCTAAAAACTTTATTACGTTTTAAAAGTATAATATACTTTTGTATTATTTAAATATATAAAACTAAATTTATAAACTTTTTTTGTCGAATTTTTTTTTTTTAAAAAAGCTTATATAAAATTTTAACTATTTTTATTTTTTTGTTCAGCGTACGGATTTATAACAATACAAGCTTTTTTTTTATTGTTTTGCTTATTTTTAATGTTTTTTTAAGCAGCTATTTATAGTATAATTTAAAAAAAAAAGATTTGTTTTTAAATACGCTCGAAAATACTTAAAAAAATATTTAAAAAAATCGCTTTTAATTTTTTTATAATTTTAAGCTAATTAACGCTGAATTTCTGTATTGCGATTTTTTGTAAATATTATTTATATTTTCGTGCTTTTTTAGTTTTAATTTAAAATGTAAATAATTTTTAAATTTTTTTATTTAATTAGCAATAAGTATGTTATTCGTAATAAAGCTTAAAAGTAACTTTATAGCTAAAATAAAAACTAAAAGCCGACGTATAAAAAAAAAGTAATCGTAAAGTAATCGCAAAGTAAAATAAAAATAAAAATAAAAAAGTCGAAACAAAAACAATTTAAGCTTTTTGTAAAAAAATAACTATTATAATAAATAAAATCGAAAATTGAAAATTAAATAATAACAACTGTACAATTCGACTATATTTATTCTGATTTGCAATAGCAATATTAATTTTAACAGTTAACTTGCTTTTCGGCATTTAAAACTTTTTTTTTCGATTGTTATTAGTTCGTAAAAAGCTTTTACATTTATATAAAATAAAAGCGCTCGATTTGTTATATTTAACTTTTTATTACGAATTTTTTTTATTTATACTATAAATTAAAAATCGTTAAAAAAAAAATAAAATTATTATTTTAAATTTTCTAGTACGTATAATACACTTTAAAGTTTTTTTTATAATTGTTGCAATTTAGTTTTGTACAACGCTATTTATTTACAAAAAAACTTATAAGTTTATATCGATCAAAAAGTACGGTTTTTTTTTTTTTTTCGCGCAGTATATTGCTTTTTTCGAAACGCTTTTTTTGTATTAATTTTGCAATAGCAAATAAGTAAATATTATTTATATTAAAACTGAAATTCGAAATTTAAAAATTGTAAATCGAATCGGCTTAAAAAAATCGTAATTACTGTTATTACTTTTAAAAAAAACAAAGCGCTTCGAAAAATTAAAAACTTTTTTTGCGCAAGCTTTTTTATTAAGTTTTACAAATGTGTAAACAGTATTATTATTTGTAAAAAAGTAGCAGTAAAAGTTAGTTTTACGGCTTAAGCGGTTTAAGTAATAAAAAGTATATTTTTATTTTTTATAGTTTTCGCTAAAACTGATTTTTTTTTAAATTCGCTTTTATAAAAACTAAATTTAGCAGTTAAAAAACTGTTTTTTTTAACTGTTTTTACAAGTCGATTTTTTTTGTCGTAAAGTAATTTATTTAGTTTTTCGTTTTTAAACTTTATTTACGTATACTACTTAATATAATTATTTACAAAAAAGTCGATTAAGCGCGTTTTGCTAAAAATCGAGTCGTTATTTAGCGTTAATTTGAAGTAAATAATACAAATAAACAATAACGTTTTAGTAAACTTTTTTTTCTGTTATAACTAAAGCTTTTTTGCTTTGTTATTTTCGATTACAGTAAAGTCGTCGATAAGCTTTTTAAATACAAATAAAAAATTCGAAAAAAATAGAATCGAACGCTATACTAACGAAATAAATAATATTAGTAGTAGTGTTGCAATTAAATCAGATTTTATATTTAGCGTTATTGCAGCAGTTTTGCTTACAGTAATTTTTAGCTTTTTAGCTGCAAGTTTAGTTATAACTACAATTTCGTTTTTTTTTTTTATTATACAGCCGTTTAGCTTGCTTTCTTTTTATATTTCTGCTAGCGCTAGCGTTAATAGAAATAGAACTTTCTAGCATTTTTTTAGTAAAAACCAGCTAACAACGAAAACGTAAAATAAGCATATCGAAAAAATCGAAAAAATCGAGAAAATTAAAAAAATCGAAAAAATCGAGAAAATCGAAAGAATCGAAATATTTACAAAAATCACGAGAATTGAAAGCAATTGCGACGTTATTGATATTGTACATTTATTTTAGGTGAGTCGTTTACTAAAGTTTGATGTTTTACTAAAATTCGGCTAAAATGGCCAAAAACCTAGAGAACTGGAATACGACTTTAAGTCTCGCTTAAAAAGGAGGCCTTCTAAATTTAACCGACACAACCTAAGCCACAGCACAGGTTGGTCGATCCTTTCAGACGCTCTTATCAACGTCTCTGGCTTGCCCAACTTTACGAAATTGGCTGTGTTGTATAAGAATAGCTGTTTGACATGCAATTTGGCCAGCATGATGATTATGGCCTTACGTCCACCATTACTTTCCTTGATGTCGAGACATGTGGCTTGACTGGATGTTTGCACTTGGATTTCTAACTATCTGAACCTGTAATTGGTGTAGCTATGCAACACAAATAACAGTTTGCATGGCAGAAATATGTATACCTGTAAATTGTGCTGCTTTGATGGCGCTGGTCAAACTTCCATGCTGTCTTGCAGATATTGTCTAAGATGCTTAAAAATTTATCGGAATGCATTTCCAGAAAACTCACCGGCACCCGCTAAATGATCGAATCAGACCCAGTAATCTAAACCTATGATTATCATTTCCCCACAAACTCTATTGGTGCATCTTTTAGCGTGGTAGATCCTGTGGGATGCGGCGTTCTCCCAAGAGACCTCAGAGCCTCCCTTGGCATTACGCATAGAGCGGAAGAACACAGAAGCCCGGAAGAGCTACAACGCATCGCATCTCTAAGATAAAAGATATGAACTTCCCCCAGAAACAAGCATGCCCTTCTCCATTATCAGTCTCCTCTAGACTACCCAAGGAAACTTCCTATAGCGAACTACCACCCCTCTTTCAACCATATATTATACCATATCAAGCATCAGACAAAATGCAACTCACCAAGCTCCTCCCCATCTTCCTTCTCGTCCTTCCGGCCCTCGCCGAAGCACCAAAACAAGTCCCACCCACGCCCGAGCAATCCGCGCGAATCTCACAAGAACTCACCGTCCTGGGCCAAGCCTTGCAAAAAGAGCTCGCAGACTGCATTGCGGTGCCCGGTGAAAACACTGCCGAATGTCTCAACCGCCAACCCGGGCTCAGCATACCTGCCGGAAAAGCTCTGAGTGACCAAGAGGTCCAGGAAGCAACAAAGAAGTACAGCGAACTGGTTGGTAAAGCATTGGCTGAATGCACTCAAAAGAAAGGATTTTATTATTGCTTAGAGGCGATTAAGGGAGCTGATGACAAGAAGCAATTCAACTTTAAGAGGCAAGCTCCTCCAAATTGGCTAAAGGGAAAGAAGAGGCTAATGGTAAACAGAGGATTCGGAAGCGATTTCGTAGGTGGCTTCAAGAAAGGCTTTTCTGGTGTTTTCAATTTCGCTCTGGGAATGTAAGATTTGGTGTATAAACAAAAATGGGTATGGCGTTTGGTTACAAAAGTGGTTTGGAATATTTTTTTTTCGGGGGAGGCGAGAGTTTGGTGTCAAAAGTTGGATTGAGCCCGAGACATTTAAATCGGCCTGTACAATTTTCTGCAGCATATATATGAAAACTTCCTACTTTTTTTCTAAGGCATTGCACCTGCCTGTAAAATGCATGTGTCCAGAATCGGATGATTCTGAGACAACCATTTGCAAGTAGCTTCACATCAGAAAATAGTTTGTTTCACATGACGTGCCTGTCTTCCCAGTGATGACTTTGAGGCCAGCCAGTTGATTAGAATTCGAAGAGAAAGTGTGAACAGAGACCTTAGAAAGGTGTTGACAGATTGGTGCATCTGTCGCATATCCTTAAACAGATATACTGCGACACTAGCACACATGTGCTTTGATGTCCGGACCAGGCACTCTCGGTGTTCTGATATGGTTCGAACATTGGAATGGTACACTTTTGTTCCTAAGTGTTTTGCAGCATTAAAAATGGATGTTCAGTCGTCCTTTCTTCACACATTGATAGTAACACGGTATATCAAAATGTCTGCTCAACCTCGACATGACCGGATTGTACCAATCGGTAGCTCCAGATGGTTTTGTGTCTTGCAAATGTTGCATATACCAACTCGGTCGTTCTAATTGGTTATGCAAGTCATTCAGGGTTCGGTGACTGTCATCGTCGTTAGAAAAACTGGATAGATCATAGTCTTTCTCTGCACTTTCTTAGGGATGACTGCCCATATCTTCAACAGCATCCCTTGCCTTCCACGTCTTATCTTCTAACGCCCCAACCAAGTCTTCTACTAATTGTATGCGTTCCCTGACTCTTTGACCCTCAGCTTCCTGCTCTGCCCACGTTTTCTCGAATGCACTCATCATCCACTCCGGCATCTGCGTCTTTCTGCCTTTCTTGTAGTCATACACCACGATATCTTCTATGCATCTTGAACTTGGCCGTTGATGTAGCTCTGAGATAATCATCACGTCGAGTGTGAAGCTGTCGTCTGTGGGTTTAGGCAGAGAGGCGAGTTTGTGCAAAACGGTTATGTGATCCGGGTACTTCATCGGCTGTGTAAAAAAGTTAGCTCTTGTTCTCTGATTCATTCCTATACAAAAAGAGGGAAACACACAAACTTGTAATCAACTCCAATGCTTCTCAAAATCATCCCCACACCTCTCGGGCTCGCCAAATCCCTCCAGCCCTCCCTCTCCTCCCTTCCCATCTCCCCATCTCTCCCCCTCAAGGCATAGTTTTCCGCCCACTGCACCCTCGCACTCTCCGCATACCGTACATAAGCAACATTATTCACATGTCCCATACTATCCATCTCTCCCCACACCACTTTATGTCGCAGTAAACCGGCATACTTTGGGGCTGAGAGAAAACCTTCGTGGCCAGAGATTAGCGAGCGCCATTCTGTGCTGAGAATGCGCAATGCTCGTGCAGCGAGCGTTGTAAGCGGAGGAGGCAGTCCGAACATTATGCATTTTCCAATGCGCGATTTTGTATTTATGAGCCAGCGTGAGGAAGGAGGTGTGGTGGAAGAATGCCGGTTTGTTGAAGGCTTGGGAGGAGAGTGAAGGGTTCGAATGAAGGATGCGCGTAGTACTGAAAGGCGCGGTTTCATGGCTATGTATAATTGATATGAAAGAGTGTGAGGGAGTGCAGAGGAAGAGACTTGATGTTGCGATTCGCTCGTGGCTACCCCCCACGATTCGGCACGCGGCATAGAGCAGGAAAAATAGCCGAGCCGAATAACCCTATACTCGGTCGTCATCGAGAAACAAGGCAATATGACCTTTGAGCTCACAATACAACTGCAGCGCTTGTGATTCCTATCAAAAGATTTCTCATTTACCTGAGACTGCTCCCAGTTCCGCAAGACGCTTAAGGATAGAATTGTGAGCCAAGGGTACAATGACAGTACCCAATCCTGCATTGAGAAGAGAGGTCATCAACCTTTACAAAGGTGCGTATTCTTATGGAGAGCTAGACAGTTTAAGATATCTCTCTATGCATGATGGTAGGGTCTGATAATTTACTAGAGCTATTGAACTTAGGGAAAGAATATCCTCTTGGATATGCATATTTTCGGCCGCGGTTACACAAAGCTTTTGCCAGTAATGCTTCCTTGACGGATGAAGCGGAAATCCGAAAGGGAATTGAGCGTGGAGAGTTTGTGAAAAAAGGTATGCGGCTCATTACTATCAAACGTCATCATAAGAGGACCACCAGCTGATGAACCTGTGGTCAAGAAATCGAGGTTCTGTAAGTCGATGCCTTCCTTTCGGTCTGTAGGAGTAGCATGAATGGAAGATGAATTTTGATCATATGTCTATATACCAGATAAAGATGCTAATGTTGGGTATCCTAGGTACTATCTGAAACGATATAGAGTATTACGACAACGATATGATAAGACATAACTGGAAGGACATCTATTCTCCGCCTTTCCGTCGCACTACACCACACACGTCACTGCGTCGTCAACAGTCATATGCCCACGTGTCTGTTAATCCGGCAAGATACGAAGTCGCCACAACCTTGTCTGTGGCGCATGACAACGAAGGGCGGGTAAAGGTTTGCGTTCGCGGCTAATACCCCAGATTCATGCAGCCTACTTTTTCTTCCGAGCCCACCACGCCCCGACTTCCAAACACTCTCCCCAGCTGGTGCCATTATTCTTCAACAAGTCATTCATCATGCCGCCCTGCCAGCGGTCCCATTCGTCTTGTCCCTTGCCACTAGCTTCTCGCAGTAAAGGCTCCATGCTTTCGATGAATTGTATCACAGTCATCAAAGCTGTTTTGCGTAAAGCCGCCTGTCCTGCTGTCAACAACTTTCGATCGCTCTCCTTCCCTTTTCCAGTGAACCCGGCAGAAACAGCACCACCGACACCTTCCCGCTCCCATCTTACTTCTCCGAGGGGAATCGCAAGCCTGCGCGTATCTGTCTCGATGAGAATCTCTGATTCTTGAAGCAGCAAGGGGCGGAAGAATGTACATGGCATTGGTGTTAATTGTCGTTTTTGGAGCGCTTTAGCTATCCAAACATTATATTCTTGTATATATTGATTTTGAGGGGCAGCCAGAGGAACCTGCGATGTCATCGTATATGTGCCCATTGCATTCGTATGGACTTGCTCTTCGTCCTCGCTATCATCCTCATCTTCTCTTGTGCTTGGTGGCGCATGGGGTAATAGCATCCGTAAGCTATGGTCCCCATCCCATATCTCAATTGTCCCACCGGGTTTGAGGATGCGGATGTATTCGTCCAATAATTCTTGCTGCATTCCCGATTGTGGAAGTACTAAACTCACATCCTTACACATAATTAAGCTGAACTCTTCGTCACGGAACGGCAACGGAGTTCTTCGCAAATCATGTTGCACAAAACGCCAATTCATATCATCATCAGTATCCATCCTTGGTGCTAAAGGTGCAATATCGAGTCCTGTAAATGAGATCGAAGTGAACCCTCTCTGCGCAAAATGACGATGGCACATCACACTCCAGAATCCAGTCCCACAAGCAACCTCCAGCACACGTTTCGGGGGCTTCGTATTGAACGCAGGAGAGCATATTGGGCCATTGAAGACTTGGCATAATAGCATTGTTCGTAGCGTTTGTCTATGTATCTCAGTGAGGTCGCAGGGAAGTGGATACGGCAGACTCGCATCTCGCAGACATCGTCGGCCGTTTCGTGTTGCAAACGGTTGCGCAAGGAGTGGATCCGTAGGAATCTCGTTTGAAGTTACCGCAGTAAGACCACTCGAGTTTGTTGTGCTAGATATGCTGCTTGAACGTCCTGCTTGTTCGCCACGAGCAGCCGCCGCCGCGCGCGATTCGGCGGACTTGAGGGCATTTCGATGTTCGGAACTATTTCCTGATGTTGACGATGACTTGCGCTGGGCTGTGACCGTGGTTCGTCCTTTATTTGTTTGATTTGCGGCAAGCTTGTAGTCGACAAGTGGTGTTGATAGCATACGATCGTTATAAATTGCTTGGAATTGGATTGACGTCGCTCCTGAGACGATATGGCGAGTACTAGGCCGAGACGAGTAGGAGTGGGATTCGGCGTAAGGAGTTGTCTGGTTGTCCTTGGGATCGTTATTGCGCCGTTTGAAGATTGGTTTCACAGGTTGAGCCTGCGAATGAACCGAGATATTTGTATGAGCCGAAGGTGGTTTGCTTCGATCCGGTCGCTGGGTTGTTGTGTTATAAAAGAAACCCGCCTCTGTCATGGTGGTGGATCTTTAAGGTAGCCGGGTCTGGGTTCTGTGGGTTCTCCTTGGCGTCGCGTTTTTGCCTGAGTTGGGTACACAATACTTGCAGGATAGCTGCAGTGATGATACGCTGCAAGCTGATATTATTGCCACATTCGTTCTTTTACGATTATCCTCTTCCAATAATGGCCCGATCGAGCCGGTCACGGGTACAAGTATTGCACATTGCCCCTAAAGGTGATTGCATTCTAATACGGTACGTAGTTGCCACGTGAATGACTGATTCATGGACGTATGCGCAATGGAAGGATAAAGATGGGGAGAAGGGTCTCCGCATTGGAAAATCGGGAGATGCGACCTTGAAGAATCCAAGAATAGGCGTAAGCTGATCTGATGCGCCTGGTGAAGTTGATTGAACGTCTTGGGACGGAGGTGTTCTATTATATTGCAACAGACTCTGTCCTAGTTAAGCAAGCCATTCTAGAGAGGGTAAGAAGATTTGTAGGGAACCCCCCTCCTGAGTTTGGTTTCAATTTCTCCGTGGGAGGACTATTTGGCTGCGACATTGGGCTCCATGCCGTAAGACAGAAGGGAGATGCTGTGCCTCATAGGAGGCAAATGTACTCTTCCCCGCGCCGGATGCGTATGCATTCCCCCTGCGCATGTATCTGAAGCGAAGAGGGTCTCTTTTGGGATGACTCTCTCAGGCTTTCATTGGTGAGTGACAAATGATATTCCGATGCGCATTTGACCTGTGCAGCGCATCTATTGCTTACTAAAGTGATGTATTAAGGATGCAATGGTCTTTAAAAAAGCTTTGAAACATGCCCTAATGTAGACTCGAGATATATGCTAAAACTTGGTGAAACATATTGCTACATCTGATAATGCAAGTCGCCGTTGTTCAAGTGCAAATTGATTCATCTACAGCAGACAGCGGAAAATGCTGCCATTTGCTGCAACACTTACAAGTCCATGTGGTAATCCAAGCCTATCTTGCCGAATTAGCAGGAAAACATGGAGTTAAACACCTGGATGGTATTAGCATAATTGGACAATGAAAAGACCTCGTATTTAGCATGCAACAGAGCCGGCCATTTGGTCATGATTTAATGATAATGGCCAAAGCAGAGGGTACGAGATGAGGTTGAACACATTTGTGCATACTACGGGAACAAAGTTCATATCAGTGCTTACTATGGTAAGAAGTAGTTTCTTTTTGATGGATCGATGGAGAGGAGGAAGTCAAAATGAGAGCCCGCCTCCATGGGTGGAAACCTACACTTGCTACCTTACTTTCCTCCTGTTCCACGACCCAGGTTCCACAAATTAGAAGATCACGTGATAACATGCTTACCTAAATTTAGTCGCATTGGCGTTAGCTCCCTCGTAGCTGGTACCTCATCGCGGTTGAATTGAAGCTATCATAGTCTCTCTTCCTCTTCTTCTTCTTCGCATCACTACCATTCTACAACCCACACCAATTGATCCGACTCGCGATACGTTCACTTAACACCTGCAGCCGGCTTCTACTACCGAAGGCCTTTCCGCATCAAGGTACTATCAAGTCGCTTCTATCATACCAAATTTTAGCCGTCTCACAATCCGGCTCATATTGAACAGCAAGCTTATACTTTGGCTCTACTAGATTTAGAAGCCTTTTCGAGAGCACCAAGTTCAGCTTTATTCAACCTGCTCTGTGATTCACTCCCTAATCTCCCTTACCCACACAACCACACCTACGACATCAGCCGCGATAACTACGCAAGTCTGAACATTCTATTCAAGCGCCTGCACTGAGTGGAAAGCTGCTTCTCCAACTCGGTAGATGCGCAAAAAGTATCTTAAAAACATCTATGTGCCAACGACGAAAGACTCGCTTCCCGTTCCCCAAAACACCGGCCTCAGCATCTTCCGAGTCATACCGTGTACGTTCACGGCTTGTGCTCGACTCCCGGAGCCAACGCCTACCTTCGATATACACTCGACCAAATTAGATGGCGGATGCATACAGATTTCAGCAGAGCGCTGGGAATTATTACTACCCACAGGGAACACAACCTCAGCACCCCCGCCATCAAATAATCCGCAATAGCACTCCGCCGAATAACACTCGATCTCCATTTACGATAGACACGCCTTCTCCATCTCGATCGCCAGATTCGCACTCTCCGGCGCACAATCCGTACGCTATGTTCGGTTCGGGACCAGGGCAACATACACGAGTGAATGGAGCAGCTGGACGGGGCATGCAACAACATATGGGGATATACAACTATCAGCAACAAAATTCTCACCAACAGCACAGCCAGCAGCATTCGACCATTCAGCAAGACAGCGGTACACACACGAGCAATGGTGGAGCACTGAATCATCATAACACCTATTCTTCTGGGGTGTTGAACAGTACAACACCAAACTTCGTCCCTGCCAGCCTTCAGAATGGGCATGCGGCAGCTACACGCGGGGGCCAGATGACAGCAGTCAATCCGCATTGGGCAGAGCAAGTAAAGCACCGTAAGGATGCCGAGCAAGCAAATGCCGCCGCACAGCAAGGGCATACTCATTATTGGGCGCGGATGAAAGCTGGGGAAAATCGTCAGCCTGTTGCCACAGTGCCCGATACTCAGGAGCCTGAATCAGATGGGGATACCAGAATCTCTAATTCCAACACGAATGCACATTTTCAAAAGCGCCAAGACTGGGTAGATGTCGATCTAAGTGGCCAGGGCCTCAGGACAATTTCACCAAGCTTCTTCACGTTTTCTTTCTTGAGAGATGTGTTTCTAGGCTCAAACAAACTTTCTTACCTGCCACCATGGTTTGGAGAACTACGGCAAATGCGACATTTGGATGTTTCACACAACCAGCTTACACAGTTACCTGCAGAATTGGGAATGTGTGTACTTTTGAAAACTCTATTAGCATTTGACAACCAAATTCAGTCCTTACCATCAGAATTGGGTTCGCTGTACCAACTAGACATTCTTGGCATCGAAGGAAACCCGGCGCTAGAAGCGAATGAAGTTGAAGAGATCAAGCGTGATGGAACAAAATCACTGATAAAGCGTCTCTTAGAAGAATCACCAAGTAAGGTCATGCGCATCCTCTTCTATGGACTTTACTAATTTTATATTCAGTGCCATTGCCGCCTCCGGACCGCATAGTCATCCCGCTTACCGATGCCTCGTCCTTGAATGCCCACGATCAATTCCGCATCTTCTCATTCAACATACTTTGTGATAACGCAACTCGAGAGCAATACAACTACACTCCTGCGAAAGCTCTAGAATGGACATATAGACGAGAGATGATTTTACAACAAGTCGAAAAGGCTGATGCTGATATCATATGCCTGCAAGAAGTAGACGTGGATAGTTACAATGAATACTTCCGGCCAAAGTTGGCTATTCACGGCCTTAAAGGTGCCTTCTGGCCAAAGGCTCGGGCCAAAACGATGTCAGAGAAGGATGCCAAAGTTGTGGATGGGTGTGCAACCTTTTACAAATCAGATAAATACATCCTGCTAGACAAGCAACTGATTGATTTTCAATCAATTGCCATTAATAGACCAGATATGAAAGGGCAGCAAGATGTCTTCAATCGGGTTATGCCAAGAGATCAAATGGCCATTTTGACATTCTTCGAAGAGCGCCTTACCGGGAGTAGATTGGTTGTAGCCAATGGTCATCTCTACTGGGATCCGCGCTATGCCGATGTCAAGTTAGTTCAAGCTGCAATTCTGATGGACCAAATCAATCAATGGGCTAAAAAGTACGCAAAATGGCCAGCGTGCACAGACAAAAAGGCAGGCATGTATAAGTTTGCAGACGAGGTAGATGATGCAGCCTTCGAACCTGCGCCGTCTATGGAGTACACCGATCCTACCCAATTGCCACTCTTGATGTGTGTAGATCTCAACTCTACACCCGAATCTAGTGTATACCAGCTGTTGTCTGACGGCCGTGTCGGCCCTGAGCATGAAGATCTTGCGGGTCACTCCTATGGAAATTTTACTAGAGATGGTATAGACCATCCTTTCTCTCTTCGGTCTGCATACAGCCTTCTTGACGACACTCCTCATGCGTTAACCTTTACCAATTACGTTCCTGGTTTCACAGGTGTCATTGACCATATATTTTTCTCTTCCAACGCTCTAGAGGTTGTGTCTGTGTTAGGGGGCGTAGATGCCAATTACATGAAGACAGTACCTGGATTTCCCAGTTATCACTTTCCTAGCGATCATCTACCTTTGCAAGCAGATTTCTGCATCAAAGGCCGGAAAGAAAAGAAGCAAATACCTGAGTCAGATTTTCCTCCATCAAGGAGGGACCGAAGAGACTAGTTTGCATTACATGTCAATGCAGTGCGGGTAATTTTTGTACGTGATTGGCGCACGGCCTGGTTTTGCTTGGAAAACTCGGGAGGGGCTCAGAGGCATGCATGGTGGCATTACTTTTTTTTTGTTTCTCTGGCTTCAGACATCTTTCTACGGAAATGGTGTTTAGGCGGGCAGGCGAAGAACGCGATCATTGATGAGTCACGCAAGCAGCCCGGAAATCTAGGCCAAAAATGGGTTTCGGGCCATAAGGGATGTGAGTAGGTTAGGAGTGCTAAATGATGTTGACATAAGTGTTTTGATATGGGGGCGTTTTTGTGTTTGTGTTTTTATTGCCCTGGTCTTTCTTGCACGAAACATTCAATAGAAATGGGTCCTGCTCTTTGGGACTATGACATAAATGTGTTTTCTCACTTACATGATCAGTCTATAAGAAGCGTGTACATTTTCTACTATGTCCACCTTCCAAAGTGTTCTATGCTATTAACTTCACAGTACTCTTTGAACGTTTCAGTTGCCAAGTGATGGCTGAGGTATGATGTGCGAGATGTCTTCCGCTACAGAAACAAAAGTCCTTTTCAGGAACCCCGGTTTATCTCTGGTCGACATCCCCCAAATGCCAAGCTTCCCACCACCTGTTCATCAAGATCAATACGGTAGGCAGTCTCTTGAAGCCCATAGAATCCCAAAAATACAGAGAGAGCACCACTGCGGCCATTATATGGTCTCCGAAGCCCTGCAGATTCATCTGCAGATCCTCCGGATCTGCCACCTCCCGCAGGGCTTTCCGCTCACAAGTTAGCCAATACACAAACCTCGGGCATTTAATCGCATGACCGGCGCGGATGGCGCTGTTACCGTTTTCGACCTGAATGTTCGATGCAAGCCACCTCAATTCTTCATGAGAGTTCACTAAGTACAAGGACGGGTATAGAATGAGATTCTTTCTGAAACTAGTAGTTTGTAGGATTTGTGGCGCCTGCCTGAAGGTGAGCCCATTTGATATACCATACCAAGTATTCACCTCGAATGTTTTTCTTCAGATCACCAGAGGTTGCTTCGACTCATAGAATTAGACCTTGTTGAAGAGGCTCTTCTCAGTATGCAATTCGGCATCGAAATCTGGCCGATCGACAAGATCGACTGCCTCATTCGGCAAATCCGGGGTCTCCTGCATCGGCGTTAGTAGCGGTTAAGATCCTGGGCACCCCAGACATATTTCAACCTCCCCTCCCCCGCACATTCCTCTGTACCAAGGACAACATGACCGCAAACTTATGCTATTCGCTCATGCCTTTGAGGATGCATCGCCAAGAATGATCCTCGTGTCGGCCCAGCGGGTTTGACGCTGTTGCAACTTAGAATAGTACTTTTTAATATCGACTACATGCAGCGTAGATTGTTCTTCGATTAAGTTCACTTTTTATTATGTCGATTCCAAGAGCTTCCGGGTTGTTGGTAGAACCTTGCATGCATTTGCATATACGATGCTTGAAATTTCTGCAAGAAATATTGTCAAGGAGAGACATGGCGGCATCTGTTCGGTTGACTCGGGGTCGCTTCTCTGCTAAGAAGTTGATATTCAGCACGCAGCATAACCACCAGAGCCTCTACTGCTAGGAGTATCTAAGATTAGTAAATTCACCGTAGAGTCTGTCAAGGGATGATAACAATTTGACATAGCACATTCCCACCACCGCTGTTTGTATAGAAGTATAGTCATTCCAGGTTGCTTGGATCTAGTATTACCTAAAGATACAGACCCCTGAGATGTAAGGGGGCCAGAGCATGAGATTGAATCTTAAAAGCTCTTTATATACAACCCTGCAATAACTAGAGGCTTGCGTTACAGATTATCCACCTCCGAACGAGTGCATTTTAGATTCGACCCATTTAATCCTTTAGGGAAGTACTTCTGGCGTTTTATTAAGTTTGGAGCTCACCTGCAGACGGAAGGTCATAACTATGAGAAGTGACTTCGGTATGTTAGTCAACCAGAGCTGATCCCTGAGTTTACCCGCAATGTTAGTGCCTACCACGCCAACCACAATATACAGATGTAGGATCGCTCAAGAAGCTTGTCTTTAACATCCTGAAAGAGGCAATAGATGGCTTTTTGTTGTTCCGCTGAGCTGTTTTCTAAGACCATCTTGCACCTCAGCTGAGCGTGTAGAAATATCATGTATTCTTGGCCTAGAGATGCCACCGATCCAGAATTTGTATAAGAAGAGGAGTCTCTCGCAATGAATCCCCCAAGCACATACAAAGCAGCTTTCTCATCATTGTCTAAGACGTTCTCAAGATGCAGCTCAAGTTTTCGATTCTCCTGCGACTTCTGTCCCTTCGTGCAGTCGCTGGTCAACTTACATCTAACGATGCAACTCTCTTAGCCTGGCGTGCTTATGGCAACTTCGTTACCGATTATTTGACAGCAGGTCAAGGCCTAGTCAAAGGCGTGGACTATGTCTATGTCACTCCTCCATCATCAAGCGCTGTTCGTGGGGGTAGTCCCGTTCCGTTTGCTGTTCAGAACAACGATCTCTTCCAATTCGCCAACGCCTTGCAAAAGCCTGATGAACCTCTTCTTAATGCTTTCGGGCCCAGCTACATTCAAAACCTGAATATGTGAGTTTTGCTAATGCAATTGTTGCTTTACTGACAGACACTTAGCTATGTGTCATCCGTTGATCTTGGGGTCGACCCACCCACGGATGCTCAGTTAGCAGAGATTCAGAAACGCCAAGATGCCTACATCACCGCTTCCAACAACTTCTTCAATGAACAGTCGATAGCCTATAACCGCTGGTTGAATGATCCTTTAGCACAAGCAACCAAACAGCCCTTCTCCCAGTGGGTTACTCGGAACGATGCATTGTACATTTCATACCAAAATGCGATGAAGAATGCTGCAGCCAGCCTTCAGGCATATCAGCGAGCCATATACGGACCACTTGCCAGTATCCTGGCCGACGATGTCAACAATATTCAGCTCAATGCATTAAACATGTTTCAGGATGTTCCGGGGTAGGTCTCGCTAGAAGAAAACAAAAAGGAAATTCTAATCAGTCACAGCTATAATATGCCCGTATTCCCTGGGCAGTATAATGTCAAGTTCGATCCATTCAATGCTCCACAGCTCGGCCTTGCAGACGGTACCACTTGGAGGCCAGCATATTCAATCGGCGGCTGTAAGTATACAGGAGGCAATCACTCGCATCCGTGTACTTGTGAGTTAGAAGACATGTTTTCCAGCATGTCTTGCTACTCTTATATCGCTCAATTTTCTATACTACTCGGGGTGTACTCTAATAGCGCTAACACCGTTTCATGTAGCTTTCCAGAACGTCTGTGATGCATGGTACAATGGAACTGGCGGATCCGGCCTCACCACAACGGTTTCATGGACGATGACTGATTATAAGTATAACGATTGGAGTTATCTTGGCCACTCTACCTCTGTCAAGCAAGGCTCAACTGGGTTTTTTTCGTTCCTCAGCGCAAAAGCAAGTTCGTCTTCGACCGAGACCTCCTTCACCGAGTACACTAGTGCTTTCAACAGCAAGGTCACAATCACTCTCACCATGAAGGGCACGCCCGTGATCTTCAACGTCAATGGTGGATTTTGGTATGCTCAATCATCTCTTCTGTTTCCCTATTTTTGATCACAACTAACCACAACTCAGGGATGTCCCTGACTTCCGCACTCTCTACCCCAAGCTCCTTCCCAATGGCAAAGACTTCCTCAAAGGTTCTGTGCGTCTTCAAAAGATCTTGGTTGGCTATCAAGTCGGCATCACTATCACTTTCAATGATGCTGCTCAATGGACTTCCGTATCCACCTTTGTCAAGAATGCGCAGAAGAACGTCGGCGGTGGCATATCCATTTTTGGATTCAGATTCGGTGCTGGCTCATCAAGCACTTATCAGCAGAGTGTGAGCTCGATCCAGGTTATCCAGCAGGGTAATGTGGGTCAGATCGTCTTGCCACCTACTGCTCCAGGTGTCACTGTCATGCTTGGTGCCCTTGGAAAGGCTCTCTAAACTAATTCCTCGGATGACGTGTCTAACGTCTTGCCTGGGCTTGCAGCAAGACAGAAAAAGAAGATCACGGCAGTTTAACACATCCCGCGTTCGCTTCTCTACCCAATCATATTTTTGCTACAACCTATCTAGATTTGAAATCTGTCACATCTTCCCACCCTCTGTCTAATCCCAAACGTGAATGTTATTTCTTGTTCTCTAGCTATATTCCTGAGTACCGAGTTCAGAGAACTATGCAAAATTTATAAAAATATGGAGACCTGAGACGTGACCTTCATCATGACTATCTCGCCAGCTCGGGAAAGCTAGGAACGTCACAATTTTTGGAATCCTCGGATGTCTATTAGTGCCAAAGCCCTCCTAGAATGAGGAAACTCAGGGCTATTTTAAGATTACTTAGCGGAGCTTGCGGGCATTTACAGAAAATAGCGCCTTGCAGTACAAAAAAGATCACGTCTTCTGAAAGTGAAACTCCCAAGTGTAAAGCAGGGCCTAGGTCAAAATAATTGGTGGTTATTTATTGGATACAGATAGATAGGTCACCGACGAAATTAGAACTGATAATCACTAACGACCAAGTATTGGCTAAATTCACGAGATGAGTCTTTCGTGATTAATTTGCCGTTTTCTTGCCGCGATGTCTTCCGGTTAGCTTTTGCGATTGCAATAATATAACCATGAGCCAACTGAAAGCACGAGATCTTCAATTGACAGCTGAACGATGTTCTCTAAGCATGTTTTATCAATTGTTACGAATCTTCTCGATGTCTCAAGAGCATCACGAAATATCCGAACCGTTATGGAAGGAAGCTCTTTATCGCCAGACAACCATTGCCACAAGCCGGGCTACAAATGCAGAAAAGTTGCAGCGCTAGTCTACTGACATTTTGGAGGTTTCGGTCATAAAAGTCAATAAATAAAACTTAATATTAAAGGGGTCAATAATATAATTTGAACATGTTTCTTTAATGCTAGGTAGATGTTCATTTGACCTGCCTATCACTCCCAGCATTCCTTCCATTTAAGTATGCCAAGACCTGCGTTTAGGGGCTCGCTAAAAAATTTCCGCTGAGGAAGGCACGCTCCCGTTATCCAATATGGGCATCGACCTGCAGAAAGTATATCAAAACCACAAATGTATCAGCATCAAAACAACATATAAAATACATTCAAAAACTAATTTAATTGGTCACTACGAGGGTCGAACTCGCGGCCTCGGCGTTATTAGCACCGCGCTCTAACCAACTGAGCTAAGCGACCGAATTGGTTGATCTGATTGGTGTAAATTTGATCGAATAGATCTATATGGGGCATTTTTATAGCTCGGCAGCAACAACATTCTTGTATGGAATTAGAGGAATATACCTCGTGAGATGCCATGAATGGTCTCTTCTATACCAGACTAATTCTCTCCTGTCATCAAGAGACTACGTCAGAAATTTCCCTTCCCAAGTATTCGAATCCAACCTATCTCACTCATGACCACAGCAGCAGGCTCCAAGCCACAAACTCCAAACATTCGTCTAGTTCCGAAGCATGGCCTTAATAGATTCCTTTAGCAGCTCGTGCTTCTCCTCATTCTCATTCAATTCTCTCTTCCGAAAATTCCTCATGCCCTCTTTCTCATCCACCAACCCCTTCAAACCCGGCCGTCCCATATAAAATCCCTGCAGCGAACTCCTCTTCCCACTCTCCAGGTTTATGGCCCGCACATATTGAGCCGCCAAAAAGTATCCTTTCACGAATCCCGCTTTTTGCAGGACTCGCATGCTAGCGAGGTTCTCTGGATCGGCGAACGCGCGGATCACGGGTTCGTCGACGTTCCCTGCCTGTTTATTAGATCGGGGTTATTATAATGGGAGTTAAAAAGACACAGCTGCAGACCGTCGAGAGTCCAATATAATTCAAGATATTTGGAGAGCGCTTCGGACATGTATCCCTTCCCCCAGTAGGCGGGGTGGATTTTGTATGCGAGTTCTTGTTGCCGCGGGGTGCCAACAACGCCTATCATTTTTGGTCTTGGGCTTTCAGGTGATGGATTTAGTGCTGGGTGCGTCGATGAGTGTGAAGATTCCGGGCGAAGTAGAATGGCATAGACTCTTCGCCACGGATCTTGGTCCGTTGGTGTTGTTTGTAGGATGAGGTCAGCGGTTTCGGAATGGGATGTGTGTGGTTGTTTACGGCTGTGGAGTGTGGTTTAGTATCAAGAAATATGATTTATGTGCGAGGGGAATATTGGGGGAGAGAATAAATCTGTAGTTCTAAGACTCACGACCACATGAGACACTCTGGATGGGACATGATAACGTGGTAGTCCTCCAGATGATCGTCTATATTGAGAAGCTGCAACCACAGCCGCTCTGACTCTGCTGCGTATATTGACATATTTGCGGTATGTTCTTGCAATCTAGTCACCGTTTTATCCAATTGCGAGAACGATATATGAGTTCATATCAGAGTAAGATCCCTGATTATGGAGAGGTCATGTGCCAGGCAGCTTAGTCAGCACAATCTCCATACAGAGAATGGCACTTGGCTCCTCCTCGCGTCGCCAAAGGAAACGGGGCATGTATTCTCAGAAATAGACATAGGTATAGCTGAGAAGTACAGAGTTTGCTCAAGCCGATTGACATTGTAATACAGAAAAAAATGATAAAAAGCCAAATCAAGATCTATAAAAGTCAGATTCTAGACGCCTGGCTGGAGAGTTGTAGGCATTGTAGCCTGGGACGTTTGTTGCAAGCCTTATATCGCTTCTTCGAAGAACCCATTGTAGAAGTCGGAAGTGCTCTTACTATATTCTGATGTTTGCGCCACTAATAGTGATATGCAACCCAGTGTAGATAAGCATGATAGAATGCACGGTACGATCCTGCAGCAGGAATAAGCTGATTTGGCGAAGCATGGATCGTCAAGGCACTGGCCTAGAATATGGCCCTTGGCATAAGGCTTTGGAAAATACTATGTTCTTCTTGTGGCCGGAAGAGGATGGCTGTTTCTGCTTTGAGCTTTGAACATATATTTGGCTGCAGAGTTTAGGGGTTCTTGTTTCCTGCCTTCAGATCCTGCTTTGGGGCAGGTTTTTCTAGCTTAATTTACAAAGGTAGGGGTTTGAGAAATTCATAGCTGTGATGAACCCGAATTTGTTTTCGGCACCTCTACAGAGATTTTTGTTGTTTGTGTAAAAGAGTTGAGTAGAAATGTTTAAAACCAAACTGAGGGTATTAAATAATTTCCACCCTCGAAGTACAATTTTGTTAGCAGAGGTGCAATATTTACTGGCAACCTCGCTGCCAAAAAAAAAGTGTTTACAATGAACGACGAATTTTTAGCCTGTCGAAAACAGCTGAGAATCCTCCTGCCCATGCATATATAACAATTTGTTTTCCCACCACCCCAACCAATCTTTAGACGATAATGGATAATGCGAGGGAAGATAGCAGGGACCCGTCAAAAGAAGACCAGGTCTTATCTCTGACTCCTATGAAACACTCAGCCGTATGCCAAAATGTTCAACCCTAGCTTACAGCGAGCAAGCTGTACGTCAACAATAGTTTCTCCTCCTCAGTCAAAGAACCTGCAGGAAAGCATTATGATGCTCTTCGATGATATCTGAGATTCACAAGACGCTGCTGATCACGGTCGTAGTCGCACGATTAGGCCAAGGGATTCTCCTAGTCCACCATCTTCAACTCTGCTCAAGTTAACATCATAATGAATCTTACTTATCTCTGAAAGATATCTTCAAATAATGAATAAAGGCTGGGAGCAAAGGTTCTGCTAGAGGTGTGTTAATAATATCTCCGAGGACAGCCGCCTCGACACTAACGCGACTTTCTATACTAATGATCTATGATTTAATATTTTGTTTGTAGCTACGTCCGATTGTCGGTTATCTATCTTTGCTAGGTGAAGCGAAGATAACTCCGCTTTTGCGAATTGTAAGTATATATCGGTATTAATCCGATGAGACACGTTCAATCCTCAGCTAGCATAGTTCTGACCCTTGTTCCAACGTTAGACGGCTAAAATCTCTGATGTCTAAGGGGTCCTAAGAATGTCAGGACAGATAGGAACGCGACTTGCTGCTTAATTACGGTCATTAAAGTGTACATATAGTATGCTGTTAAAACTTGCAACTAACATTTCATCAACAAACTCTCACTTCAAATAGCTAAATTGAGACAAATTACAACTAAAACGTGGAATTTCCATCACATTATAACAAAAATTCACTATTATTGTTGTACCTTACACTCTATATCGCGGAAATTATGGGATATGCAGCCATATATTTCTACCTAATACCAGCCTGACACCTTGGCATCCCCCACATTAAACAGGATCAATAATTGGCCTGCCAGCATAGAGCAAATTTAGAACTAGTTGGACAATATATTTATGAAAAAAGCTAAACAAACAATGAGAGAGCAATATTCAAACACTAACTGATTAGGCGTCATTAGAACTGTCAACCAACTGAATGAACAATGCTGACTATTCCACGGTTCACTGGTGCTGTACAATGTATCAGAAATTAATTCTTATACAATGGGATCAGCCTTGCTAGGGTGCTAGTGCTAAAATGCTGCACGACGTATAATGTGTCAAAATTCTTCCACTATGGGCTCAGCCTTCCTGTGCGTGGCGTGATCCTTCTCACCGAAAAAGTTGCTGATAAGAAAACCATCGAAGTATGTAGAAGGAGAAGCAACAAAGTGAATTTTAGATATTGTTGGAAAGGAGTGACGGCTTAGGAAGGATGAAAGTGAATTGAGAGAGCCATATATGCAACACAACTATACTCTTAATTTTTTTTTTCTAACTATGAACCCTTTTAGAAGAAATAAAATAGAGTAGAAATGTTGTTATAATGAAGTATTTTAATTCACCATGTTGTTGTGGATGTGGTTGTTGTGGCAGCGCAGCCTTGCGGCACTAAATCTAGCCAACATATGATTGGCCGCCCCAGCCAAGCAAATAAATGTGGACCCAGCAGTTGCAGGTAGAAGGTTGTGGAAACTTCTTCAAGAGCGACTACAAAAAACTCTCTTCCTCTCCCTCCTTTTCACACTTCTAAACAAACCAAAAAAGATACCCAATACCCCTCCCATTGTGATTCGAGGTCCCATCACAACACATCTCTATAATCATCTCAAAGTAAGTAATCATCTTTCACCATATAGCATCAACTTCTTAAGTAGAAGGTTTGCCTAAAGCTTTGTTTGCCGTCAGCCTGATCGCATTGGAGCTCTACTCCTACCTCAATTTTACCCTCACCATCATTCACGCCTTGCAGCAAGTTTGCTGAAGCTTTAACCCGTCCCCAATTCCATCTGCTAATATTCAATCTCCACAGATCCTAAATAATCGCAACTATGGCTGGAGAAACCTTCGAGTTCCAGGCTGAAATCTCTCAGCTTCTCTCCCTCATTATTAACACAGTCTACTCCAACAAGGAAATCTTCCTCCGAGAACTTGTTTCCAACTGTTCTGATGCTCTAGACAAGATTAGATATGAGGCTCTCTCAGACTCAAGTAAGCTTGAGACTGGCAAGGACCTCCGTATCGACATCATCCCAGACAAGGAGAACAAGACCCTCACAATCAAGGATACTGGTATTGGTATGACCAAGGCTGTAAGTAAACGCTCTACGCAAAACATGTTTAAAAGCCGCTAATCATTATCAGGACCTTGTCAATAACCTGGGTACGATTGCACGATCTGGCACCAAGCAATTTATGGAGGCCCTCTCTGCAGGCGCTGATATTTCCATGATTGGTCAATTTGGTGTTGGTTTCTATTCCGCATACCTTGTCGCAGACCGTGTCACAGTCATCTCGAAGAACAATGATGACGAGCAATATATTTGGGAGTCTAGTGCTGGTGGAACCTTCACCATTGCACCAGATACCGATGGTGAGGATATCGGCCGTGGTACAAAGATCATTCTTCATTTGAAGGATGAGCAATTGGACTACTTGAACGAGGCCAAGATCAAGGAGGTCATTAAGAAGCACTCCGAGTTCATTTCATACCCAATCTATCTCCACGTCACCAAGGAGACAGAGACCGAAGTCCCAGACGAGGAAGCTGAGACCAAGGACGAGGATGATGAGAAGAAAGCTAAGATCGAGGAAGTTGATGATGACGAAGAGGAGAAGAAGCCAAAGACCAAGAAAGTCAAGGAGACCAAGATTGAGGAAGAGGAGCTCAACAAACAAAAGCCAATTTGGACCCGTAACCCCACCGACATCACTGCTGAGGAATATGGCTCTTTCTACAAGTCTCTCTCCAATGACTGGGAGGACCACTTGGCCGTCAAGCACTTCTCGGTTGAGGGTCAGCTTGAGTTCCGAGCTATTCTATTCGTTCCTAAGCGTGCTCCTTTCGACCTCTTCGAGACAAAGAAGACCAAGAACAACATCAAGTTGTACGTCCGCCGTGTTTTCATCACTGATGATGCTACCGATCTCATTCCTGAGTGGTTGAGCTTTGTCAAGGGTGTTGTTGACTCTGAGGATCTTCCATTGAACTTGTCTCGTGAGACTCTTCAACAAAACAAGATCATGAAGGTTATCAAGAAGAATATCGTCAAGAAGGTTCTTGAGCTCTTTACCGAGATCGCTGAGGACAAGGAGCAATTCGACAAGTTCTACACTGCTTTCAGCAAGAATATTAAGCTCGGTATCCACGAAGATTCTCAAAACCGTGCTGCTCTCGCCAAGCTCCTCCGTTTCAACTCCACCAAGGGTGGTGATGACCTTACTTCCCTCACCGACTACATCACTCGTATGCCTGAGCACCAGAAGAACTTGTACTATATTACTGGTGAATCGCTCAAGGCCGTTCAAAAGTCACCTTTCCTCGACTCTCTTAAGGAGAAGAACTTCGAGGTTCTCTTCTTGGTTGACCCCATTGACGAGTATGCCATGACTCAGCTCAAGGAGTTTGAGGGCAAGAAGCTTGTCGATATCACCAAGGACTTTGAACTTGAGGAGACTGATGAGGAGAAGAAGGTCCGTGAGTCGGAGGAGAAGGAGTACGAGAGTCTCGCCAAGGCTCTTAAGAACGTTTTGGGCGACAAGGTCGAGAAGGTCGTTGTCAGCCACAAGTTGGTCGGTGCTCCCTGCGCTATTCGTACTGGCCAATTCGGTTGGTCTGCCAATATGGAGCGTATCATGAAGGCTCAAGCCCTTCGTGATACTTCGATGAGCTCCTACATGTCTTCCAAGAAGACATTCGAGATCTCACCCCGCTCTCCGATTATCAAGGAGCTCAAGAAGAAGGTTGAGGAGGATGGCGAGAACGATCGTACCGTTAAGTCCATCACCCAGCTTCTCTTCGAGACCTCCCTGCTTGTATCAGGTTTCACCATCGAGGAGCCAGCTGGATTCGCCGAGCGCATTCACAAGCTTGTATCCCTTGGCTTGAATGTTGACGAGGAACCAGAGACTGCCGAGGAGGCGGCCGCTGAGGAGGCTGATGATGATGCGCCTGCCGAGAGTGCCATGGAGGAGGTTGATTAAACGCATCATTTTTGTTACAGCGGGAATCATGCGGAGTTTAATCGGTTGGGATTTCATGGTGCATAAAGCAGACTTTCTTCTTTTTTTTACCTGGTCGTGCGACGGCGTCATAATTCTAAAAATGTACCTGTGATAACACTGCGTTAAGACAGACTAGCACGGAAGAAAGGCATAGCAATGAATTAAAATTTTACATAACATGATCTTGTGTCTCCTCTGAATTATAGTGGCCAGCGCCATGAAGTACATGTGCCCATGTGTTACCAAAGAAGTCTTTGTGATCCCCGACAAGGAACCGTATTGACGCCTCCAAATTGATACGAAGAAGTCCTTCGTAGTTGAATGAAAGAGGCTGATATTAGGGGAACAATAAAAGTATGGAAGGAATTTGTTGTGTCTGCCATATGATGTGCATTACAAGAATCCAAACATTTAGGCTTAGGTGTGGGAAGCTGCTGTGCCCCGGCATGTCTGCCATGTACAACGTGCCTTCTCCATCTCATTTATATTTTCAAGATTGGGTTTCATACAGCAAGCACGCGCCGAATGCCTTCCTGGTGACAAATGTCCTTAGACTAGTGTCATGGCCATGCCAGATAAAGATCACTTCCCTTCCCAATTCCTCGTCATCCTTCAACTTACTTTCTCCAATCTAATCTACCTAAAATCTTTACCGCCTCTGTGTTCTGTATATCAGATTGAGACATCTGCCACTGCCACCATCATGGCGCGCATTCACTCTTTGACCTTCACACTCGTTACTTTCTCCTCTCTTCTTTCGCCAGTCGTAGCAAAAGCTGCTCTTCCTACCATCGTTGGCGGATACGAAATCCCGCCCATCCCTACAGTTTATCCTCCTCCAGAAACACTTGTGCCAACTTCGACTGCCAATGGTAATGGCCTTACCAGCACTAAACCTGTTGACACTGGGAATGGCTGCACTACACCACCCGCTTCTGTCATTGTGCTCACATCCTTGCATGTTTCGACTGTGTCGTATGTCACCACTTCCACTCAACGCATAACCACCACAGCTACGCCAGCCTACGTCTGTATTCCAACTTGCGTAGCGGGAACACCAATTGCCACAGGTGGTTACACGATCACCTATCGGCCTGTCCGGCCTACTCCATATCTATCTAACTACCTCCCTGATCTCGACTGGGAGATTGGTAGTGGCAAGCATTTGATCGGATCTGAGGTATATATTTTCCTTCCCACTTGTCTCCTGATACCACTTTATGCAGTCATGCTCAATATCTGCGAGGGAATGCGTTGTTTCGTGGTACATTGTGCCATACTAACTTACTTTTAGGAGTTCTACTTCGGATCTGAGTACCAAACATACGCCGAATTCAAGTGCCAGTTCCAGTGTAAAACCGGCTGCAGCAGTTGGTATGTGGCTTATAATATCACTGGAAAGAACTGGAAATGTCTCCAGTACAATGCAATCATTACGCCTCCAATTCTCATACCTCCTCCTGCCGATGTTTCATTTGTATCTGGCGCAGCTTTCAACGCCATCTGCGGTACGTGACAACACTCTTTAGAACAATGAGAGATATTTCCGTACTGCCTAAGTAATACTCATGCACTCTCAGGACAAAAACCTACACTCACTCCACCTGTCTCGGACCCGATTCCTACATCATCTCAAGGCGGATTGACTAGTACCAAGCCAACCTCAGTTTCTACCACGTATGTGCTGCCCAGTCCTCCAACACTTCCGCCGTATCTACCCCCAATTCCTACAACCCTGGTCACCATGCCTACACAGACAGGAGGAGGCTTGACCAATACTAAGCCTACCACGCCATACATTCCCACGGTCTCAATCCTAACCCTTCCTCCGGCAGTCTCGACAGTCATCCCTACATCTAGTAGAGGCGGATTGACTAACACTAAGCCCACGACTTTACCTACGTTGTCTATCCCAGGCTATGAGCCACCCAACCTTCCAACTTCAAGCGCAGGTGGATTAATCAGCACCAAACCAACAACGCCTATAATCTTCCCGCCAGTATATACCCCTCCGAATGTTCCAACCTCCAGTGCTGGTGGACTTACTAATACCAAACCCACAACATACATCTCAACCGCTGTACCACCAGTGTATACGCCACCAGCGTACATCTCACCCGTAGTCCCTACTTCCAGTGCAGGTGGTTTGACAAATACCAAGCCAACAGCTACGAAGGTCCCGACTCTTCAGCCACCTGGATATTCGGTGCCCACGCTACCACCGCTTCCACCCCCAGTGACCACCAAGAAACCAGGCCCTATCTGGCCTCCAATTCCAACATTTCCGCCGTGGCCATTTCCACCAGTTCCTACTTACCACAAGAGAGGTGTGGAGGTTCAGAAGCGCGAAGCCTAGAATTAGATTCTGTTGTGGCGGAATGAGTTGACCTGTACCTGGTCTCCTTTGGTCCCAAACATAAGTTAGAGGAAGAATATTGTGCCCAGTGTTGCGTTTTTTTTGTGGTAGACAGGCTTTGTTGTTCTTATTTCGTTCAGAGCGTCGCTGAGGCCCTGCTGGTTGCGGCTTTCTTTGGTAGAGAACTGGAAGTAATTTACACATTGCTCCATGGCTTGGACTAGAATAATTCGCACAGTTCATTCTCTCGTGAATGTATCGCAGAACTAAATGAACGCTATTACGTGTCTCCTTTCAATTGATACGACTAAGTAGGAGACCCATGTGCGCAAATGAAATATGAACAAACTTGATTAAATTGAGGCCATTGTTTGGATGATTAAATTTGATCAAGACAAGCTTTGCAAACTCCTCAAGACTTGCCTGAAATAGATGCTCAAGGTGTGTCCCATACAGATCGGGAATACCTCTAGATTTCTCGTCCTCCTTCTTCCTGCATCATTTACCCTTCTTACGTCCTCCAGCAGATATTGTGAGCTGTAGCTTTAGCATCGATAATATCATTCTTGCAAACGGAACCTCTCATTCACGACCTGGGAACGGTACCCGATATCCATCTTCTCCGCCACAGCAATACACGCATTTTTTCCATTTCCGCTGCCACCTGCCGCCGAACACCCCCACCCCGTCGGCCGTCGTCGTCCTTCGAAAGGTCTCGCGCTCGGGTTAGCGGTCCGTGGCTTTCGAGGCCCGGCTCGGGTTCCGAGGGTCGTTCTTGTTCTTGTTCTTGTTCTTGTTCTGGGTCTGGGTCTGCGGGAGGAGGGGAAGGTGGGAGGTTATTCGCATGCGTGAGTGGTAGATGGGGAGACGGTGAGCGAATGCCCTGGAAGTGAAGGGTAAATTTCGAGGGCTGAAAGTACTTGTGCCTCAGAGCCGCTTCCGTCATTGTTTGTGTGATGTGGTATGCGTGGGAAAATAATACTGTGACAAAAGTGAAGAGGCGTAGTTAGAAAACCAGGAGGCAATTTGGGAAGCCGCACCAACATGATGAGGCATTTTGGGTCAGAATGGAATGTAGCAGAAGGAGAATACGTACAGCTCAATCAAAAAATGGATGAAAGTCGTTCTTATATATCGTGTTTCGCCACTAAGCCTTTAAAATTATGTTTTCATTTCAATTCATTTATATAAGCTATATACCAGAACTATAACTTGCACCTAAATAATTTATATCGCAAGACGTTCATCAGTCAAGCCCAAAACAGGATATATATGTTGTGCCAAAACGCCGATATTTCACCATCCTTATTCCTTTTACTCCCTTTCTTTTCCGTTCATTCTGTTATGCATTGTATGCATCGAGGCATAACCTGGTATGCCCCTTCTCTTGTTTGAATACTTTCAAATCATAACATATACTGTTGTACTTGGCAAGGACCTGTTCTCAATGAGAAACATCTCTTGCCTTCTCGAATCGACATACGCTCCTGGTTAGTAGCGACCTCAGCTCTTGCCTCTGATAATGATGCTCTCCTTCAATGGCCCCAACTTTCGTCACCGGAATGGCATTTCGCTAGCTCGATTATGATCTCCAGTCAGGCCCATCTCTTGACCATTGCTGTTTGCCCTTTGCAGTGTATGGTATTCTGGTATACTCCTTGGTGGTATCTGCTGTTGTATGCCGTAGCTTGACGAGGAGTTCTGTCGTAAAGGCGGCCTCCGCATTTGGTTCATACTGGAACTTGGAACGCTAATGAGACCCAAGCTTCCCTCAAACTCTCTCTTGAAGTTTGGAAGATTCTCCACAAAGCTTCCGATATTGGTTGATGGAAGATTATGACCATTACTTGACCCGTGTCCATTCAGGTCGTTGAAGGCGTATTGACCTAAACCGGGGAACTCCATTTGTGAGCCGAGAACCGGCGGGCTTGCAAAGGGGCTGCTATCGCCACTTTCTGGACCGTGAGATGGTGAACTCAGTTCTTCGACTCTCTTATCGTATTGTAATGCAGGATTCTCCAACTTGAATTCGACGCTGCCTGTTATCTTGAAACTATCAGATCCTGAATTTATGCTGGTTGGCATAGTGTGAGATACAGTGCCGTAGTTTGATGGTATGGGACCACCCATGATGGGACCAAATCCTTCGAAGATGTCGACTTCACACATAGGGGGAGCATTGTCAGGGACAGTCTGTAACATTGGATTGGTAAGCGTAGGAAGAACTTCGTGAACCTTCGAGAGCAGAAGTGGCAAGAATCGGTTGTCACCATTGCGAAGGATCGATAATAGCGTCATGAATTGATGGAGATGGTCTCGGGGACCGAGAGTGAAGGGTTGCGGGTTGGCCGGTAACAGGGACAATACGTCCGTCAATGAGCAGGCGACGTCAAACAACTTCTCAATCTAGTCAAGGTTAGTGACAGACGGATGAAAAATAATTGGGACGCTTACCAATCCGATACCGTGGACCTCCATGCTCGACTGAGAGAATTGGGATGTCATAGCGACAAGATCTCGTGCTATCTCAACAGGATAATGGAAGGTCATGCTAGGATCATCATGACTGGAACTCAGGTAGCCATTTTGTATGCTCAATTGCCAAACCATGGTCCTGAGCCATTGTTGGCTCGTTCTTAAATCTGCTGTCTGGTTTTCTGTCGTATTACTAAGGTACGCGGGTAAGGCATCAGTGAGTTGCTGTTGAAGAGCGGCGAGATAGCTAGTTGAGCAATCCGAGCGCGTCTTGTTCCAGAGTGCAACGAATTGATCGTCGAAGGGACGGAAAAGGTTAACCAGCTGTATAAATCCATTCAAGTGATGAGCTTGAGTGTCTGAAGGATCATCGTGTTCAGTTGGTAGATTAATAGTTGCTTGTAAGGATAGTGGGCGATGTCGTTGAAGAGCATATGCCCTAAATCAATGTCAGTACCTGCGATGAGTAGTTAGAAACTATCCTTACCTTTCCGTCACGAACAATAGCCAATACAGCCTCCTTCTCCTTGCAGCATCAACTGTGTCGAATTCCATATAGGTCTCCTCCCTCTGCATCCCGAGGATATGGGCCAAAGTAGTCGCTTCCCGTAAATGGAACCATGCCTTGTTGTGCAATTCCAGTCCAAAGTAACAGCCAAACAGGAAGAAGCTAGTAACCAAGCTATTGATCGTAGGTGCTTCCAGATAGTCGTAGCTCTTTCGCACTCTTAACGTCTCCTCCATCAACAAATTTCCGGATACAAGATTTGCTCCTGGATGATTGTCTAGTCCCATGGGATCACCCGGAATAGCCATACCTGGCTGTATCATCATAAAGGCGCAGAGCGATGTCAAGAGACAATAATTATCGACATTTGTTTCTGCGTTTAACGCTTGATACTCTATCCTTCCACGATGTAGGATGGGTAAGGTAGGATACATGTTCGCGAAGAAAAACTCGATGCAATCCTTCATCATCTCGGTAGTAAGAAGGCCTGGGGTGGGTGACAGTGTCGGACTGCATGGCGGACTATGAACACCGTTTATTCGGTTGGCAACCTTGGAAGATAGAGTTGTTTGTCGCTGTGTTTCCCTCAGCTCACTGATGACCTTCGCTCGCGACCCCTTAGGCCCTTTCTTCTGAGGGATGGCGTGGTAGGTACATGATAATTGGGCCGATGAACAATTACGACACGGGTTGATGCCATCGCATTTCACTTTACGACGATGGCAGGCGTCGCAAGCCCTTTTCACCGACGTCGACATGGCGAGAGATGAGTTACAAAGTTCCAGCTCTTGAACGATCCACCTAGCGGACCGTCAAACGGGTCCTGTTGTATTGGGGACACTGGAACGTGGTATGTGGTACCCCAACTTTAAGTTCTCGATTCGTAGGGTGGTAGTTGGGGTCGAGTCTGGCACGAATCGTGGAGTACTGGATTGACTGGAGTCTTTATTCGGTCCTTCTGAAGGTCTGGGGAAGAGAGGTGATTATAGAATGCGGGGGGGCGAGGAACAAGAGAAGGCTTCGGCGGTACTATTGGATGGGGTATTATTGGCGAGTTGGCAAGGTGGCAATGGGACCTCGAGACTGCAGGAACACGAAAGGACAGCCAGAGTTGAGGAGGGAGGATAGTGAAGAGTAAAATGAGGATATACTACTCTTGCTTTCTGGGTCTTCCTTCCTTTTTTTTTTCGTGGGTATAATGATGGGTGGAGGGAGATGGGGGATGGAATGATTTGTTTCGATTTGCAAGGAGGGAAAGGGAAAAATCGAAGCCAAGTGGAGCGCAGGGCGGGTGGATTACCTTTTTTTAATAATAATAGGGTAAGTCAAGGGCACACGCTTCACCACTTTTTTTTTCGGGGCCAAACACCACTAAGAACTTGGTAAGTAACGTAACAACAAATGACAATGTGTTCTTGTCAGCCGCAGCAGCAGCAACATTGAATTGGAATTATTTTCCAATATATTTAATACTAATAATGATGATGATTTACTTTTCCCGTCAGAAGAATCATCTTACTCAGTATCAGAGTCTTTTTGCATTCACACTTGGATGTTGATTGATTGATTGATACTACATCAATCTGTCCATCCATCATCGACTATTCTTTGTCCATCAAAACCCTCGTTTTACCCTTTTGCATTTTGAGTTTGCATCTTCCACACAAATCCTGTTTCCCGTCGACACCGGCTGCGCCAACCATGCGATGGATTGCTTGCTCAGTTTTCAGGAGGTCCGCCCATGAGATGAGATGAGGTTGATTTTGGTTTGGGGCTATCCCTAGGCATCACCGACGCCGAGTTACCTATGAGACCTGAAGCCAGGGGCTGAATCAGCGTTTTGGTCACTGTGGTGTCGCGTTGGATACTGCTGGGCAAATCAATTCAGCATCATTCATGCGAGTCAGCAATTACCAACGCCAGCCACACAGCTTCATCAATACAGGGCAGTAGTTTTAGAAACTACTGGATTCAGCACCTTTCGGATCATCATTACGGCTCCTCGCATCAACAAAGGTTCACCAAGCTCCATCACCGTCATCTGCTACTTCTTCTTCTTTTTCTTTCTGCTTCATCTTCGACTCTCCTTTTAGTTCTCTACCTGCTCCATCCATTTGGCCTCTCTACGATGCCAACCCTCCCCACCCCTTTTCCTTTCCCTCACTTCTGCTAATCATGTCAAAGCAGAAGAAAAATGATTCTGTCTCCGTCCGATCCCTCCCCGATTCACCTCGTTTGATCGAACCAATCACCAACCTTCGATGGGACAACTGCCAGAACTGGTTTGGCTGGGCAGTCTGGAGCCGGGGCCTTCCCTGTTTGGGGCATGAAAAAGTGACGCTTCAATTTCTTCTTCGTGCCTTCCATGACGTTTCCATGGCCCGGTTGCTTTGTCACAACATGATTGGCTCTTCGGCTTACTCAGCTCATGTCACGCTTGTTCATGTCACGTCTCGGTCCAAAGATCAATTTGAACTTGAATCACTCAATGTTCCTTCGGGTATCTTCAACCTTCAGCCTACAATCTCCTCCTTTAAACAAGAATGCCAAGCGGTGAGCGGACTAGCATTGGGACGGAGTATATGCATGAAGCACCAATCTACCTCACTTAGAGCACCTTTCCCATGTTCTGGTCAACAAATCAGAAGAAAGAATTTCCACCCCACCCCTGCTGCAGCGGCTCACTTTAATCCCCCATCACATCTGCCTCATTTGCTGTATATCTGCCTTCAAGCTTTATTCCCTTGATTTACATATTTTGCACTTCAGATAGATGGCACACCTGACTTTCTGCTCTTATTACCCGTTAGTTTCCGGCTTATCGTGTAGTTGCTGTATTTCATTAAGTTTTGAAAGTATTTTACTTGACGGCATTCAGAAGTTCCCAGGTATCCCCTTTCGGTCAAGCGCCCGCCTGGGGAAACAAAGAAGGGCCGAAGTCTGCCGGAATGAGTGCGGAGAATCTGGAGGTGTTTCTGGATTTGCGGAGGTGGCTGCAACTTAGCACCATCAACAGCTGGTGGCTCGTTTGATACAGAACAAGCTTTCCAGTGAGCTGTTGGTTTGGTTTCGACCGGAAGATGCGATAGATCCTCACATGGCTAATTAGCCCATATCGCCGAGATGGCAGGCCTGCGACAGAATGCTTCGACACATTACGCTGTTACCAAGAAAAAAAACATGTAAAATAACCCTATGGAAGAGGCCCAAGTCAAACGACAAGAAATACGTGTTCAGTGGATTTTACCCATGTTATGCTCGCGAAGGCTAGCGTCAAACTTACTGCGACAAAAGAAATCGACGCAAAAGGGTAAATGTCGGAAGCACCGTTCTAAAATTGTTGACTTCGGCATAAACATGCTTTCTAAAGGGAGCCCAGGAGGAGACCAAGTCAGTGGCTGAGATGCATCAAAATATCTGGCTCATCAATGGGACTAGTGATGTGTTTCGGTCCTTTGTCAGGATCAGCGACACAAGAGGTGCAGATGCACAATCCATTGAAACGTGGAAGGATCTGCCCCAGCTCGAGGTATCAGCAACGATGTCAATGGGAAGGGTATCCACGATTCTGTAAGGTCTGCCGGAATTTCCGCATCTAAAACTCTCTCAGAAGCACGAGCTTTGCTGTCTTGCAAGCTCTTGCAATTTTCTAGACGCATGTCTTATCAGGCCAAGACGACTCTTGAAACAAATCTAAGACTATTCTTCTGAGAGATCTCAAGGGGCCGAAAATCCCTTGTGCGAGCTACTTTTCCTGTTCTTACACCGAATTTTATCTTTCTAGTTGAATATCTCACAATTTATACTGCATTGCATGCCGCGTCTTCGCATATCAGACAAAAATCCTTGCATTGCTGCTACTTGTCAAATCCTAGCAAGTTGCCTCAAAAGTTTATCGACAATCTTGCTGAAACAATTATCACTGCTATTTTCTGATCGAGTGTTTGAAAACGCGTCACTGGGACTGAAGAGCATACCAAAGTGCCAGTAACCTTTAAGTCTTTCCTCCTGCTTATTGGTTCTTCAGCCATGAACTCTTTCCCACTATATTTGTGCAGAAGTAAATTATTAATTGGTTGCATGGCTTCCGTCATCCCAACTATGATCGTTGGGGGAACTCTTCCACTATTGCCAAGCTCCCAGTAAGGCTGATTTGGAAAGTAGCCTTCCTATCAATATCAACGAAGAATGTATACTCTCCCGGATACAAAACTCTATTGCCCATCTCATCGACACGAGTCAAACTCTCGAGTTTAATCGTCAAATTAACTGAAGCCTTTCCTTCGGCTCGTACAGCATGCGCTCGCTTGTATGAGACAAGTGTCTTAAGTGGATATGGGGCAGACCCAGCAGTCGTGTTCATGAAAAGCATTGCCACGAAATCCGAGTCCACAGAACCAGTGTTGGATATATTCACCGGTACTGTGAGGACGGGTTTCGACAGGAGTTGGATCCAATCATCGCTCTCTGAAACCAAATGCTGAATGTTGAGAGATCTCAAGCTACTCTCGATAGACACAGAGAATGTGGTATAGTGTAAGCCATGCCCGAACGGAACCACGGCATTCTTATACCACATATGTGTTCGACCATACCTCGCGTTTCCTTCCGTTGGGCGCAGATTCATATCAGTGGGCAAGACGGCGTCAGTATATGAAGCAGGATATTGTGTGATGGGTAGCCTGCCCGCTGGGGCAGCCTTGCCGGTAAGGATATTGAGTATCGCGCTTCCGCCTGATTGTCCTGGGTATCCAGCCCACAATATGGCATTCACAGTAGCATTTGCGAGAAGCTCAGTATCATCAACCTGCCCGCCGCCAAACTGGGTCACTACGGTTGGCTTGCCAAGACTGGTGAGTGAGCGGAGCAGGTCGAGCTGTGGTGCTGGCCAAGCTATATCGTCGCGATCCAAACCCTCGCTTTCGATTGTATAATCTATGCCTCCGAAGAATAGTATCACATCTGCAGCCTCTGCTGCGGCGATGGCGGCGCTGTAAGATTCGTCAATGCTTTTTATGCCTGATCCTTGCACGGAAACGAAATCGAGTTCGAGTTCTTTGGCAGCTTGGATGATAGAGATTATGTAGGGTGCAGGTCCATAGTAGTTTCCTTGGAGTTGCACAGTGGCGTTGCAGTAAGGACCAATCAATGCATACTTCTTTAAAGGTTCCAGACCAAGCGGGAGGATGCCATCATTCTTGATCAAAACTGCTCCCGCGACCGCGGAATCATACGCCAGCTGTTGTGCTTCTGGTGTATTGACCGCATCCCATCCCAGCTTCCTAAGTGGTTGATCTGTGGCTGGATCAAAAAAACCAATGGCTACCAAAGAGGTGTAAAGCCTGATCAGCGCTTTATCAAGGTCTACTTCAGTCACGAGGGACTGATTCCGAGCTTCCATAAGCCCAGCCCATGCCCCGCCAATACAATGCAAATCCGTACCGGCTTTCAAAGCCGCGGCCGATGCTTCGGCGGGCGTGCTGGCATATTGGTGCGGCGACCAGATATCTTTCACGGCATCGCAATCGCTTGTCACCCAGTGATCATCCGCCTCCCATTGCCAATGCCGGCGCAGTATTTCTTCCATGAGATAGCTGTTCGCGCAAGCAGGCACGCCGTTGATAGCATTGTAAGCGCACATAAAGGCACCAACCTGCCGATCTGCAGCGCATGTTTTGAATGGCGGAAGGTAGTACTCTGATAGCTCTTGCGTGGTGACGATAGCATCAAACCCATCTCTGGTCACATTCCCCGCCTCCTCAAAATCGTAGGCGGCGTAATGCTTGCATGTAGCTATAGTATTTTTGGTGCCGGTTGATTTGTCTTCGAGACCCAATATCAAAGCGCTTACATAGCTTTGCAGGTGGAAAGGATCTTCCCCTGGTGTCTCATGGCCGCGTCCCCAACGGGGATCTTTGAAAGGATTAATATTCGGAGTCTACAATCATGTGTTAGCAGCCATACTTCTTAATATCCCAACCACCGTGCTTCAATAAATCTATTAGCGTACCCATAAATCAAGGCCCACTCTCCCATCATTGTCAAAAGCTCTTGTTTCTATCGAGATGACTTTCCCGATGGCCTCAACCATCTCATCATCAAACGCCGCGCCAATGACGATGGGAGAAGGGAACGACGTCGCAGACGTAAAATTCTCCTTCCCAAAAGTCGTGCCTGGCGACCTAGCCAAACCATGCAGCCCCTCCGCCCACCAATTATAAGCTCCGAGCCCTAGGCGTGGAACACCTGGTGCATTGTGAAACAGGTTCGCGACCTTCTCTTCGGTCGTGAAGGCTGCTACAAGCGCCGCAGCTCTTTTCTTTGGGGAAAGGCCCAGGTCACACACGTCGTTAGAACATAGTGGGTCGGCTGAGCAGTCAGGGAAGTACTTGGAACTTGCTGGTAATGAAGTGCTAGGATTGCTAATGTTATAGATCCTGATGCTGGAAGGTTAAAACATTAGATCGGCTCGAGTACTTTTGTCCGAATAGAGAGAACTTACAAAGATGCTTGTCCACAGGTCTCATCCGATCTTCCGGGACAAGAAGTGTTACATGATTCCTCGTCAGCTTTCCGGATCGACGGATCTAGCGAGTTCCCGCAGAAGCATTGCCTATTTGGACGGACACGTCAATATCTATATTTTTTTTTCTTTTTTTTTTTCTTTCATACAGCTGCGGGTGGTGATAAGGGGATAGCGTACGTTGCACCTTTTACCCCAGCTAGATTAAACCCAGCTTGTCCACACCTGTCGACACAATACTGCGGAGAGCTTTGGAACGAATCATGTTGTGCACCGCTTAAAGCGCGCGCTGTTGCTACACCAGGATAGCAGCCAAGATAGACCGCTTCTCCCGCGTACGGCTCCGGTTCTGGAGGCGCAGGTGCGCAGGCTCTATGGTGACTCTGGCGTGGTAACGGTGGTGCCTTGGTTCTGAATATTGCTGCATATAACAGGAGGCCGCAGATGAGCAGGTAGGTCTTGCAGTGCGACTTCAGAAATGCAAGTTTCTGTTCTAGGTTGGAGGCTGGGGGAATGGGTACTGGAAGCTTGCTTGGGCCCGATATATATTTGGGGGGCTCTGCATTCATCTCGACTAGATGTATTTAGCATAGGCTCGAATTCAAAACTGAAATTTGATTGATTCCTTTTTGAAAGCGATATATTTTTGGGCCTACAAGTACACAGCGAGGCCAATCTCTTCGTCCCCGAGCTTCACCGGGCTGGAGAGAGATAGTGGGAAAGCTGTTCTACTTACGTGCCCTGTTAGATACCTTTCCCCTTTCGATATATACCTCTGGCTTGGATTCCTGGCTATGCTGCATCGTGCTTGTCGGAACCAAGATAACTGATATAGGCAAGGCGTTGGTATGGTCTTTACCGCCAAAATTTTGGTTCCTCAAACGGGGAGCTCTCGAAAAGCCGTAGAGCAAGCCCTCAAGCTTCTATCCCTGAACCATTTACCAGTTTAACTAGTTTTTTACGTAGCCTTGGAATCTCACAAAAGCGCTTTAAACCTCATGTTCCCCCACTCTTTCCAACTCGGTCCTTGCTCTTTACCGGTCGTGATGATTCTTCTTTTTTGTGTGTGTGTGTGAGAGAGAGAGAGGATCGTTAATGGGAATAACAATAATCATAAAACCAGAATCTTCCGTGTGCTGATTACCGTTGCGCAATTTCAGATCCAGAGAATGTTCCGAAAAATTGGGGGTGGTGTGAAATTGCCTGTTCGGGATCGATATGCATGCGGATGGCGGGACGTTGCAGATCATCAAGAACGATTTCCCACTTGATCTGTCAATCACGATTTTTTGTTTTTAATATATGGAAACCTTTTTTTTTTTTTTTCCCTCCCTCATTTTATGTTGCCAGGCTGTATTTACACGAAGCCCTCAGAATTACCATGTAAGGAACCCAAAGTAGAAAAGTTGAAGGGCCGCATGGAACGAAATCTCGGTAGTGCGCTAGGTGGAATAGCAGATATCTCTTGTTAAATAGCAAACTTGCTTAACAAGTGCCCTCGTGGTTGAGGGGGTATATCTATGTGACAGGGACCCAAAAAAAAAAAAGAACACGTCAAAAGTGATTGGAGAGAAAGGATCTCCTGGCTAGAGATGCTGTGGGAAGAGTCGTCTTTTTTTCCCCACGAACATGCACAATGCTATTCGAATAAAACCGCAACATCACTATTCAGCAATCTATTGTTGTGCTTATATCCTACTTCGGGCCAGGATATCAATGACACTCCGCTCGACAAAAGGCATCCATCTTAGATACATGCAAGTCTGGTACCCTGCCACCCATAGTCGCTCATCTCCTCATCATCCGCATGTCGTAAGGGAAAGGAACTCCAGCTGGATATTTCCACATCAGAAGAATTCTAATGTGAGCCACGCTTTCCGGCGTCGACTCTCAGGTTCCTGAGATCCCCCCGGCGTCCTCAAATTTGGTAGGTAGCTTCTGTGACATCACGCCAGCTAATTTTTCAAGCAGCCAGGTGGAGGAATTTATATTTTCAAGAAAGGTATGTCTCGGACTGAGAGGCAGGTATTGATGTTTTCTATAGATTCAATTAGAGGGATTCTGTTGCGCTGTTGTATATATGGTGTTGGCCACGCTAGGGTTTATATCTCTAAGCAATCTAGCAGATGGTCAGGATAGGATGGGTGGGATGGCTGCTAGGCTGCACATTAAGGAATGACGGATCATGAATTATAGACAGAGTTGAGAATCTAGATCAGCTCCTGTTGTGAGTTACATAAAATGGTAGTAAAGAAGCAGACGCTTATCCACACTTCTGGTACGGCAAGTAATGACGAACCAGGGGGAGAAATGCAGCCAGCCCTGATGTCGGCAAAATCTTTGTTGTGATCAACTTGTCCCCAGACTTTCGGGATGTCCTATAGGGCACTTACAAATTGATGTAGAAAGGTAGCTATTGCCTGTAAATAACCATTTGCTGCGCTCACTTGGGCTGTTTTGTGTCACAACGTCCACAACACTCAGAGCCTCGACCAATAGGTAGTTAGAAAATGTGTATATCTGAAATTTGATTGAAAGTAACGTGATTATGAATTGGATACTTAGCCCGGAAAGTGTATCCTCTAACCTTGTAGTATAGACAAATCAGTTCTAAACAACCGCCACACCAAAGTCATATACTTAAATAGTATATAGATCATATAGATCACAACTTCGCCTTCAGCTCGTTCTTCTCGCCACTCAAAATGTCTTTCAAGATCCTCCGTAGGATCTTCCCTGCCGCGGACTTTGGAATCTCGGAAACGAAACGAACACCACCCCTCAATTTCTTATGGTTGGCGACTCGTTTCTCAACCCATGCTGTGATCTCAGCCTCTAGAGCCTTATCATCGACATCCTTGACAGCAGGAGCTTTCACTACAAAAGCTAGGGGAAGCTCAGTTGCTTGTGACTTGTCGTAGACACCGACTATACACGCGTCTGAAATTTTCTCATTGCTTACAAGGAGTCCCTCTAGTTCGGCTGGCGCAACTTGGAATCTAAACTAAAATTAGCACTCTGGCTTTACTTCCAGTTGAAAGGTAACGTTAACTGCCTACCCCTTATACTTGATTAACTCTTTTAAGCGGTCTGTAATATAAAAGTTGCCTTGATCATCTTGATAGCCAATATCGCCAGTCTTGAAAAATCCGTCTGAAGTCATACAGTCCTCAGTAGCTTGAGGGTTTTTCCAGTAACCAGCGAAGATGTTGGGTCCTTTCAACCACAACTCGCCGACGAAGCCGATAGGCAGCTCCTTTCCGTCTGCAGAAACATACTTTGCGCTCATATTGGCAACCATATTTCCTACAGAGCCAATTGAAGTCATCCACTCACTAGTCGGCTGTACAAAGTCAGGTCGACGCATATACTTGTATCAATGTTTCTCACCTGCAAATGAGTTGTTGGACTTGTTTCGCTTAATCCATACACTTGCTTAACGGAAACTCTAATTCGATTATATACAGCATGAACAAGTTCTGGTGTCAAAGGAGCAGCTGCTGATATGATCGAAACGAGACTGCTAAGATTGAACTTATCGACGAGAGGATGCTTAGCGAGGAAGAGTACGATCGGTGGGACTAGGTAGGCGCGAGTAACTTGGTAGTCTTGAATCGCTTTCAGGAATATTTCCGGCACAAATGCTGAGAGTACTACCAACTTCATTCCACGGTGTAGTGAAAAATGAATAAGAACTACAAGGCCTAAGGATGTCAGATTGTGTGCCTCTCCCAGGCGTGACTGCACGACATGCTACTAATGCCTTGCAGAACTTGGAAACTAGTTGAGAAAAGATTTCAGAAATTTAAAAAGAACTCACCATATATGTGGAAAAAAGGCAACACAGCCAGAATTGTATCGCCAGTTCCATTTGGTCCTCCTTGCCAAATCATCTCCGGTGGATCTACGCCTTCGACAAGCCGATCCATTTGTAAAATGTTAGCCACGATGTTACGATGTGTAAGCATCACTCCCTTAGGCAGCCCGGTAGTTCCAGAAGAGTAGGGGATGAAAGCTAGATCAACAGGTCCCTGCTTATTTCTTTGGCTTCCCCTACCGCTACCAGCCTTGAGAAAGTCCACAAAATGCTGAAAAGGGTTCAATTTCTCTTGCCCAATCAACAGGATTCTACTAGTTGGAACTCCCGCAATTTCGGCAGCCTCGAGAACTGTCTTCAGCAAAGGTGCCTGGGCCACAATGGCTCGAGCGTCACAGTCTTTAAGCTGGAAAGCAAGCTCTTGGACAGAGTAGGCTGGGTTTGCTGGTGAGACTACCCCATTTGCCCATAGTGTGCCAAAGATCAGAGCGGGTGTATCAATACAATTCGTAGCACATATCGCCAGCACATCGCCTTTGTTCCATCTCCATCGTGTGCGAAGGGCCTCTCCAAAGCCAATGGCGGTCTCCTTCACTTCAGCAAAGGTGTACTCGTTTTTCGTTTGAGGATCAATGTAGATAACTAGCAGCAGTTAGTTCGATCCGTGTATTGTGTCAGGTCCGTGAATGCACTGACCTTTATCCTTGGGGAAGGGGACCTCGATCTCGAATAGCAACTGCCATATGTCTATGTCCGGGATGACAACCGGCGCATACGCGGATTCGCTGACCATGATTGCGGGCTGAAGTTTGGAAGCTCATCTTGACGTCGGGCAAACTATTCAGTTTAAGTCATAGGGTTCCGTCATCCCAAGGTGAAGCGACACCCTTATGTTACCCTGAGTTGGTTGTGCCCAGGAACAAACGGCCAATCTGATCTAGCAACCAACGCTCTGAGGTGAGATTGGCTTTTCCCGATGTCATAATAGGCTATCAGTTTCACGAGACATAGTAACCATGCGAGAGGAAGTCGGTAGGGGTGGTGCTACTTATGCTGAGGATCATAGAGTTAAGTTCTGGAGCTGGTTGTCGTTGACAGGCGTGGAGCTAATTTAGCTATTTGGCTGATAACCTAAGAATGTGGGACGGATCAAAATTATTGTGGGCTTCCACAATGAGATAGCGATTTCCGATATCATAGCTACATTCAAGAGAACATCATTTCAATACTGCATTGTATTGTTTTCAACCTTCTCATAGATGAAATATCTCAAGTGGGAATATTACAACCAATCATTAAAAGTTTATTGGCAACTTCGAGCGAGTGCGTGACTCTGCATGATAAACATCAAAGTTATGCGCAGAAAGACAAGGAATAGCAGCCATTATCACTGTCATTTTGAAGTCAAAATATTCTTGCTTTATGAATGAAATTTCAGAGTGTGCATATTATACGTCTATAATATGGCTTATCACGAAAATTGGAGCAGCGACTCTTTTTTTCCACTTAGATGCCCTGCAGCAGCTTCAAAATTCAACCAGCAAAGGATCTTTCTATAGAGAGGCTTCTTAAGTTCTATTTTCTTTTCTTTAGATTAGAGTTAAGTGGTTACTAATATGTGGATCGATCAAGCGAATCATTTATTAAAGGTCAAGTTTTATGTCATATGGATGCGTGGTTCAAGCAACTCTTCAACCAACAATCTGCGCTCCAACAATTCTAGTAGGATCTATAAAGCTGTGCAATTGCTAGATGCTATTGTTATGCAAGATTGCAGGACAGATGTCTGTGCCAAAGTATCTTGGATCACACATCTAACGGGAATTATCCATTTATCTCTCATCATCATGTCAAGGTATTGCCCCTGTCACGACTGGCTGCGGGTTGTGATCAAGCATTGAAAATTGACAACGCTAAGCACGTCATGCTATTTTCCATCTTTCATAAGCCAGACTCTAGCTGCCAAAGGAGACATTGGGCACTGGTCTCCTTGGTTGATATTGCGGCTCAGGGCTTCGGCGTAACTTTGAGTTCCGAACAAACGGGGCAGGCCAATAAGAGAGTAAAGTCGTATTCCGGTTCTCTGAGTTTTGGCCATTTTTAGCCGAAATCGACATATGTAAAATCGACACTTTTAATGATCATTATATTATAACCACTATACTTGATTAAGATACAAAATCATCAACTGAACTTCAATTTAGTTCGCAGATATTTTAAATTAAAGTTTACAATTGACTTTTTCGATTTTATTAGACGAAATATATTTGCTTATATTGATTTTCGAGTTTTTGCAGTAATCGATTATTTGCTTATAATCAACTTTATATTCGATTTTTATGCGTTTGCTAAACAATTCAAATACTACTACAATACTATAACGTATTACAAAAAGCGGTTATTGATCAAAATCGCTATTAAGTACGATTCTAGAAAAAAGCTAAGTTTTAAAAGCTATATTACAAAAAAAATTAAACTGTTTGTTGTAAAGCTATTACTTTATAACGCTAATTTATATTAAAACGAAATCGCCGACGAAATTTATAAGCAATTCGACGTTAAGCTATTTTAATTTTTTGTATTAAAATTGCTTAAAAATATAAGTTATATACGCAAGAAATTAGCTGCTATTGTTCGTTAACAAAAGCTGTATTTATATAAAAAATAAAAGCAAAAGCAACGCTATTAGCAAACAAAACAATTAGTATTTTATAATAAATTTGCAAATAATTTTAAAAACGAATTACGTTTTATAAGTTTTGCTTTTTAAAGTTTACTTACTTATAAAAAAACTTAGTTAAAAAAATCGAAAAAATACTTTGTTTTGCTAGTATATACTATAAAAAGAATTATAGTGTATAAAACGTATTAAAGCTTTTTTAATAAAAAAAGATTTAAAGATTTTATTAAATATTTAGTGTTTTTTCGAATAAACGCGTAATCGGCGTTTAAATCGATTTTAATTATAAATAACTGTTTTATTTATAATACACTTAAAATTTATTAACTTTGCAATAAAAAAAAAGTTTTATTTCGGTTTTTGCTTTTTTATACACCGAAATATAATTTTATTGAAGCATATTTTTATAACTTAAAAGCGTTTATTAAAAAGCATTATAAAAAAGTTTACAGCGAGTATTTTAGTTTTAAAGCATTTTTAATATAAGCAATTAAACAAAATTAAGCTTAATTAAATAGTTAAAAAAAAACTAAAAAACATTTTAAATACTTTAAATATAAAAAAATAAATAATTCTGTAATAGTTTAGTAAATAAATTAATAAATAGTTGTAAAATTTCAAAATGTAAGTAAAGTTAATATATAGTGTTTTGTTTTAGTAATTTTTTTAATATATTATTTACACTTTATTTTAAAATTTTAATTATTTTACAATTACAATATCGATTAAAGTAATATTGAAAATAATACTTTATTATAGTATAAACAATAAAAAACTTTAATATTACTTTAATCGATATTATAGTTATAAAGTAATTAAAATTTGAAGTAATAACTATAATAAATTAAAATATTCGAGCTTTATTTTAAACTATAAATTTATATATTTATAACAACTAAAATCTAAGTATTAAAAACAAAATATAATATTTAAAAAATATTATTATAGTACTAGTATACTAATTATATATAAAAAACTTATTAAAACGCTTATATTTTTAGTTAAAATTTATATTTTACCGGCTAAAAACTTTATTACGTTTTAAAAACATAGTATATTTCTATATTATTTAAATGTATAAAAACTGAATTTATAAACTTTTTTTCGTCGAATTTTTTTTTTTTTAAAAAGCTTATATAAAAATTCTGACTATTTTTATTTTTTTGTTTAACGTACAAATTTACAACAATACAAACTTTTTTTTGTTGTTTTGTTTATTTTTAATTGTTTTTTTAAACAGCTGTTTATAGTATAATTTAAAAAAAAAATCTGTTTTTAAATACGCTCGAAAATACTTAAAAAAATATTTAAAAAAATTGTTTTTGATTTTTTTATAACTTTAAGCTAATTAATACTGAATTTTTGTATTACGATTTTTCGTAAAATATTATTTATATTTTTGTGCTTTTTTAGCTTTAATTTAAAACGTAAATAGTTTTTGAATTCTTTTATTTAATTAGCAATAAGTATATTATTCGTAATAAAGTTTAAAAGTAACTTTATAGCTAAAATAAAAGCTAAAAGCCGACGTATAAAAAAAAAGTAATTGTAAAGTAATCGCGAAGTAAAATAAAAATAAAAATAAAAAAGTCGAATAAAAGCAATTTAAGCTTTTTGTAAAAAAAATAGCTACTATAATAAAATAAAATCGAAAATTAAAAATTAAATAACAACGGCTGTACAATTCGATTATATTTATTTTGATTTGCAATAGCAATATTAGTTTTAGCGGCTAATTTGCTTTTCGGCATTTAAAACTTTTTTTTTCGATTGTTATTAATTTTGTAAAAAGTTTTTGCATTTATATAAAATAAAAGCGCTCGATTTATTGTATTTGACTTTTTATTACGAATTTTTTTTATTTATACTATAAATTAAAAATCGTTAAAAAAAAAAAAAATATTATTATTTTAAGCTTTTTAGTATATATAATACACTTTAAAGTTTTTTTATAATTGTTGCAATTTAGTTTTATATAACGCTATTTGTTTACAAAAAAACTTATAAGCTTATATCGATTAAAAAGTACGTTTTTTTTTTTTTTTCGCACAGTACGTTACTTTTTTTAAAACGCTTTTTTTTGTATTAATTTTGCGATAACAAAATAAATAAATATTATTTGTATTAAAACTGAAATTCGAAGTTTAAAAATTGTAAGTCGAATCGGTTTAAAAAAATCGTAATTACTACTATTATTTTTAAAAAAAACAAAACGCTTTAAAAAATCAAAAACTTTTTTTGCGCGAGCTTTTTTATTAAGTTTTACAAGTATATAAACAGTATTATTATTTGTAAAAAAGTAGCAGTAAAAGTTAGTTTTACAGTTTAAACAGCTTAAATAATAAAAAATATATTTTTATTTTTTATAGTTTTTGCTAAAATTGATTTTTTTTTTAAATTCGTTTTTATAAAAACTAAATTTAACAGTTAAAAAACTGCTTTTTTTAACTGTTTTTACAAGTCGATTTTTTTGTCGTAAAATAATTTATTTAGCTTTTCGTTTTTAAGCTTTATTTACGTATATTACTTAATATAATTATTTGCAAAAAAGTCGATTAAGTACGTTTTGTTAAAAATCGAGTTGTTATTTAGCGTTAATTTAAAGTAAATAATACAAATAAACGATAACGTTTTAACAAGCTTTTTTTTTTATTGTAACTAAAGCTTTTTTGTTTCGTTATTTTTAATTACAGTAAAATCGTCGATAAGCTTTTCGGATACAAATAAAAAATTCAAAAAAAATAAAATCGAGCGTTATACTAACGAAATAAGTAATATTAATAATAGTGTTGCAATTAAATTAAATTTTACATTTAGCGCTATTGCAACAGTTTTGCTTACAGTAATTTTTAGCTTTTTAGCTGCAAGTTTAATTATAGCTACAGTTTTGTTTTTTTTTTTATTATACGGCCGTTTAATTTGCTTTTTCTTTATATTCCTGCTAGCGCTAGCGTTAATAGAAATAGAACTTTTTAGCATTTTTTTAGTAAAAACCAGCTGACAACGAAAGCGTAAAATAAGTATATCGAAAAAATCGAAAAAATCGAAAAAATCAAAAAGATCGAAAAAATCGAGAAAATCGAGAAAATCGAGATATTTACAAAAATTACGAGAATTGAAAGCAATTGCGACGTTATTGATATTGTACATTTATTTTAGGTGAGTCGTTCACCAAAGTTTGATGTTTTACTAAAATTCGGCTAAAATGGCCAAAAACCTAGAGAACTGGAATACGACTTTATCCCGCAGTGGTGGACATCAAATTGCGTTTCCTCCGTCAAGCCCACTAAATACCACTCTGTAGGAGCCAATCATTATTTAGTCCGCGATGCATCTTCTTTGTCCTTGCCTATCGGGAATTAGTTCGTTCATCTGCAGCTTCAGCTAGAAAAAAAAGTAATAGTATGTCCGAAACCATTGTCTCCAGGTCCTGGCATAGTCACCGCGACCGCGGATTTGTTCGACATCAAAGATGGCATTCAGCCATTCATCTCTCACCACGCATTTAATTTCCTTGTTCGGGCACTTAAGCCTGAATTCGGGGAGTAGACAAGGATGATTATCACGGCATCCTACGTCCCTGAGCGCACAGAGGCGCATCATATATAAAGTATATACTTCGGGCATACCCCAAGTACTTGCATTAGCTATAAAGATAGTGGTAAGAAGCACATTTACTCCCATATTTGTAACAATTCCTCGAATAGCCTCAGAATGACATCCTCCCTTAAGCCTCTTTCCCTTTATGGAGGCGTCATGGGCCCAAACCCAGTCAAAGTAACATTCATCCTCCAAGAACTCGGGATTCCATATGAACCAATGTATAACTTCTCCATCTATCTTCAATCCTATTCAACTCTCAACTCCCTATGCTCTCCCGACAGCACATCCCGCTTACTTTCAATCTCACAGCTACGTCCCCTTCCATGAAGTCAAGAATCCAGAATACACAGCCATAAACCCCAACGGCCGCCTCCCCTCCATCGTCGACCCAAACACCACGCCGCCAACCACCCTCTGGGAATCCGGCGCCATAATCGAGTACCTGATCGCCAAGTACGATCTTACCAACAAAATCTCCTTCCCGCAAAACTCCACTGAGGATTTCCTAACAAAGCAGTATCTCTACTTCCAAGTCTCCGGCCAGGGTCCGTATTACGGCCAAGCTCGCTTCTTCATCATCTCGCACCCAGAGAACCTGCCCAGCGTGATTGAGAGGTACAGGAACGAGATCAAGCGGGTCAGCGGCGTGCTTGAGCGGGTGTTGGAAGGGAAGGAGTGGTTAGTCGGTGGGAAGTGCACGTATGCGGATTTGTCATTCATTGCGTGGCAGGAGTTGGCACGGGTGACCGTGAGCAAGGAGACTGACCTGGAAAAGGAGTTTCCGAATGTTTGGGCGTGGATGGAGAGGATGAAGGCGCGGAAGGCGATCAAGGAGGTTTTAGTTGAGGTGGAGAAGAAGAAGATTGAGTTTGGGTATAAACCCCAACTAAAGCACGGGTAAAGGATGTCAGTATTTGAGGCGGACGGTAGATGTTAAGAAGGGAAGATTTCGTTTTCCACAGAGAAGACTCTAAAGAAGTAGGTAGATAAGGTGCTTCAAGTATTACTTACACATTGACATTAAAGTACTTCACAGAGTCGTCTCGGGTTAAGAATGCGTCTCATGCTCCTCTCCAACATCCATCCTCAACAGCGTTCCCTCCCAGTCATTCTTACCCTTCCTCTCTAGCCCAAAATCTCCTATCTTCTCGAACCCCTGACTCTCATAATACCCGATCAATTTCCTCCCGTTCCCCGCCCACCCATCCGCCCAGACCGTCCTCCTCCCGATGCTCCTCGCAAACTCCGCCATGCCCCTAATCAACGCGCCGCCAGCACCCTTCCTCAAATCCCCCGCTCGAAAATCCGTAACCACAACCTCCAGATAAACGAACCCGCCTTCCCTTTCCTCCTTCCTCAGACCAGCAGATAAGCCCTCCTGCTTCAACACATACCCCGGAACCCAATCCACCCTGCAGACCGCAGCACCGACCCGCAGCCAGCGCCGGCCTTGGTCGTCGACCCGACAGCGCAAGTCTTCTTTCCCGGCGGGATGCGCGGGGATTTCGGCCTCCGCAATCAGCACCCGTATCTTCTCGCCCCGCCCGGTCAAGCGATAGCTTTCCGACTCCCGCACCTGCTTGATCGTCTCCTCGACGTGGGTGCCGCGCTGCGTGAACGGGACGGAGCCCCACTGCTCGCCGCTGCCGATGGAGCTGAGGTGCGGGAGCGTGGAGTCGAAGGCCGCGTCGATGAACGCGGCGTCGTTGTGCTCCTCGGTTGCGTTCCTGATGCTGAAGGATGGCATGCTTCGACGGGCCGATGAGCGAGATGATGGGGAGGGCCGAGGGGGGAAGGATCAAAATTATTGAGAGCGGAGCGGGAATCAGGAAGAGTGGGTTATGGGCTAGTTATCTAGTAGGAAGGGGTGGAGGACGGAATCTGAATAGGCAACGCTTTTATTATGGTGGGGTTTAAGCACGAGGTTAAGGTTTCTTGCATGGGTCAATCACAGATGCTTAGCACGTCTTCGATTTGCTTATTGAGGGAGGATGATGTCTCAAGAACGTAACATAAGCGTCGCGCAGACCGCTTGAATCTATATCGAAGGTATATAGTCGCCGAATAAAAGTTACTTTGTCTCTTATTCGACCTCCTTTCACATGTTCTATTCTAGTGTCTAGAAGAGTCTATGCTTGCTGAGAATTCTACTTGGGTAATCTGTTCAGGCATCATTCTTCATAACTACATTGACGACTCCCCAAAGAGTTCCCAAACCGATTTCGGCGGCCTATAGTTGACAGTGCTGACACCGGCATAGTCCATGTCGATTCTAAGTTCAGAATTAGCGTTCTTCCATTTGAGGCCGTGGGAAGGAGATGATTTGAGGTTGTGACACATACCCAAACGCTCTTGGCCCGCCCATTTGCAATCCCTTTTCAGTCAGCCATTGAGGCGGCGATCTCAAGGCAATGACGGAGACTCTGAGTCCATATTTGTAGTCGGTCACTCCTAAAGGAGCACCGTTGGCTATATCCAAGAACTATTCCCATGTTAGTGTTTGCATCCAACACCATACCTCTCTGCACGATATCAGCTCACCTGTATCAGGTCTGGACACACAGCTAGAACCTTCTTCTCGTCCCCATTCTTCAGCACCGCGCTTAGATTTTCGTTCTCAAATTCTACATATAGTTCGGTTGCATCTTTCTCAGAGAACGAAGCTAGAGTGACGTTGCCTCGCGTGAAGCCTTTTGTGACGTCTCTAGTAACGGAGATTATTTTGCCAGTAAACAGGAGGATGCCATTCTGCTCCTCTAGGAGAGAAGTAATTGGATCCTGCTTGAGGGAGCGAGCAATCGCGATGCTACGTCCGATGGACCATGCTATTAGGCCGTCATTATATTGAGAGTAGCAAATGAATGTATATAATTACCGTGAGAGAAGCTGTTGGGAGGTAAGGTTTTTGCCTCCACGCCAGATACTGGGTTGACACATACGCCACCTAGCGAGCCCAATGTCACGGATGCGTGTCGCATTTGTTCTTCTGCTTCATACATATCTGAGACTGTGAATATCTAGTTCAAAGAAGCATAGCATTAGTTAAATGAGATAGACCACGGAAATAGACATACCTGTGCTGGACCTGCACCATTCGCCAATGCTGCAGGTGTCACTGAAACTCCGTTCAGACATCTGACCGTATGATATATCATCGGATATGCTCTCGCAACACAATCTGTATCAAGGGCACTCTTCTTGAAGCGATGAGCGGCTAACAAAGCTTCAAAAGCATTCAAGCCACCGATCTCATTTGGAATACATGCATCGAAATTGGATAATTTAGTGTGCTCCATCACTGCCCTCATGGCATTTGTTATTCTGGCTTGGTTACTAAAAGATCTTCATCCATTGGGCAAAGAAAACCTACTCATTAAGACCCGGTAAACGCTCAGTATAAACACTTGGAGCGCCCTAAAACTGGTGTCAGAATTTGGCAGTGTCTTTAGCTCGCAAGGCTGACCATAAACCCACAGACTAAAACAACAGCATCATTTGGAAGTGTATCTTGTCGTCTAATGGTAAGATCCTCTCCATTGCGGACAATCTCTCGTAGTGCAAGAAAGGTTGGGTAGGGTTCGCCGCAGCTGCCAACGCCTAATACACCTGTGCCATCGGAAAGAAATTGTATGTCTAACTCTGAAAGATACCATAGGTCCCCTTCAATTCTGGGACGATAAGTATTTAAATCGGTGCGCAGAGCAACATCATATGAGATACCATTGGTTGCTTCTAGGGTTGCTTCCTCTACCTTTGAGATGTTTCCTGAGGCCGGGAACAAATTTTCTTTGAAGAAAATTTCTCCTTCAAGAAGATCTTCTGGAGAGTCGGGTGGCGCATCTTTGTTATTGACCAGTTCCCCAACAACTCGCACAAATATGTCTGCAGCACCATTCATGGTGTACGAAACAGGTATTATATCTACCTCGACAATTTCGACAGTCTCTCTGTCTCCACCCGCAGCGATACACCGCTCTATAGCAACTACCTTTGCGTCTTCCACTTCTTGCATGATAGTTCTATCTTCTGTTGGTATGACTGTTCTCTCCGCTGTGCCGCTGATCTTCCCGATCTGATAATGTAAGTTTCATTTCACGACAGCTGCGAAAGAACAGCACGTACTGCAGCGCCAACCGCATTGGCTACTTCAAGATACTTTGGCCGGATAATATCTCCTACTCCGGAAATCTTGTCGCCGATAATAATGCTTCCTCCACCAACCAGGATAAGCTTTGCATCTCCTTGTTTTGTCTTTACAATATCAATTGCTTCTTCAAGCGCTCTTGATATTTCTGCAAGTCCAGATATTCTAATCTCCTGCGGTACCAGGGATGTATTGCTAGCATGTACTAGATCATTCGCCTATGATATCACTAAGTGATGTAATCTTGGCTTGTGAGATGAACTTACCGTCATAATGCTCCCCCCATATGCTAAGCTTTCAATGGCTAATCTTGCTCCCAAGGAGTCTGGACCAACTGATATTTGATCTCCTGCTCGAATGATTGATCCACCTCCAAGGGCAATGCTAAGTACATCCGGGATTGTGAAATTTGTCCGGACTCCCGCTATTTTGACAAATGCCGCGGACTGTCGAGGGTAACCAGTCTTTAATAGCGCACAAATATCGGTTGTAGTTCTGGTAGTACAGTCAGTTGAGGACTATCACCAGCCTATACTATGGAAGAAATCATTTGGGTTTAACTAACCCACCGATATCTGCCACAAGTATCTCACGATCATCTATTTCGCTTGTTGTCAGTGACTTCGCTAAGAGTGCAGCACCTCTAGCACTATTGGTCGGTCCGGAGCGAAAACATCGCACAGGATATTGAGCCGCCGTGCTTGCTTTGCTCAATGTCCCATCGTTCAGGGTAATGTATAGTTTGCAGCTGCCCAACTTCTGGATTGCGTAGGAAAGCCCTGCAATCACGTGTCGTGCGAATCTTCTCAAGCTTGCATTTAGTATGCTTGCATTTTCTCGTTCAAGGAATCCAAGTCGGCCAATGGCACTCGAGCATGAAATATCAAAGCCATGCCCTAGCTCATCCGAAAGGATCTTTCGTGCCTTCTTCTCCTGGGTTGGATTGGACGGCGAATAGATCCCAATCACAACGATAGACTTGATGTTTTTCGATTTGATGATTGCAGCCTGGTCTTTGAGTTTTTGAACGTCCAAGGGCATGATTTCTCGCCCATCCACTTTGCGGCCTATAAGCTCTATGTCCCTAGTCTAGAAGCACACTACACACCTTGATAACCTCCATCTACATATCCATAATACCCTTCCATAAGTTTACGCAACGTCTTAGGAAAACCAACTACTAACAATGAGATGGATACTGGTAGATTTCCCATGGTAGCACTCACCAAAGGGCGGCGATCCTTGGGAATAGGGTCCGCATAGTCGAATAACCGCAACCTTATCTAGCTTGCTGGAGTCTTGCTCCAAAACCGCGTTCACGAATTGCTATCATTAAAGTTAGTTTGCCTGAATAGTACAGAAGTGCATAGTTCTTGGGCAAGGGGATGGTCTTAGCACCCCCGAAATACCCGAGCTGCTAGGCAAGTGCTATTTTTGTGCTGAGGCTACGTCCGAGTCCGGGAATGACGAGATATTCATCTCACCCAGATTTTGGAAGAGAGTATTAAAAGAGTATCTTACTGTGGTTCCAATTTTGACAGAATCCACGTGATCCCATGGAATGTTTGCCTTGGTGATAATTGCGTCAATGGCTGTTTCCACGCCAGATTGTATATCTGGGGTAGTCGGCGTCTTGTGAAAGGCGACTACATTTTCGTTATGCAGATACACTGCATCCGTATTGGTGCCACCAACGTCGACACCTATCACACAGGGAGGAGGCTTTGCAGCCATTGGAAGACCTTATTTGTTCTGAGGGCTATCCGTGGTAAGTAGCAGAGAAAGTCGTAGTAGAAGCAATCAAAGAAGAGAAGACGGACGTGTTTTGGGAGAGGTTGGAGTGGGTATCAAACAAAAGGTGGGAAAAAAAAGAATATTATTAAGGTGGATTCTTGATATCTGTATAATTTTGGAGATGTGGAGATCAAAATGGTAGGCCAGCCTTGCCGCGGCTCTCTAATCCGCATCGACGATTCGATTTCAAGTTATCAAGTGTCATGTAAATATACAAGCTCCTTTTGCCTTCATTTCCTGCCGCCCACCTCAGCGAATCCAGCGTTTACATCTGTCAGACTTCGCTCATCCTGGAAGCAGCAATGGTGCCGAAGTCTTAACAGACTACCGTCGCATAACCGGCTCTTCAAACCCCGGAGGGCGAGCCGACGAATGCAACATACGATCTTCCAAGAACTTCGTGTTGTTCGGTGGCGCGATTTGTACAAAATGGGCGAGCGAGATGTGAAGGTTTGTCGAGGTTGTCTGGACCGTTAGCACATGAGTAATGTGCCTTTTCGAGAGCACACGATGCCCATTCGATTTGTGGGAGTCGAGTCACTGGAAGTGCCGGAGGGGTCGCTAAACTCTTCTAGAACATTGCTAGATGCCAGAATCGGTGTCGGTGTAGGCGTCTTTTGTCTTCTCTCTCCCACGCTTTAATATAGAGCAGGTGTCGCTGCTGTACGACCAAGGCCGTTCCAGGGTGAGCGAGATGGTGGCACCCAGTCAGCGCCCTGCGATCTCGTCGCTAAGATAACACAATGCCCAGCTTGCCCAATGAAGACGATGGCAGCCGCGGCAAAGACGGGGGATGAAAAGCACGATAGTATAGCAGAGTTGCTAGTATTACTAAGACCGGTCTTGTATTATAGGTGTTCCTTTTCCTATTTAGGTCGCCATGTTTGTATTACCTTGGGTTGTCGACACATGGGCAGATCCCGCTCCTGTACGAAATCATCCGACCAATTACCTAACCAGAATTGGCGGAAACGATGAGAGCCAAGTCTGCGTTCCCCAGAGCAGGAAGAGGGCGTTCGCCTCGGTTCGAATATCCTCAGGGGGTTTGGTAGCTGGGGAGGGAGGTGGACACCAGTACCGACTGTACTACAAGAGAGTAACCTAGCTACTTCGTCCAATACGTGACTCTACTTATCTTCTAGGGTTTGGTTGGCCCCATCCTGGTCATGTGGGCTAAGCCTGGCCCGTCCCGCCTATATGGTCCATTGAAACCAACATCCATACCCTTGCGCGGGGACAAAAGAAGAACCATTGTCACTTCACACCGCCCACCTACTGTACAGTCAGTACTGTATCTCTTGAACCCAAAGTGAAAAAAAAACCCTAACTTTCAGACCCAGTATAACCTTAATTCAAGCTCTCACTGCTTTATGCTTCTCTAGCTCGCGGGGTTGAAGATTGTTAAACTCCCAGCACATCGGCCCGAGTCTGCTGATGTCCTCAATTGACGATATCCCTGACAATCCAAATAATCATCGGGAGCTAAAGCAGCTTTTCCCTCTTGAGAGCAGAGCAGGACCCAAATAGCCAAGAACATGGCGAGAAATTTGGAACGAACACCAGTAGCAGATCAAGCGTCAAAGCTCGCTTTCACTGCCACTGCTGCACCAGACCCTGATGATTCGTTGGGTGGTTCTGCAGCTCCCCATGACCTTGATCAATATACAAGGAATGGTCCTCCTGCAACACGGAAAGAAGTGCTTTCTTACTATGCTTACTTCGCTGGAAATAATGGTATTGGAGCATATCAATAGTATGCCTCTTCCACTCCCCACTCATGACTAGTTCGTCATTTAAACTCAAATCACTAACTCCGTCAGTGCCAACCTGCTTTTCCAGAACTTGATATATCAAGCTGGATTCAATCCAAATGTTCTACCATTAGGTAGTTCGCCATGCGATGTTGACCCCACAGCTCCTTGTCACGTCTTCTGGAACGGCGGAACCAAGGCATACACGTCAGTGGTTCTGATTGGCAATGGCCTTGGGTTTCTCTGTCAGAGTATCATCTTTCTCACAGTGGGGAGCTTAGCAGATTATGGCAACTGGAATCCTTGGGTCGTGCGAGTGTTTTCCGTCCTCTGCATGGCTTTCGAGTTCGGTATGCTCGGTGTAACCACAGCCTCGAAATGGAGAGTCGCCATGGCGTTGTACATCTTGAGCAGTAAGGCACAACATCCTCTACTCTAAGGAGACTGGCGAGAAGCTAATCATTCTATAAGGCGTGACATGGTGGGCGTCCTATGTCTTCTTCAATGCAGTTTTCCCCAAACTGGCCCACGATCTTCCCGAAGTGCATAAAGCGAAAGAAGATTACTTGAATGGCGACATTACAGAAGAGGCTTATGAATACACCCGCTCGATACAGCGCTCGCGAATCATGAATATAAGCTGGGCATGGAACAACATCGGATTTCTCATCTGCTGTGCGCTCTCACTGGCTGCCCTGTTCGGACTCCATGCTGAAGACTCAGTTGAGAACAATAATTGGGGCTACTCAGTATCTTTGGCCGTCTGTACAGGAATTTGGATAGTCTTCGCTATTCCATGGTTTCTATTCGAGAAAAATCGACCTGGGCCACCACTACCGAAGGGTGAAAATTATTTCACGTTTGGCTTCAAGCAAACTTTCTTCGCCATCAAGCAGGCTTGGAGGCTGAAGCAGACATTCTTTTACCTGGTAGCCTACTTTCTCTTAGCAGATGGAGTAGGGACGTCATTAACACTCATCGCCATCGCTCAGAGTCAAGCTGTCGCATTCTCCGCTACCAAAAACACATATTTCATCATGGTACAAGGAGCATCGGCTCTTCTATGTGTCTATTTATTCTATTATATCCAGATCTATTTCAAACTCAAGACTAAAACGATGCTTCAGATAGCGAACTTTGGCTGTGTGCTGTATCCATTATGGGGCATGATCGGAATCTGGACGGATAGGATTGGATATCATAATGTGTGGGAATTTTGGCTTGTCGCCGCTCTTTATGGTTTCGCTTTCGGTTGCCAATACTCCTACGGGCAGGCATTTATGGCGGAGTTAGTACCGAAAGGCAGAGAGTTCATGTTCTTCAGTCTTCTGGGCATTGTATCAAAAGGTTCAGCATGGATTGGACCAATTGTGTGCAGTGCAATCACAGATAGATCTGGAAACCAATGGCACGGCTTTGCGTTTGTGGTTGCATTGACATTCGTACCGTTTGTCATGATCTTCTTCATCAGCGAGGAAAAGAGCAGGAAGGAATGCGCTGCTTATCTAGCGGAAGAGGCAAGAGTACTGAGAAAGGTCGCTCATGAGCCCGAAAGTGTCGGGTCACAAAAGCCTCATGAGGATTCTGGAAAGATGGACAAGACATTGTGATTGAATGAGCGAATGAATGTACCGCACCAGGTTTCGAATGTATCTCACAAGTATAGGTAGTTTTGATAAATAATCGTAATATAGTAACAGGGATGACTTGGATCTAGTCCTGAGAAGAAATTACCCCTCCTCCACAGGAAGTTAGAGGTACGACCTGCCGTTATTTGTCTCAATGTGCTACAACAATTACCGACACACCTACTGCGATCAAGTTTCCCAACCTTGGCAAACTCTCAATCGCGCACAAATCACGCCCGCATGCGCATAAAGTTTACAACGGTGGTTGGTTACGCAACACACACACAGACACAGGTTACAGTAAGAATCAATTACCGCACGCAATGTTAGCCCTAAAGTCTATCATTAAAAAAAAAGCAAAAAGATGGAAAAAGAAAAGTGTGTCTCACGAAAATGGAATGGGGATGGCAACGACGGCTCCCCTCCCGTCTCTCGCCATTCCTCTCGTTTCCTCCTCCACCCAAAAACAGATAAAGGGGGGGGATGAGTGCGCTGTGAGGGCGTTCGACGGGCGTTCCATGTTGCCCTTCGACCCCATTCCCACGTGGTGTCATCCCATAATATCTTCAATTCCCGTTCTAGCGTTGCTGTGATTCTGAAGAAGATAGAGCTATCACGCTTAATTCCGCTATGACACTACGCTAAACACTTTACTGTAGTGGAAGTGGAACGACAAGTGGATCCGCTGTCTCAAGCCATCTGGGGATTTCCGTCCACTCAAACCCACCTGCAAAGGCTCTCTGCTTTGTGTTTGGATCCCAGGATCATGGTTATGACAGGCATGGCTGGTCTTGCTCACAGCTTGGCGCCGCCCTTTTAACTCGTTGGTAACCAGCGGCAGATGAGGGTTGGGTCCAAGGGCCCGCGGAATGGAGGAATTGCGGAGGACAATGCTGAAGTGGTATGGTGTCACCGCGGTGCAGGACGGGAATGGAAAACAAAGAACACGGATGGTGGAGGCTGTCTTGAAATCCTCAACCTCGTGTCTCGTCTCGCTGCCTCCGAACGACAAAAACAACGACACTCCGACCACGACAACGCCTGCGAAGACGACCTCGACGTCAGCATCGTGCCTCCATTCCCATGAATTGCAGGCCAACGGTAGAAGTAGCAAAGCACTACAATAGATGTCAAGATGGCTCCAGGCATGGGCGTGAAAGCCCCCGTGCCACGTACAAGAACAGGTTAGCCGCGATGCAGGCTGCTCCGCACGTGAACTTTACTAACATACTCAGGCTGCCTTACATGTCGCAAACGCAAAGTAAAATGCGATGAGGGCAAGCCTGTATGTGGAAAATGCACCCGTCTCCAAAAGACGTGCGTTTGGAGCGACGACTCACAAGCCATCGCGCACAAATCTCATTCTCAATACATGATTGCATCCGCCTCCCAGCGGCCCGTGACTACTAGGACAGTGCATTTGAATAGGCCATCTGGCCAGAGCTTTGTCGTGGAGTTCCCAAATGTAGGGAGAGACACGATGCCCTATATTCATCATTTCATCACTGTTTGTTGTAGGTTCTTAGTGTATGCCAACGATAGCGAAGGAAATCCGTTTCAGGATCAGTTGGTGCCTCAGGCGGTGGGTTGTCCAGCGCTGTTGCATGCGATGGCTGCGGTTTCGGCCGGGCATCTGGATAGAAGTCAGGGGAAGCATGATCTGGAAGCTACGAAGCATTATTATATGGCCCTACGGGAGCTGAGTACTACGCTATCGGACCCAGCAGTTGCAAGGGCGGACTCTACTCTGGGCGCCTGTCTATTACTATGTGTTTATGAAGTAGGCTTATCCTCCCATTTGGAGCACTGGTCATGTGAGCTGACTATGTTGAGATAACGCACGCAGAAAATTGTTCATGGCTTCAGCATCTGCAAGGGGCTAAAAACTTAATCATGTTTCGCGGGGGCCCAAGACATCTGACTATCTGTCCAGATGGTTTTCTCTCCTCGACGTTTCTGGTGCACTCTTCTCGGGAGGTGGTACTCTACTTGAAGGCAATTACTGGCTTGAGAACAGCCCATGTTCTGGAAAACAACCAACAATTCCAAATTTCCCAGCTTATGATCCGAATGGCGTAAGCTCTCTCGTCCTAAACTTATCCTTCCTGGCTAACAGTTGACTCCAGAGCAATGCCAATCATTTCCACGAATTGATGGTCTACATGGCACGAATGTCACGTCTCTCATCTGAGTCCATGAACAAAGACATGGACCAAGATATCGTGCGACATGAAGCAACCAAAGTCCTGCACGAGCTCCACCTCTGGTGGCAAAGCTGTCCGCCTAGCATTCGTGATCAGTCCAATGATTGGCGACGTCAACCACGGCCGCAGAAACTCACTATTGCAGAAACATTAGAGGAAGAAGGCATCTCTAGTATCAGATCCTGCATGCATGCGTGTGTAATATATTTGAACCATATTATTAACCCACTGGCTCATGATCACCAAAATTATGAAGTTCAGGAGGCGATTAGTGGGATTCTTGATATTGCAAACGAGACACCTGAGGGTTATGGTTTAGAAATGGGCCTCTACTTTGGGCTATTTATGGCAGGGATTGCGGTGTTTAACAACCCCGAGGTTGAAGACCTGCTAAGGAGAAAGCTCAAAGCAGATACAAGAGTTAGCATCTACGTAAGTTCGCGGCTCCCTCTTGCCGTTATAGAGACGAAGTTAACATTCTCAGCATGCCGACCGGTGCCTAGAGTTACTGGAAGTGCTCTGGGGAAGACAACATCGATATGGGGCTAAATATGACTGGAGACAAGTGCAAAAGCAGATGGGCATTTCAGTGTAAGTGATGTTGAAGACTTGTCTATTGCCACCGATTACTAACTGGTTTATTATCTGCTTCAGATATATCTTCTGCTAGGTAGTCAAGGCGCATAAGAAGAAGTGCGTATAGTAGTAGCACAAGGTTAAATGCGGCTTATCTCCTGTTACGTCCGTGTTCCCCCACAATCATGCAGGTACAACCCTGGACCCCGGATCAGTGTCACGACACCTCCAGACCACAATGAAAACAGCATATATATGTGCATGAGTGCCCTCAACGAGTCTCAACAATCGATACAACAGGTATGGTTTCGGAGAAACGTAAGATTCTCCTCCTAGGCGGAACGGGCAAAGTCTCCTCTCGAATCGCACCCCTTCTCGTCACTGATGGCTACCATGTCGTCCTCGCTTCCCGCTCTGGCACTGCCCCCTCTGAGCGAGGTTACTATGGTATCAACTTCAACTGGGACGATACCAAAACTTACCCAGACCCTTTTGCCGCCCACAGCATTTCAGCAGTATTCATCGTTGCGCCATTTGTTTCCGAGCAGCTTCCTCTTGCCAAGGAGTTTATCGACATCGCGGTCAAATCGGGAGTCAAACGATTCGTATTACTGAGTGCGAGCGCTTTCCCCGTCGGTCCCGGGCCTCTGATGGCACCGGTCGCTCAATATCTTGCTGGATTGGGAGTGCAGTATGCCGTGCTAAGACCAAGCTATTTCATGCAGAACTTCTCGGAGATGGCACATCTTCATACGATTAGGGATGCTGGTCAGATTGTCACGGCTAGTGGAGATGGGAAGGTGCCATTTGTGAGCACCAATGACATTGCGGCTGTGGCTGCTAAGGCGCTTACGATCGAGAATAGCTTCAATAGAGATATTCTGATTGTTGGAGACGAGCTATTCAGTTATGGCGAGGTACGTTAATAGGGTCTTTACTTCTGATTTTGGTGTGCGCTCAGCCACTAACAATGGCAGATTGCCAAGTTGATGAGTGAAGCACTGGGAAGGGAAATCACACACGTCGATATCTCAGAAGATGCTTTTGCCGCTGCCGTAGAGAAATTTGGCATTGAGAAGGATTACGCACGAGCCTTGGCCAAGTTAGAGACCGGGGTGAAGGAGGGAAAGGAGATGATCGTGGATGATTCCGTCCTCCGAATTACAGGAACACCTCCGGTCAAGTTTCGGCACTTTTTGAATGAAGCCATTGAGAGGGGTGTTTGGGCCAAGAAGTAGCTCAGACGGAGTAGTTCGAAGGCGAAGAATTACTCCTGAAGAATAACTCCGGTTGCCAAGATGGCTCATACGCAGAAGTAGCCTACATATAATACAATGACTACCCTGCAGTGCCATCATTTATCATACCCCTACACTATTCTCTCTTACAACTTGCTCTCTGTACGCATTGAACCCAAACAAGCACCGCAGAAACCATCCAAGGGGAAAACGCCAGCAAAACCTCGGGCCACTGCTTTCGGGACCCCATAGAAACCATTTTCTGAATGGTTCTAACGCCGCGATGTTAGAAGGCGTAAGTTTTCACGTTCGCGCTCGGATTTTTCGTTCTCGGTCTGGCTTGGCGTATGATTCATCTGGCCGGTGTGTTCCTAGAGTCGTGGTATTCGCCATAGTGTGTTTTTTGCCCCGAGTCCTCGGGGATGGGGGTTATTTTATTTCTCCTCCTTGTTTCTTCTCATGACTTTTTTTTCTTTCTTGTCTTCATTGGAAATGAGCTTGAATAGGATTGGAGTGTGGTGGTATTGATAATTTAATTTTGCCTTGAGATAGTGATAAGTGATTTTTTTTTCTGGCCAGCAAATTATTGTCCGCTTGGACAGGGGGATCTTGCTTAAGTGAATTGATATATTGAGTAGCGTCCTGGTCAGCGCAACGATAGGGCAAGTCATGTGATTGCGATTAATAACCCCCATTGGCCGTTAGGCCGGCCATATAGACAAAACAAGCAGCGATTGACTTTGTAATGCTGCTTGATATACTTCCAAGGGCCGGGATAAATACAGATTACCGCTTTGGAGCCGTCGTATAGGGCGGTCAGATATGGATCTGGGGGAGGGTTCGTCATGCAACTTGCCCCTGTCGTGCAGAGGAGATGCCTTACATCCTGAGTCAGCGTACTACCTCATTACAAAGATAAAATTTGCTGCGTTGCGCTCACAGGGTCCCCCATACTGGACATGCTCCGAGGGTCATAAGCTTGTTTGCGCAATGAAGGTGGGGAGCCGCGACATGATGGATAAATGCAGCTTGGCATACTACAATACTACACATACCCCATACATCGGCGTCTTACATGAGGGGAGTGGATTTTTTGGGGATGGTATCTGTACCTAAGAATCTTGAATGGTGGGATATAAAGTCTTCGTCTGACCACGAATTTTGAATCTTTCGTTTTCATTGCACAATTCCCTTTGGGTACTCTTGTATTTTCTTCTTGGAATATGGCTTCTAGCAATGAGAAAATGCCCGTTGAAGCTGCTTCGCGCGTGAGCGAAGTCGCTGATGTGAAGCTCGATAATGCGTTCAATTTCATGCGGAATCTTGACAGCGCTGCTCTAGACATCGAAAGCGTAAATCTGAAAGCATTGCGTTGGAAGATAGATAGGCATATCATCCCTGTCATGTTCTGTCTATATTCTATGCAATTTTTGGATAAGGTCAATATCAATGTACGTCTTCCGTTCTTCTTTCGCTTGATTTGAGGAAAGATGGGAGAGAAAGAGCTGATATAGATTAGTATGCGGCTGTAATGGGCTTCACTGAGGATTTGAACTTGAAAGGTGACGATTTCACTAATGCATCAAGCGCATTTTTTATTGCGTATTTGATTGCTGAAATTCCAAATGGTAAATCTGCACCCCCTCTCCAATACTATATCTAAAGCAAACCACGATGGCAGGATACATCCTCCAAAAAGTTCCAGCTGGTAAATGGATATCCCTCAACGTCGTCTTATGGGGTATAACCACAGCATGCATAGCAGCAACCAAGAATTATCGGACATTGCTTGCCGCTCGTATATTCCTAGGAATGTTTGAAGCAGCTATTGCTCCAACGCTCATGCTTATTTCCTCTCAATACTATACGCGCTCTGAACAAGGTCTTCGAACTTGTATCTGGTTCTGCAGTTCTGGCGCAGCTAATGTTATGGGGAGTTTACTGAGTTTTGGATTTCAGCATGTTGATGATACCGTAGCTCATTTAAAGGGATGGCGAGTCATGTTCTTGGTACTTGGAGCAATTACAATTTTGGTGGGGGTGTGGGCATTCTTTGCGATACCAGATTCGCCCATGAAAGCAAGATTTTTGACGGAGAGGGAGAAGGTTGCGTTGCTGGTGCATGTTGGTAAGAATAGGACAGGTGTAGAGCAGCGCGGATTCAAAGGCGTGCAACTCCGAGAACTGCTGCTTGATGCACAAATCTGGCTGATTGTTTGCATCACGATCCTGGTATGTCCTTCCACTTTCCGTTTTGTTCCGAAGTCTTCCATTCGGCTAACAAGCTACAGATCTCCTGCTCGGGTGGTGTAGTAACGTCGTATTCCGCAACGGTAATCCGACAATTGGGCTACACATCTAAGGAGGCCGCTTTACTTAACATGCCCAGCGGCCTCCTCGCAATTTTCTTCACTTTAGTAGTGGGATACGGCATCCGCTACCTCTCTCACCGTTGGTTCTGGCTCATCTTTTGCTGCATCCCCGGCATCATCGGCGGTTCGTTGATGTCGTTCGCTTCTTCTAAACCTGCACGTCTCATTGGTGTCTACCTCGTCTCGTCAATCATCCCTACTCTCATAATTCTCTACCAATGGGTCATGGCTAACGTCGCCGGGCACACGAAACGCGTGGTCGCCATCGCGCTTGTGGCGGGGAGTTTTAGTGTTGGGAACATTATTGGGCCGCAGACTTTTCGAAAAGAAGATGCCCCCGAGTATCATAAAGCCAAGGTGGTCGTGCTCGCAACTCAAAGTGCAGCGGCTGTGGTGACATCGGCCTTATTTGGGTATTACAAGTGGGCGAATCAGGCGAAGGAAAGAAATATGAGGGCGATTGAGGTGAATAGCGGTGTGCTAGATGAGAGAGGCGACATTTGGGGAAATTTGACGGATAAGGAGAATCCTGAGTTTAGATATGTGTACTAGGTGCCGCAATGGTTTCGACTCAGAGATCAGTCCCCGTGAAGCTGGAACATAGAAACAGGGATTGACAAGATTTGCGTTCCCAGGGCTGGAGATATTCCAGTCACACTATTGTAAGGGACCGGTCGGAGGATATTCAGCTAGTCCATTCCCATGCGTCTCTTAACTGCTTCTGTATTGCAGCAGTTGGTCTAGCATGTTCTTTCTCCGTCTGGAGCAAGATTTCTATCAGAGCTTCCTGTTCTTTCCTATCGTCAAACATATCTCCGCATATGGCAACTATGAATATGTTAGAAATCCTCTACCATAGAACTACTGCATCAATAGCATCTTGAAATGGAGGGGACTTACTGCCCATACAGGTTGTGAACATGGCAGGAGCCGTACTACTGTTGTGTAGACCAATGCCACAGAGTTCTCGCAACAGAACTTTGACTCTAGCCTCCATATTTCTTACAGCCATCTTTCTATTCGGTCCAAAACGAGGAATGCAGGGATCATATATAGCTAAAAGCATTCTCCCAAGGTAGTGATGCTGGATGCCGATAATCTGATATCCATGCGGATACACGATCGCTGGGAAGAGTTCATTATTAGACTGTCTAGGCCGACTGTATCGCGCGGGAATGAAATTCGCTTCTGCCCGCCACTGTTTAGAATATTCATCAAGTTCAGCCCAGCGAGAATGCGAGATGCCTCCTTCGCTGAAGCAAAAGTTCATGACATCAGCACAAAATACAACAGCACGATTAGCCCAAGTATACCCGTTTGCATTTCCAAGGCTGCCAAAGGAATGTGTCAGGTTCATCTCGATAGGCTCATGGTTTGTGAGAGCAAAGTATATTTCTTGTCGGAGACCAACCCAGAACGATGCTTCGCTGAGTCCACGACCCATGGCATAGGGGTCGCGGTTATTAACGAAGTGCTTTATGCCAGTTAGATGGCCTGTGGAAGCTGTGTCGGGCATGTCTATTTCTTCGAGGACGCGGAGGATTATGGTGGCTGCGAATAGGGTCTCGTCTAAGACTGTGGTGTTATCTCGAAGCATAGGTATAAGCACATCAAGGCATTCCTGATGGTAACGATTAGATGCGAGTGGATCGTATATTCGGGTCCGACTCAAGTGTCTCGCAGAAAGTGCAAAAATTGCATTCAAGAGAATCTTCGATGTCGCGGCTCGCTTTGGGACATCCGTCTGGAAATGTTTTTCAGGACTGTAAAATCACAAGGTTAAAGTTATATACAAGTCTTTAGAGTGTATAGGGTCAAAGTGGATGCCTGCACACAGTTTCTGGTGGCGTTGTTGATATACTTACTCGCATAAATCAAGCCAAACCGCAAGATTTTCTTCGTAATTTTGAAAAAGATCACATTCACCTCGGTCAGTCAATGGCCAGCTTACCAAGTCCAGCTCTGGAAGTCGTGGTAGGGAACGGGATGGAGCCATCATTTGACCAGCAGCCTGTTGTTTACGATTGGGAGATTTAACTCCTGGCAATGTGACCACATTATACAGACTAGCAGTATAATTGTTCTCGCTGATGAAGTTCTTCGCTTTGACATTTATCCAGATCTGGTCTTTTGCAAATCCTGTACAAATTCAGCTTCAGTTGATGATTTCGAACTGTTTATGGATGTTCCTGCTTGATGGGCAATGCGAAGTCCATAAAAATTAAGTTGGAATTCATTGAACGGGTCAACACTCTCTCGCCCGAAGTATACTCACCAGAGAACTCTGTGCTATCGTTATAGGATCGATGAGTAAACCCTCTGATGCACGCTTCGCCTGATTTCTCGCAGCGCGTGCAGGATGGGAGGTTCTCATCACCTGGAAAGAAAGTTAACACCACAACTCAATTGAATGGTCATCAATTCATTTCTTGCAGTAGCGTGAAAGCAGGCTCATGTATGACTAGGACAGTCAAAATGTTTAAAAAAGTAAAAGTTTTGAGCGAAACTAGTAGAAACCGACAAATAATTATCATGAAATCAGAGGGATTAATGCAGATCTAGAGAAGAAAGCTAATTCCGGCCTCGCTCTCATCGAAAACGATTCAAAAATTCATAGCTTACATTTAAGCTTCTTCTTCCGACAAGCCTCACATCCAGCCCTCGTTCGTCCTCCATACTCCATGGCAGCAACAGGCCGCCCATACTGAGAATCCCATCTCGTCACCGCATGTGGGGACATGTTCGCTGGATACACAAATCAATGTGCATACATGCTCTAGTCTTCGACAGGGAGGTGATGAATTAGGTATTACTCCAGATGTTGAGAAAACTCTGGATTCACCAGGTTCCCCACTTCCGTCAGGAGCCGAGCCACAAAGTCCATCACGTGAATATTACCTGCCATGCCCTCTAGGCCACGTCTTTGCTCTAAGACCTCACATCCCAGCCGTCTTCTACCTTTCTCAGAAGTGGACTCTCAAAAACCCAAACCGTCTTCGCTGCTCTCTCTTCTCCTAATACTTTCCTCCACCTATCTCCTTGCTTCATCACCACTCCACAGCCAATGATTTCACAGCCAACTTGCTCGAGAAGCTCCCAGGTCGCCTTTAATGTAGTCCCCGAGCTCACTGCATCATCAATGATAACAGTTTTCTTTCCTTTCACCAGAACCAGCTGATGCGGGTCAATATATACCTTCTTATGTCCAAGCTTCGGGGAAGTGATGGACGAGATATCAGCAGAAAGTTCCTCGTCATACCAGAACTTCCTTGAATACCCTAGTGGCACATATCTTTCTATCATCCGCATGATCAGTCCCGTTCACAACAATGTTCAAGTCGGAGATAGCTTACGTAAACCAAGACCTTGTGCAACCAGCGGCGCAATACTCAAACCTAGGGTCGGAAGGCCGATGATAACTTCAGGATCAAATTCTTTCACTTTCTCTGTAAGAAAAGCACCGAGTTCAGCGACCACAGGTATAGACGACTGATTCACAAGAAGAGAGGCGACTGCTTCATCCTTGCCATTGTTTAGTGGTCGGATAGGTAGGACTAAGACGCGGGAATCTGGTAGTGCGACCGGAACGCCATATTTCCAAGGTGCTGATGCAATATGAGAAGCCGGGAGTATTTCTTGCCAGTAGTGCGTCGTTGGCTCTGTAAAGTGGGGGGTGCTCATTTTGGTCGTTATGATACTGATGCTCTGACAAAGGTGGAATGAGAATCGTTGGAAAAGCCGTACTCGGCAAACTCGGCCGGATACAATACCCATCTTGGCCCGGCTATTAGGTAAGTCACCTAGACCTCGAAATCTTCTCCTGATAACCATTCAACTCTTCGTCAGTCTGTATCTCCGAAACCATTAGCGATCTCAATGATATTCAGTTGACATATCTCTCCATAGCATGTAATCGTTTATTCACAGGCTGTGAAAGCAGGAATAACTACGCACAGAGCTTATATAATCCAAGTCAATAGGTCATCTGCCAACAATCGGATCTCTTGAAGAAAGCGCAAATCTACCTAAAATCGCATATTCTATGATGGATTTATAAGTGCAAATTTCAGGAGACCTTCCAGATAGCAAGCAGACATTCTCAATGCACTGCTGACACCTTAAGCTTGAGGCTCCATATCCGCTCTCCCATGTTAACGCGATGTTCCCTCCCGTTTACTTTATCTGTTCAAAGACCTAATCAGGAGTGGACAGTAAGAGATGCTGTGGAAAGAAGAATGGAATGCAGGCAGGGAAAGACTCGTGGCAACTATAGTCCGTCGTGTTGAAGCAAGTCTTACGACTCAAGACTCAGCAACTAGTTAAGCTGTCTATTTAAAGGAACACAATCTTCTAAATGCGAGTTTCTCTAACTCTATAAAATATCTCCGAGTTTACGAATTATATGATGGGCGGCATATTATACTCCCGAGCGGCTTTTGTATCGCCTAAGAGCGCAACAGTCGCAGCATAATTAGCCTCTGCGTATTGCTCTGCATCAAAATTCAAGATCCAAGCTTCCCTTTTCAGCAGCATGCTTTCAGGGTCCTTCTTTACGGCGTCCCAATCTGCTTTATGCCACGTATCCCGCGTTTTTTCGCCAGTCTTCTGCGTAGCTCGTACTCTCTCATAACGTAAAGCCTCGAACGCTGCAACCGCTTCTTGGATTTTATTTTTTCCGGCGAGTGACAAGCATACGGCAAGTGTAACTCCATCCTCCATCGCTTGGCTAGCTCCTTGGATTGAGGTTGGTAGAAATGGATGAGCAGCATCGCCGATCACGGCAATGCGTCTCTTTGGTGAGATCCATGTTGGAAGCGGATCACGATACACCAATTTCCAATCAATTAAGGGAGACGGAGTCGCGTTAAGAATCTTCTGAACAACGGGGTCCCAGCCTTTCAAGACTTCCTTTGCATCTGCTAAAGGAGCATGAGCTTGCCAACTTTCCTCAACATCAGCTTCATCCTTGAATCTCTGTCTCAGTACACGAACCAAAACACTGCTTATATGGAGCTAACCTTATGAGTACAGACCCAGCTGAAGTCTTTCCCATTCTTGATGGATGCAGCGATGAAATGGATATCAGGTCCTGGTTTATTCAGAAATACTCAAAGTTATGACGCATGGAGAACTGACCTAACCATGCACAATGTTGATCGCCGTTGTTCACCAGCCATGCAGTATCCGGATCCTTAGCAAGCTCCGCTGAATCGAACCAAGTCCTATAAACTGCATAGCCAGAGGACTTGGGTTTGTCCTCATAACCCAGGACAATAGCTCTTCCCATTGAGCGAACACCATCTGCTGCGAGAATAACATCGCCAACAAATTTCTCGCCGTTCGCGAAAACACCTGCCTCATGCTCCGACTCGAAATAATTTTCCACCTTATGACCAAGCCGAATGTCGACACCAATGTCTAATGCATATTGAAACACTATCTCATGGATCTCTCCGCGGTGGCCATTGAAAGACTTGCCATAGGCTTTCCGTTCCTCTAGCCAAGACTGCTCAAGGAGATCTTCTCCAAGATATGTCTTCAGGCGTAATCCATCGCTTTTATGAATTATGGGGTCGAGTAATGCATCTACACCTGGCCACCGCTGGAAAATGCGGCCAGAGTTGGAGCCAAAACTTATAATGTCTCCAAGTGTTTTCAATTCTGGAAATGATTCGAGTAACAAGACAGAATGACCTTTTCTACGGCACTCTATTGCTGCAGTTAGGCCCGCAAAGCCAGAACCAACGATTATGACATGGATTATAGAAGGCGGCTCTGTAGTGGGAACCATTTTGGGCGGTTATAGGAGAGAATTTTAGGTGAGTGAAAAATATAGAAGGAGAATCTTTGATCCTGATATATTTTCGTGTCAATAAATGCTCATTGGCCTAGATAATATCCAGAGAGTTTCATCAAAATTCATATTACCTTCGTACCATGAAGCAAAACAATATCATGTAAATCCGGTGGGATCTGCCGAACATCTAGCTCTAATACACTACGACCCCGCATTGTTTTGTACCCTTACATTGCACATCAACACGGTCCATAAAAGGGTAGTAATTTTAGCCTACCCAATGGAAGTACTCCGGCTGAATAAAGTCCCGGTACCACTGCATAACTTACGACCACTCTCTACCGAAGGCGGGCGGCACTCCATGTTGAGGCTTTTGGTCCCCATTCTAGTTGTGTGACTGAGACCTGAGAATGGCTACACATTGGGTGACTCGTATGTGATATACTGCATGCTATTGATCATCAAACGACATACTATTTTCTCACTTCTTCAAAATGGCTAGTCATGAATTAGTCATTCGATCTCCCGGGTCCCATATCTTCATCCTTGATAGACTTCTTTAGGACCCAATCCCCATTATATCTTCCAATCCTAAGAACATCGTGCTCTTTATTTATCAGTCTAAACAAGACAGCAACATAATGGCGTTTGGAATTCTAGATGATTCCCATATGGAACTAGTCCCTGGTACAGGTAAGCATGCTTCGTTGTCAAACGTGAGCTAGATGCTTAAAAGACAAATAGCATACATGAATGATCAGTCAGATGTCCCTCGAGAGTACCAGCAAGTTCCTCGCGATCTTTTGAAGCATGCGAAAGGAAGACTTTCACATGTCATTCTGGTTCCCCAGCCATCAGACTCTCCCAATGATCCGCTGAATGTAAGTACTCTTCAAAATTGCACTTGTCGTGAAGCTGACTTCCAATATTTAGTGGCCAACATGGAAGAAAGATGGTATTCTTCTCATAGTTGCACTTTCGGCAGCTGTAGTAGGCGCATTCGGTCCCATGCTTTCCCCAGGATTTGTGCAAATTGCAGGAGAGCTCAACACTAGCGTTAACTCTCTGGCACAGGCAACGGCATGGCTCATCCTAACAATTGGGCTATCCCTCTTCATTGCTAATCCCCTGGCAAAAGTATGGGGCCGACGCCCAGTCTTCATCGTTGCGATAATCGTCATGTTTGTGGGTAGTGTTTGGGGAGCATTCGCCAAAGACTACAATTCCTTTCTAGCAAGCCGTATTGTCTCTGGCTTTGGAATGGCACCATATGAGGTACTGGTACAGTGTACCATTGGTGATCTGTACTTTGTGCATCAGAGAGCCACAAGAATTGCTGCTTGGAATTTGTTTTTACTGTGTGGCATTTCTGGAGGTAGTCTGATCAGCGGGTATATAATCGAGGTTGGTGTTCAAGGTTAAAACTTGGAAATAAGGCTAAATCATGTTTTAGGATGCTGGGTGGCATTGGACTTTTGGTGTCTGCGCTGTATTATTTGGAGTGTTCGCCATTCTTGTGATCTTGTTCGTACCCGAAACTGCTTATATCCGGGCTTCACTCCAAGAGCGGATTCGGGAGCACGCTACCACTGCAGAGAAGCCAGAGCTCAAGCAAATACATGATGCTTCTTACCAAGAGAGTGTCGACCAGAACGCTCCGAATGTCAGAGATGAGTCTGAGAAGGAACAAACTTACCTACAGAGTCTCAAGTTTGTCAGTGGAAAATACTCTGATGCACCTTTTTGGAAAATCTTGATTCGGCCAGTGGTGGTATTTTGGTACCCTGCCGTTCTGTGGGCTTTTCTTATATATGGAACCACTTTGACCTGGATCGTAGTATTCAGTGTTGTCAACGCTTCAATCTTCACGCTGCCACCATACAATTTCAGCGTCTCTCAAACCGGGCTAATCAGCATCTCGCCCTTCATAATGACAATCATTGGTGAAGTCATTGCAGGCCCGTTGAATGACTATATCTGTCTTGTTCTCTCGAAAAGGAACCATGGGATATATGAGCCAGAATTCCGACTTGTCCTGATGATCCCGGTGCTTTTAATTGGAACAGCTGGTTTCTTTGGATTTGGTGCTTCCGTTCATTATCAAACACACTGGATAGGGCCGGTACTTACTTTCGGCCTCGCCAATATGTCGATGGCATTTGCAAACGGCTGTGTTTTTGGCTATGTGCTCGACTCTTATGAGAGTTTGAGTGAAGAAGGTTCGTTCTAATGCTAGAACCCTTATGCTGACTGGCTCTGCTAATCATATTCAATAAGCTTTCGTGGCCATAAATGCCCGCAATCTCCTTACTTTTGGCCTAACTTATTTTGTCAACGACTGGTTGGAGAAAGATGGGGTCCTGGCTGTATTTAATGTGCTTGGAAGTTGCTTTATTGCAGTTTGTGCATTAACGGTGCCGCTCTGGGTTTTTGGTAAGAGACTGAGAAGTGTGATAGCTAGAAATGACTGGCTTGAGAAATTCATGACGGACAAGTGATATTAAGAAATCTTGCAGAGAATCTTGGAGTGGCTAAGAAGTGACTGAGATCAAATGCAGATTTCTTTTACACAACAAGTTGCCTTTGATACGTGGGCATTTTGTCTTGTGTTAGAAGAAAGATCTAGTTGTTATTCATGAAAACAAAAAGTTTGAGCACAAGGACTTCATATCTCTTGCCCTTCTGGGCTTCTGAAATATTAATCTTGAAGCCAAAGATATCTACTAGCCATGAATTTTCCGATCATTTCAACTCCAATAGGTGACATGTCTTTATCTTCTGAATCTAGATACTGCATACACCGATCTTAGGATGATTAACAAGGAAATACTTGAGGCTTTGGCAATGATCGAGAAGGCTAACAGGCCCCTCTACGTAGAATTACATAGTCACTTCGGTAATATATTTGAATCAAGAGGGTGGGTAATTACAAACTTCGAGGTTAGAATAAGCAGGATGACGTATTCCAGAGCTGACCAGACTTCGGGGATAAATCATTATCCCTCTACTAGATCAGTTCGAAATCTTTTTAACTCCACTCTTGCTTCTGAGTTAAACCTTGTAGACCTTCGGGACGACTTCGCGAGAGCCATAGCACATACTATGAAGGTCGGATGGTTTTGTGTTGGTGCTGGATCGCGCGGCTTCTGTTCACCAAAGGACTCATCATGGCTGGCATGTTGGACTTGAGGATCACGGATTGCATGCTCCTAAACCTGATTTGGATCTCAGTAGGAAGGCGTGGAAATGGGTAGAAGGTTGATGTTTTGGAGATTTCCGTCGCAATTACAGTGATAACGTCTTTAGTTCAAGTATATCTTTATTAGCGCTGAGAAATGTTGGAAGAATGTATTTGAGAAGTAATGTACCTTGATGTTGTTTTGCTTCAAGATTGTAATTCTCTATTGTTGCGAATCTGCTGAAATTGACTTTAGGGCATTCAAGACTATGTTCAATAAAATGAGAAAGGCAACAGGAACTCGCAACATCTGGCTAAAATTATGTTTCGCAGCAGCGACCAAACTTAGACGGATATACGTGGCTATTTTAGCTGCTTCGATATATACGAGGCCAAATACATCTCAGAAAAATATCCAATATTCCTCCAATCGCCTTCGTTCCTTCTAAAGCTAGTCTCTTTCATCACAACTAGCAGCGCTTCACCCAGGTCTGTTTCTGAAGTCGGTCATCACAGTTCAGATCTAGAAGTAGTCAGATACCTAGATAATGATTTATTATCCTTGTTGTTGTCAGACTCTGACAAGGATATCAAACAAAACGGGGTCTGGGTAACATGTCTGTTTTATTTGACGAGAATATTATATCTGATACTGCTCTTTTGATGGACGATGTCACCTCTTTCGAGTACTTCTCATACCTCCCTGTCGAGCTTTAACTCAAAGCCTAGAAACATGCAATTTCAGATCCCCAAGTGGATAGTATCTACGATACCGCTCTACTTTGGGAGCGTTTTACGATCAACTTGGGGAAGGCTCCGCTTGGTCCTGCCTATGTAGGATTACCAATTACTGTCGGCACAATGATAGGCCCTCAACGTATCGCCGTTCTAGACCTCTGTAGGTAGTATAGTTGGCTTCTTCATCCAGCTTCCGTCTCTAAAGCCTTTACTAGTCGGCGACGGTGCAATCGATCGTAGGGATACAGCCTTGCTTCCCTTCAAGCGTTCAGACTTCTACTTTGAAGATAAAAAGGGGCCTATTTGAAACAGGGACAAAGGATTTAAAAACTGCGCTGCGAACTTGCAAAAACGGCAGGATTTTGTTCAAGAGGGTTCTTGAAGTCAAGAAAGTAGCCTCAAGATAAGCATCATCGCATACAGTTAATGGGGAAGAAACTAAGCAAATTTTTGCTAGATCAGCAGAGATGGCTAAGCGACATTGGAGAATTTCCGCTTTTAATAGAGCCATAATTTGCCTTTGGTGGATAGGAAGATTAATCTATTGCAAGATGCATCTAGTTCATGGCAATGGGGCCTAAGCTCAATTCTCTTTCCCTTGTTTAAGGACTCTTCCATACAACTTGTACAATACGTCAGTCTTCGAACGACTTCTACAAGAAAATTCAATAAATGGGCAGGTAGCAAAGAAAAAAAAGCGTGATGAAGCTAATTATTGCCAAGTATTAGAGTGTTTATTATACAACTCGTGAAGCGCCATCATCCATTATAAAATCCAACCACCCATCATGTCCAAACCATGCTTTCTTACAGTCCACAAGCACTGGATGCAACCTCAGCCCACTGAGCGTCAATCCGCCCTAATGCCACCGCCTGTCCCCCTGTTAAAGTATCCAACGCTGCCCTCGCGATGTTGAACCCCGCACCTGCATGATCGATCGCCAAGACATTGATGCTCCTTCCACCATACGTCAAGCTGTAGCATTTCCCGCAGTTGGCCGAATTCCATCCTGCGATCGTCGAAGCTCCGCCGATGTTGGGGAACGAAGGCAGAGAGGCTTGGTTGGTGAAGCCTTTGGTGAGAAGGCCATTTGAGCCGTCGCTGCAGGAGACGGATGCTAGAGAGCGAGAGCCGTCGTCATAGCCGGTGTCGTAGGAGACGGTGATGGCTGAGGCAAGAGCCGGAAGGAGGGAGAAAAAGATTGCTTGGAATTGCATTCTGGTGGTGAATTTGAGACTTGATAGGTTTGTATTATTCTCTTTTAATATAATATTTTTTGGGTCTCAAGTACAAGGTTGAACAGATGTGTCAGTGAGGATGATGAGTTGAATTTCACACATCTCTCAGCGTTCTTATATATTCTGCATGGCCGAGGTTGTTGAATATAATGTATTTGATCACCATCGTATTTGAGTCAGTTTAACAGGCTATTTCTATTCCTGTCAGCGGAGAACTGCTTTTCATGACGTTGGTCTCAAGGTTGATGCCTTAGAATAGGCTCGTGACATTCGTATATGCCAGCTCCCCACATTTCAGTAAAGATGGAGCCGCAATTACGAGGATCAGCACCGGCACTTAGCATTAGTTGCTGTAAGGATCCCGGCTTTGTTGATCTGATGCTAAATCAGGACTAGTGCTCGGGTAGCTGATACTTACTGAGCCGATTCCAAGAGAATATTGCCGCAAAATTCTGGAGTCTAACAAGGAAGAAAGCTCTGATTTTCGTGATAGCAAACGTGGAGGTGAGCAGTGCTTTAAAAGTAGTACTATCAAAGTCTGTTTTAGAATTAGTAAAGCTATGTGTTCGCTCAGCTAGGACGTACCATACCCAACTCAGCGGTACTAGAAGTTCCACTAAGTTTGGAGTGTCCAAAAAGAAAGCGGTCTGTCAATAGACATGTATTTGTGATATGGCGGATACGAAGCTCAAAGGGGGCATCATTGAGGCTTCGAGAGATCCAATTCTGTACGGCTATAATGCGGTGAACCTTGATCCATTCTGCTCCATTCTCACAGTATCATAAAGCCTGCTCTTTCTGTCTACAGAGTATAGAATCTTCTTTTATTTCTCTCAAACCTAGATCTATAGTCCAGATACAAACTAGAGCAACTTATGAGCAGATACGGATACTTCATATGAAGGCTCTCCTGTGATCAGTAGGGTTGCTGCTATAAAGCTTGTAAGCAAGAAGATCATACCGACCAAAAACGCCTGGAGATGTATTGTGAAGTGAGATTTCAGGAATTGGAGAATTATGGAGATCAATGGTCTTAACCCGAAATTATCCACTGTGCAAAAAACCTTGCGGGGATGTTTTTTAAAACCAAAAAAATATAAAGGCTAGTGATAAACTGAAATCTTGCCCCGGCTGTAGCACCCTTATACTTTCTTGGCCAATAAGGAGACACATTCAAGTCCGGAGGAATTTGCCAGTCGGGCCTATAAGGCTGTGGGACGAGATAGAAACACGACATGCATATATGTCATGTTATCTTCGACAAAACAGTCCTATAGACCTTACAGTTATAAAAAAATGGGCTTAAATATTCAAATTTAGTCTTGAAGTTTCATAGAGTTTTTGTCATGGAGTGAGGTCATATAATATGGGTTGGTTTTGGTTGTATCGTATTTTATTGTGTGAGAAAAAGACAATGACGTATTAATATAGGGATTTGGTCCCGTGACAGTTTTTAACCCCCAAAATTACATTACATCCTTTTTGAAAGGCGAAAGATGAGGTCGAACCAAGGGCAAAATATTAAGGCTGAAAAAGAGCGTTACCATATTGCGACGTCCCTAATCTTGAAATACCATTCGAGATCTCTTCAATTCTTCCTGAAATTGCAATGGTAACCTCATGTCCACCCACAGTGATACGTTATGCGATTAGGATGAATCCATCTCTTTAGAAATCCCTTCCGCCTATGTATAACCCGTTCTCCTTGTTTCGGGGGCCTAAGTATGAACAAACTCAAAAATTTTGACTGCTTCGGGACCGCCGTTATATACTGCTCCGCATATAGGCCCTTGCTTGGTGTACAACCCCTCCAGTGTTGAACTCTGGTAGTTTTGTTCATATCTATTGACCGAGAGAACATACACTCCGTCAACCAACGGACATAACTATAGAGAATTAGGTTAGAGATTTCTTTATTTACGGACTTAAGAAGAGCTAATTCTAGTTGCGCCTGAGCTTGATTGCCTTCGGCCAAGAATAGATCTCCTCCGGTCCCGAGATCTGTCGGGCCGGTCGGTGCGGGCGGCTCGGGAGATAAGGTTCGCAATGTCGAGTTACACATTATCACTGTCAAGCAATTGATTTGAAAGTCCTGAGAATATGTATATATATCGCCCATGTGGCTTTGTCGGAAACGATAATACGGTTGTATTTTGACGAAGCCCTTGAATTTAAAATTTCCCTGCAAATCAGACTGGAATAACTGGGCCTATATCTTTACCCAGGTCTCTGACTCTCATACTCGAAGAGAGAAGAATATAAAAATGGCTGAGGCTCAGTACAAAGTTGCCCTAATCATCTGCTCAACCCGTCAACCACGTGTCGGCCCCGCCATTGCCTCTTGGATAACCTCTGCTATCACCGCCATCAATTCTCACGGTTCCAGTAATATAATACTCACAACCATAGACCTTCTTGACCACCCGCTCCCAATCTCAGTCTCTGGCCTCCCACCCGCCGGCCTCCCGAATCCTCCCCCAGAAAACGCCTACTCCGATCCAGCTGTCAATGCCTGGTCCGCGCTTATCCAATCCTACCACGCCTTCATATTTCTAACACCTCAATACAACTGGTCATTTCCAGCATCAATCAAGATCGCGATCGATCACTTGTTCCATGAATGGAAAGGCAAGCCTGCTTTGATCGTGAGCTATGGAACGAGGGGAGGTGGGAAGGCGAATGGGCAGCTGAGACAGGTGTTACATGGATTGAAAATGAATCCGTGGGAAGGCAATGTTTTGTTGCCGTTGGTTGCTGGAAGAGGCGTGGAGGATACGGCGAGGGGTGTATTAAGCGAGGAGGCTCTGGAGGCTTGGAATGCTGGAGGGCAGTTGGAGGAAGTGAAAGCGCAGTGGGAGGAGCTTGTTGCGCACACGAGCATTAAGCAGAGTGTCTAGACGAAGTGAAGTTGCTTGTGCTCGGATTTGTGGAGCTTTATAGAGTAGGATGAAGTTGAGAATCAACCCGCTTAAATATAGAAGGTTAAATTGCCGTCAGTCAATAATTTTGGGAATTACGTATTCATTGAAGCAATTTTCTCCACGGCCGTTCTCTTTTGCAGGTAGAAACAAAATTTGAAGATGGTAGGCTCTAGTCAATAGCCATATCCTACCATGAAACTTCTCGACATCGACTTCGCGATATTATGTACCGTGCCCGATAATCGTTTTGTTAATCCATTAAACATTGCCTTGTCTTTTGGAACGGCTGTGTCAAAAGCCCCTCTAGAGTAGTCATTGAAGTTAACTTTCATCCTAGCAGAGTTCAGGCCCATCCTAGCCAAGTCGTAGCAAAATTAGGGAAATACCGACTGCACATGAACAACTCTAAGTCAATTTCTAAGCCTGCAATGCCACAATTTAGAGTAGAGCACTTAGACTGCATGGGCTTCTCGGCCAGCTACTTCTCATCCTTCCTCCATTCTAGCACACTCCAAATCTGCCAAATACCGCTATCGACAAGTAGATAGCTGTTCGCTATGATGAGCGCCAAGCAGAGCAAAATCAGATATATCAAAACTAAGGCCATGAATAACTATTTTGTCATTGGATACGCCTGATGAGGCGTGCTGCTTTTACAATTTGACTAAACAACCATCCTAGCAGCAAGCATAGAAAAAATTCCTGTAAGACTATTTGATCAGAATATTTTTCGCTGTGACTAGAATATTTATAGGGTCTATGGATTTCAATTAACTGACGTTGAGGTCAAGCTTTCGCATTTTTAGTGCGTTCTAAATGTGGGTCTAAAATTACGTGCCAAGTGCGAGCTCGGCGAAGGGATACTGTTGAAGTCTTTTTTGGAAGCGCCGATTTCTTTGCTGAAATGCAACAATATGTATTTCCATGACTTTGATACGAATAAAGCAGGACTGTACTGATTATCCAAAAAGATACATAGGATTCAAATCTGCCATGCTATAGATCTTCGTCCTCCTCCAAGGTTCAACCACAACACTCCATCCAGTGTCTTTCTTGGCAATGAATGACACAAGAACATGACCGAAATCCGGTCAATAAAACACTGGCTCGGGCTTTGGAAGGGCTTGCATGTGCAGACCCCTAAGCCCTATATCCCATGCCTTTTTAAAAATTCCAAAATAAGGTCAGCGAACACCTGCTCTCTACCCTCCAAAGCAAAGTGAGGTGCATCTAATAAGTGAACCTCCGCCGTCTTGGAATCCTTCTTGAAGGCTGTTGCGCCAGCGGGTATAAAGATCTGATCAGCGCTGCCCCATACTGCCAAAATCGGGACATTACTAGTCCGGAAATACTCCTGGAATTTGGGATATAGGGGAAGGTTTGTCTCATAGTTCTTGAAAAGATCTAGTCTACAGGCTTATTAGTCCGGTCTCATAATTTTTACGGAGACTGGTGTTCTAAGAGACTTACTGAATGTCCTTATTTCCTGGACGTTCCATCAGCGCGTAATCCAGATGGTAAGTTTCTGGGGGCACGTTCTCAAAAGCGGGATTGCCATTCTCATACTGCCATTTGGTTGCCGCAAGAGTTAGGAGGGTTTTGCGTAGGTTCTCTCTATCTTCGGTACTATTAGATGCCCAGTATACCTTGATCTGATCCCAGAAGCCTCCCAATCCTTCAGCATAGGCATTCCCATTCTGGGTGATAATCCCGGTAATCGCATCTGGCCTGTCAAGAGCGAGTCGGAGGGCTACGGGCGCACCATAATCAAAGATATAAACCGTAAATTTGGATATTCGGAGCGCGTCGATAAAGGCTGCGGTCGTTTGAGCCAAGTTCGCAAATGTGTATTGGTAATGGCGATCCTCAGGAACAGTAGTAAAGCCAAACCCAGGAAAATCTGGTGCTACTACATGATAGCTCTTGGAAAGGATAGGAATAAGATTGCGGTATTGATGCGACGATGAGGGAAATCCATGGAGCAGAAGCAGTGTTGGCAAGGAAGGATTTCCAGCGGCGCGATAAAAGACGTCAACACCATCTACGGTGATGTTTGATAATTTTGTTACTGACATGGTGAGCGAAGCAGAGCAAATTATGATCTGGAGTAAGAAGAAGAGGAGGAGTAAGACTTGTATAATAAAGTTTTGGAAGATCACTCACGAAAGGGCCTGGTCCTTATATGTTTCTTTCGCAACGTATGTATTCTGGTTAAGGTCGGCTGCAACGTACACATATCTCAAAGTTTCCCGATCTGGATGATGGCCGAAAATTCTCTACATCCTCATCCATGAAGCGAATGCAGGCAGATTCGAATATTTCCCGATTTGGATGGCGATGTGAGTTATAGAATGGCGTTCTCCAACCTCGGGATTTGATATCATACCTCTCCCGACCAAACGTCCCGTCATAGCATCGAATTAAGAAGTTAGGGTAGCACATATGCTTTGTCATTATGTGATTGCATTATTTGTGAAAGTCTACGCAAAAGCCGAAAGGTCAAAACCCGCTTTTTGGTGGTGTTTTCGCCAACTCGCCAACTGATCTGCAGCTTACAAATCCCTTTACATGGCTCGGCTCGGTATTATACAGAACGGTCACCATGACAGAAATTGCCTTAATTAACAGATACAGCAGATTGCCTTTGCAGCAGCAACAAAACCGTAAACCGCAAAGATTCGTATTTGCATGCAGAGTGTGAACTGATTAATTCGATCTCACCGATTCCAATATGAGCTATGTGAATTGTGCCATGGGAACCTCCCTTTAAGCTACCGGGGAGGACAAATTTGGTAGCACTGGCTGTTTCCATCAAGAGGCGGTTCAGGGTTATATTAGAAACGATATTTCGAAACCTGGTCCTTGCAATATTACTATGCACATATCATTCTAACAGGACCACCCACTATCTTTAATCACTCACCCGCGTTAGCAACTGATGCCACTAGTCACATGATAAAACACTAGTTAATGGTAATCCTGATATATTATTACACGGATGATTTTGTATTTTAAGCCTTTTAACAAAGTAAGACAAAGGTCCAGCTCTACCAAGGAAGCTGGATCTCCAAAATCGCGCCTACGGTCACATGACCATTAGCCAAGACATAGCTAGGCGGCGAGCCCAAAAAGGATCGGAGAGCGCTACCTGCTAGCCAACAGCAATCATGAACTAATTCCCAGATTGCCTTTAAAGAGGCAGCTCGGGGTTTATGAAACCCTTGCAAACCTGCTGAGGCCTGTGTCATAAAACAGGGCTAGTCTTAAATATTAAGGTGGTTTCTGTTAGTTTCGAGATTTGAAAGTCTCCATTACTCTCTAGCTGACATGTCGCTATCTCAATCGTTCCTTCATCTCTTAGATGCCGCAGAGCACCGGGCCGCATTTAACTGTGACGATGTATTTGGTCCTTTGAGCCATTGTTACCTTGACTTCACTCTCCTCTTTGAGCAGTCTGTGCTGTCTTCAGTTCCATCTCTTATTTTTATCCTAGCAGCACCATGGAGGATACATTTTCTACGCAAAGAGGATGAGAAAACTGAGCGAAATCGCCTCAAAATTTCGAAATGTGTGAGTGGTATCGAAATTTTTGAATTGGCGGTTACTCATGGTTCGTCAGATCCTCCATGGAGTTTCATTCTTGCTTCACTTAATCTTATTGGTATTGTGGGCGTCATCCCCTTCGCTTAGAACCAAGGCAACCATACCATCGACAATTTTGAACTTACTGACAGCAGCAACGATTGTGCCGCTCTCAGCCCTTGAGAATGATCGCTCAGTTAGGCCGTCTTCTCTGATTAATATTTTCCTGCTTTTTTCCGGACTCTTGGATGTCACCCAAGCAAGAACATTATGGATGCGAAGAAACGAATTTGCTATAACCGAGATCTTTGCTGCAATTGTTGTTCTCAAATTCGCGTCATTGATGCTTGAGACATGGAGCAAAACACGTCTCTTGAAACCTCAGTATCATATACTCTCACAAGAGGCAACAAGCGGCATTATTAGCAGAAGTCTCTTGTGGTGGTTAAACGGCCTGATTGCTAAAGGATCTAAGCGTGTTATTAATTTTGATGATCTCGATGACCTGGACCCGAAACTTGCCGCCGGCGCTGTAGGAGACAAACTGAGAAAAGCATGGAACGAGCGTTGTATGTCTCCTACACGACTATTAAAGAAACCAATCTGACCAACCGAAGCTCTGCCCACAGGAAAATTTGCGCTTGCATTTGCAACTTGGAGAGCCTATCGTGTTCAATTTTTTTATGCAATATTCCCACGCCTATGTCTTATTGGACTCATATTCACACAGCCATTTCTTATCACACGCATTTTAAGTCTACTAGAGAAACCAGATAACGACAGAACTCGTAGTGAAGGATATGGTTTGATGATTGCCACAGGCTTGGTGTATATTGGTATTGCAGTGAGTATAAGTGGGCTCTAGTTTTGGTTGTATTGTAGTGACATGTAAATGGGAAGATTTCTATGTTGCATAGTAGCTATAGCTTGTTCCGGTTCACAACCATGTATCGTGGGGGCATGATCTCGCTGATCTACGAGCACTCTATCCATCTCAAAGAAGGTAGCATCCATGAATCGGCAGCAGTTAGTCTCAGTAAGTGATGAACCCTGTATCCATGTTCTATGTATACATGCTCAAAAATCCTTCAGTGAGCAATGATGTTGACAATATCTCAACCTGCCTCAAAGAGATGAACGAAGTTTGGTCTCGTGCACTTGAGATCACACTTGGAGTTCCATTGTTAACTAGACAACTTGGCTGGGTGTCTGTTGTACCGTTGATTGTGGTAATTGGTAGGTATCGCTATAAAAACGTTGATATGTGCTTCGCTCATATTTTCAAGGTCCATTTTATGGAGCCGGTGTCTTGGCTAAACTTATAAGTAATCGCCAAAAGTTATGGGGAGACGCTACTCAAAAACGACTTGCGGTTACAGGTTCCATGCTTCGAGAAATGGGTAGCTTGAAGATGATGGGGCTGAATGACGTAGTGGGACAAACAGTCCAGAATGAAAGAGTCATGGAAACTCAAGTGCGAGCAAGGTGGGGATGGATAAAAGTCTGGCAAAATGTTATAAGTAGGAATGTATCAGATTTATGAGGTTTCTATTAACATACATAGTGAACATACCCTCCGTCATGGCTCCAGCGGCGACCTTTGGTATCTACGCAATCCAGGCATATCTTCAAGGCAGAGACTCCTTGAACACCGTTCAGGCTTTCACCAGTCTTGCTCTGATCAGCCTCGTTTCGAACCCAGCCACAAGGTTGCTTGCTGCAATCCCGAACACTGCAGCTAGCATCGGCTCTTTTGATCGTATCCAGAAGTTCTTGTTGATAGAAACCAGGACGGAGCAAAGATTGATCCCAAGGTCCTCACCTAACAGCTGCACTGGAAATGGTTATACAGATGAAACAATCACAGACTTCGAAGACTCCGCCGCGATGGTTCAAATTAACAAAGCAAATTTTAGGCCAGCTGCAGGGGCAGAGCTCATTCTTTCTGGAGTTAATCTCCAGATTCGTACTGGGACTACCATGATCACAGGACCTGTGGGAGCTGGGAAAACAACGCTCTTGAAGGCCATTCTGGGTGAGGTGCCTGCTGACAGTGGCTCGGTATATGCCAAATCTGCACGAATAGCTTACTGTGCTCAGACTCCATGGCTACAAAGTGGAACAGTGCGAAAAGCTATATGTGGAGTTGTGGAAGAGGATTTGATTGACTATGCATTTTACAAGACTGTGGTGGACGCTTGCGCGCTCGCTTACGACATATCAAACTTCCCAAAAGGGGACAATACTCTTATTGGAAGTATGTAACATTAAACCGTTCATACTTCGACCTGTAATGTGGTAGACAAGGTATTGACGTGTTTATATAGGTCGAGGCATTACTTTGAGCGGCGGACAAAGGCATCGGGTCGCGCTAGCCAGAGCGCTTTATTCCAGATGTGATATATTGATTCTTGATGATATCTTGAGTGCATTGGACAAGAAAACAGAGAAAATGGTAATGGGCAAGCTCTTTGGCAGCAAGGGCCTTTTCCAAAAGCTTGGATCTACAGTGATAATGGTTACACATGCGAGTAAGGACTGGCTTATCAAAATGGTGTAAAGCTAATTATATGGCAGCACAATATCTTTCATTTGCGCACCAGGTAATCACAATTCCAGGTCCCTGTCAAGAGATCCAACAGGGAGCATATCGAGAAATTGAGGAATCTGGATTGCTCGTTGATCTATGTGATGACGAGGTCTCTTCCCAAGAAAGCATGGACAATGCCAAAGACTTGGAAGCTAACACCAGCCCTCAAGTGAAAGAATCAAATGAAGTTCAAGACCTTAGGAGACAGACGGGGGATGTGACGATCTATAAGTACTATCTTAAGTTTGTTGGGTTCTTCCCCATAGTTGTTTTCGTATTCTTCGTGCTTGTGCAGGTGTTTTCAAGCAATTTCGCCAGTAAGTCTTGTCTCAAGTATCTATAATTGTCTATGCTGATACTTTTAGAACTATGGCTCAAATGGTTCACGGATAGTGATGGAACTCATGTTATACTTTTTATAAGCGTATATTTCCTTCTTGGGATGGGGTTCGCAGGTGGAATCGGTGGCTATGCGTGGTACGTGTTCATAACATCTCACTTCTCAAAACCAAGGACTAACCGCAGCAGGGCATGTGCTGTTTGGATCGGAGGCTCAACTGGCCGAAGGCTCCATCGTGTCCTCTTGGATACTGTACTAAGGTGAGATCTACAGCTTCGCGCATTGGTTTTCACTAATATTTACAGAGCCCCATCGTCGTTCTTCTCACAAACAGAGACCGGCTCCATACTGAGCCGATTCAGCCAGGATATGGCCATGATCGAAAACCAGCTCTCTACTGGACTTCTCATTACGGTGTCTAGTAAGTGCTGCCTCATTTCACCACTTTTTGTTTCTGATACCTGGTGATAGATCTCTGTGGCGCAGTTGGCGCAGCAGCACTTTTAGCTACTGGTTCTCCATTGGTGTCTCTAACAGCTCCACTATTCATCGCCTTCGTGTATTTCCTTCAGCGCATTTACCTCCGTATATCTCGCCAGCTCCGTTTCTTGGACCTTGAGACTCGAGGTCCAGTATACTCGCACTTCCTCGAGACTCTAGAAGGGGTAGCCACAATCCGCGCCTTTGGATGGGAAAGAGAATTCACCGAAACGAGTAAGCGCCTTTTAGATGATTCTCAGAAGCCCTTTTACTTGATGTTCTGCGTCCAAAGATGGTTAGCGCTTGTTATGGACCTGATGTCTGCTGCAATGGCTGTTCTAGTGGTAGGATTAGCCATTGGGTTCAGACAATGGACAGATGCTGGATTGCTTGGAGTATCATTGAACAGTCTTCTTAGTAAGTCCTTGTCAGTCTATAGTGAAATCTACCAGTTAACTGATAACCCCTCAAGCCTTCAATTGGAGTCTTGCTCAATTTATCAACGGATGGACGATGCTTGAAACTAGTCTGGGTGCTATCTCCCGCCTCCGCAATTTCGAAAGAGATACACCTGTGGAGGCTCGGCCACATGAAGTTGGCAATGTCCCATATGACTGGCCAAGTCAAGGCTCGGTAGAGGTCAAGCATCTCACAGTCTATCACAAGTATGAACCCCTTTGCGACTCTCGGCTCGAGTTAATTTATTCCAGCCCTTCTGCACCTGCCTTGAAGTTCATCAACTTGGCCATCCTCCCAGGCCAAAAAGTCGGGATATGTGGACGGACTGGCAGGTTCGTAGCCATTGATAAATCCTACACTTTAAACTAAATTTCACTAGTGGCAAGTCTACTCTCCTCTCCTCGATTCTCCGCACAGTCGATATCGCATCTGGTTCCATCTCCATAGATGGCCTCGATCTTTCCACTCTCCCACGCACCATTATCCGTCAGCACCTAACCGTAGTCCCCCAATCACCTCTCCACCTCCCTGGCACGCTCCGTCACAACCTCGACCCACTTTCTCTCCACACCGACGACCAGATCATTTCTGCCTTACAGAAAGTCCATCTCTGGGATGTCCTCGAAGAACGTTCCATCTCCCTTTCCACAGACCTGATTCCGGATTCTTTATCAAAAGGTCAAGGACAACTGCTTGCGCTCGGAAGAGCCATATTGCAAAGACATAAGGTTGTTCTGTTGGATGAGGCGACCAGTAGTGTAGATCAAGAGACGGATCGAGTGGTCAAGGAGGTAGTCAGGAAGGAGTTCAATGAGTCTACGGTGCTTACAGTTGCGCATCGACCGGACACGATTTTGGATTCGGATGTCATTGTTGTTCTGGAGGCTGGGGAAGTGGTCGAGGTTGGGGAGCCAAAGGAGTTGATGGGTAAGGTGAGCAGATTGAGATCTCTGATTGGGACGGACTTGTTGTGACGTGTTTTTGAGGCTCAATGCAACGTTTAAAGTACATTTCGGAACGACCAAAACTGTCTTTAGATTTAGAAAATTAGAAAACTAGATGTGATAGACGATTTGCAATAGAGAGCTGCTTAATCCCCTCATACCTTAATATCCCAGCCACTAATGGTTATAATGTTAGCTTTTGACTTTCCTAAAACTAATGCACTTCTTATAACACACATAAATAAGGCTTTCGCACCTCAAGATCAAAAGAAGCAAAACTATGTATGGGGGTTTGTGGCTTTCATGAAACAGAAGCCGAAACGGAAACCACCCTGCCAATCCCTCTTGACAACAACAACCAACAGCAACCAATGCTTGTCATATATTTATGATGTCTGGCCCCCAACCCCCAAAGTTGGGAGAGGCATACGTTCCACAACATACGGGACGGGAGGACTGCTTGCCACAACGTCATTCTTGCATTAAGGATGATGTGAGCTAAAGAAATTGCAGCATGCAGACTGGGGCAAAATCAATTTATGTTTCCCAGGAGCAGGCTCGTAATATATGTTAATATCCTAGAAGTGAGTATTTTCGATGGAATGCACGATGAAAAGCCACCGGATAATCCCGTGGCGGTTTCCTGCATATTCAAACGGACTCGCAGAACAGCAAATCCATTCATCATGGTGATGCCGAGCGCCTCCTCCTTCAGGTCCCCCATCTTCGATGGAAAAAGCATGGCTTTACGCTTTGACTATGCTCCTGAAAACCGAGCCACAACGTTGTAATAGCATGTAGCAGATATGGCCACTATTACTATTTGAATCAAACGGCGTGTAGTAGCTGGAGTCTGCCTTCCCCCAAATATTTTTATTGTGCCTGCATCATCCCATCAGATTAATATAATAATGACTTGCTCTATCTGGAGGGATTGATAGGGGTAGGGCTGGCACATGCACTCTATTTTTCCACCTAGCCCCCTCTTGGCCCCTGGCTTCTTCCTATCAAAGATTTGCCATGCCGCAGAGCCTGAACCTGGGAGTGGTAACGATAAATGACCAAATCCAGCATCCATCAATACTTTTAAGGAACCAAGGAAATAAGCAAAACGCGTCTGAAATGCCGATGAATGTGAATGGACCCCATTGTTAAACGTGCACGCGTCCCACGCCGACCCGAATAGACTTTTTTCCCAAAAACCTAACGTTGGTGCCGTACAAGCCGAAGCACAATCGGATCCTTCTCCCGTCAGACGCACACGCGCGCACACACACACACACACACATGAAAAGACTTAATATATATATATCCTCAATTCCCCTGCCAGACCATTGTGAAAAGGAAGAAGAAAAAAAAAAAGTGTTTACGGTACAAAAGATGATTCTAGCCTGCCTGGATACCAAAAATGAGTCCTAAACCTGACCCTGAACCTGGCCATCACCCATTTTTAAGCGAGGACCTGCATTTCAGGAGAGCAACACCAGCCAATCCATCACTGAGACAGTGCATTAGCACCAAATTCCACCCCGAATACCCTCACTTCCAGTGCCGCCCATTAGACTCCACCCCTTTGTTGCTCCAGCTCTTGCTCCAGCTCTTGCTCCAGCTTCATCATCAGAGCTTCCCACCACGTAACGCACCCAATAGGGTCAGCATACGCGCCTTCAAGGCACCGTCTCAACGGCATCGCAAGCTGGACCCTCGACTCCCAAAGCCGGGCCGTCCACCTTGACAAGTGCAAATGCGCCAGCAAGCGCCAACTCTCAACTGCCATCACCCAGCTTTCAACCTCCCTATCCCTCCCCAAACCCCCTTTCTACGACCACAGCGGGAGAGCTAGAGGTCCGCGTGACGAGCCCGAGTCGCTGGAGTCTAAGGAACGCTCTTGTCGGTGGCGGGATCCCCGAATTCTCTTCTCCATTTAGAAGTCGTGCTGGCACCGGCAGTAGTACAACTTCAAGACCGCGACCAAGACGAGCGAGCGCCGCGCGGCTGTGGAATCCGACGAATTCGACGCCGCGGACTTTTGCGCAGAAACCGCAACAAGAGGATTCAAGCCGAAAGAGGGATCAGTCAATTAAAAGCGAGGTTGTTGTAGCTATTCCTCTATCGCATCCGACTATCAGATCACATAGAGAAGAAGCAGGTGCAGGAGGAGAATATCCATTGTTGACCCTACCGGAGCAGAGGCATAGTCGGCATTCTGGATCTTTACGTGGGAGTTTACAGGTTGAAAGGAGTGGTAGTGAGACAGGGTCAAACAGGATATCACTACCGAGGAGTGTAAGCATTGATATATCCCGCAGCAAAAAGAGTGGTGAACCGTCCCCTCTATCCGACCAGCCAAAACTCGACAAAGGAAAAGGCAAAGCAGTTGAATACAGCGAAGATATTCCCCATCCATCATCACAACCGGGAACTAGGAAACGAGCACAGAGCATTGGACTCCCAACAGCAGGTCTTTCTTTCGAAAAAGGTAAAGGCAAAGCAGCCATGGCTACCGACCTCGAAAGCGGACCACAAACCCAAAATTCTTATACACCAAACGGTATCTCGCACCTCCCACACAGCCCAAACAACGCCTCCCATGCCTCGCTCCACAGCGGCATTGGTCCTGCGCTCTCTACGAATGGAACATCCATCGTCGGCTCAGACGGTCCAGCCGGCGACCCAGCACAAGAATGGGGACCGCAGCATCCATGCTACCCACACATGAACCCACACGTCCCTCTTTCCTCGCCCCTCTACCAATCTACGCGCATAATCCGCATTCGGCGAGACTGGATGGTCGAAGGGGATCTGGCACCTACCTTCTCGAATCTGTATCCCGAGATCTTGGATCCAGCTGGGGTTTCTGAGGCAGAGTTTCGTACTTTGATTGAGAGGATTAACAATGAGCTGGTGCCAGCGTTCAACCCATGGGGCGTGAGGAATATGGTGGATGCGCTGCTGGGCTTGGTAACCGGATGGGTGTGGGACGATTTGGGGTGGACGGGCATCAAAGGAAGGTTGGCGAAGGTGGAGAAGTATCTGGAAGAGTGGAACACAGAGATGGAGCGGAGGAGTAAGGATGGGTTGGGGAGCGTGCCGCAGGTTGTGAGTTTACGGAGGACAGGATATATGAACGTAAGTGCTCCTTCCACATGTCCGCTTCCAGCAATCTCTTGAATTGCAAGACCTAACAACCCTTAAGCTCGATATCCAAGTTCCTGACCCCGAAGTCTCATACCCCAACGACGACCGTCCACATTCCAGGCTCTCACAACAAGTCACCCACTAACCGCCCCTTTCCCCTTACTACTTTACGCTACACGCTTTAAATTTTACACTGGTTCATATTACAGCTGTACAAATAAATCTACAACATAATAATTACAACAACGAGGCTGGGAGGAGGAAACGGAACAGTGCAGGAACAGGAAAAAGAAGCAGATACCCCACACCTCAAAGCCGAGGTTTTCTTTTTTGCGTAGGCGTTCTGGATCTCATTTCCTTACTTTGTACATTTTTCAGCCCATCCTGATAAACAAGCACCTTCTCCCACATTTCGGGAGTAGCGGTGAAGCATAGCTACCTTCTTTTCTTTTCTTCTCAGGAGGTGGGAGTGAACCGGGGGGATGTAAATATATACTTTTAATACGAAGACCAATTTTTTCCCGCCCTAACACCCTCCTTTTCTTGAAGGGGTTTTTTTTTTTTTTTTGGTTTTTTTGGGGGGGGGGGGGATGATCTGTCCCGCAAGCCGAGCATGCGAAGGCGAAGGTGAAAAGTTCCACGTTACGTTGCGTATGTAGCAAGAAGGATGGATGGATGGATGGATGGCCAACAACCATGACCCGGACGGGAGGGGAGGGGAATGCTTCTCTCCTTCTCCTTTCCGGCTTTGAGCGCCGCGGCATCTTGGGCTGGGCGCGAAAAGCGTCGCTTTTGCGGAGTTGTCACGTAACGTTTTTGTTAGCGTTGGTATTTGGGACGCGGGTTAACACGAAATGGACACCCCGGAGCAAACGGGTTGTGTTTGGTTGTGGTTGTGGTTGCTTTTGTCTGGGGATGGTCTCTAGCTGGGAGGCATCACACGCTTGACCACGGCAAAAGGGACCTGTGGTGGCAGTAGGAATGCGCAAGTGGAAAGAATTACTTGGAGGGGCAAAGCTGTTGGTGCGGTGGGAAATTATCAACGAGGCACAACTTCGGAAGATCAAAACTGGACCTTGCATTCAACTAATCTCAAGCAGCAGTTAAGCTCTCAATAGAAGCCTTGCGCAGTAGCTCAACCATCTCGAGAAAAAAAAAAAACTCTCCTTTCCAACTTCCCCCGCTGATAGATTATTATCAGGCAGGCAATTTCATCCTTTTTAGCATATCCCCATGGTGCCATGCTCACTCCCACGCATCGCCCACTCTCCAGCCTCATCTGTCCACCACAGACATATTAAAATAAATAATATGCAATCGATATTGCAAATCGTTATTATGTCTATCCCAGACAATTGCAATGATCCCAACCGAGTCCCAATTTCAACCCAGATATAGGGTAAGTGGAGAGTGTTGAATGCCGAATGTCGAATATTCGAATCGAAAATAATATGTGCAAAATAGAAAGAAGGATGCCGAGCGCACGAGACATTGCACAGGCTCAAGGTCTGTCCTCCATATGTTCAAACCAAACAAAATACGCCATTGCCAGTCGCTCCGTCCTTGCGATAGGGAGGACGCTGACCCATGTTTCCAATACCGTGTCATCCAGATCATGGATTAAAAAGAAAAGTGTGCTGGAAAAAAAAGACAGATCAATGCTCGCCGGCAGATCATCGATGCTTAACCCCTCCAGGCCCTGCCGTTATGCACCGCAACAGAACGCCACCGGGTATTATTATACAGAACCAAGTCGTAAAAGTGCTTCGATGGCCTCTCGTTCTTGAGAACTAGATGCCATGCCCAAAGCAGATAAATCAATATTATTAATTTGTTGAAGAGAAGGTCGTAGTGGCACTGATTTTGCCATTGTTGAATGGGATGGCCCACCACCGCTGTGGGATCCCCCATTATATACTGGTACACGAGCCATGTACACATTTCGCTTCGGACCAGATGCAGAATATGACGCTGCCCGTAAGGCGGCTGCACCGATAGCCGCCCAATCTTCATCATCCGTTACATCATCAGGATCATCATCATCAGCCATAGGTTCATCCTCTGAAGGAGCTTCAGACGAGGAACAAGGCTCCTCTCCGTCCAGAGACATCTTGTCTGCTTCATGTTCCGCCATCATAACGTCCATTTCGTCGTCATGAGAGAAGACTGCAGAATCTCCAGCCCAGCTGGAACCTGGTGCATTGAGTCGCGTTCGGTCGAATGAATAACCACCAGGTTTGGTGATGGGCAAGCCAACAGAATATGAGGAGGGAATACTTGGTGGAGGCGAGTGTTGTGTGGTGCGACTACGACTTGGATGTCCCTTCAGTCTCGCATCCCATCGACCCCAACCCACCTTTTCAAACTTTACATCCCCTTTCACGCCCCCCATGTATTCACCATTGCCGCGACCCTCGAGGGCCCCCACGACCAGTCTTCTAGCCTTGGTAGGCGGGATCCCAGAGAAACCCGGCACCGAAGTTGTCAGGTAACCCATGATGTGACGGATAGCCAAAGGACCATGCGCCAAAAGAATCTCTGGCAAATGGTGCTTCGCCAGCAGAGTTGGTGTGATGGCTCCTGTAACATCAGATCCAGGCGAACCAACATCATGCCCTGGTTCAGAGAACCCATCTTGTCCGCTGCCATCATGGCCATCGTGTAGGTCTAGATCCGACTCCATATGCTCCACGATTGCCGGGATGGCGGAAGAACGTGTTCCATAAGGCTTCAAAGCCTGAGGAGGCAAGGTGGGAGAAATGGAGTTTGGAGGAGTTGGTAGAGGGTGACCATTCCCAGCAAGACCACCTTTGGTCGCTACAGCAGCTAAGCTGTCTCGACCAGTGACCTTGGGGATATCGCGAGCAGAGGATGCCATGATAGCCATTTTGTGCAGAGTTGGGTTTGTACGTTTCTCTATCGTGACGCGACACGAGATTAGCATATATATTGTGATAGGAACGCGCTGTTGAGCGTGATGACTCAATCGGATCTTGATGACGGGCTGACTCACTCGACTTGCGACAGAAACGTGGCAGACTTCTCTGAAGACTTGAGAATAAAGTCTAGCAACTGATATGATAATGAACAGGACGAGATTGCTCGAGGATTATCGGGCAATGCAATGATGGTGCTGTGCGACGAAGGCGAAGAGCGTGAAGTAGTTGGCTCGGTGGACGGAGAAGTTGGCAGATAAGGTAATAATAGAAGGTCTATGGAGAAGCAGTCAACAGGCGAGGAGAGAAAGCAAGCGTGGAAAGCAGTTGCACAAAGCGAAGAGGATGGAAATGATCCGACGAGATCAAGCGGTGATTTTGGTGGTTGTTGTTCTTGATGATGATGATGATGGTGGGTGTTGCTATTGTTGATGATGTTTGATGTTGGACGTAAGTACAAAGATAGGGTAAGGGCGTATATGGGGATGGTAATAATAATGCATGCTCCAGGCTACCCTGCCCTAGGCTACCCTAGGCTACCCTACCCTACCCTACCCTACCTACTCGTGGCCGTGGCCGTACAACCTTACCCTACAGTACAGCACAGTACACTACACTAAACTAACACTACACTACAGTACTTACTATCCGGGTACTACAGAGTGACTTACACCTGCACGACAAAAGCCCCCAGTCATGCCAAGAATTCCCGCAGGAAATGACGGCAGCTCCACTCGGCCCGTCCAGTGAGTATGCATCTCGACCTCCGATCAGGCGCTACAGGGTAACCAAAACTCATAGTCCTCAGCATCCCTTACTGTACAAAGGATCCAGTCGAAGATACTGTTGATCTGCATGTCTAGACCTCTGTACTTTCCATTCAACCTATATAGATGGAGATGTAATAACATCACTCCTTCAATCCCTTTCATTCCTCAAAGGGGGCTTCTAGAACATCAGCTGTTGGCCCTTATCTTCCCTCCCCCAGCGAGCCACAGAGGCAAAATAGAGACAAACTTTCCATCCGTGGAAAGTTAAAAAGTCCGACAGAACAAGCAGACAGGAAAAGTCTCGGATAGATGCATATTTTGCTGCACCGGGACAGGATCTACAAACCTTCTTTGGACCCTGTGCTAATTCTGGCATTGATGATTGGCCTTCCGAGCAACCCGTACCTGTACTAAACACGCTGCCTTCACTTGGGAGAACTTAATCAAGTCATGGTAAAAGGTATTTGTAGACCTCTTTCGAAACGCGTTCCCTAGATTCTAAGAGATGTTTGGCCGTAGTAGCGTCCACGTTGTAAACCCAGCGACCCTGGGTGGACTCGCTAAAGTGTGCTGCACCGATCAGCAGACACCCTCGAAACAAAACCCGTGGCACGACTAGACAGCAACGCGCCATCTAGCAGCCGTCCATTCGTCCTTTTATCCACAAGTAGGGAAGCTTACTTCTCAGACTTTGTGTAGCCGATATCCAACGCCATACCCCACGTTCTTGAATGCTATCACTAACAGCACCAAGCTCCCCACTGTCGTCGGACAGCTCGCCGAGGCACAAATGGCAATATGGCATTGGTAATAATAATGCCTCATCACATTCAATGCTGTAGCGCCCCTCATTTCTCTTTTCATTTGGGTACATGTCTTCGATCGAGCATAGATAGCGATGCTATAAAGTATATTCTCCATTCCGACCTTTCCCGAAAGTTTCTGACAGCCATTCGGTCCGTATCGTGCTTGGTGGTAGGCTGAAGATGAATGTAAACAAGTCTGTGACTCCGATTTCCGACTATCGGAGGCCACAACTCATTACTCATTATTGATAGCGATTACCTTTAAATATCACATGACCTATCATCAACTAGTTATTCGTTTATGGACCTTTTTCATAAGGATAGGTATAGCATCCCATGTCAATGATAACACTACAGGTATCTCAGTCAGGAGCGCCATTGAGCACGTATCTCCTGCATGCCTGTGACACCAGCCATTAGCATATTAGTCACGAGATTTGATTTCGCTGCCTCAACTACACTTACATTCTTTAGCACGTTGGCTCTCTGCTTGGAGTCCTCAAAAACGCTCTTGTACTGGTTTATGCTTGACTGCATCATCTGGTTACGTGTTAACCTTCCTTCACAGATATCCTTCATTTTCAGCTCCATCTCCTTCCTCAAGAATGGCTTGCTGAGACTAATATCAAACTCCATTTTGTCGTAACCATCCACGAGTGCAACACCCAAGGTTGTTGGTATGAACTCTTCAAGTCCACCTCCTCCGCCGCTAGCTCTATTGGCCGCTCCTCCCCTGCCTCCCCTGCCTCCTCTTCCACCACGACCACCTCGGCCCGTTCGTGCTGCGGGAGCTTCATTAGCATTGTTTCCACGGCCACCTCCTTTAGGTCTGGTCATAACATAGGTTCTGTCTTTGATTTTTTGAATATGCTCCGCCATCGTAGCATCAGTGCCGATACCATTAGCATCCATTAACGCAATGAGGTCAGGTTCAGTAAGATAGCTTGGGGCAGATGTTTGACCATCTGTCATCATAGCCTCAGTAGGCTCAAATTGTTCTCCAAGGGTAAATTTGGGCAACATAGAACTGTCAGTCCAATTCCAATATGGGTAAACATCGAGAAAGTTGCGCTCTAGTACAATGAGGCCCTGTGTATGAAAGTCTTCGTCGCCGTATTCAATCTCCACTTCCGTTTTCTGACCTTTAGCATCATCTGAACAGCAAGCTAGAAAGCGACGTGTAACGAACTCATAAACACGGCCTTCTTCTTGGGTAAGGACGGTTGGAGCGCACCACGTCACTGGATGAATAGGTGGATGCGCTTTATCATCATGTCTTCCTTCTCGTGGTTGTTTAAATGCTCCATTAACAAGATCCTGGGCGAATGCACCCCAACGATTATCCTGAACTTGCTTCTGGCATAAGGCTCTTAAATCGATCCCCTTATCAAAGCGATCTGTATCTGTTCTCGGGTAGCTAATGAAGCCCTTTTGGTAAAGTTTTTCGGCATATTCCATGACCTGTTGCCCATTCATACGCAAGAAGCTACTGGCAGCTTTCTGAAGCTCAACTGTAGTTAGAGGAAGAGGTTTCCATTTACTTGCTGGTTTCTCTGTGACTTTGGTGACTTTAGCTATTTTTGCAGCGAGACATCTTTCAAAGAGGATGACGACAACAGCGCGGTCAAATAGACGGTTACGATTCCAGCTGAAGACGACATCAATGTTGTCCCGCTTGTGAGTGACCTTGATGCTCCAGAAGGGTTCCGGAATAAAATTCTTGACTTTAAAATAGCGGTCAACAACAAATCCAAGCGTCGGGAATTGACATAATCCTGTGCTGATTAGAAAGTTTAATTCGTTCAGTGTTATACATACCAAAACTGACGATAGCTTCTTTGAGAGGCCCTCCAAGAGATTGAACGAGTCTCGTCTGAAATCTAGTGAAAGCATAACCGATTCTCAAATCTAACTCGATACGTGCAGATACTGCATCTATCTGTCGTTGGTCTAAGTCGATAGGGTTCCTTGCGGCTTGCAAGACATGCCTATTATGGAAGTAAGCTGCTGTTTGATGATTGTCCAGTTCGAATAACCTACGCTCTTTCAACGTTACTGAATCTTGCACGCTTGACTTCCAGATGCGAATTGGTTTTGAACGCCTCAGATCGTACCTCTCCTCCGATGTGCTCACCCTCTCGGTCACAATCCGTCCAGATAAAGAGGGCTCTAGCACTTCTCGCTTGTTGTTGTATGTTTTCTGAAATAGCTATCTTATCCTGTTATACATATATGTAAGGAGCACTCTTCTATGCAGTGCAATTAATTTTGACGAACCTGATCAACCTTCGTAAGAACAGGGGCAGCGAAGAGAGTTTCTGGTGGAGGATAATCCCACTTCTTGTATTCAGGGCTAAACTCGGTACTAGTGAGATGACCTGATACACAAGTCATAACTACATTGCAGTTCCCCCATGATCTCCCAAAATCGAAATTGAATGAATAGTTCTTGATATACTGGTTGCGAGTGTTTCCCTGCAGTATATTTTAGCAGAATTTTCAAGAAGATGCAAATAGTCCAGCTTACTGTCTGGAATGACCCACCCGAAAGATGCTGAGCTACTGCCTTTGCAATTGAGGGCTTCTCGGCCACGCAAAGAATCTTTGGCATGTTCTAGGACGGCAACTAGGCCACATCCACTTCCTGTACTTTATCAAGCAGATATTACTTTCCCTTCACAATATCTGAAAAGTAAAGCATTCTGTGCTATCCACAACCGACTTTGCGCGTCAGGAACCAGGTTTCTACTCATCATATGTCACGAACGGAGATAAAACGCGTGCGATGTAGAACACTGTAGGTGAGCAAAACATGCCAGCCTTACGTTTCAGCCTTGCAAGACAGGGGGTAACCACACTTCCATCCCGGCCAAGGCTACCGCCCTTGCATGACTCTAAACAAAAACGTCACTATATCAACAATTATATCAGATCGCTTTTCCTGAGTATCCAACGCAACACAACCAAGTATAAGCCCGCCAATATACCTAAAAGATGGCTCTACCAGTCGTACAGACGCTAGGCGACTGCTCCGACTGGTCTCTAACAGTCTCCCCCTACATCGGCCAGATATACAACCTACCACAACAACTTCTACAATCGTGGAATAATCCAACAGAGCTTCGAGCCCTATATCTCGCCACCAACCCCCTGATATCTGCATTCATGTTTGCGCTTGCTTTAGCGCCGCTCGTTCTAGTCGTCTCGGAGTTTAACAAGAATTATTCGCAGGTCGATAGACTATGGAGCATTCTACCTACACTATACAACGCGCACTTCGTCACTTATGCCCACCTTATAGGGCTCCCGACTCAGAGACTCGATAATTTGCTTGCGGTGAGCACTGTTTGGAGTGTAAGCAAATTTACAAACCAGTTAACCACGCCTAACAATTTACTAGCTACGTCTGACATTCAACTACTTTCGAAAAGGAGGATACAACATTGGCTCCGAAGACTACAGATGGTATGCCAACCCACAAAATGCGAAATGAAATATCTAAAACCATCCAGGGCAACTCTCAAATCATGGGTCCCGGGCTGGGCCTTCTTCCTATTTAACATAATCTTCATCTCATTTATCCAATCCATCCTCCTCTTCGCCATCACAGCACCCACCTACGTCCTTCTCCTAACTTCGCGCCTTCTTCCCAATAACCTCTCTACCGCTGACATTATCTGCTCCCGTTTCCTCCTCGTCCTAATAACCATCGAGTTCTTCGCCGATCAACAACAATGGGATTTCCAAAAAGCCAAGAAATCCTACCTCGAAACCGCAAAAGTGCCTCACAAATACAACCAAATCGACCTCGACCGTGGCTTTGTTGCTAGCGGTCTCTGGTCCTGGTCTCGCCACCCTAATTTCGCGGCCGAACAGGCAGTCTGGGTTACGATCTATCAGTGGGGCTGCTTGACGTCTGATGTCCTATACAACTGGACTGCGACCGCTGCAGTGGCATATCTATTGCTTTTCCAAGGAAGCACGTGGCTCACAGAATTGCTGACGGCTGGGAAGTATCCTGAGTATAAGGAATACCAGAAGAGAGTAGGTCGGTTCTTACCAAAGCTAAGCTCCAAATTGCCTGGCGATTTCAGTGACCAGAAGGCGAAGCCGAAGGCTGAGGTGGAGAAGAATGGAAAGGGAGAGAAGAAGAAGGCGATCAAGAGATGATAGGTGTCAACCTATATATAATGATATTTGCGAAAATTCAGGCATCTCTGAGGTTGCAAAGGTTTTCAGACTTCAAAGCGCTTTCACAAAAAGTTGAAGATTTCACTTAGGCTTCTTAAGCAGAGACGAACCTCCGTGCAGCAATCACCGCGGTCAATCCTACAGCCAAACCCTACTCTACACGGTGATTTCACCATGAGCATGCATATTCGGTCAACCATGAGGTTGATGGTGATAACCTCAACTCCATTCTTAATCACGGTTACCTAGAATCCAAATCAACGGTTTGAGGGGTTAGATTTATAGTAAGGGGATTCCTCGCAGATATTATTGTATAGAATCACATAGTTTAAACACAGTAAATATGCAATGGTGACATAGCGAAAGGCAAAAGTGCTGCGCCGTAAAAATGCATTTATTCTTTGGTATCTCAAATCACCAATGATCACAACCAACCTATGAGTGACTCACTTTCCATCCGTCCAACCCTCATCAAGCCCAAAACGCCACAGAATGAGTATCCAGTCCAAATGTGTGATCTCACCCCTAACCACATTTCCAAATCCGGACTAGTGAGGTGAGTTTAATCCTGCTGTATGAACAGAGCAGCAATGAACACCATAAAATGCACCAAACCACCCTTCTATATCTATTCTTAGCTCATGAGAAGTATGAATGCAAATATAAGACACTGTGAACGGCTGATTGTTCCTGGATCAAAATCAAACCCTTTGACTTGCGAAATCCAGGACCTCGCAGTCATCCTCGAAGAAGCCCTCTTCGTCAACATCTCCGTTGTTACCGGCTCCACGTAGCGTCTTCCGTTTCCGGGTCGTCACCACAATCTGCTCTGTATCCTCATTGTTGTCGGTGACAGTCATAACTCGCTCTATGGCTGACAATGGGAGGGCACGGCCCTCAGATGGAGCATAAAATGAGTCTTCAGTAGTCTGCTGAGGCCCGACGTCAAGCCGAGATGCTCCAATCACACCCCCAAACGCCCACGCTTTACTAGGAGAAACCCGAGCTGTTATGATTTGCGGAGATAACAATGCTGATACAGAGAGTGAAGGAGGAGATTCTATATCTTGTGAATAAATATACAATCCTACCCGTCGATCTGTATGAAATGGCTGGTATGGCGCATTTGATTCAATTTCTGCTTGAGGAATTGATGACTGTGCACCCCGTGGCCTTGGGATGTGCGCTTTCGCTGACCGAGATCTATTTCGATATGCATTTGATTCCATATCACCCTCAGTAAGCTCAAAGTCACCCGACTGAGCAAACCCAAAATCGGACGGGGATGGGAGATGAAATTCGATATACTTCGCGCCCCTCGACGCTTTCTGGTTGTCTGCAGGGCGGTCAGCCCTTCTGCTTTTTATCGTATAGAGTCCAATGACACCACCACCCAGAACCAACACAGAGTCGCTTCGCTTGCCATTCAACAACCTGATGCAGGCTCTGTTTGGTGTTGCAGCACTGCGTGGAAGATGTAGTTTGGTATTGCCAGCCTTACGCAGCTCGTTCATCCTTCCGGTTGCGGCACCAACAGATCTGCTGATACCGGCCGCTAGAGCTTGCGTACTGTGTCCGGCTTGGGATGTTATACTTGCTGCCGAAATGGCCGAGACACCAGTTGTGCTCCGGCGTCTGCGATTTACAAAAGGACGAGCGGCTGTCCAGAGGGTGCTGACCGCATTCGAAGCCACGCCTGCCGCCGAAAGAGTCGAAGAAGCAGATGATACATCATCTGCCTTTTTACTGGCTGTCCTTTGCCGTGGTGGGGGCCAGGTGAAAGCACTCGCTGGGAGATCGAGGATATGTACTGTACCTCGCTCCGTGACCATAGCGGCACGTTCGCCATGAGGTGATGTCCAAGCAACGTCCACAACTCTAGCAACGGTCATCCTCGAGAATTGGGCGATCTGCCTGACATAAGGTCCATGCCGACCGAAGTCTGGGGATCCATCTTTGAGGAATGATGATTTAACATATTGAAAACGCATCATATCCAGCACAACTTGCCCATCGCCTTTACTATTCGCGATGAACAAAGCCAGGCCACTCGGGGCGAAAGACAGGAAGCTAACGCCGCTAGGAACCTTGAATGTCGCTATAGGATGAGGTGCCCCAGCGTACGAAGAGTGATTAGTAAGATAATCTAAATCAATAATAGACACAAGACCGGGATCCTTTATGATCGGTGGCGCTTGGCTAGGAGCGCCGTGTGTTGGAGGGAACTGATGCACAATATTTATGTGCGTCTGATACGGTGGAGTGCCGTTGAAAGCTTGGTTAGACGACGGTTTATTCCAATAATTGTTCCAAGCTTGGACACCCTGCTTTCCAAGATACGTGGCGCCTTCCGCCACTCGTTGAGTGATGACCTGAGCTGCCTGCTTGATCACGCTCTCTCCACCCGGCGTTTCTACCTCGCAGTTGACAGGCGGCAATTGAGGGGGTGCCTGGATATTTAGTCCAGGAACTCGCCCTATTTGATGACCACCATGGACATGGGCACGAATCGACACCTGTGACGACGGCGTCGATGGACAAAACGCAAGCCATCGACCATTCAAGGATAATATTGGCGCTTTCACGGGCTGGCGCAGCTGGGGAGGCTCAGCAGAGCTCCAGTCACCATCGATATGCTCAGAAAGCTCGGTTGAATCGGTGAGATTATGTTGTAGAGTGGTCCAGACTTTTCCGATGCACTTAAAGCCTATTGACTGAGATAGCTTTTCTTGGCGAAAAATCCAAGTTTCTCCAGTTATGCCCGATGAAATAACAATACTTGAGGTGTCTGCACGGATACTCAAAGACCCGCCAGCAGAAGGTCCTCGAAAGTTTGACATCGGCAATCCTTGACCAACTGGTACCTTGGGAAGCGAAAGGAGGGTGGCAACATGCTGCTTACTGTTCAAAGAGTACACTTCCACTGTAGTCTGGTAATATTCGAGAGAAGTGTCAACATCAAGGACCGAGGGGGGTCGCGCCATCGGAGAACCTCGACCGCTTTCAACTTGCGGAGTGGACACCCCATCATTCTGTAGAGTTCCGTTGTCGCAGCTAGACACTTCCCCCGAGCCTCGATATGGCCCATGTACCACGACTACGATAAGTCCAGAAAGTCCCTTCTTTTCAGCGGGCAATATCTTAGCGTTATAAACACCACCTCGAAGGCCATCAATTCTTGCATTTCGGCTCAAGCCACTCTTGCTAACGTTGTATAGGTCGAAGCCACCTTCATAGCCAGAGACGACAAGATTCTCACCAGAAAACTCGTCGAATCCACAGTGATATGGGTTTGAGCTTTTGTTTTTGGATGAAAGAGCGAAATCCGCGTCTGGAAGTCCGTGAAAATGAGCTTGAGCTTGATGCGGGAGAGGGGGGTTAACATTAAACTGCGGATACGGTGATGCCATAGAACGTCTTCGGCTTGCGTACGACATCTGCGATTGATTATCTTCAGGATGAGGATGATTTCCATCGATATTGTGATAGCTTATCGGTCTCCGACGGTTCGCTGGTGGAGAAGCAGACGCTGGGTGACTGCTAGGAATTGCTCTTTGCTCTCGAATGTTCCATCCAAAGTGTGAAACCCGTTCTTCATATGATGATGGCAGCGTTGGTGGTGACTCCCCAAGATTAATCAAATTGTTGTTTGGAGAGCTAGACATTATGTTCTTTGACAACCATTCCGATGTATTCTGTGAGGAGGATTTTGCCACAGCGGTTGAGGACAATGCATCTAGCAAAGGGGATGTAACCCCCGGATTTGTTCCTTCATCTGGAATGGCAGATTCTGGCTTCATATCTGGAGCTGAGGCCATCGCTGGGAAACGTTTCGGAAGTGCTGATGGTTTATCACTATTGCCATAAGTTAGATAATAGTTCAAACCAGTTTATCTCCCAAAAAATCTACTTACGAAACTTTCGAGCCATTCTTCTTCATCACCGCTGACAGCACGCCGGTATCGCTGCTGTTCTTCGCCGTCCCATTATTCCTCTTCCCGTTCTTAGTTGACACCTGAACTCCGGCTGATGTCGCTTTCAGAGGCAGCCTATTGGACGTGGTAGGATTGTTATTGTCTTGATCGACCGAAGGGGACATTCAAGTGAGTCTATTGTGAAGGAGCTATCAACGTAGACCGCAGTCTCAAACCTGTAGCTGCTGGTTCTCAAGGATACGACAGTACGGTTGATAGTGTGGTGTTGCAGAGATGACGCAGGTACGCTCAAGGATCTCTCCTGAACAGCCCGATCCAGGAGAAGGAGAATGTAAGCCAAACAAGACTATCAAATCTAGCAAGAATTAATGCGAGATAGCTCTATCGAATCGTTTTCTCTCTAGGTTTTGTAGGTTGGTGTTGTTACTCTCTCCTCTTCATCCTCTCGAGGTGGGAGGGAGCGGTGATACCTTGGAGGGGCAGCTGTACAAGCCCCGTGATGATTGGGTCAATGCGTCCTGTGTGATCTGAGGTACTTCCGCCTTGGCTAAATGCCTGACAGATGATGGGGGAGAATCTACAAAGGTACTTGAGCAGAAATGCTACAGTAAGTCTCTTATGACGGATCTAGTCAGTAACAAATGTGGCAAGACAAAGGATCGGAAACGTTTGTGAGTTAGAGGTAGAGGTCGCTTTGACTGTGAATAAAAAAAAAAGCAAAGTCGCAGCACTCAAACGAACAGGTTGAAGGACGGCACTTTCAAGCACGTCTTATGCAAGGCCACATGCAGTTCAACAAGAATTAACAAGCTGCATTTAAGGATAGCATCTTCTTTCTGTGCTCCCCGCCTTAGGTGCAGCTCAAGAATATACATTAATGCTTTTGTCAAATATTGTACATTCTCCCATGTGATGGCGCCTCAAGTCATGTTACAATATCCCAGATAATGCAACATATAATTTGTAGCACACAGATACTATCTGGTGGTTAAGTGTGGCCCATCCTCAGATATCATCTATGCGCAACTGAATGTTGATTCTTATGCCTTCTTTTTCCCAGCCGCCTTCACCTTTGCTGCTCTCTTTCTATTACTCCTGATCATGACGACACTCAGAAAGGACCCAACAACGGCCGATGCCAGTAGGATAAGGATCACTGGTATTCGAATAGCCCAGACGCGGAGAGGGAAGAAGTTCTGAAGAGGGTGTATTTCATCGACGAAGGGCTGAGAACTCTGTCAGCGCATACATTATATGCAAAGATTGGATATTTGTTACCATGAGTAAAGTCCAGATAGTATAGTAGAGAAAGACGAATGAAGCAGCGAGAAGCATGCTTAGACCAACGAGTTTGTCAATCTGGCCAGATATTACTTAGCAGAGGTTCATGATTAAAGACGGTTGGTAGTGGTTCAGAATGCGTTCAGCGGAGTCCTGCGTACCATTATTGCAATCGTATAAATATAGTAAGGAGCGTAGTGAGTCGAAGGAAGAAAAGACCTGAGCCTATTTCGTGAACTCGAAGTATTATAGGGAAAGGAGAAAGCCTCGCGATGGTCTCCACCTTCATAGACTTGGCGCGCTAAAAATTATTGGGGTGCAGCAACTTCTACCTGCAAAACCTCAGCCTTGACGACCATCACGTTCACCTCTCTTCTACCACAATACTTTGTCACGGAAGCTTCAGTAATTCCACCAGCACCTGTAGCGATGGCGGGATCTACCAACGGGGCGCGTTCTCCAGCAGCGCGAGATCGAGATGGCGCCGAACCATCCTCCACGACTAGGGCTGGAGGTAGGGAAACTGGTGTGAGGACAGAGGAAGAGAAACAAGCAGCCGCAAAGGCAGAGTACGAGAAGCTCCTAACTATGCGATCTGGTGGCACATATATACCTCCGGCGCGACTACGAGCGCTACAATCCCAGATTACAGACAAGAGCAGCAAGGAGTATCAACGTATGGCATGGGAGGCTTTGAAGAAGTCGATCAATGGTCTCATCAATAAGGTCAATGTTTCGAATATCAAACATATTGTCCCAGAGCTATTTGGCGAGAATTTGATTAGAGGCCGAGGTCTATTTTGCAGAAGCATTATGAAGGCTCAGGCGGCCAGTTTGCCGTTCACACCAATATACGCAGCGATGGCCGCAATTGTTAACACGAAACTACCGAAAGTTGGAGAACTTCTTCTTACACGGCTTATTATACAGTTCAAGAAGGGCTATAAAAGAAACGACAAGGCTGTCTGTCTTTCCGCTACCACATTTATTGCGCACTTGTGCAATCAGCAAGTCGCAAATGAAGTCGTCGCAGCTCAGATCCTCTTATTACTCCTTAATAAACCTACGGATGACAGTGTTGAGATTGCGGTTGGATTAACCAGGGAGGTTGGACAACATATGGAAGAAATGAACTCGCCAGTGGCTCTGTTAGTATTTGAGCAGTTTCGAAAGATCCTACACGAAGCTGACATCGACAAGAGAGTCCAGTACATGATCGAGGTTCTTTTTGAAGTTCGTAAAAACAAATACAGGGACAATCCAGCCATTAAAGAGGAGCTTGATCTGGTTGAGGAGGAGGATCAAATCACTCATACTATCGATTTGAGTGACCCGAAACAGACACTGGATGTGGAAGATGGATTGAATATTTTCAAGTATGATCCTGAGTGGGAGGAGCATGAAGAAGCGTATCGATCTCTTAAAGCAGAAATCCTTGGGGAAGGGACTGAGGAGGATGATGATGATGATGACGAAACTGATGATAGTGAGGACGATGAAGAAGCGAAGGCTGAAACTTCACTAGAGATCAAAGATCAAAGCAACACCGATCTAGTCAATCTTCGTCGGACAATCTATCTTACGATCATGAACAGCGTCGATCCTGAAGAAGCTGTCCATAAATTGATGAAAGTCAATATCCCTCCTGGGCAAGAAGCTGAGCTACCTTCAATGATTGTTGAATGCTGCTCTCAAGACAAGACTTATACCAAGTTCTTTGGTCTGATGGGCGAGCGTTTCGCCAAGATCAACCGTCTTTGGACGGAGCTTTTTGAGCAATCATTCGCGAAATACTACGATACCATTCATCGATTTGAGACTAACAAGCTACGCAACATCGCTCGTTTTTTTGGTCATCTTATCAGTACCGATGCCATTGGTTGGCATGTATTATCGAACATACATCTCAATGAGGAAGAGACAACGTCCAGTAGCCGTATCTTTATCAAGATCCTCTTCCAAGATCTAGCCGAAGCAATGGGAATGCGGAAGTTGCAAGAACGCCTAAAGGATCCTGTTCTTCTCCCTTACTTCGATGGTATATTCCCTCGCGACAATCCTCGGAACACAAGATTTTCTATCAACTACTTCACCAGCATTGGGATGGGCGCGGTGACGGAAGATATGCGAGAACATCTCCAAAACATGCCTAAGCTGGTTTTGCCAGCCCTCGCTCCAGCAAAGGACGATGATTCCGATTCAACTAGTTCTGTTTCCAGCTACTCATCTTATACAAGCTCATCCTACTCCCGCTCTCGTTCCCCGCCATCAGCACGAGCCGTGAGAAGACGTCGGTCCCCGGAGGCAAGATCACGCTCGCCGTCCCGTAGTCGCAGTCCAAATAGACGCCGTTCCTATTCTAATTCCCGGTCACCCTCTCGATCCCGTGCTACTAAAAAAGCACGCTCTCGCTCGATCTCTCCCATTAGAAATATCAGAGGACGAGAAGGGCCACGAGGACGAAGCCTCACAAGATCATTATCGAGATCTAGGTCGATTTCTATCACACCACAACGTCAAATTGCAAGAAGAGCTTCTATATCAGTATCTCCGCCTCGCAGGGGACGTCGATATTCAAGTGATTCGAGATCACCTCCACGAAGAGCGGTACGCCGCAGCACTTCTTCGATTAGTGCTTCACCACTAAGGCGCCGGGCGGATAGTTCCTCGAGATCACAAACGCTGAAAGCAGTACGTCGAAATACATCATCTATTAGTGATGTGCCTCGAAGACGTCTAAGAGACAGTATATCAAGATCACCAGTGTCAGCAAGACGTCGCAGAGAAGATACATACTCCCGGTCACCTCCCAGGAAACGTCTTAGTCGATCGACTACGCCTCCAAGCAAGCGCCGGAGAGACTATAGCGTCTCGAGATCTCCGCCGCCCAAGAGAGGCCGAAGGTATGATGATTAAGGTTCATGTCGCATGGCGAGAAAGGCGTTCCTGGGAATTTGGATGGATAGCAGAAAGTAAAGTTGCATGTATATATACAAATTGGCAGAATGACATCCTACGACGTTTAAAGTAGCTACAATGTGCTACACACCTTTCAAGGTTCCACGTGATCGATAAGTATAATAGATATTTACCAACACTATGCAATGTTACTTTGGTCTCCATTCAAATCTTACTCATCCAAGTGCATGCCCGATGTTCTCTCAAGCCGTACGCTTATTTGGAAATCATCATGGCTGTAAGCGAGATATTAAGTGTAAGCCTCCCGACAAAATAGGCGGGAGCTACTACGGATGCCACGGTCGAAGTTTTCTCATGCCCACTCCATACTAATCGCAGACTTCAGTTGAGTAGCCGATAGTGTTTTCAGAGTGTTCCGGTGCATATATGTAGTCATCATTAGTACCTGCTCTCAATTGGTTCGTTCTCATCCATGCCAAGGGAAGTGCATGGATCAGCAGGCTTACTCAGCGATCAAAACAGGGGCAGATGCCGAATGTATGGTTCTTTGTGGCTTCCACGGGAGTTTCTTCGATGCCTTTCACGTTAGACCACAATCATCATGTCGCCCGACGACCCCTAACAGGTAGTGCACGAATAGTACAGTAGTACTGTACTCTACGCGGCCGAGTAGCCTATTCCAACGCGATCGTCCCCTAAACACACGGCTCAGATATCATGTATTGAAGCCCGGATTGTCCTATGCCCTGTGCACAGCTATTACATAGCAGCAAGGTATCGACCCAACCTACTTACAAATCGCTTTGGATGATTTTTCTATCATCTAACCATTCTCTACAGTAAGATGGTGCCTTGGCTTCTGTGATCACAAGACAAACTGCGCATGCAGCATTTCAGTTCAGCAGGTATGTAAGCAAAAGTCCATATTCCTTTTTCACTTCAACGACGCCTATATGCATTTACTCACACAGTCTTTGCTCGCAGAAGCCATTGCGCGCACATTTCACGCGCTGTGTTCGGACTGGACAAAGTGGACCGTATACCTGTGGGGCTAGGCCGGATGATGCTGGATGCGTCCTCAGTAAAACACAGGTGTTGGCTGTGTTGTTATGGATGCTCGAACATGGGAGGAGTCCCAATCGCATCAAGCCAGCATTAAACGTCCTTGGGAGGAGGAAATCGCTTTACCAGAACAAGGAAATGCTAGATATCCTAGGATATTGCCAGCAGCTGATGCCACACCTTATCGCAGACCGTCAATACAGAGGGGTGTAGAACATAGTCCGATACTGGATCAACATGGCTCTGATCATAGGGAATTGGCATTCAAGAAGGCCAGGTTTGAGGGGCACGAACACACCAACTATCCTCGACAAAATCACAGCAGCAATCCTAGAATACCACCTCCTCCGCCTCCACCCCCAAACAGTGAGTTCAATGTGCCGCCAAATCTTCTCGCCTACGTTAACTCTCTCGTAGTTTCCACATACTGCGAAAACCGCGCATCAGTCTCTTCCGAATCACCTCCGCTTCCACTCACGGCCGGCCTTGCAGAGTACCCGGGTATTTCCAAGTTATGTCAGAGGTGCCGTAGATTGACCAGCGAGGACAAAGAGCTGGACCCATATGGTATCCCCTCTAGCTGCGAGCAGTGTAGGAATAACCCAGAGCTTGCCCGGGTCACACAAGATGCAGCAGCTGCACTTACTCAGCTAGTGGAGACCCTATCATCAGGCATTTCATCCGGGCAGCGTGGTATTATTCGTGTAAGTTTCGGAGTTAGGTGTTCTACCCCACACTCTAGTCCTGTTGAATCAATATTGCTTGGCTCGGCTGACAATTAGATCTCATCAAGAAACCCGTCGTATCCGTCACAGCAGACTACCCTCCAGTTGCGCAGTTTGGCCTGAAGCATACGTTGAGTTGGATTCTTGGCACAATCAACCGAGTTAACTACCTTGCGGACGACCTGGTAAGGCAGGTTCCTGCAGGCACCTTACCACGACTCAACAAGGAACTTTTCAATGGTTTCAAATTTTCTGATGGATCGCTTTACATCATGAAGCGCCGAAGCGATGTCGATCCAGATGAAGTATCTAGGTTGAGAGGAGCCGAATCTATCGATTCCATGTCTGATCTCAGAACCCACTCTAGACGAAGGTCGTCAACATCTGCGCCATTAGTCAGGGGGGGCAATGAGCTACCGTCAATGCGAAGGTAGTCATTGTTTTCATCATTGCTCGGGCTTTAGATCCGCTCAAGTTATATCTCTATATCCTCAATGCCTGCTTAGAAAAGGTGCTGACGCCTATACTCTGTTAGATTTCAGCCAGAACTTTATCAAAATACGCAACCGCTGGATGAAGAACCTCATTCAAAATCTTACATGAATCCTCCTCGTGCACCTGCCCAGAGTCGACAACTCCCGTCGCCTCCAGGACGATCGCTTCCCTCGCCAAGTTCAATCAACTTCCCTTCTCCATCAACACCTTCCTTCGTAGGCACTCAACAAGCTACCAAGCTGCCCCCGCCCCTGACTTTACAACAGTCCAGCTCAAATAGCTACCTTCCTCCTATGTCTACATCGCGATCACCAGACCCTGCGCTACGAGATTACTCAGCATCCCTTCAACATGAAGTGTCACTTCAGAAGATAGCATTTTCATCTCTTCAAGGAGAGCACGACAAGCTCTTAGCTGCATTTTCGCGGTCTCAGACACGAGCCAGTGCTCTTGAAAAAAAGCACGCTGTGTCCGATAACGAGATCATCACTCTAAGTGAAGAAAAGATGAGGCTACAGCAGCAAGTCATTGACCTCGAACAAGATGTCGAAGAACTATCTAGAAGCAAGGATGAGATCAGACAGGCGGCAGTGCAGGAGGTCTCACAGTATGTTAAGATTGTCGAGAAAGCTAGTCAATTAGAGGAGAAGACCAACCTGGAGAGAAAGGTTTGGGAGAAAATAAAAGCGGACATGGAACAGAGAATTGAAACTTTAACGGGTAGAGAGTCTTCGTCATTAGTTGTAACGAGCATGAAACCTACTGAGGAAGTGGGTGCTCAAAGCATTGATGACAGCATGAACACGAACACACCAGCATCTTCTATAGACATACCCGCCGAGTTGAAAGTTGAGTCCCCCATTAATTTACGCCTGGCTGGACCTACATCGCATCCGGCAGAACAAGCAGAGTCTGCTAATGATCTGCGAACGGAGATTCGACGTCTCCAGTCGCGATGCATCGAGATGGAGAATGCTTTGAGGGCGGTGGATAATGATGGACGCTCTATTGAAGGGCTTCTTAAAAGAGTACTGGAGAAAGCCAGTTCTGCTCTTGCGGACTGAAGGAGCGTCGGCCATTATATAGATGCGTCTTTTGGGTATGTATGTGATATGACTACAAGGCGTTGAGGTAGTCATTTGAAGGCGTTTGCGTGGCATTTTGAATCGGCATATCATTGTCATGCGGATTGCAAAATATGGCACTGCTATACTCGAACTTGGAGATATCGTGCCATATAGGAGCCAGGGATCTCAGCAGATCCTAATACACCTAGACTATTCAAAGAAAGTATATCCAGGTAGGGAAAAGTCGAGCACGTTGACGATACCCATGAAAAGTCAGGTCGATAATTGAACATGTAATGTATGGCTCATTCTAGAAGTACGATAGTCATGTTTTGACACCATAAAGATCAGACCAAACAAACCATGAATCTCGCCAGCAATATCCAGATATGTGTGAAACCCTTATCTCGTAGAAATAGCCCCCTCTGAAACAGCGGTATCATTACCGAGTTTGTCAGCGAATCACCATCTCTAACAACCACGCCAAGACTTGCGTTTCGCATCATCGCCAGAACATCAATCTCTCACATTTGCTCCCTCAAAGGCTCTTGGAATGAGCTGATGCCAACGTTTGCGTGGCGTGAGCCGCCATGATGTTCTCCACTGATCTGCTGCCAGGGTAGCAATACAAGCAATCTAAGCAAGACCCTCATGGCAAGTATCTTTACACGGAAAAAGAACCCAAAACATAGGAAGGTGGGCCGAGATGAGAGCCTGAAACACGGACCTTCAAGAAGGATATAACGTTTCTTGAACCCCCAAGACTTGACCATGTTCAATTTTACTGTTCTTCTTATATATGCACTTTGGAAAAAAGATACGCTTGATCTGAGTGTAGGAAAACAACTAAAACAACTTTTGAGTGCTCCTTATTCCTGATCATCGATCTCAACCACACCAAATCAACCATCTTCTCTCACATCAACACATCCTCTCCTCTCGAACTACCTCATTCCATCTATCGTCTCTGCCAGCTTCAAATCACGGAAATCACCCAAAAATGGCAATAACCTTTACCGGCCCGGACGCCTTCAAATTCTTCGGCTTCACCCCAAAGGCCACCGCCGTCCTCCAGGCGAACCCCTTCTACCTCGTAATCCTGATCCTCGTTCTCATAGGCTGCATCGGTATCGGCGTCCTGGCGTATGTGATTCACATCATCACGAACCGGCCGTACGCGAAGCCGAAAGCGAAGAAGGGCGAGAAGAAGGCTGGAGGGAAATAAAGCGCATATCTAAGAACGAATTTGTAGAGGACGATATGTATTTTGCAAGAAGCTGTTGGAGAGTTACATAATGGGCTGGTTGGAGGAATAGTTGGAGGGGGTAATGGAGACATATGTATGCTATTGAGGAAGAATATAGGTGGGAAGGGAGTTGAAGGACTGGTTTTCACGGCCCAAGAATCGGGCGGATAGAGTGAGAGCTACAGGACACCCTTCAATCACCATACAAATATTGCGATGACGGCTGAACAGCACGACCGTATATGGATACAAGAGGCGAAGCAACCGCAGAGGGAGAGGGCTTGTATTCTTGGAGCATGCTTCCTTGTATCAAACTTTATAAGAAGGACAAAAGCATTTCTCGGGCATAGCGATTTTTTTTACCAGCGAAGATACCACGAAGAGACAAATCAAAATACATTCTATCAAGCACTATGTAAACTCCTCAATAGTCTCCAGCTGCCACCTTTTTTTTTATTCGATTATATGAACGTGATGGGGAGTCATACCCCCCCTTTCTACCATTATCTCACTTCTTTCATTCGACCACATCTCTGATCATCTCAGCCCTTTTTTGAATTTATCTACCTTACCATCTTGATTTCCAGACTATGCTCCATCATTAGCCTAAATTGTGGCAACCCGTTTTTTCCATGGACCCCAAAACCACAATCTGGTACCGAGACCGCCTCCCGTTCGCAGATCAAACACCGCACGCTTCAAGTTATAGAAAGTTAAGCAGACTCGTACGATTTTCGTGACTTGCATACGTAACCTCTGCTTAAGCTTTGTTATTTTTGGAGTCCAAATTGATTGCATGGTATTTTATCGGACGATTCGGGGGGGTCGGGGTTTTTGTGGAATGGAGACTTGATGGTGCATGGTTGTTTGGGTGGGAAGAGAGGCGGCTTTCCTAATTGGGGATAGAACTATCTGTACATCCTTCACCGAGCACCAAGATCGAACGATGGGCCATGAAATACTGCAAATGTCTTACTATCCTCGTCTTGATCTAATTAAATTCATTGATTCATCAGACGATAGCAATACTTGAAATATTTATAGAAAATGAAGCTAAAGAGGCGCCTAACTAAGAAAAGGTAGGAGAGCCATAACAAAAGAACTGCCATAGCCCTTCACTTATCTTCAGATGGGTTATATGTACTGAATATTTAGGGGGGCAAAAGACCCATTCAGGCTGGCCATTCTGTAGAAAGAATAAATTCGCTATATCGTTAAGGAACATATGAAAATATAAAAACAACAAAGGAAAAGGAATAGCGCCGGGCTATTCTTGAGGCCTCACCCAGTGATCCACATCCCTTCTCCGATTCCTCTCATCCCTCAGCTCAACCCTCTCAATAAACTCCTGCAAGCTTCCCCAAACCCTCATTTCCAGCCCTCTATGTCCGCGTGTGCGGAAAACGATCTCTTCCATCTCGCTCTCACTCGTAATATGAGCATACTTACCTCTTCTCGCTCGGACCTTCAGAGGAAGTACATCCAACATTGTTTGATTCAGTGGCTGGAAGCCTCTAGCTTGGCTTTTGGCATCCTTACCTGTCCAATAATCCGTAAGCTCATATTTTAGGGGTGCATCTTCGTCTGCGTCAAACATGGAGCCTGTATCTATTGCATTTATGATCTCGGAAGCAATAACCTGGCGTCGGATGCGCATATCGCTGCCTGCATAGTTGAGCGGGTATCCGAAAGCGATAAAGAGGGCACTGGTCATGGCGAAGATCCCACAGTCGTTGGCGGCACCTTGCTGAGGGCTCGCGCCAACTCTCACCCTCCATTCGTATGGTTTGAAATCGTCCCCTAGATGCTCGGATAGTAGATGAAAAACAACGCCGAGCCTGCGGTCATCAGCAGAATCATGTTTACCAAGTGATTCTTGGTCGCTTTCGAGAAAATCGACAGTGCGGTTTATAGGGCTGATGACGATCAAAGCTACATGTTGGGCCTTCGTACGATCAGGCATAAAGATGTGACGAACCTTGAGGAATTCATTGGGATTATTGAGTCTCATGTTATACAAGGTTGTATTGACGGTCTCCGTGTCACCTCCCTGGAAACCAACCTCTAACAGACCGCGGGCTTGGAGGAACCGCCGGTAGTAATCGAGAAAGAAGTCACCGCTGGTAGCACAAACCAAGGGTACTTGCTTAGGACCATCACGACCGTTCGCGGCGTTTACGTAGTCACATACGTGTTGGATATACACCTCATACACTGAGCGGTGGGTGCCCATGTTGCCATTTTCGTGATTGAGGTAGTTAAAAGGCATTCGAAAAAGATCTTGGCCGTTGGGGTACAGATTATTGCTAGCAGGGGAAGTATGGATAATATCGTCCCACTCACCTTCTTCCATAATGTTTTGAATGCGTGTTAGGTAGGCCTCTGAAGGTTTTGAGAACGCCTTGCGTTTGGCGATTCCTGCTGCTGCTACGGCTCTATGTGGGCGGATTGGTGGCATTGTGATTAATGTACTAGTATGTAGTATCTAGAACGAATGTATAGATTATTAATTTAAAAGGAAGATCAACTTCACCCCCTATTGGATTCAGTTAAATTGAAAGATCGTTGTGTGTGAAAGGAACTCGATCAACGAGATGTGGAAATGCGATGAGAATGGGGAACAATTTGGAGATGGGAACAATGTTGATTCTTATTCTCTTCGAGCACAAGGACAATGCATTGTGAAAGTAATGATATAACAATATCTTTGAATGCTTTCTTTGCAAGCAATAAAACAAGGGCAGTCGTCAAGGCAATTCCAAAAATATAGTGAAAGTATCTGCTGTCAAAGAAGGGTGACAAAGGCATAACAAAGAGTACTAAATCACACAACAATTCAGGTACTATCACCTTGCTTACTAGTATACTAGGGATCTGTAACATGTCTCTATAACTAGAGAGGGTGAAAATATTCCGGTAGGTGTGTTTAGAGTGAGTAAATGGAATTTTCGACAGGAATATTATGAACTAGGATGAGGTAGAAGAATAGAGAAAGTCTACGCTAGTGTACAAGGTGGAGAGGCAAGGGGACGGAAGTCACCGATTGCTATCTCATAGTGCTCAAGTATACTGATTATGAGAAAATGGCGTATCAGCTTGACAGTTGTGCCTCGCAATTAGTAAAACGTTTCCTGAAAAGCTATTCCTATAATTGTTGAAGTCTGAGGGGAACCTAATCTCCAAAAATTTGCTCAAAATATGGACCGTTATTCATCTAATTTTATCTGTTCATCCTTCTATTGCTTGTTACATTATTTCATCTAACCTTTTCATATCCTTTCATTGCATACCCTAAGCCGATCCTTCGGTGGTGTGTCCGTTTGTATTTTTCTCCTCTTCTGCCTCTTTTCTACACCTTTCACACATGCACCACCCTCCCAAGCTTCCTTTTGCCCATTCTCTCCTGTCGTGAACCTTCAAGTCTATATCGCAGTAATGATTCAGCACCTCCTCTCCTTGCTTGATGCCACCAGGAGAACCATCATATCTCTTTTCCCGACACCATAGTCTCATCTGCCCTCCCCACTCCCATTGCACGTTTGGATTGCAATCATGATTCGCTAAGCACCAAAGAGGATGTACTGCAGCAACTTCAGGACGTCCATCTCGTACACTGACCCTAGCTGAGGCTGTGCCACGAAACTTGGCATAAAGTGAATTGAAGATCCAAAGATCATATGAGCCAATCCCGGCATATATATCGATGTCCATCTTTTCTAGGACATGAAGCGGATTGGAGATATTGGCTGCAAATGAGAATGGCAAAGTCCAGATAGGAGGTGGCGGCGCTTGCAGAGAGAGTGACACGGCATTAGCGGAACTTGGAAGAAAATCGCCCCAGATATATTTGACCTCCTTGAGATCAAGAGGATGACACTCTTGCGTCTCGGCCATAGCCAAAGCCCTTATAAGTAGGAGAAGATAGAGGGCATTTGGCGTTTCCTTGGGATCCGGATCTTTGGCTATTGTATCAATATCTTTGTCGCAGAGTGATGGGTGGTATTGGGCAGATCGTTCAAAGCATTTCTCGTTGCAGAACATTGTGTCGTCGCAGTCTGGGCAACCTACCACAGCACTGTTAGCATCTAAAGGAGGAAGCTCTGCACTGCAAGCATCACATAGAGATTCCTTGAGACGATTGTTCGCTGTTAGAGCAGAGTACTCATCAAGGACAGTCTCTCCTGGCGGAATATCGTTTTTTGCGAAAAGCCCCAACTGTCTGTTCGTAGACTCAAATGTATATCCGTTACCTAGATTGTTCTCATTTAGCGTAGGTAGCTCTGTGATCTTTACCACACACTTCGCCTCGATCTGGTCTAATTCGGTATTCAAAAAGTCTAGGGTTGCCTGCGAAAATCGATCGGGCTCGTGGTCGTTCCATGGATAAATTTCTCTCCGTACTAGCCCCTGGTCAGGAAGGTCATTTATATCCACCTCATCCACTGATAGTTTTCTTCTGGCTAATGCTTGGATGTGCTCCTTCTTGAACAATAGATCATCGTCATGCGGCGCAACCTCCAACCCTCGTAAACAAAATTCGTAGGCACTTTTCAGACAACCACACAACAATAAACTGATGGCTAGGCTGCGATAACACCACATAGAAGCTTTGTCTGCGATTGAAGGAGGCGTGCTATCCTCGTCCTCTTCGCTGTCGGAGTCTGCAAGATCCGGCGAAACAGCACTCACAAGGTCAACACTGGCCGAAGTCTGGCTCCCTCGCCGGAAAATAAGAGGCATCCCATCTTCACAGCGTTTCCTCAGAGACTCCAACGCCACCTCGTGATACTCAAAGCTGTCATCGCGAACCTCGTCGATCAACAACAGAGCTCTATATGCGTCTCCTGCCGCCAAGTCTGGGTATCCCAGATCGCCATGCACACGCGCTCTCTCGATATACGTGATCAGATCATATGGGTTTTCTAGCAGCTTATCTGTTAAAGCACGTCGTTTCGCCAGCAGAAGTAGCGTCTCATCCGCCTCCGAGATGCTGTTGCTGTCCATATTGCGGTTGACATGCTTGTAGATTTTCCAGAAGCAAACTAAGATTTCAAGGTCCATGGGAGAAATTGGATTTTACGGTCTCTTTTAGGTCATTCGACTATCAAATTCCGATGTCTGCAAATGCAATTGTTTGAGCATCCGGAGAGAATGCTCCTGTCCAATCAAAATTCTACTCTTCAACGTTGGACCCTCTTTCTACGGATCCGGCGCTTGATTGTTTTTCGGCGCTAGTGCTGGACCATTACTATAGGCTGCAACACCGTAACACTACAACGTTGATATTATACAACCAACCATAAACTTTCCGTTTCATGGGGGAAGATAAACCATTCTTTTTCTTTATGCATTGTCCATCCACTAATCTCACATGTTTAATCTTCTTTAGTTATTCTAATTATAATTCCTGTGAACAATCTAGTACCCTCCAGGTTTCGTCATACCAGGTGCTCTATCTGATTTTTCTATGTAGAAACAATGAAGTCTTGGGATAGAAATGAGGAAATTACCCTCTCAGATCGCTCAGCTTATCTACGTAGAAGGCCGGCACAACTTTGGCGCCCTCAGCTTCCCACTCTGACTTCTTACTGACACCAGTCAAAACAGCTAAAGTTCCACCCAGTTTACCTTCTATGCCAAATCGAATATCCGTGTCTAATCTATCACCTACCATACAAGCTGTTTTGCGATCAAATTGGAATTTTCCCTCTATCGAATCCATCATGGCCTGACTTGGCTTCCCCAACGCTATTGGCTGTTGTCCAGTCATGTTGACTAATGGAATCGATATCGAGCCTGCGCCAGGAAAGAAAGTGTGGTTTGACGGCAGCGTACTATCAGTATTCGTTGCTAGGAATTTTGCTCCACGAGCAAGATACTGGTATGCATGGGAAAGTTTAAGATAGTTGACATGCAAATCAAGTCCAGCCAGTACGATCCCGACGTTCTCATCCAAGAGCGAACCGTCCGCAATGCCCTTGTAGTCCTCTGGAGTGATATCCCTTCGAAATGCCAGATCTGTCCCACCTATGAATTCAACACCCTCCGATCTCAATTCTGTTTCGATACCACTCTCCCCAAGCACAAAAACTTTATTCTTTGGTGCTGGGAGCTTAAGAATCCGTGCGATGTAAATGGCGGATGAATATGCCGATGCGAAGATCTCGTCGACGTTACTTGGTATGCCCATTGACGTGAGCTTCTTCTGATAATCTGCTCGGGACTTGGTGGAGTTGTTGGTAACAAACACGATCTTCTTTCCTGAAGGTGTTAGCGAAAGCACTAGTATCTGTATTTATTCATACCTTTCAACCTGAGTAGCTCTAATGTTTCTACAGTCCCCTCGAACACATGATCGCCAGACCACAGGACCCCTAGTATCATCTATCAGCAGAGTTCATAGGACTACGATTCTCTCAAAATTACCATCGCAGTCAAATAGGAAGATCTGGGGAAGTGTCAGTGATGGCCTGCGTTTGAAACTTTCAAGAACTGACTAACGCACGTCAAATCTGTCAATAAACTCGGCAATGGCAGCTTGATTGCCGGTGAGATACTTGGAAGCACCCATTTCTTAGGTAGACAAAATAGAGGATGGCGCGAAAAACTGGTTAAACAAGGGACTACTCAGTCAACAAATTATGTTTTTGGCGGGGTTCAGTTTTCATCATTGGTGGGGGTTGTCCCGTTTGATGCCTCCTTTGCCAGGCGCCAGGCAATGCCTCAGGGTTTGCGCTAGGGTTAGGGTTAGGGTTACAACCACAAAATGTAGGCCGTTATGATAATTGGGGTGGAATATGACGAAAGGCAAAAGCATGGAGAATGCTACTGTAGGAAGCCAGAGTTATATTCCAAGATACATTCTGCCCATTTAGAAGTATCATAGCATCTCGATCGGAAAAGCCGTTTGTCCATTGCCATTACGCCGGTGGATCTGAATTGATGTGATAACAAGCTAGGCTGCCCTGTGCTTCAAGGGCAACTTGACAGTACTAGGTATGCGCAATGCTCAGGTTGTGTCCGGGATTGATGTGGCGCCCATGATGGGGCTCTTTAAGAATCAGTTCTCAAGAGATCCGCTCCATGTCATCGCCGTTCTATACACAATATGTCACCGAATAAACCACAAATCATTGACTATAGACTGTCCTCTTTGTTGCTTGCCTGATTGCAATTCAATGTATTGCCAACCGAATATACAGGTAATAGTGCATTCTTTCAATGCCAGTAAAGACTTCCACTGACAACCTCAACTGATTCTTGCTCCAAGCGAGAAGCCATACCATACTGTTGCAATAAATCCAAGTAGATTCACAACGGACGAAATGCCGTGCATAGCACTGAATGATTTGTTCAACCTCTGCATTTCCTCTGAGTGAGGAGGTGGGTCGTACGACTTCTTTCCGTCGCGTGTTTCTAAAAATTTCAGTTCGCTCTTCAACACTTATAGTATTTGAGATTCTAACCTTGATGCTTCCTTTCCTTCATAATTTTCGTGGTCCGTGGTCCGATATAAATGACATTGGCTAGACCCGTGGCGAACATCGTTGCCACCGGTACCAGAACGGTCCATCGGTTGGCCTTAGCAAAAGTGCCAGAGAAACTGGACGCTGTACCAAGCAGGAGCTTATCTCCTGGGTACGTTGCTGCAAGCACGACCGGCAGAGCCGTAATGATGCTAAAATATGGCGGGAATATCTTCTGCTGCAGCTGGGAGAATTGTGCTCGTGGAAGCGCTTTGAAGGAAACTATTCCTCCAACAAAAGTCTTTGATCTTGTCAACCACGTTTACTAGAACAAAGTTATCATTTGAGCTTACTTGGAAAAATTGAGTTCCGAGTAGGGTTCCATATCTATTTGCTGTTAGCCACCTCTTGCTTGAGTTGGCCATTCCACTTTACGTTATAATGTGGTAAGGGGCTAGAGTCTTGAAAACCGATTGATCAGACATTTTGAGATCTGTGTGGTCAACCAAGGAGCAGGGTAAGGTAAACTTAGATTATAATATTTAATATTCTTTGAAGTAGGTGCTACCCTTAAATGTCTTTGTTGTTCTTGATAATATGTTGATCAGACACAGATATATCCTCGGCAAATTGGCCCTCCCCTGGTGCCAAGTAATTATTAACACGTGATTTCGTGAGGGAACCGCAAGGGGTCGCGTTGGGAGCCTTTGCATCGCGTCTGCCTGATGTCTTCTTTCTCGCCGTTCCCACGTTATCGCTTAATCTCAGTCTATCAACGCGCAACATCGCCGACAGCGCTATTTATCCAACAATGGCAGGCAAGGAGGCGACAGTCTACGTTCTAGACTTGGGAGCTACAATGGGGGAATGGAATAACGGCAGAGTTGAGAGCGACCTCGATTATGGCATGCGATACATCTGGGATAAAATCGCCAACACGATGGCTGCGAATCGGGTTACACTTACTGTTGGCGTAGTAGGCTTTCGTACGGATGAAACAAACAACATGCTCGCTGCTGACAACGAGGAAGAATATGCCAATATATCGGTGCTCAAGGAAATGGGGCCGATCAGCATACCAGATCTCAAAGACTTACAAGAGAAGAGTAGGCCGAGTGAAACTTCCGATGGAGATGCGGTATCTGCAATTGCTGTTGCAGCCCAGATGTTACGGAAACACACGGAATTGAAAAGCGGAAAGCCTGGGAAATATAAACGAAAGATTGTGCTTCTCACTGATGGTCAAGGCTTGATCTCAGATGAGGATTTGGCCCTGGTCGCAGAAGGACTGAATGAATCCGGATATGACATAGAATTAGTTGTGATGTATATATACCCCTAAGATATGGTGACATTGGCTAAATTGATTCAGTGGTATTGATTTTGATGACGCGGACTATGGGTTCAAGGAAGAGGATAAATCTCTGACGAAAGTTTGTGATATCGAAATCTGTCGTAACTAACGACTGACATATCTATCAGCAATCTAACGAGAAGATTCTGCGGGACCTAGTAGGGCTATGCAAAGACGGGTTCGTTGCAACCGGCGCCGAAGCCATTGACAGTCTTGATACCCCGAATGTGAAGGTTACCAAACCTTACAAAACTTTCACAGGTCAATTGAAGCTTGGTGATTCGGAGAAATACCCCGAAACTACTATATGTATTGATGTGGTACGGTATTTCAAGACAAAAGCCGCCCCGGCCCCTTCCGCGAGTAGCTTTGTCCCTAAAGCAAATCAAATTGTGAGCCAAGATGGTACAGAAATATCAGATGTACCTAGTGGATCAGATCTAGATGTGGTCAGAACGATGAGAGCATATACCATCAATGACCCTGAAGCTGTCGACGGGAGGAGACACATTGAACGTGAAGATCCTCTTCTAGCTAAAGGATATGAATATGGAAGATCGATCGTTGCTATTAGCTCATCGGAAGAGGATGTAACAGTATACGAAACAAAAGAAGGTTTCGAGATTATTGGATTCATTCCATGGCACTCGGTAAGTGAGTGGTCTTAATATAATCGAAGGCATACTAAACGTCTTTAGTTCGACAGGTTTCTCAGTATGGGTGAAAGCTGTATCACGATCGCGCAACAGACTAATGAGAAAGCTGTTATCGCTCTTTCATCCTTGATACATGCCCTCTTTGAGCTGGAAACATATGCCATTGCCCGACTTGTCACAAAGGAGAATAAACCACCGCAGCTATTACTACTTTCCCCCTCGATTACAGACGAAATGGAGTCTTTGATTGATGTTCCGCTTCCGTTTGCTGAAGACTTCCGGCTATATAGATTTGCGCCTTTAGATCGCGTCATAACCACATCCGGTGTTGTTCTCAAAGTTCACAGAGATATCCCAAAACCTGATCTTATAGATGCCATGAGCGCGTACGTGGATAGTATGGATCTGTCTTCCTTTGGGAAAGATGACGAAGGGTAAGCATTTCATTAGTGAGTCTTGAGATATTACTGACCTGCAAAAGTGAGCCTACTGAGTACATGCCGATCGAGGAGACATATTCGCCAATTCTTCACAGAATCAACCAGGCAATACGTAGGCGAGCAGTTCAGCCAGATGAACCAGTAGCTCCTCCTGCCGAGATCCTTATCAAGTATTCCAAGCCACCTGAAGATTTGGTCAAGGAGTCTACACCAAAACTGAAAGCCCTTATTGAAGCCGCAAATGTCAAGAAAGGTACACTGGTTTCCAAACCGTTGTATAACCCTACTAATTATGAACAGTGGAGGCAAAAGTCAAGGGCAAACGCACCCGCCGCGACCAGCCCGCTCCTCTTTCCGGTCTCAATGTCGAAGCCCTTCTTGCTGCGCCTTCCAAACGGCAGAAAATCTCAGACATGAACGCTGTTCCCGATTTCAAGACGATGATCCGTCATATTCCAGGTACGAAATATCTGATATTTGTCTTGAGAATATTCCAGGAACTGCTAGCTTCAGAGGCATATGCTTGCTTTCAGTGCATGCACTAACATCTCCCCCCTTTAGCGGACATCGATATTAAATCCCAGGCTACCGAAGCCTGCCTTCAACTCGGCACTCTCATTCACGCCCATATTCAAAATAGTACCGGGAACAGCCAATATGAGCCCGCCTACGAGAAGATTGGCACTATGCGTGCTGAAATGATAGATATTGACGAACCTGAGGTCTACAACGATTTTGTACTCAATTTGAAAGAGAGGATATTGAAAGGAGAGTTCGGGAATAGGAGGGATTTTTTTCTTCCATTCGGAAAGAAGAATTTAGGATTGATTAGCAACTTGGAGGCTCCTGAGACGAGTAAGGTGGAAGTGGATGAGGCGAAACAGGTTTGTAAAATCTTATATGTGAGATTAGAAATGGGTTTTTTGCAAACTGACAGATCCAATAGTTCTTCCGTATGAGCCTAGACCTACCTGATCGCAGTAAGTGAGCGCTGGTCAGCGAAGCAGAGGGGGTGTGATGCAGTCGTAATGTCTTTGCTATTGTGTAAAATAGACGTTCACTTCGGCTTTCATTATTGCACAATCCTATTTCAGAGACGAAGTAATGATCACGAACTAACGAATTTCGAACTGGATATCTGCGCTGATAGGTGGTGTCTCGAATGCATATTTGCCCGAACCAGGCGGCGGCTGAGTTGACCGTAGGTCATGTACTCACAACTTCCAAGCCTCCTCTTCTATTCTCAAGATTTGTATCTTCGCTCGTGAACGTCTGTATGGGGCAAGAGTCACGAAGACAAGTCGAGATATCTCGAAATAGTCAGTGGAAATGTCAACCGACAGTGTCCAGCTAAGAGCAATTCCAATGCTCAGCCGCCATAGCCTCCAGTCCTATCCAACAATACAGCCAGCTATGCCCAAACCTCGACGACCAGCCATAAATGCCTTCTTACACTCGTCAAACATCTATATGACTTCGGGTTATGGATATTGGCCCTTCTCACAGTAATATACGCTATCATACAACTCTCTATCGCCAAGGCAGCAAAGAGCGCCACTGACTGGGCCAATATCACTACATATAAAATAAGTCTCTATACCATATAGAAAGACTGTCAGGATGTAAATCAGGTGTATGCTCCAGGATAACCTCCGAGCACAAAAGGAAAGCAACTGGTGGTCTAAAACAACAGGGTTATACCACATCAAAGACATGTACCCAGCTCCTCCAGCGAATACTCGATTACTTCGTTCCTGCACCTTCACCAGGCTTTGGCTCACTAGTTGTTGAGTCAGCCACCACAGTCACGGCAACCGCATCAATTGCCATTACTGCAACAGTGAGCTATGATGGAATTAAGACGATGGCTCTAGCCCGTGCTACAAGCACGGTTCTGGAATTGGGTTCTACGAGCGCCGCAGACAGGTCTCTCACGATCCCTACTATCTTCGGACAATTTTTTTCACTGACAAAGATACTGTCATGGATGGTCCACACACCTCTGGCGGTTTTCAAGAACTGTGACGTACGTTTTAATACCAGGCATGATACCAGGGATGAGAGACTACTGCAAACTGGTCTCGTATGCTCTGATGCTCGTATTGGTAAGCGTCATCATCTTTGTGATGTTTCAAACGGGCTCGAGCCGTCCACTATTCAAATTTACCGCTCTTACACTTGGTAATTGCAACAGGCAGGCTGAATAGTTCTCTAGCTATTTCTTTATCGGACAGTGCGGATTTCTTCTGCTAAAGGTAATCTCAAGCTGTCCTGATCTTGGGGAGTTGAATGATGTAATATGTAGGCCATACTATGTTTAATTATTCGACTTCCCTTTCTTCCGCTTCTTCCCTTTAGGTACAAGGCCTGGTCTAATTTTGTCTACCCCAAATGAATGCTTTTGAGCAGCAAGAGCTGTCTTGTTCTTCCCGGTAGCTTTCCTGTGTTTCTCAGCTTCAGCTTCTACCAGTTCATTATCTTCCTCGATTCCTCCCCACTCCTCGCCTTCCGCAACAACTCCTGATACAGCTTCGACCTCATCACCCACCATAGCAATGTCTGCATGCGAATTGTTTACAGTTGGAGCACTATCACGCACGAATCCTGCAAGAAAGAATCCCATTGTCCCATGCTCATCCCCCTTATTAGCCCTTATACACCCTTTAGCGAGCACCTCATCACCTCCACAGGCCTCTTTGTCCCCACGTACGGGCCACTCCCTCATTCCTTTGATCTGCTCTTCTCTCCTAAGGAGGCGCCAACCTTGCTGCTTCGCAATTCCAGAAGCAAGAGCTTTCTTGACCACAAGCTCATTCTCTTCCGCATGAATTGAACAGGTAGAGTATGTGATCTTCTTTGCGGCTGGAAACTTGAACGCATGGAGTAGTAGCTCAAGTTGAAATGTAGAAAGTGCCTCGAGTCGAGCTTTAAGCTCGTCTTCTGTGCTCATAGCTGTAACTACGCCGTCATCGTCGACTATGACATCTAGCACATCCTCATTCTCGTCTCGTTTCCGCTTTTTGTCGTCCTTCTTAACTGCATGTTTGCCTCCTTTCTTTGTGTCCTTTGAATTCGACGCACCATTCTGCTTTAAAACAGGGAGATGTAATTCAGGCATCTCATCTCTTCCCACGATGCCACTCCCAGAACAACTCGGATCAAGTAACAGTGCCCCAACTTTGCTGAACACGGCAGAATTAGGATTAGCCTTCAAGAAATCTTGTCCAGGATAGAGCTTTGTAAACCCGTCTGAACCCGCAATACCAACCATTTTACCCAGCGTCTCCGCCCGTCCTTTATTCTTCTCAAACGCATGGATTGTCTGGCCTTGGCTACCAGATCGCAGAATAGCGGCGATATGCGTCGTCTTATTCCCTGGGGCTGAGCATGAATCTATCACATCGCCATCCTCCGTCCCCGGGTTCAGTAGAAAGGCAGGGAAGCAAGATGCCTTATCCTGGAGTATAAGCTCCCCGTTCTTATACGCCTCGCTTTTCGACAGATCTACGCTTGGTGATACAGCTATGAGATTCTCGACATGCTCGTCTACGTAAAGCACTTTCTCGCCTCTTGAACGGACGGCATTGACGTTCTTGACTTGCTTATAGCCAGCGAATGTGCTGTCAAGCTGCACTGAGAGCGTAGTCTTGAGCGTATTGATCCGTACCCACCTGGGATAAGGCGCCTCGGAGCCATCAGGTGCATTTTCGAGCCCGTTTTCAATATGTGCTTTCAAAGCCTCAATTGAGCCTATTTTTCGTCTGATCCTAGCTTTGGTGAACTCAGCCTGTAGCCTGTTTTTATGGCGTTCAATAGCGGCTCTCAGGCCATGAGTTGGTGGGAGCGAAATGCCGCGTTTTGCTAACAAGAGATCGTGAACCAGCATAAGTGACAAGATTGGGCTCAACTAGCATATGTTGGTAATGTTCAAAATCTATGGAAAAGAATTCATACCTTGCTCTCTAACCTTAAAATGTCAGAAAATTCGACCACCTCCTTCAAAACACAACTCCATTTACTTGTCTCAATCGCCAAAGCGTAGATCTGCGAAGGCTGAGACTTCAAATCCTTCTTGCTGAAGATCCGCGATTTGAGACTGCCGCCATGTGTGTTTGGGGCAATTAGAATCTCTGCCGCTTCGTAGTAAAGTGACATACTGACCACACAATTGGTTATCAATGCATAATCTAAATACACGAGGTACTAGTCATTTCGTAGGATATGGAGGAGAAAATTGCTGAGAAAGAACCGTTGAGCATGGTCAAAGAAATTCCAAGCTTGTGAGGTTTTTTTCTACGGTCACATGACCATTAAAAAGCATTTTGGTGCTTGACAATGGGATAGTTTTTACAGTTCTTGTTTGATATAGAGAAACGTTGCGCTCAACAAATTTTTTAATCTGGGTAAGTGAAGATTTGTTACTACGGCTACGTCTGGTCTTGCAACGAGCGCAAGATCCAGTAAAATCCATGAGTTCATCATAACAGCTGGTTAGTGATACCAGGTGAAAAGCAGTACCAAGTGAAACGCCTCGAAGGTCCCCAAATCTCAGAAGAGAATTAAAAAGCAACTATTTTGAAATCAGCCAACAAACGCGCCTTCCTTCCACCAACTCCACCAGCCCAAATGACTAGTATACCTCCAACCTAATCCTCTTGTTGACGGAGAACAGGATATAGGCTCTCAGTTTTCATCTGTGGAGATGCGCTTGAAGTGCCAGACATGGAGACATCATCATCGTCCTCGTATTGCTTACGCTCAAGGCGCTCGCTGATCAGCCTACGAAGTGCCTCAATGACGCGAATATTCTCAATCCACTGCTCTTCAGCTCGATCACGTGTCTCACGGGCAGCCTTCTCCTCACCACTCTCAGACTGTTCACCTGGCGAGCTAACACCAGAGAGCGCAGGATCGATATTACTACTGAGCAGGGTCGTACGAGTTTCAGGACGGGGGGTTGTCTCCTTTGACGATCGGGAGTCATCAGAATAATCCATCACGTCACTGCGAGAATTCGCAGCCCGTTGAAGCATACCTCCAGAATAACGGCGGCGAGGATCAGTATCAAAACTCGGGCCTAGTGTAGATGCTGGTGCAGTGGTAGAGTGAGCGGAGTAGCCAACAGTGACAGCCGGCAAGCTTGGATAAGCAGCGGCAGAGGTTGAGCTGTGTCTTGATGTAGGGGACATTCCGTGAGAAGACGCAGGAGAGTGACCCGATGTGTACGAGACAGAGCTTGAAGGTGGAGTCAATGCTGGTGTTCCAGACGTTGCTGACTGGTTGGACTGGCTATGCATCATAGGCGCCACATGAGCAGATGAGTTCAAGCTGTGGACGGTCTGAGGTGGAGAATGGCTTGAGCGGAAACCAATGGCAGATGTTGTGTAGTGGGCCCCTGGTTGTTGAACACCAGCAGCCGCAGCAGCATTAGAGCTCTCATAAACAGTGGACTGCATTTGCTCCAAGAACTGATCAATATTCATGAGGTCGTTCTTGGTTCTCAAGTTTGGCATTGGTGGGAGAGAGTACGTTGGTTGAGGGATTGGCCCACCACCGTGATGTCCTCCATGGTGATCAACCGCAACCATGCTAGGTCCAGCTGGGATGTACTCTGCCATACCGCCGCTATGAAGAGGAATACCTTGCAAAGCCATCAATCTTTGGCCGACTTGGTGGTAAGACGTTGGATCAATCTGACGGCGTTTGGCATCTCCAAAGAAGTCATTCAACGCATCATACCCACGTCGTCTGGTATCGTAGGCAGCATTGTGTCCAACATCGCCACCATGGGAGACAGGGTAGTATACTGGAGCATATTGCTGAGGTTGTTGAGGAGCATAGTAACCGTTGTGTCCGTTGTGTTGAACATGAGCGTAGTGTGGAGCAGGACCGGGATGCATTTGTGGAGGATGGTCATAATAACCACCAGGACCCGGAGCTGTGATAAAGGTGTTAGTTATGCTGGTTCTTTTTCTAGAAAACAGTGTTCTGCATACCTTTGCCAGGGCCGCCTCTGTAACCGGAGTTGGGACCTCCATGTTGCTGGTCTGGGGATCGAAGGAGCACGGAGTCATCGGCGTGTGTCTATCGAGGTATTAGCATGTCCCTGCTCAGCGATGCACTTCGGATGCGTACCTTGACGTGTTTCTTCAGATCTTGGGGACGCTTGAAAGCTTTGCCGCAAAAGTCACATTTGTGAGGCTTGAGAGGGACGTGAACACGAATGTGCGACGTGATATGATCGCGCTTCACGGTGGTTGTTCTGCATTGATTCCATTGGCAGGTGAGATTAAGGTTGTTGGTACTCTTGCGACCGACATGCTTCTCGCAAATGTGTTCCTATTTAGCGTAAGCTCGTGGTTTATTAGCTCGATTATTTGTGTTCATATACTTACAAATAACTGCTCTGCTGAAGTGCATCGTTCACTGCACTTGTCCCACTGACAGGAGAGATTGTCATCAGCGGCAGGAACTGGACGAGGAGCTTCGGCGACAGCTGGAGGAGCGACAGGCTGCTGCTCAGGCTGCTGAGGCGCTTGCTGCTGCTGTTGCTGAGGCGGTTGGGTCTGATTTTGCTGTTGTTCAGACATTTTCTTGGTTTGAGCTTGGCTCAAAATTTTCTTGGCAAAGGCCGAGAATGAAAGTTTCTTGGCGACACAAATATCAGTATTTATTGTGTGTCTGGACGCGTGAATAAGGGCGGCTTTATACTTCGATGATGAAGAGAAATAAGATGATCAAAAACTCGATAAACAGCCTGTGGGAAAAGTGAAGATCGAAGGGGCAAGCGCGTGAGTGGGAATCCTCGGATCTTTGTAAGGAAGGCACAGCGGAAATCTTGGCTACGAGTCGTGCCAAGGATTTTTAGCTTCATAGTCCATAAATTCGCTAGTATTAATTAAGCCTATTGCTCCACTTTTAATCGCCAAAGCTGATAAAGCCACTTCTTATGCCCCAGCCCTCTCCATCTTGATCAATCAACATCCCGTCATTCAGGTCGGTGTTTATTAATGTCTGTCAAATTTTACAACATTTGAAAGCGCCCAGTCTCAGCCAAGGCTTGGCTTTCTCTTGGCTTTAGAAAGAGCGGGCGAGGGGCTGAGGTTAATGAAATGATACGGCATTTTGCATACCTTGGGCGCATATCCGTGAGCGAGTTGCTTTCCTGCTAGTAACCTTCGGTTATGTGTCCTCCATACGAAGTAAGTAAATTTACCGTCGTACTGCGAGATATGTCTAATTTGTAGCCAGGATTACACGGTGCGAGTTCTCAATGCAGAGTGTTGTGTTCCCACCCTCATCTTCTCTTTCATCGCAAAGCTGTGGGCTCTAGCTCATCAACGAGGAACGAGCAGACTTGCTGTGCTTCCCAGCACAGTCCTCGAAGACTAAGAATACGCGACCGTGTACTCGCATCTTTCTTACAGGAATGGACTCCACGTTACTTTGCGCCAGTCTGTTATCTTGAATCCCACACAATCCTCGTTTCACCACCGCATGTCCTTAAAACCTGACGGCGATAGTTGCCCAGTCCTTGGCTGACTTGGCTTAACTTGCTCCGCCACCAAGAGTTTCCTCCATCTTTTTACCGTCGGAATCGTACTCCTCCCTTGGTCCGTTCTTCTTGGCCATTGGCATTTGGTCATCCTACCTCCTTTGTCGCCAGCCGTGACGTCTTGCCCTGCTACACAGCCAGCGCCTTATCCTCATTACACACCAGGCTCTCTAAGTAAGAAATAGGAGGCCGACATTAAGACACACGACCAACAATTAATGTATCGCAATTGATACGTGGACGTTAAACATTTTTAAATAAAGCAAGACATCAATTTATTTTTGTACAAAGTCTTGGTAATTGCCTCACAATTAATAAAACATTGGCAAGCATACAGTACAATAAAATGAAAAGGTAATAACTGTCAAAAATCGGCCGTTTATTGCAAACGATATATGGATATTAAACATTTTTACTAAAACGTCATGTCAATTAGCTCGTAGAAAAAGTAAGTCTATGTAATTGTTTCACAATTAGTTTAACATTAACAAACCTGCAATAAAGTGAAAGTAACAATCGTGTTGCCCTTAATTTCTCAGTCGTAGAAGCCAGGAGACAAGCAATTGCCTTCTTATAGTAGTCACTCACATGTCCGTCATCCGCGATCAGCCCGTGTAAAAGCCTCGAGGCTCGAAGTGGTTAGGCCAAGACATCGCTCTTATGTGCAGGTTGCACTTCTCACATATTGAGAAGCGCTTCAGCAGACGACTTGGGAATTGCCACAGCTGGAGAATACATCTTGTTAAGCGGTTGGAGAGCCCGAGCATCAAGACCGGCATATGGTTACCTTTTTTTTTCCCCGCTGGACAGCAAAAATGAGTTTATTGAGAGGTTAATGCTAACTTAGAAACTAGTTAATCAGGCGATTAGATCCAGTAGTAACAGTTTGAAAACTCCCAGTGATAATGTGAAAGAAGAAGGAACTCTTGCAAATCCATAAAAATACAACTTGAAAGATAGTTACAACATGCAATCTTCAAATATTACGCTCTGGTGTCGCAACAACCCTCAATCAGATAGATTGTTAGATGATGGAGCAATGGCTTCCTCCTAACTAGTTACATCAGAAGCGATTTGTCGTTGCTTAGAGCCCGAATCCTACCGGTTCTTATTTCTAATTAGCTGTGCTTCTTTTGATTTTGGCTTCAAGGTCTTCCTTATCAATCAAATTAGGCGCAGATTCTCAAGATATAACTTTGCTGGACTTGAAGTTGGGGGGGACCGATGACTGATTGGACTAAGTAGTTACCCTGTACTCTCTAAAATCATGATTCAAAGTAGTAAATACTATCATTTATTAGCTACTTGTAGTTTGAGTAGTATTTCTCTATCATGCAGACGACTAACAACTATCTGCAAATATCGTCTACCCATGAATATAGAGCCATGAAGCTTCTCAAACATACGAGATCCATTGCTCAGGTGTACATGCCTTGACGCTTTTGGAATGAAAATACTATCGCCCTACCTAACAGTAAACTCTTTTAAGAACTTTGTTATATTGTCCAAATAGTTTATGAGCGATATTGTCATCTCATTTTCTGCTCTATCAGAATGCTCGCTTTGGAGAATAGCAAAAGCCCCAACACTAGCTTCGAAGCAATAGCACGCAGTAGCATGCTCAAAGCCAAAAAAAAAAAAAGGCATACATGAAACTGATTTCCCTGAACAAAATGATACGTCATCGTAAGAAAAGACAATTTGGATAGAAATAACACTGCAAACGTCATGAACATTATTTCGCCGATTCCAAACTCCAACTCGACCACTTTTCGGTGGCTCAACCCATGACCAAACTCCAAAATCACTTTCCCGACCACCGCCCTGCGCTCTTAATCCCGTTTCCCTCCTTCGCCCCTACCTATCCTTTAACTCCCAGCTCCCACCGGCACCATTATACGTCCTCTCGGGCCTCGCTAATCCAGCCTCGACGTCCTTAGCAACCCTCTCCTCATTCTCCCTTCGTCTTTTCTCCTCCTCCTCCTTTCTCACCCTCTCCTCCTCAACCGGGTCAACATAATTCCCTGCTCCTCCTCTCCCACCTCGATATCCTTTATCCTTGGCCGGTATATCCTTACCTGGCACCTGCGCCAACCCTTTCGATGCAAGATCCGAGGGCGCGACCCAGTTGCCCGCACCGCCGCGACCTGTGTGAACGTACTCAGGGAGAGGGGTCTTGGTCTTGGTAAGGGGCGCGGTTGTGTCGTCGTCTTTGTAGATGGAGGTTGAGGAAGGGAGGGGCTGGGATTCAAGATCCGACTATCATAACATTACTTTCTAGTCCTCTTCATGTGCCATTGCGCATTGGGCTAAGAGGGGATAACATACGGGTGAGGGTGCTTTGTTAGCCTGCTCGATATCTTTCTTGCTATAAAAGTTACCTGCGCCGCCGCGGCCAACCTTTCTGTAGACTTCGTCTCCCATTGTTCAACTTTGCTATAAACAACGAAACCAGAATGTGATTGGATATCTTCTGAAGCAAATGTAGAGGGACAAGGATTTCAAATGGTACTGTATGAGTGGAGGAAATAGGATGAGGGCGAGGGGTGAGATCGAAGGGGGGGCTTTTGCTTTTTATGGCGAGCTTTGCGATGTGGGGTTGTGTAGCCTTTTCGTGTCACCTTGCTTCTTCATTTTTTTCTGTGGCTTGTAAAACTTGAGTTGATTCTCTAGTAGCCCTGATGTCGTTATATCTTCTAGCTTACTTGGCCCTCTGATTTTCCGGTACCAACCTTAGAGTATTCCTTTCTTGCATCGAGGGACTGAGGGGTAAAGGTTCTTGGCCCGCTCTTGTGTCATTTCCCCGGCTGAACGCATTGCTTGGCTTCTTCTCAGTCTTGGAAGGTCCACGACTTGATTGTGGAGAAGATGCTTGTGTCATTCCGTATGGATGCGTGAATGCGTGGTAATTCTAGTTTGAAGACCAGCACTCAGATAGTTCCTGTTTGCAGAATTCGATACCATGTTTCTTCTTCGACTTGGTCTGGTTCATAAGATTACGATAGCAAGCTTACATGGTACAACATGTAGTTTTCGTGCAGTGCGCACTCGTTTGCAATTTTGCTCTGTGGACCTGGTCGGAGACTCGTGTTGGAGATGTCTGTTCCTACTTAGCTGTTGACTTCATGGAAGACTTGAAAATGTTGGAAATGTTTCATGATACAGATGCAGGTTGCTGCTTCTACTTGGCTTTGCATGTTGTGAAGCCTGGAATGTATAACCACTGTGTCATTGTATCATTAAGGCTTATTGCATTAAGGAGAGCGGCTTTGAATTTATAATAGACTTAATCATTTGCACAAAGTCACACCTTGAAAATGTACGCTCTACTAAAAAGGAAAAACTGAACTGTAAGTTTTAACTCGTTAGGTATGTTGGCTATTAACATTAATCAGTTGTCAAAGACAAACCTTAGAAACTACTCTTAGTCGTCGCTGTATAATTCATCCTTCACGTGGTATTCATTTTGGGACTAGAATTGCTTATGTGCATATGAACCAGGACTTAAGATCTGAGCATAAGTAATGTCGAATTCAGGTCTATACAAAAAAGAACATGTGGGAATGTTCGAGTTTAAATGGAACAATGGGCACCGTCACCCTAAAGGATTCCCTCTGGACGAGGTCTCTCAGTTCAACGGCCCGCCTACACCGGATGACAAGGTTATGATCCTAAAGATGACCTAAGTGAAAAATAACAGCAGCGTTGGCACGACCTTTTTCGCCAACCTAACCAAGGCTAAGTGCGGCTTCATCAATTAATGAGAATTCGAGAACGTCCACTCTAAACAACCCGTCTTGCTCATTGTAAGTACTTCGGCATGGAAGACTATTTTTTCCCTTGACCCACTAGAGGCTCTTCAACTCTAGCATGGGAGTTCGAGAAAAATGTACTACCCGCCAATACGCAGTTACGACAGGTTAATGCTTCTACCAAGTGGGGACAACCCAGAGGCTTTGTCGCGGCAAAACGGTGACAAGCAGTCAACTCGTTTGTCCCCTAAAGGTTTTGTCACCTACGCAGAGCTGACAGAAATCGAAGAGAAGATCGAAACTGTGCAGGAGGATATCGAAGACATGGACCACAACGCGTACTTAGCTTTAATACGGGCCTTCTAAGAAGAGCTCTCAAACCAGAAGGCAGACATCGGTTACATGGGTCAAATCACCCAGATGTCCCACTCCATGCTTATTAGAGCAGAGCAAGAGATGGATGGGTTGCTTGCCTAGTCTAGTGATAGAGCCAAAGCTATTGCTTTGCTCTTAACCAACCTGGTCGCAATGTCCAGCACAGTGCCCCAAATCGCAGAATCTACTATGTTCAAGCAATTAATTGTCAATTCGTCAGCCTTGCTGACTCTCTTTATCGTTGGACCGACCAACTCAACAAGCTCCCTGCAAACGCCGTACCTGTCTGGGCTGAGAAGTTCTTCCAAATTCTGACTATTTTCTGGCTATTTCGTGTTCGAAGAAGTCTTGTTTCGTAGACGTGGTCGCCTTGTGCACTGGCACAACTAAGAACAAGTAGGCAGGAGGGAAGATACATATCATATCTTAGTAAGAGAGAGAAGGAGAACTGGATAGCGAACCCGTCAAGTAGTCCGATACCGGTGTGTCCCGTTCTCAAGTCAAGCAGACAGAGCACGCGAAGTTGGAATGGATGGCTCGTCCCATAGGCTTGTCGACGTGGAGAGGGCAGGGCAAGAAGGCGAATGAGGAGGTGATGAGGAACAGCGAAGCATGGATAATATAATTAAGGACGGCTAGGCTGCCATGTGTACATTTGTATTGCTTCGCTTGTGTTGTGCATGCTTACTTTGAGGGAAGGAGCTGTAATGGCCTACCCAAATTGAACGCCGCTTACTATTAGTCAGCAAGCTTGATAGTTGTCAGTTGCACCTGCATTATGAAGGGCGAGATTCCTAATTCATGCTTTACCTGGACTTTTGTGTTGACATCCTAGTTCCCTTATAGGAAGTAGTTCGAATAAAATTTATAGGAAGCTTAAACGAATTTCCAAATTTTATATAATCTGTCATGAGCCTGCTGAAGGTGGTCTAGATGCAGAGGCAATAGGGATATAATTCAGTAGATTGACTCCATAAGATGAGGAAAAGAAGGGAGTAAAGAAAGGAGAGAACGATCAACCACAAGACTCTGTGCCTGAGGCATAAAAACCATCAGATAGCGCCACACCACCGGCTACACACGAAGGCTACATACACATGACTCACTACGCGTGATCTATAAGTGTAATGTCTTTCAGGCTTTGGACTCGTGTCTCGTTCAAGTTCTTATGTTGCAGGAATTTACACGGCACTGTACTGGATCAATCAACCTATACTTCATGTTATCTATACGGGTTAAGCTACGACGGGTCGTCGCGCTAGACGGCGGCAATCTAGTCAGCCCATAGTCATGTGTGCTAATGTTGCTACGAAAAGATCTAGAAGGGTAACTAGAATGTATGAAACCAGTACAAACATCAAGCATAGCGTTGACTGGTCATGGTTACCAAACCTAAGAACCTTAGGCTATCTTTAAATCTCTTCCGCTGAGTTATATATAAGTTCTCTTTTTTTTTCTTTTTTTAACTATATCTATGTGCGTATCGAATATTAATTATTTGCGTGTAGTAACTTGGCCTTCATGCTTAGGCCGTACTTAACATAGCTTACGCTCGGGTCTTCAGAAGGTAAGCTTGAATGTTTGATACAGGAAGAATAAATCGCTCAAGCTTTGTTGAACCCTTAATTATCCAATTCGTGCTCACCACACGTGAAACGATGAGCTGTAATATTGGACCCCGACTTCGGATCGCTTCATGGTTTTGCTCCACAAACCTACAAGTTTCAGCCAGTTTTCCACAAATTTGTTGTTCAAATGATGTCATTTAATGGAATTCTGTTTGACTAGGAACGATCCAGGGGAGAAGACCCAGACCCCGAGTTACCCGACTGCATTAGGTGGCTTGATGGTGGTGAGACACGTCACGACGAAGAACCGTAATGTTGAAGAACCCCGAGCCCAGTCATTTGGTTCATGGCACCTTACGCTCTCAATGACTTGTTTGCTTTTGATTCTTATCTGAGCATGAAACATCCTTCGTATCCCATGAAATTTAAAGTCACATGTATCGTGGCTACAACTCGCTATGGAGATTTCCCTAGGAGCTTCCTCCGCACAGGATTTCCCGTCGATAAATTAGTAAGTTTTCGAAATTTGATTCTACGTGATTCTAGCTTCCTGACTATGGTTCTAAGCCTGCTTGTTCCTGAGCTTCTTCAGATCTTGAAGCGGGAGCTGCCCGCGGCACAAGGGATGTTTCTGGCATGGCTTGCATAATGCTTCTAGGTTCCAAGCCTACTGTGCAACATGACCACAAAATCTAGCGGGTGCAATCACTCATCACTATAGATAGCTCTCTCTTTTTACTTTGTTGGCGGGATGCCGAAATCCCCCCGGCAAAAAAACCCCCCCAAAAAACCCTTATTATGAGGAAGACACTCATAAATATTTGTTTCCATAAAGCAGCGGCTGGGCTTTTGCAATTTATGTCTCACGTCAACTGGCCCTGGTCGCGATGTGTGACCTGCATTAGCGATCATCTTTCACTGCAACACACACAACAGGGGGCACTGCTAGGAAGCCCAGCCTGAAAGAGTGAAGATGTTTCCATGAAACACGTACTATCACGTTGGCGATCAAGCTTCTTTTTCCTCATGGCTGCTCTGACAGTAATATATATTTGCATACTTCAATAAGCTACCCATGCAAAATACCATCTCATCACATCCCATTTCATTCCATTCCATTCCCAAGGAAGTCGATATCCACACATCAAAATAGCGCACTGTCACGGCGTTTTCGGGGCTTCCCCTCTTCTTCTTCTTCGCACGGGCTACCCGCTTGTTGACGTCCCAGATTGGGGCGGGGTTGGCATAAACCTCAAGATTGTCAAACATGGCAGCTCTACGAAGGTCACGGCAAAAAGTTATCAGAACGCCACATAACAGGGGTATAGTCTTGGCCAAATTCGATATCAAGGGTTTAATGTACTCGATTTGCATTCTTCCTCCTTCCGCCGACTGATTCTTTGTATTCATTCCCTCCTTTAAGCTTAATTACTTCATGGATATGTTCAGGTATTCTCTCAATCCATTTCTGAAGCTTTTCTTGTGGTAATTCCTCCCAACAATTGATCCAATCTTCCTTTAACTGCTTTACTGATGTTGCAGCTCCGTGCTTTGTTGTTTCTCTTTTCATCCAAATCCAAGGAGGTTCAGCAGCAGATAAGTCTGGAGAATTAGCTGGCCAGATCATTCTTTGAACTTCCCATATATTATATACTTTTTGTTGATAGTGATGTGCGTGAGGAGCAGCATTATCTTCTTGTACAATAGTATTCGGACGATCTTTTGCACACTCTTTTGCAAATGGTAAAAGCTTCTCTTCAAGAACGTATTTCTTATATCGATACCAATCAATTCCTCCTTTTGAGTCTCTTTCAAGCTTTCCTGTTTTTTTTGTAAACTTCCAAACTGGTTTTCTTCCAGGAAATCGTCGAGTGATTCGTACTCTACGCATAGCTGTTTCAAGCTCCCATTCGGCTTTGCAAATAGGCTCTAAAATCTTATTTTGTTCTGCAAGCCATTTATCAGCTTCTTTCCTTTCTTTTAGTGTTTCATCTTCCCAAATATGGCATGGGCCTTTCTTATCGTACGAAAAGCTTCCCCAAAACATAAACTGCTTAAATCCTTTCCACCGTCGTCGAATACAGTGTTTGTCGTACGCTTCAGAAGCTAATCTCCAAACTCTTATTCGACCTCTTTGCCCTCCCATTGTAACTGATGTTTCATCCGACCAAATCACATTCTTCCAGTCTTCAAGAGTCCAATCTTTATGATCTTCACACCATTGTAATCGTACAGCCTTTGCCTCGTTTGTAAGTCCAGGTTTGTAGGTCGGTTTGTAAGGAGAATAGCCTAAAGAATAAAGAATATTCCAAACTGTACGTGCAGAGATCTTAAAGCCAGCTGCTGCTATGCTATTGATTTTGTTAGCAATAGCTTGAGTTGTCATTTGCCGAGTTGTTGAGTTTTTAGTGAGTACCTCTACAACTTGTTGCTTAATCTCTTCTGTAACTTTAGGAGGTCGTCCAGATCGTGGAGCGTCTTCGACATACGCAAGAAGGAGCTTTCTACTGACTGTAGGATTGTATCCACGACTGTATGCTGTTTTGCGAATAGCATATATCTGAGAGACTGCAATACCGGTAACTTCCTTGATTTGCGGCACAGGAACCTGGTTTTCGAGTAGACAGAGGGCTTGCAGACGAGTACCAACATCGTGACGCGACTGTCGAGTAGAAACAGTAGCTTCTGCCATTGTAAATGCTTAATTAGAGTAGATAATTTGTAAAAACTATTGTACAGATCGTAGCTTTGACCCCTCATATCACCCCTGTCGCAATGTCTTGGCGTTCTGATAACTTTTTGCCGTGACCTTCGTAAGTCAAGCTTCTCTAACAACGGCTAAATTGTCAGCAGGAGTTCATCTCGAACTGCCTTTTTCTTAATGTATTATCAGGAAGGGAACAATTAAACGCTGGTCCGCTTGAATGAAATTTGACATTCCCAAATAAATAAACAAAAGGCAAAGGACACTCAATACCCCACCACCGGAAGCGCTGAGGGAGGGGGGAACTGATCGACATTGGTGTATCCGCGATGAGTTCTTCCCCAAGTGGAGCTCCAGCGCTGAAATGGGCTTTGTCCAGAACCTCTGGCGTCTGCTGAAATATCCGAATCCGCATCCTACACTCCTGGCCGGCACGTTCTTATTTTTAAAAGACTGCGCCGATCGCGTTGATCGTTTTCGGGAGAACTACATTAAAAATGGGAAAACCTTAAAAGAAACCTTTTAGGCCTCGTGGCAGAAACCCGAAATCATTCACGCTTTATATAGAAATCCTATACTCAGCATCACTATGCGAAGCACCACTGTCAGCACCCGACCGCATGGTACCTTGCGTAGGAGACTTTTGGTGCCTGGTGCTGTATACTATCCTTTTACTTGGGCCAGCGTCATAGGTTTGTTTACTCTGCTCTTTCGTATTAATAATTGTTCATCCCCAAAGCTCTGCGCGCGCCTATTCTCTACCCCCAACTAGTTAGTATTCTACGTTGAAATCTTCCCAACTGTATCTTGCGTGATTATCATCTCCGTGCAACAACGGCTGCCAATTTTTTTTTGAAAAAAGGGATTGATCCACTCGTGGCAATTGCGTGCCCTGCCGAACACAAAAGGGTATCATGGTTCATGCTCTCATTGATTGCTCACCCCTCTGATTTCTTAATTTCAGCTTGCAATCCAATAACAAGTAGGAGTGTCAGCAGTAAAACGACAGCCAACACCCGCATCCTCCCCCTCCCCAATCGATTTCATCGCCACCACACTGCCCCAATAACAACCTCCCAACAATGCCTAAAGACGGCGCTGAGCCTGTGCCCGGTGATAGGAGGGGTTTATGGTGATTGGCTGCTCGCCCTCGCTGTTTGAAATTATCACGAGGAGGAAGCAAATGAACTCCCCAACTGAAAGAAGGAGGGCAGCCGAGACATCACGACCTTAGGAGGGTGGAAAAGGACAGAGCATATCACTTCTCTTACGTAGACCTAGAAGGCAACGAGCTTACATCAGTTGCGAGGAGGATGCTTAGCCATTGTGATCACGGCTGGGGCAATAGTTACCTAATTTCCCCAATTCTTTGTAACCATCTGATCGAGCTTTGCCCAATGCGATATCTTTGTTCTCCTTCCTCCTCACACTTATTTTTTAATATATATATTTTTTGGAGTGGGGGATTTGGCTTGAATTTCTGGCAACCCAAATAATTATACCAGAGCGTACCGTGTCATCATTATCAACCAACCCGTAAATCTATTCATCTAAGCTCAGCTCAATAAGCAGGAACATCTCTCAAACACGCAAAAAAAAAAAAAAAAAAAAAAAAAAGGACAAAGGCTCCATCTCTATAAGCAGGATCACTGCGCATACGAGCCTTTACGATAGAACGCTACCTGGAACCCACGCTTGACTGTGTTGGGTGGTGTGGTTGTAAGGATCCTAGGATTCCCACCCCATCCCAGGTCACACTTGCCCTGCCCGGCTGATCCAATAACCTGAAATGTTCTAAAGACTTCGAACTCTGGCTCTCCCAACCCTAACTTTTTCTCCACAGCACCGATACACAACTCTTCTCACATTTTTGGCTTGGAAAAAAATCCATACACACAATTGATTCCAATTTTTCCTTTTGGGGCCGGAACTGTTTGCTTCTACCGAGAGCTTCATTGCTTCTTGATTTCGCACTGCTTGCTCGGCCTTCTCGCAGACGCAAGACATAACAGGCGGATCCAAGCCCTAACCCCGCCGCGTCTCATCATCCTACACCCATCCTCGCTCTGCCGCCGTGGCAGTCCTGGTTCGAACTTGCGACAATTGAACAATTTGTTTCGCTGATTTTCCTTGCTTCGAATTCGAAAATTTCCATATCAACTTACCAACATTTACGCTGCCTCCTCTTTGCTATCTTTGCCTAAAGCCCACATTGCGAAACTCCTCCTCCATCGGCAACCGAACGCGTGTTTATGCAGGCAGCTCGAGCTTCTCCAAAACCATCACAAAGCCAACAAAATTCTGCCTTGACGACACAACCCTCGGCCCTCATATAGTAGCTTTCTAAAAGCTTCGAGGATTGAGGGCCGTCTTTACTAAAAATCACCGAAAATGGCTTCATCAAAGGTACCTTTTTCCCACATACCGGTGCAGGGATATTTATAGACCACTGCTGATCACATCCTATGAAAGGAAATCCAACATTCTTCTAGACCTTTGGGTCAACAACGTCTCTCAATGACCTCGAATCCCGGCTCCTTACCCAGACAATCGCACGCACGAACTCATTCCCACTCGGTTTCATTGGGATCCCACAATTCAAACAATAGGGTGACTCGTCGAAAGAGTGTTTCTTCCAACGCTAGCAATGTCGCAGCTTTGGTAGCAGCAGCGCGGGAGTCAGGAGATACTACACTAGGAATCCCAATTACCAATCGTAGAAAGTCCATGACCAAAGGGTCCAGGTTCAACATTGGTAGCCTTCCGTCACCTCCTCCCGACTTGTCTAGCCACAAGATCAAGCTGAGCGCTACTAATGGTAAAGCGGATCGTGGTGAAAGCGCAATTGACGACGAGATGGATGAAGACATGGATGACGAAGACGTCAACTCATTCGATCAACTGCGTACAAGAAGAGCAAGTGAGGGTTCGCACCTTATCAAGGATGGCAAGAAATCCGGCGGAGGCGATCTCAAGTGCGATAAGTGTGGGAAGGGATATAAGCATTCGAGTTGCCTCACAAAACACCTGCATGTCTCTCCTTACCACGGGTGTATTAAAAGAATATTTATTAACATATGGCTGCAGATGGGAGCACACACCTGAATGGTCTTTGACTTCAAAGCTGCTAATTAGTAAGCATCAACAGGTGCAATTACTTGAGGCTGCCTCAATCCTCGTGAACTTAAACCAGGATGGTACTACTCCACCAGACTCAGCGAAGGACTTCCAAAGCGACCAAGAGTCTGCATCCCCAGCTGCGTCAGGAACATCGGATCAGCACGATAGACTTAGCTCTGCTGACACCACGCCTCCACCACAGGCGGATATGTTCAGCAAAAGTGCTTTGAGCAGTTCTTACAGCAACCGCCACAAGAGGAACAGCAGTGGCTATGGATTCTCTCGATCATATCAGTCTGCGCCGTTGTCTTCCCACCAGAGCGGAAGTGTGCCGACGTCATCCTTTTTCGGTCACCAGCGCGTCCCGAGTCGAGAGCGTCGTCCATTCTCCAGTGGCATGAGTAGCAACAACGAAGATGAGGGATTGGCTGCCGCGCTTGGTATGCTGTCATCTAGCTTCAGGAGCAACGGAAGCAACGGTACTCCTAGAATCCCAGCCACCCTCCCAGAAGACGCGCCACCTGTACCAGACATTCCTGCTCACTATTTGAGCCAAGATGTATACTCCAATGCCTTCTCTGGCACCAAGCTCGCGCAAACAGAGAGCTACACCCGTGGCACACGTGCCGATAAGCAAGCGGATAGAGATGTCAAGATGGAGGAGAGCGAAGGAAGCAATGCCGATGATGAAGAATATGACCATCGCTCCAGAGGTCGCAGCGATGACGATGACGATGGAGTTTTTGGAAGGATGGAAGAGTAATGTCTTCCACCGAGAACTCTCAAGCTGAACAAGCATTTTGGTTGCATATGATTTTCTTTGTATCATCGTACATGAGGCGAGCATAGCTCCGCAGAATCGACTTTCGGCACCTATGAGTGGACTCGAGCCACGAGGTTAAAGTGATGGTCGTGATTAGCGTCGAGTTCTGAAAGCCAGGACACATGAAGGATTTCTTTTCTGGGTGTAAAGGCATGTAATACAACATTTGTCATGTATGAAACACCACCATTGACTATGCCTACTTATCTTTGAAATGAAACCTGATTTGAACCATTGAATAAGTTTCGTTGCTTTAATATGATTGCTAGCTTATTGTTCAGGATATCCATGATCAGTAGATCAAATAAAAGCATTGAGAATAGTATAAGAAGCAAATGGAGGATGCCAGGACCTTTTGGCAGATTGAAGCTTCTATCAGTCAAACTTGGTGAAAGGAATGAGATCACTCACTAAAAATGAGTCGAGCTAAACAGTTCCATGCATATATCACAACGGGAGTCCAACACTTTCATGCAAAAAATATAATGCAACAAAAGAGTTATTCCATCAAAGAATTGATTTCATATCTAAGGATGCGAGATGAGGTTGCGTTTTCAAGGTTGGTAGAGAAACTTCTCGAGCTCCTTGGGAGGGGATTGTTGATCTTAAAGCTACACATACGTCACCGAGCCAAAGCTTCCAGCTCCAGCCCACTTCGCTCCATCTTCCAACACACGCGGCCAACCTCCGACTCGCAACCCGCGCACAACTTGCCCTCCCCCCGCCCCCTCAAAAACCCACGCGACATATTATCTCTTTCTCTCTCCCGCTTCCCAGAGCTTTCTTTGGATATTTCCGACATCATGGCACTACGAGCGGAGCGAGCCGCCACAAGGCAGATAACCAAGTTCTCGCACAGCGACGACGCGCCGCTGCCGCCGCGCAAATCGAAGGTCCCCGCGTCGCTGCGGTTCCCGCTCGTGGTGCTGCTGAGCTTTACGCTCTCGGGCCTGCTGGGCAGCTTCCTGGGGCCGTATGGGACGCGGAGCCTGAGGAAGGTGTCGAGGACGCAGGAGCGGTGGGAGGAGATCGGCGTTGTGGTGGGTTGGCGCGTGTATGTTCTCTTCCCTTCTTGTGCCGGTGGTGGTGGTGGTGGGGGATTTCATGCTCATGCTCACGCGCTCGCAGGTTCGAACTGGCGGTGGCGTGGTTCGGGGATTACGATTATAGGGATTTGGCGGTCCTGAGCGCGCTGTCGCAGGCGCCGACTGTGAGTTTTGAGCCTTGCGATGGGGAAAAGAAAAAGCCTTTTTTTTTTGCTGCTGATGATGGGATAGTCATACTTGCTGGGCGCGTTCTACGAGATCGATTACAAGGAGCTGGTCTTATCTTGGTGTCTCCGTCTGGCATCTGGCTATATACCGTTTTGGCTCCTGCGCCAGGCATCCACTATCCACCAGAAGGGCAAGGTATTTCTGAACCGCGACATCGCATCTGACTGGACAATTCAAGCGTTCACTCTATTGCTTGCTTCTTCAATCTATGGTGTTACACTATATAGCGCTTTTGCGACTTTCTTACCAGTCTATCTGGTCACTTACTTCCCGAACATCACCTCAATCGAGGCAGCTCATGTTTCGTCCCCAATAGTCCTTGTTCAAAGATCTTCTCTGCTAGGTCTCGCTGCCAAGGAGTTTATATTCACGCCGGCCATCGCAACTGCTCCTTCGAATGCTCAGAAAGCTGTGTTCGACCCGAAGACCGCTACGTTGAGCGAGACTTTATGGTATAATATCTGGGGGTACAGTGAGAGGACAAAGGTGGTGATTAAAAGGACTTTGGTACTAGTTGTTATCACGGGAGGCAACACATTTCTGGAGACATATCTTTCGCTCGAAGGAACGGAATTACCAGGAGCCGTCGTCTATTCTGCGGTGTGGGTCGTGGCCTCAGCACTTACTGGGACGACCCTAGGCTTTGTATCTGCTGTATAGTAGGGAATATTGTGCTGAGAGTGACGATTAAAGAAAGGATTGGCAGAATTTGTAAGTGATAGCTTTTTTGTGTTCTTAAGCTATGATTCTCTCATGGTGGCGTTTGGGGCTGTCTCTGGTGTGCTTGGAGTTATGAATGCGGAGGTGTTTATGGAGTGTGTATACTCTGATGAATAGAAACCATTACCAAGATGGTAGGGCTAGTGAATATTATGATAAATGGCGAGCACATCCAAACAACGCTTCTTCATCAATAGGTTCTTAGCATTACAGTAGCAGCCAAAATCCCCTTCAGGTCCACTCTTATTGATTTCTGTTCTCGGCTTCACAATTTCTAGGACACCATAGCACCACTGTAGCTAACGTATTCCACCACTAAGTGGCCCTTATCATTAAGTGGCCCATGCCAAGAGTGTACTGAAAATTCATGTCCAGATTCTTAAATATTCAATATAGTCTCAGTACACGTGATAGAAATGATCCTCAGACAGCAATCCACAGTCTACGTGCTATATACCAGAAGAAGGGAAAGGAGGCTAATACAAGGTCAAAATGGAGTTAGTTATAATGATGCTAGTGTTGGCTGGAGAGTATGGGGTTAATGTAAAATCATTGAATGTGGACTGACTACTGTAGTTGGGAGTCTTGAATCTATTAGCATACTAGTTTCTGTATAGTTTATGTTGGCCTCAAATATTAGGCATCAAAAGCAACCGAATGTAGAAGGTATGGCTGATCTTGTGATTCCATAAGCGAGAATGATTGAGCGCGATTTAGGGCTAGATGAGCCAGACTTACTCCGTGTGTAATAATAAACAATCTGGAACCTGGAAACGATGCCTCATCCTTCATACATACATACACAACCGAACGACATCCAACCCCCCATCAGACGAGCATCGTCCTCTGTATTGCATACCGCGTCACCATGGCCGCCGACGCAGCGCGACAGTAAGCTCAGCTCTCTCTATCTATTTCATCTGCCTCTAATCTTGCGCGAATGCGCTCTATCTGCACGTGCCCTGTTGAGGGTCGCGTTGGGTCCTATCCACTCCCCTCTCCGTCATAAGCCGCTAAGGCAGCTGGGCAGGGGTCGGTAATGGAAGCCACGGACTTCGCGTGTAATCGCGCGTCCACTCCCCGAAAAAAATATCCAAAATGGATGACCGAATACTGATTACCCTTTGTTTGTTATAGCCGCCTTGAAGGCACCGGCGTATTAAGCTGTCGTATTAAAATTACACATTCGCATCCTGATCCTGCGCGCGCTGCTGCAGAGAACACACAGAAATCCCACCCGCAACAATCATCCATGAGCGAGATGGTGAATGCCTTCACCACGAACGGCTCGCGCCGGAATGATAAGTTGGCAGATGCTATTCAGTCTATGGTGAACCTGAATAGCACCGTCGAGTTCGATTCGCCTATAGATCCTGATGCTCAAGCTACTGTCACCGATTTTCTCGATTTTACCGAATATCTGCCAGCTGATATGAAGCGGTCATGTACCCTCATTAACAATCTCGATGAGGTAGAACATAAAGCATCTGCCGGCGTCCATGAGCTCACTAAGGTGTGGGGAAAGCCCCAAGATGTACCTCTCGATGAAAAGCCTGACCTGGTGAACCTGAGAGCGCAAATTTCCCAAACCTTAGGTGAGGCTGTTCGAGCTCGCACATTATCGTATACAGAGGCTCAGCGCATGTCACATAATGTTGAACAACATTACATAAGAGCAAAGAATATACTGGCGAAGTTACAGACGATGCTAGAGAATTATCCAACAACACGAGAAAACAGCCCGGCCCTGCAAAAGTCTGTATCTCCAATTGCGACCCGAGCACCGTTGCTTAAATCTCGTGAGGAACATGGAGGACATAAGATCAGGAAACATCGGGCTCCACGCATTACTGTCCCTGGCGAGGTCCTTGCGCCTTATGAACTTGACTACGAATCATACGGATCTGAAAGTGACACTTCAGAATCGGATGGACATGTCATGGAAACGAGAAATACGCCTGCAGTTATTGCTAGCAGCAATGGCAGAATCAAGCTGAAGATTAGTAAAGTTTCGAAAGACAAAGATAAGGAAAAAGTTCCAAAGCCTCCTCGACAACCACGTCCTCCAGGAGTCATGGGTACAAATGTTCATAGTGCCGTCGCTGGAATCTCAACCACCAACGCTTTAGCCAAGCTCAAACCACCACCTCCAGACGCAAAGAAAGGAAGCGAGGATTTGCCGTGGTTGCAGTTGACGGATTGGGAGTTAGGGATGCTGAGGAAAAGAATGAAGAAAAATGCCGTATGGAGCCCAAGCGATACAATGATAGCACGGGAGCTAAAGGTCCTTGGACGAGGCATTGAAGCCTACCGGATGGCGAAGAAAGAAGCTGACGCTATCGGACAGCCTCTGGATCAACCAACTCCTCCTCAGCTTTTAGGCCAAACAGTACACGCAGAAGGAGCCATCAGCGTAGAAGCGGTTATTGGAGACCAAGAAGTGCCAGTGACTAATCGTGGTATGAAGTTAAACGAAGCGAAGAAACTGAAAAAGGAAAACCAGCAGAAAGAACAGCAGACGAAGGCGGCAGACGACACTGCGGAGGCGGTCCGCCGAATGACCGAGAGTGCCGAGGCTTTGAAAAATATATTCAATGCTCCTACTTTGAATAACAAGAAGGCGGCTACAAAACCTGTCGACAAAACGCCTGCTAAGAAACGCAAGAGAGAATCGGTTGCCCCTAATGAATCAACTGAAAAACCTCCGGAAGTAGAACCACTGGCAACAAAATCTGATAAAGCTGAACGTCCGCCTCCACCCAAGAGAACAAAAACAGAAACACCTATCCCATTGCCTCCGCCTATTACTCGTAAAGATTCAAAAGCCTCCACCCCAGTCTCCTCCGCAGCAACTCCAGTTGCCGAGCCTGCAGCTTCTGTAACCTCGGATGCGGTATCACATCCTACTAAGGAGAGTTCTGTTGATAATACGCCAACAGTTAAACCTACCCCTATCAAAGTATCAACTCCAATCCTACCGCCCGGAAAGCAGCTCAGAAAGGATGTAAAAAGGGAAGTCAAGAAAGAAGTCAAAGATATACAACCAGAACCAAAGAAAGTCGAAGCGCCTACCAATACACGTCCAAGTCGGTCTACTGCTGCATCAAAGGCGCCAACCCCCGTTCCTGAGCCACTTCCAGCAAAGCGACCAACTTCATCTCGGAGCAAAGCCGCGAGTACTGAGCCTCCATCATTCCCAACGACAGCAACTGCCACGATTGATCGTCCTCGCCGCTCAAGTACAGCACGGAATACCCCGGCGCCGCCTGCACCAGTCGAGCCTCGTCAAGCAAACAAGCGCACCAAGCGTCCTGCTCCTGGGGTCGTCACTGCTGATAGCGAAGGCTCAGCGGCTGTGAGTGTCGGCAAGCGAAGCTCAGCCACGCGAAAAAAGGCTGGTGCGAAAAAGGAAAAGAAGGATGGAAGGGAAGGAAGTGCGGCGCAAGAGGTTTACGATGAGTTTGACGATGAGGGGAATCTTATTGACCCCGATGAGCCGCGGTATTGCTTGTGCAACCGTGTGAGCTTTGGTACTATGATCGGATGCGAAAATAATGAGGTAAGTATTCATAATCTGAGATCAAACTAGAAGGTATTGCTAACGAAAGAGCAGTGTGAGAAAGAGTGGTTCCATCTGGAATGTGTTGGCTTAACGGATATTCCGCCTCGGACAACGAAATGGTATTGCCCGGACTGTCGGAAGAAATTGAATCTGGGCGAGCGGGGAGAAGTCACCGCGCGAGGGAAGAAGAAGTGAATGAAGGAGAGGTCATGGTTACAAGCGTGGAGTTTTGGTCGCATTTAACATAGGAGTTTGGCCCTAGGCGAGTCTTATGGGTATTGCAAAGAGCGCTGGAGTACGGCACGGAGCATAGGAATATCATTACTGTCAGTAGAACCCGTGTATTTGTTCGTAGCATTGCATTTGTATGCTGTCGAGAGCAGCTCTCGGCAGCACGGGACAAAATTGCATAATTGTTCAAAGGAAACATCAACCATCGACTCGTTCTATGAGAGCAATCAAATTCTGCGTTCCTGCGTCAGGTCTATCCCACCCATAAATCTATCCATTTTGTAATTGTCTAAGCGGGCCTGGAATTATAACTTTGAGTGCTAATGGTCTCGTGGTTTTGGACCACCCATCATAGACATAAGACTTATGTAAGTTCAAGATCTCTGTGAGTTCAGAATTGTCCAGGCTCGATGGTCACTTCATCTTCACCAAACAGGCATTTCAATTGATGTATGCCCACATTTCCACGTCCCAAACGCCTCTTTTGCGAGATCCCCAACGCCGTTCTTGCCACAAGAAATCACTCGAATCCTCACTCTCAATCAACCTCCATCTCGTCCTCCACGCCGCCACCCACAAGCTGCTTCCGCCTCACCTTCATCGCACCAAACACCTTGCTCTTCGGCCTCTCGACCCGCTCCTCCTCGACCGCCTCCGCACCAGCCTCCTCCAAGGCGATCCGCTCGCTGGCCCGCATCTTGGGCAGCAGATGCTCGTTCTCGGCCACCAGCTTGCGGTCCGCCGCACGCTGGCGCTCGCGGTTCCCGGCCATCCGCTTCTTGTAGAAGACGCGCTCGCGCTTCTGCCGGATCTCCGCGATACGCTTCATGCTGGTGAGGACCTTGGCGGTCAGCTCGCGGTTCGAGCGCACGGGGATGTTGCGGCGTTGCGCGAACTGCAGCGTGCTGTCGACGACCATTCTGTCTTTCGTTAGGATGGGGACGGGGGACAAGGGGACGGAGGAGGAGGAGGGAGGGGACGAACTCTTTGCCGGCTTGCTTGCGGAAGGCTTTTGTCCACTTTAGCTTTCGTGGGTTACGCTTCATTTTGAAGCTGTGGGGGAAGTTAGCATGCATTCACAGGTACATAGCGGATCTAGGGGAGATCTGAGCGTTCCGTGACATCTCAAGCACCCGCTCTTTCTGCTTACTTCTTATGGCATTTTGAACGACAAAATCTGAACACTCGGGCATCGTTCTGCTCCTGTTAGCGCTTTGAGACCGGCCACTTCTGCCAATTCCCTTACTCTAACAAACGTAATTCCCTTGCTCGGGTAGCATGGCTGCGAGCAGCTATTTTCCAGTCAGCACCAGCAAAACTCCAATATCTTCCATTATATCGATTTATTTCAGGCGGGGAGGGGATGTGGTGTGGTAGGAGGACGTACAAGTAACATGTTTCAATTCTATATGTTCGTTAGCAAGAGCCACAGAAACATGATATGGGTCCTTACCTCATCTTGGCGGTTTTGCTGGAAGACGATGCTGTGTGGTCGCAAAGTGCTGTCGAACGTCTGCCACTTTTTTTATCGTTATCGAGATTTAAATTTTTGGTCGTGAAGGTCTTGGCGTGCGCAGGGGTGTGTGGAACCGGCTCGGCTTTGGGGGATGTTTTTGCCGTCGCCTTCTCCGAAAAAGTTCTACAACATCAATCTCTTTCGGCGCGCAAGACATATATCAGCCACTTCATTACTAGCGATCAAGATCACCGGACAATTGTAGAGGATGACTACTATTTTGGGGATCGGTGCTGGCATTGCGGCCGCTGCATTTCTGGTAGGATCTGGAGAAGTCAAGATCAGAAGAGCCTCGTACTGATTTCTATGCAGGGCCGAGCCGGTTTAGTAGCGCTGAGAAGGTCGAGGGGCGAGGTCGTAGGCGCTTTAGGGAAGGCATATTACAAAGGCGGATTTGAGCCCAAGATGAACAGGAGGGAAGCTGCGCTGATTCTCCAACTAAGGTGCGTCTCCGTTGCCATCCGTAATCTTGCTCGCTCTAACGTGCAAAATAGCGAGCGACAACTCACGAAAGAGAAGATACGCAAGAATCACCGCACGCTTATGATGCTGAACCATCCTGATCGAGGCGGTAGCCCGTACTTAGCAACAAAAGTTAACGAGGCGAAGGAGTTCCTTGAAAAGAATGGATAGATGTTACACTGGGGAACTGTAATGATATAGGAGGAAGGTATGTGTACAGATAGTAATGTGTATATTGAGGGCATCAGCGACGGCGTTATTGCGGTTTTCACAGAGCCTGAACGGCGGAACTCTGCTCTGAAAGAATCAAACAATTCAAGGACACTATTTTTTTTTTCTCATGGACTTGCCCCGAATGTGATAGGTTCATGAGAAATCATCGCTTCACCAGGAATATCTAAAATCCATACGGTGCAATTGTGCCACTATTTTATGATACAAGAGAGACGCTTGGTCTTTTATTCTTTGACTGGCGCCCGACAACCTCACCAAAGCTCACCAGCCAGGACCGTTCTCTGCATGCATTTGACTTTCGGAAATCTTTGATTTACTCAATAATTCCGTTAGCCGTAAGTAATTTTCGGAGTACTCAGCAGATATCTTTGTCGCTACGGGTTGATCAGGTTTGTTCGGGGTTGATTCGGATTTGAGATGACCACCAAATTGGATTGCAGTTCCCCATGAGCTAGGGGCTGCCTCGTTTGCCTGCGGGACGAATAAGGATCTTTCCTAGATGAACAAAACTCATTTTGGGGGCACTTACTGGTCGCCATGGCTCTTGAGAGTCTTTAACAGCATCATCGTTTCGACTCTTATTCCTTTTTGATGCTCCAGGAGCTGGAGGCGGAACTGGCGAGATTGGAGCGCCTCCATCACTATTCTCCCCTCCGGAACTCCATCCTTGTTCATGCTCCCAAGCTGCGATTGCGGCTTCTTTTACAGCCTCAGCTACTCGCTCGTTGATTTCCTGTTTCTTGACATCTTTCTCCTTTCCTCTATCCTCTAGAGCCTTGATCGCGATCTTGACCATTGCTTGCAATGTATAGGCTGCATCATTTCCAGCATTGTGCAAATTCCATCCCGTAATATCTAGTTCTGCAAGAATAGCACCTGAAATCAATTTGCATTAGTATCACTTCTTGACGACTGTTAAGACAAGCTTCGCCTACCGAGATTTCGAGGGTTTGACTCTCGTTTGACGTATTTCCACATAGACGATGTATCTACAACCTCTAGAAGGTTTGAGAGATTGTAGATATCGTAGCCAATGTTGCGAAAGTAAGTGATATCCATTCCTACATCGTGGCCAACCAAGATTATGTTGCGTTTAGGTAGCTCCTCTTCTGTAGCCTTTGCAGAGGGATCCGAGAAAGGATATTTAAAGCAGGTTGATATGACATGTGGTGCGTCTTTTAAGTTGATGAATTCGCTGTCACTTTGCGATTATTAGCCATATGAGATCACATATGCAAAAGCGCCCTTACCCGAATTCAAATTTATCTGCGCATCCAGCCACAAACTCAAAATTTTGAAGATGCTTATACTCATTGATGCGGAAATGACGAGCCCGAATGGCACTCAGCCAGTTAATGCCACCTTTTCCAGGAACTAACGTTTTGAGATCATCTGTGTCAAGAGTCGAAATGCCGATTTCAGTAATTAATTTCTTGTCTCTTTCATATGCTTCAACCTAAATAATCATAGGGTCAGTCGTGATATAGTGGTATGATTTAATAGTGATTCTTGATGATATATGATGCCTTTAGAACGTGTGAACATGCTAGAAGCACTTACATCTATAGAGATGAAAACCACCGAGCCATCCTGATCATACGGAGCTGGCTTATTGGGGTTGAAGTTAGTAGAGGGTCGAGGCGTGGAAGCTGCAGCTTGAACCGCTACATTATAGTCTTCCCATGCAAGCCCAGATTTCTGTTGGCCTTTTTTTATGGTCTCTAGTTGGTCTCTTTGACTAGCTTGACGAATCCCCAAATAGCGCTGGACTCTTTTGATAGAGTGGTTCCAGAACTGCTGCTGTTCAATCCGGGCTGCCTTCTGTTTCTCCTTATTTGCCTTTTTTTTGTTCTTCTGAGCTTGAGTTATCATGTCAATCTTTCCCTTGAAGGCTACAAGTGATCTTTGCGAAGCACCTGAGCAATATCAGTATATTTCTGACTTGAATTCGATGTACTTATTCATAAATATTGTGAAATTTGTCAGAACTCCCGAATTGGACACACTGGTAGCATAGTGATAGAGTTTCACTTACCCTCGATTGAATTATCTTCACTATCCAGCTTGAAATAGCTAGGTGGGCATGTATTTCTGAGATTTTCTGCCATAGCTTTATTATTTGCTTGGCCTAAATATCGAGGTCTGGGCGTTCCATCGTCGTCAAACACAATTCTAAAGGGATTGTCCCCATGAGCTGGAATCGATAGGTTTATATTCAGGCCTTTGTTGATGCCATTTAAGAAGTGCTCAAACTGTTTGGTTGGCACCAAAATAAATGCTGTTTGACTGGGATCTGCGCCTGCTGGTCGATACAGATAATAGCTATGGAAGGTCAGATATTGGCTGGCGATGCTTGATACATTTTAAACTAATGAAGAGAAACCGAGGAGCACAAATATGCATAGCTTAGGGGAATAAAGATCAGTCTCAGACTTACAAATCCCAGGTTCGCTCGTAGACCTTCCCACCATCAAAGAACTCCTGGGCGACTTTGTCTCTGTTCGAATTGCCAATGTAGACATATGGATATTTTCTAATCGTCGTCCAAGGGCAAAAGCTCGCGCCACCTTCGCACAATTGGCCTCTCTGAAGCTTGTGACCCTCGAAATTAATTGGAAATGAGGATATCTCTGTCAGCGTTTGTAAGCTAAATCAGATATGATATTCAGAATTGTTCCTAAATCTTACCCCGTGAGCGTGCAGCTGAAGCAGTTTTTGACGTCTCAACTTGAGCGCTTGCTGACTTCTCTTTCATGGCTTTCTCATCGTCACCATCATCATCGGAGTCTCTATTCTTGTGTAAGCTGTTTGCATCACAAATTAAACGGATCCTTGTGTCACTCACGTTCCTTCGTATACGTAGGTCGTTTTGACTTGGCTCCAGTCAAACGGCTCCGAGCTCACGGTATTTGCATTTGTGATGCGCATCTTTTCAGAAGGTATAGCCTGCGGCTTATCACCATGCTCCATATTTTTCGTATCTGTGCAAGATATATTATTTTCTTGACACGCGTGGCACCACTGCAAGAAAGTAAGGTGACTTGCAAGGCTGCGAGGGGCCGCGGTTGGCAGGCACTCGTCTGGCGCCAATTAAAGACGTATTTGCACTCAAACAAAGATGGAAGAGAGAGAGACCGAAGGTGTAAGGAAATACTTAGATTCACTGTTGTGACCTATTATTTCTGGTTGAGGTGGAAATGTACTCCAAGGGGTTGGTATGATGATTTGGAACCGCTTTCAGAATAAATTGACTAAGGAGGGTAATTCGTTTTTATTAGTGGAAGAAGAGGGATAAGAGACGCGATGATTCACTGGTTCCTACATTTCAAGTTCTGCAAGAGGCTGTTCATAATCAGGGTTGGAAGAAAAAATTGGTTTTATGGTTAACATTGGGAACTTATTTGATCAATCAATCTGGTATGTCAACCGTAAAAATTCCTGCCCTGCTCATGGGAGGAGCAAGGAGAATTAAGCAATCCGCGCATTACCTGGCAGGCATTCACAACTATAGCTTCATGAATACACAGAACTAAAATATAGATGAAGTATGTATTAGACAATTTTGAAGTTCACGATCACATTAATATTTCATCATTAAGAGATCCTAACCCATCAACTGCCTAATATCCTCTGGTGGCCATCTGACCTGAGCAAAGCTCAAGCACCGCTTGATACTTTGCAGGAACTTTCTGGTAATCTCATCACCCATGACATGACCCTTCTCACTCTCGCCGATCTTCTCTCGAGCACTACGCTCGTGGATGCCAACCATAGTGACACCAATAGGCCACGCTGCTTTGCCTATACTTAGACGTAGATAGCCATCGTTTGCATCTACGTAGCGCCTCTCTTGAGCAGCTTTGACAATCTCGACAATTGGCTTGAGCAGATCATTATCGATGTCTCCCTCTTCGAACTTGCGGAATAGCTATGAATCGTCAGCAAGAAAAATTTCAAAATAGAGCCAAGGTCACTTACTGGTATCATATTCTCCTTGCTTTGAACCATAGCATTATACGCAGCTTTACTGGCAAATGTATCTCGCTTCTCTTCTTTTGCCAGCGCCGTCTCCCATTCCGTTAGGACCATAGTGAAGTACGAAGCCAATTGTCTGAACAGATACTTCTTGCCGCCTACATCATCTGGAACTTCCTCTACCTTCATATCCTTCTCCTCTACTAGCTCCAGACTAGTTGGAATAGGACCCGTCGTCATCACAATGCTAACCTTCCTGAACCGCTTTAAGCGTTGCTTATGTGTCTCCCCAAAGAGTTTCGCGGGATGTCCTATCTCCCGTAGCCTATTTATAAGCTCCTCATCCTCGATATCATCCACCACAGCCTCCTCGCTGACCTCTTTTATCAATTCCGGCAGCCCTAACTTCTTCCGTCTTGCACGCTCTTCCTCAGCCTCTTGTTCTTCCCTTCGCCGCCGCGACTCTTCGGCTAGCCTTCTACGCTTCTCTTCCCGCGCTTTATTTGCTTCTGCTTCCTCCTCTTCTCGTTTGCGTTTGTTTGCTAGTTTAGCTGCCTTCTCGGCCTCGATGGCGCGTTGCTCGGCGAGATATTTTGCCTTGCGTTCTGCCTCGATCTCGGATCGTTTCTTGTATTTCTGCGAAGATTCATCAGAGCCTGATCCTGACGTAGCCTTCGATATGGCATTCGACATTAGGGATGCGAAATCCATTGTGGCCAGAGGAACGTCAGGTCGTCGCAATTGCGAGGATATAGATCTTGATAAGCCAGGCAGTACGCCGGGTCTTGTCCGCCCCTCAGACAGGAGAGTGAGTATTCTAAGAGGGTGCTAATGATGATCAGATACCAATGTAAGCTTATAGAGTGTGAATATATCAATATTAAGAGTTTTTGTGGTGTTGTGTTCTTGACAAAATAAATTTCAGTTCGACATAAAGCAGCCGCTTGCGTTTGAGCTCCCCGCCTCAACATTCAAACCTTTGCGCCGGAGCTTGACAACAACGTCGCTCAACAAATGAAAATTGCATAAAACAGACTTTGAGTATCTCAAATAGACTCCTACGCCATGGCAACAGCTCCGGTCAAAATTGATCGCCAACAGCACACGCCGTTCCTCCTCAAGCTCTTCTATAAAACTGGTGGCTATCACAGGTAGGCTGGCTCAATCTCAGCCTTGTCCCAACTAACGAATTTTCCAGTGTCAGCGACTTCTCACCTCCTGCCGAGCTTCCCCCATTCATCCAGATATATACCTGGCCAACATGTACCCTCCGTGAACTCGCTCATCTCCTCACTACAGCCTTGCCCTCGCTCCTGCCAGAGCCAGCAATCGGCACGCGTCTTGCATTCCGCCTCATCTTTGCAGATACCCGTAGTTCAGCGCCCACACAAGGACCAGGTAGATATTCGTCAAGAGAGATTGGTAGTGTGGTGCTTGGAGATGGAGGACCAGGGATCTTGCCTGATGAGGAGGAAGCTGCTATTGTTGCTGGTGGGAGGATGACAGGTTCTTTGATGGGTGAGCCGGAAAAGACGTTGCAAGAGGTTAAGTTTGTGGTTGGAGACTATGTTACGTGTTCGATTTTACCGGCGCAGGCCAATGGACATGTTGCGCCATTGCCGAGTGGCCCTGTGAGAGGTCCTGCGGGATATGGAGCTGGGAGAGGGGACTATGGGTATGGTGGAAGGGGAGGCCCAAGAGATAGTGGTTTCGGATCTAGAGGGAGGGGAGGCTCTCGAGTAGGAGGATATGGGCAAGGAATTGGTGCTGGAGTACCTAACGGGGAGTGGAGGAGAGGGGAGAGAGTTCCTGAAGGACCTTCTGGAGGCAGGGGCAGAGGGTATGGTGGAGGCTTTGGAGGCGGCGGCCGGGGAAGCAGATGGTGAATGTGAAAGATGTATTACTATTTTGATGATGCGAAAAGCATTGATCAGTGGCAGTCTAGGTATTTTTTTCATGTACATATACTAATGTATACAATCAGAAAGCCCGGCCCCGGAGAGGCAGCATGCCAGCACTTTATCTGCATTCTAACAGGCAATTTGTATAGCATCCGCGGTCCTGTGGTCTGAGACATTGAATGCAAGAGCAGTTATTTTCCACGCGGTGTTGAGCCCTCTAAAAATTTAGCTATCAATGAGCGCCTATCTACGGGTTCTCAGATCCCCTTAAGCGCCTCAGATATGTGGCATGACATCAAATCGTCTAACAAAATGAAATTGCATGTTCTTATGGTCTTTCAATTTCTGGTTTCCATTCCCGGTATCTCCCTATGTACAAATATGATAACCCCGCGCATCTACCTATGCCAACAACGAATCACCCTTCCGCTTCCCCCTGTAATCGTATTTGCCCTGCCTCGCCGTTAGTATCTCCTCTGATGACGCTCAATTGAATGAACATACATCCTGGGTATATGAAATATACGTAATCAGTGCCGGGAAAGCAACCATATACGCGAATGTAATGCGTGCCGTCCGTCCAGTCCATCTAAAGTACTTGTGTCGATTGACATATACAGCTACAGGCTTGTCAGAACTAATTGCTCGATGCAAGCTAGGTATATCAGCGTGACGAACCGTTGAATTTGGCCAACGCGGGGTCCTGTTTAAGGGCTGGGGGATGAATTAGCATGTAGAATTGGGATTCGATAGTACAAAAAACTCACGGAGGTTGTGGTGGCCCGCCATTGTGATGTGTTCTGGCTAGTGCCGTGGATTTCTTGTGGTGAGAAGCTATTCAACTCAAGACCGACGATTGTGATGTTGAAGATGCTGGATGAAAGTTCCGCCGATCCGGGGCTGCCTTGGACCTCAGCTTCTTACGGCTCCAACTCCAATACAACTGCAGGGTCACAACTCGAGATATTTTCTACCGAAATCCTTACGAAGTGAAGGGCCTGATCTGCTAGGTGTAAATTTAGGTAATTTCTGAAGCATAATGCTCTGGTGCAGAGCTCAGTATTGATAACCTTCCGAGTGGAGAATGGACCTGTGAAGCCTCGGCTGGCCTTGATTCAAAGCGCTATGAAACCACCTAGCAGTTATCTCCTATGTTGCGCGTCGCCTTTTCTCTTACATCCTCTCATATTCATGTATTTTATCATCTGTCATACCATTCAGAATAATTAAGTTCATTACCTCTGCCCAATATGGCCTCCGTTGCAGCTGAACAGCCCAAAATAAAGCTCTATTGGTACGTCATCCTTGGTTCATACAGAACAATGATAGACTGGCATACCTTTTTTCCCCTCGAGTCGTGTGATCCCTTATAGAGATCCAATATATGTAGCAAGTTTCGACGAGAAATATCCCATTGGACATAAATATAATAAGCATTACAGTGTTAACCTTGATTAACCCGAAATAACAGGCTTGAGCAATCCCGCTCCCAACGAATTCTTTGGCTGCTCGAGGAGTTAAAGCTCCCATATGAGCTCGAGATCTTTCACCGAAACAAGGAGACCAAGCTCGCTCCTCCCGAGCTCAAGAAGGTTCATGCTTTGGGGAAATCTCCTGTGATCACAGTCACGCCTCCTGGTTCAACCGAATCCGTGACCATAGCTGAAAGTGCTTTCATCATTGAATATCTCCTGGAGCACTTCTCAAACGGGAGCACTTTATCTCCTACAAGATACCGTCCTGGTCAAGAAGGCAAGGTGGGCGGCGAAACGGAGGAATATCTACGGTTCAGATATTACATGCATTATGCTGAAGGAAGCCTTATGAGTCCGCTCTTGATTAGCCTGGTTGCTCACTGTAAGTTGCATGAGACACCACCGATCATGTCTATTTGACTGAATTGCCTCAGCAATCAAAACCTCATCGGTCCCCTTCTTCATCAAGCCTATCACCGGCGGCGTTGCGTCCAAGATCCAGACCAATTTCTTAGACCCTGTCTTCAAGAACCATTTTACGTTCCTCGAATCCCAGCTCGCCACATCTCCAGAGAACGGTCAGTATCTCTGTGGCCCAAGACTCACGGGTGCGGATATCGTCATGAGCTTTCCCATTATCGTGGCCAAAGGCCGCGCCGGCTTGACGGAAGAGAGGTATCCTAAGCTCTGGGCTTACGCTGCAAGGCTCGAAGAAGAAGAGGGTTATAAGAGAGCTGCGCAGAAGATTATTGAAATCGATGGAAAATTTGAGGCTTCATTCAAAATGTAGTTATTGGATTTGGTTTAAACATATGACGCCGCTATTAGCTTGGTATCAAAATCAGCTGATAGCGCAATAAATGTACATTTCTATACGAAGTTGCTCAGCTGTCTTCTTTCCTGGGTCGCAATGTGCTACACCAAATGACTCGTTGACCGTGGATCAGAAACTCAGAAGTTAAGACAAAGTAATAAAGTAGCTAGAAAATATCTTCCTACAGCACTTTGCAGTTCATGCAAAGGTTGAAACATGGAGAACCCTTAGTTCGCAGGTCAAAGTAGGCTCTCTTTGAAAGCACTAAATTACGAACTATAAGATAATTTAAGAAGGCGCTGAGTGGTCGACTCCTTTCTGCTTATTGAAATTGCATTTGGTAGTCGAGTAGGCTGTTCCGACTGGTTGTTTGCTGGATACACAAGTCGAGGCAGGCACTTGCTACAAAGAAACTAGGGTGATGAGATGTTATCAAGCTGGGATTCGGATTTGGTGACGGACAATATTTAGATTATCTCTACCTCCTCTGGGTATCAGCCTCGAGTGAATAGTACCTAAAGTTTTCAGAATGAGGTATTTGGTAAGAGGGCAAGACATCTGGATATGTGTTCCGAGCTTTGTCTTTGGACTTGCGCTGAGGTAGCAAAGTAGAGTACAGAGGTTCGGCTATTGAGGCTTTTATTTTGAAATTAAATGCAAGCCTAGATTTGAAGTTAATATATCAAGCTACAAGGTGTCATTGTTTCATTCATTGTTGTCACTTTGGTGTCAGCCGTGTGCTGGATCGATATTTATGTGCACCAATTTCACCAACACCCACAAGACATACTTGACAGGGCGCGGCAAAATGAGGTGCATTAATTTACAAGGACAATCAAAAGAGGAATGAGGCAACATGTCTGCTTCGAGCGAGACGTTGGAGAACAATGACTGATGTACTGTAGAAGAAAAGCATATGCAAAACGAGCTTGATCGAAGCAGGTGCGGTGGTTCATTCCCTGTAATCATATTCATAGGCCATTGTTCTTGCCGTTTTCGGCAAGTGTAGTTCGAGACGGATAACAGCCCCTTCGAGCTTGCCGTATGTGTAAAAGGCACAAGCCGATGAGTCGGCTCCAGGCAAGCCTGAACGCTCATGGTTTCTTAGTTCGGGACATGCTCTCGGCCAACCCCAACTTCATACCAGTATAGCACATCTGTTTGAGTCAATGACTGCAAGGAAATCTTTCGTTGGGTCCACTTGGTAAATGGATGAGCCAGTGCAATACTGGTGTGAGTTGAATCTTATCTTAGAATTGCTCTCTCGCCACATGCTTTAAGGTTGTCGGTGGTGTAGGACTGGTAGTAGCAGCTTCAGCCAACAATGGTTGCTCTATAGAAGTAGCATGAACGCTAGAGTCTTTTCAGAGCAATGTTGTCCGTGGCGCAAAAGTACTGCCCAAGGCAGCGCTTCGTCGCATTGTGACGATATATAAGATACTTGTATTGTGTTTATCTTCCCGACTGTTCCGAATGGAACCTTATGAGCGACTCAGAGAATCAGAATGGCTGGAAAGGCGTGGTATACCAGCTGGCGAATTGGAACGTGGCTACTCGGATGGATTCAAGGGGTTCGGTGTTGAAGCTTAACCTGCGATGAGAAGAAGTTGCTTGTTGGTGGTGCCCACCACTTGTCCAAGTCTGAAGTCATAATGCTCTCTTCGGTAGCATGACCTGATGGCGGTCATACCAAAGGTCAAAATTCGATGAGATCCACCAGTGACAACCTGACAGCCTTTGTATAGGAGTAGGAGGAGTGGTCGTCGGGACCAGGTGTATTGGACACCAAGTGGACCCGCCATCATTAGCTTTGACTTACTCTTTAAGTGCGCAATTACACAACGGCCTTGATGCGACGGGGTATATAATTAACCTTTCAAAGCGGGTACTAAGGAGCGCCTGTCGAACACTATCGATCACTGAAAATAAATTCATGAACGATGAACGAGCCACAAAGAAGATGCGAATATTGTACTTCAGCCAACAGTAAACAGCAAATTCTTTCAAGCCTTCAGAGCCGCCATCTTTGCCCAGAGGCGGGCGACAGGAAGAGATTGGCTTGCCTCCCTTTAAACATCAATGTTGCATTGAACCAATGGCAAGCATCGGTCCCTAACGGAGATTGGAGACTTTGAGTCAGTTGTTCTCGATCAGCGGTTCGCACCCTTTAAAAAGGTCAAATCCACCAGTTTCAAACTTATGGCATCATAGGCCAAGGGGGGCGGTCTTCTCATTTCTTTACCGAAATATGATTCCTTCTATCCTGGGAGCTTCAGGTGTAATTGTGATAGTCGGACAGAAAGGCAGAAAGCGGACTGCTTATCCTGCGGCTGGCAACCGCAAGATGAGCGCCTCGGTGACATTTGCTTCGATATTTTTATCGTTCTGAGAGAAAAGGTTACAATGATGGGCTGCTTGCTTACCACATAAGCTGTAGCATGTCGTGTACAACCCCATTGAATCAATTTTTGGATTTGGATATGGTTTCAATAATATAATGATAGGTAATAAGAATAAATAGCGCAGCATAATATCTTCCCCTCCTTTTCGGTGAAATCTTCCCAGATCGCCCCTTGGGTAGTGATGTTGGTGGTGGTTGTGGTGGACACGCCAACGTTTGCGGCTAAAATAAGCCTCAGGGGTACAATGGATATGAGTGGTAGGGGGGAACAGGAGTCAGGCTGGTGGTGACGGTTCCTGCATAAGCGAACCGAATTAGCCCCTGCGGCACTGAAGGGGGACTTATTTGGCGGCGCTCTTTCGGGGGTTCTTAGGATGCCCATCTTAAAGTAACAAGCACTTCTATGCCCGTCAATAGGTGGGATGGTTCCACAGGTAATCAACTTGAGGGACAGCGGCTAGCCTGTTCCTGGAAGGTTCTCCCTCTTTACTCCAGTTTGCCTCCAACCTGCCTTCCCCCCCTCCCCTGAAGATTACCTCTACTGTACAGTACTGTCGGTACTGTACCGCTAGGGGACTGGCTGCTAAGGGTGCATAGATCCTAGTGGATGGGTCTTCCTGAGAGATGAGGAGTTGGCCCGCCGGTGCTCTTTGCACTAGATTACTGGCCATATCGATTGTTGCTGTGGGCATGGGCGGATCTTCCCTGCTGTTGGCCTGTTTGTTAGCTGGTTCAACCTGGTGGTTTAATCTCCCAGAACACTTATAGCGAAGCGTCGCCCTCCATCACGGCTTCTTTTCTCTTCAGCCCAACAGCCCATCTTCACTGTTACTATACATTAATTTTGACTTCGGTCGTCCATTCTTTTACAGAAACCCACTACTTCAAACCGCTCTACAGCACCATCTCAATCACCTCCCAACACCAAAACAACCAAGTAAATCTTTCAAGATGCAATTCTCCGTTGTTACCGTTGCCCTCTTCGCTGGCGCCGCCATGGCTGTCAAGCAATCCACTATCTACCAGACTGAGGAGATCACCATCACCAGCTGTGCCCCAACTGGTAAATTCACTGATATCCCCACGATCTAGAATATCAGCTAACATGAGAAAAAGTCACCAACTGCCCTGCTGCCAGCACTGTCGTCAGCCTGACCAGCTACCCAGTTGTCAGCCCAACTGAGACCCCAGCTGGTCCATCATACCCAGTCTACACTCCATCCCCATCCTCGCACGCCAATGTCTCCGTGCCAGTCTACGTCCCATCATCCACCGCTGAGGGAGTAAAGACCACCCCCGTTCCAGTCTATCCAACTGGAACCCCAGCCGCTCCATCCTCATACTCCTTGAGCACCATCGAGATCTCCACCTGTGTGCCAACTGTGATCTACTCTACTGTCACCCTCTACCCAACCACCAGCCCGGTCCCAACCTATGCTCCAGCACCATCCTCTACCGGCACCATTGTTGTCCCAGGGAACGTCACCTACCCAACCGTGCCAGCGACCCCAAGCACCAGCGAGTTCGCCGGTGCCGCCAGCAGCATCAAGGGCTCCTTCGCCGTCGCTGCTGTCGCCGGTTTCGCCGCCTTCTTCCTATAAGTCATTTACCTCATCTAGACGCCTCTAGTAGGCTATGGCTTTTACGACATTTAAAAGAAGGGGATTGGAGCGCTTTTGCTTAGATACCTAGAGTTCTCACATTTGTGGGTTCTGCTATATACATGTAATTTCAATAATTCTGGGCATGGTCTTGCTGGCTTTGGTATGCATCATCCGGGGTTGGAGTCAATTATTTTTCGGGCTTGCATTTTTTGGTATCCAAAAAGGGTGTATGTTTTCGATCTTCCAATACCGGGATGGTGTAGCTTAGCATGAAAGCGTCTATCGAATTCAATTTCTGATAAACATTTATTTGACATTTCTTTTTCTGACCATTTTTGCTACATCCTGTTTGCCTCTCCAAGTGTGACATCGAATTCTCCCAGTTGTGAAGTCAATTGCAAGAGGGAAATTAATTCTGTTTCAAAACAGCGGAAGATTCGGACAATTGTTGAAACTGGAAGCGATAATCTCTCTAGTTTGGCGCGTGGTTTTCATGCGACCTGCGGCCGGAGATTACCTGCTCTGCAGATCTTTCTGAGCATTTCGATGACTGAACATCAGATGGGCACGAGGGATGGGCCTGAAACTGTGAAACGGGCTTTCATCGGAAGGTGCAAGAGTTGGAGGCTGTGTTAATAAACGGGCTTCCACATGCTGAGATGTTCATTAAAGATCGAGGTGGGACCTGGTCAAGGTATTTTAGATTCGCGTGAGTGCTTCAGATCAGGTTTCCTGGACTAGCTCGCAGAGTTTGACCTGACTGTTCTCAGTGAGCATTGAGCGCATTCAGCATCGCACAATTTGATTAACTTAGTAGAACTGACCAAACACTCATTCACTGACGACTGCTAACTTTTGGATCTTTATTCACAACCCCCTGTGGACGATAGATTGGCAAGCATGGTCAGAATCTTATTATCGTTGTACTCGCTCACGGCTCGAGAAGATATGCTGCCTTTTGTGATTGATACTTTCCGAAAACATGAAATAAGTTGAAACGTACAGATCAAGTCTCCAAGTCGGCGGAGCATTGAGATGACCGCTCATTCTAAGCGTATTAGATGCATCATAAGCAGTAGAATCTAAGCAATGCGACTGGTACGTGTCCAAAACCCCTCAATTCATATTGACGCTCAGCAAAAGCTGCAAGCTTGATATTCATGAGACACGCCAGCAGCAATACCGACTTCTAGTGGCTGTTTAACCAATAGTTATGGCGTCTGCTTTTTTGGCTCTGAGAACAAGAGACACAGCCGATTTGAATGAATTCGGGATTAGAAGTGGCTAACGAAACAATCTCCACGCAGTGAACAATACCCCTCCGCAAGTGAGTAGCAATGGCGACACATCAACAGTTGTCCAAAGGAAAATGCTGAACCAGCATTTTCCAGAAGCGACGCCAAAACTTTAAACTTCAATGAGTTTTGATACTTGACAGATATATTTGGACGTATTCCGTCTTCTCTTAGCGAATACGCGGAATACAGGACTTGTTTTGCACCTCACAGGGGGTTTTCCGCATTCAACCCTGTCAGCCACGCCTCGGTTTTCTAATTTGGTAGCAACAACATTGTCGGGACCAATGACATTGTTGCTAAGTATAAACTGTCTATTTGTACAATACACAGCAAGCCGTGAACCGCCAAAGGTATCGCTGTACAATTGTTTATTTTGGCTTTTTAGTTTTGGTTGCATTTCCAATGGCACGCGATATATACAGTAACGGTATGTGCGATTCCGAAAGGTCCGCGTAATCCACATACCCACGTCTTTTATTGATGTCATTTCAGCGTCGGTGCTGACATCTAGAGCTCCGTTTTAGTAAATTCTACCACCAAGCCTTCCAACTTGTCGCTGGTTCCAGGACCGCGTGCCCACCAAATCTTACAATATGTCGATACATGGGCATGCTAATTGGTTCACTGGCTATAATCCGGTCAATCCGTCTTTCTTTTCGTCCGAACGCGATAATTTCCGCCACATCCGCAACCAGTCCATCGACCCAACTCAGCCTCATAATCCTTTACCTCGCCGTAAACAAGGGTACCCAATTTTCATACATAAGCTCTACGTCTCATTGCGTGTGTGATGAATCATGACATGCGAGGAGAATAGAGACCATGTCATTCATAACAGGATACAGTCAGGCGTGAGGGACCTTCTATCTAACAGCCCAATGGCACTCTTTATTCCTATGCCTCCAGCGGAGGGGTCAGCGACCACGGAAGCTGATGATGTATACCCTTCCACCTTTGAGCCTCTGAGCGCAATGTCTACCTTTACCGACGAGGATGCGGAGTTGTTGATTGGACCTTCCATGAGTCGGGCAGCTAGCAGGCTCAAGTCACCCAAGACTCCTGCTGCCGAAAAACAAATTGCGTTGGAGGAAGCTATAGGATTTTTCGAGACTGATCCAGAGACGCCGCCGGCAGATGAAGATGGCCCAGAACGGGAGATGGGCTTCAAGAAGACCGAAATTTCAACAAATTTCGTAGCAGAGAGTTTGCATCAGGCGCATACCAGTGGTCTTTCTTTAGGCAATCTTCCACCAAAATCGGAAGCGGCAAAAACTCCTGATCTCCCAATAACACCTTGGCATGCTGGTCCAAAGCCTCTAATAGTGCCAGCGGAGGGGTCTAAATCATCACTGCAGGCCGTTTTTGCGACTACTAGAGAACGCAAAAGGACATTATCTGGAGGGGCAGATGCGTTGAGGAAATTACTGCCAAAGAACTTACCATCAATGGCACAAGTGGGAAACTATTTCACAACCGGAACATCAGGTTATATCCAGAAGGGGAAAGATTCAGGTTCCGCAAGTCCACAAAGGGACTCTGATCGAGGGGTTGCTACCCTATCACCGACCTCATCAACATATAAAGAACTAGCTCGGCCTCACTCGCCTCTCTTTCAATCTACTACTCCCCCTCCTCGCTATGAGTTGGGGAAACCACGGTCCATCCGGCGTGTGAATTCTGATGATTCCGTGCTTTACCACACGTTATCCAAAGCGTCCTCACTTGGAGATGATTCTATGTTCGAGAACCAGCGTGTTCAAGTGAATTCGAGAACCAAGGCAATACGAGATTCATTCCAGGATCGCTCTTCGTTCAGAATACCAAATATGCCCAGTCTCCCCAGTCTGCCAAATTTCAACTTCAACATGAATTTCTTGAACAATGAAAGCACCGCCATCAAGCCAAAATCAGAAGTGGGGACCGTGGATAAATTAACAAGCACAACCAGGAAACGGACAGTATCACTTTCGAATCCCGTGGTGGCACCTAGTATCATTGGAGCAGCTTTATTGAGCCCAAAGACCGCTTCTGACAACACTATACCACCGGAAAGCCCAGCGAAATTTTTAGATCGAGCTATCGAAGATCTTACTGGTGATGTTGTGATTATGGGCGGATACCGAGGCTCCGTCCTCCGGTCGAAAAAGACGGGTCGTCAAGTCTGGGCACCTGTCAAAATCGGTCTGAATATTCGAAAAGTGGACTTAGAAGTTGGGTTAGAGCCTGAGGATGAGGAGCGAATGGAGGAAACGATATATCCGTCTGGCATGTTGAAAAATATTGGCCCTGTAGATATATCAAGGAGGCTCTTCAAGCGATTAAATGCGACAGAAAATGCGCGTACTGGGAAGCTTAGGATCTGGGACTATGGATACGACTGGCGATTAAGCCCGCATTTGCTGAGCAGAAAGCTTACTAAATTTCTTGAACAGCTACCTTCTAACCGAGCATCTGGCAATGAAAAGGGAGCAATTGTCATTGCCCATAGTCTTGGTGGTCTAATTACTAGACATGTGGTCAATGCTCGACCCGAGTTATTCTCCGGGGTGATTTATGCAGGCGTTCCGCAGTCTTGTGTGAATATTCTTGGACCATTGAGAAATGGCGATGCAGTGCTATTAAGTTCAAGGATCCTGACCGCTCAGGTCAACTTCACACTACGAACGAGCTTCGTGCTGCTCCCAGAAGATGGCGCATGTTTCGTAGATATTAACACGAAGGAGAAATACCCTGTCGATTTTTTTGATATCGAAGACTGGATCAAATATCGGCTCTCGCCGTGTACAGACCCACCTCTTCCGCCATACTCGCAACGTAGCAGACTCGTTGGTAGTCTACTCAATCTCAATCTCTCTGGAAGTGTACTCAGCCTTTCCAAATCTGGCAAGAAATCCACTGGCTCCATCACCCCTCCACACACAGACTCAAACACCAGCAGTGATGCAGGCAGAGAAGCCTATCATCACACTCCGAGAACCACGCGAGCCGCAAACGTGATGCGTGATGCAGAGCATGGCAAAGATCGTACTTTGGCAGTACAGATGGGCAACTCAAACCCCGTAAATGTTAGCCAAAGCACAAACAGTTCCGTCTCAACGGCCGTCACCATCCCACGCGACAAGGCTATCGCCTACCTGCGACGCACACTCGTCGAGACAAAGCAGTTCAAGCAAGAGCTTCGTTTCCGGCCCGAGCATTCAGAGTCAAATAAATATCCACCCTTTGCTTTCATATACGGTAAAAGCATACCGACTTGTTGCGGTGCGAAGGTCGATGGTTTGGAGAGCATTCCATGCTCAGATGTGTATGATAATCTTGCCTTCGCGGCAGGCGATGGGGTTTGTCTTGCAAAAGAGGCGATGCTTCCGCCGGGATACCAGGCTGCGAACGGAGGACGTATTAGGAGTGAAAGAGGACATGTTACTTTATTGGGCGATTTGAATGCAGTTGGAAGAGCATTGGAAGCGGTAACTAAAGGTAGGGCAAAAGGAATTGGGCTGGGTAAATAGGAATGGAAAAATATGTAGATTATGACTTTATGGGTGGCTTTGTCAAACTTTTAGCGATGATACCATGGGCAGAATGCCTGGAATGAACGAAGAACAATGTTTTACCACCTGCGAACATAATGCACCTCTCCTTTGTGTTTATCGGACATGACCATGCAGGAAAGGGCACTCTCTTGTTTCCATCACTTCCATAAAACACTCCCATCATTCAAAAAGCTCGGCCCCATCATCAAACCACCCTTTCCACCTCTCATACTCCTCAGCCCTTCAATTACCCCTGGAAGTCTCCTACCCAACCTAACTTCCCAGCAGTGCAGCCTATGGTCTCTCCCTCTCCTCATACCCTAGCATAACCAATGCCACAAGAGCAGGGCTGATCTGTCTGAACGCCTCATACTCCGTTTCGCTAACAACGTCATCAGGCTTGGATGACAAAGACGCGTCCTTTGCCTCATCTTTCCAACGAGCAAGCGCTTACCTGGACGCAAGCACATGATTGTAGGAAATTCGACGATAAGGTTTCCCTGCCCGTCAGCAACCAGTATGGTTATGATATCTGGGTTGACTCTGCGTTGGGCATTGGGTTTAATGGCGTTGTTTGGTTGATCGTGAGGAAGACGGAGGTACTTCAAGCCATTCGAGGCATTCAATGTCTGGGATTCAGTGATGCATTTAAGCCTCAAATATGCCTATGATTTCGGTTACTTCTCGGGGGGGGGGGGGGGGACATCATTCTCAGAAAGGATTTCGATTACCTTGCTAGGACTAGGCTACAAATATATACGCTCGGTTAAACCTCCTGAATGTCTCTTATACCTGCTTTTCTATTTTATGGCCGCTCCTTACTAGAATACCTTGTCCTAACCCGGCCTCTTAAATGTAAATGGCGAGGAATTTTAGAATCTTCACAGGTACACCTCCCCAGAAAATCAGGCTTCGCTGGACGCAAGGAAAGCACGCCAGTGCCGTAAAGCATTGCTACTGCTGCTGCGTGCTGGATCTGTATGCAATGTACGTAAACTCTTGGTACATCGACGGGTTTGGTTAAGCGAGCGAAATAGGGGGCAACAAACTCCAAGACATAAGACTTGTTGGAAAACCAGAAAATTAGATCAGCGGACATGCTATCGTTAAATACTTGAAATAAATCCACTTCATGAGCTCAATTTTCTACTGTACAACACATGGTGCTGCTTTTCATGTTGACGCTTTGGGATTGGTGTAACATGTCAAGAAATATATTGCGGGTCTTAATAATCTGGCAGCATTGAGGTATTTTAACCATGGGACCATGGAAGATGGGTCACCGTTCTCGTATTGCTAACGGAAAGGTTAGAGCATAATATCGCTAATTGGTTTATTATGATAATTTATTACAATAAAACAAAGTTTTTTTTTATAATTTTTTTTAATTCACAACTTGTATACATATCTACACGTAACCACCATGTTAAACGCATGCCTGACTAGAGAAATATGACTAAGGATTTAATTTAACACATTGAAATGTTTTATACATAAAGCCAGTGAGCCCTGCTCCAAACTCAACGCATAAATCTGGAGACTTTGCCTGCAAAGCCCAATAATATGATCCATATCATCAAAAACTTGCCGAAGGAGGAGGTCCCAATTTCTTTTATCACACGGCCAACCAGTTCGAGGCAATGCCTCATTTTGATATTAGGCTGTGCAACACGTCTCAGCCGGAAAACACGTTTCGAGCGTGTCGTTGCCCCAGAAGAAAATCCAAAGAGTTAAGCTTCCCCGCATTATGCAGCTTTGAGAGGTTAATATTCCCGACGGATCCCTGGAGGCGCGGCTCAAACGTCCTCAGGCACCACTGACCTTTCGAAGAGTATAATCTGATATGAAGCTGTACTTGGCTTCTCTGATGAACTTCTTCCTTGCCAATGGCTTTGCAACTGCCGAAATGGGTCTACACGGGTGTCTATGTTTGAGCGAAGTGGCTGTGGTGTTGTGGCACATATATCTCTGTTGGTATACTTCATCCTGTCCCTCTACCTTGCGTGATCTTAAGCTAGTATCGAGCAATATTGCCCCATCCGGGAAATAGAGTCTGCTTGGAGTAATCTGCCGTTTGGAACTTTTAATAGATGTACGCGTCAATATTGGAAAACCTTTCCATATGACTAACGGCTGGAATGAGCCTTTCTCGTGTCGGCAACCTTTCATTGTCCTTCGCAGCTTTCTCTTTTACTATATTTTGTAGGAGCCCATAGCCTTAAGAGCCCATCCCCTCTGGATGCTCAGCAGCAGCATGCTCTTGTCTTCAATATTGGCATGCGCCTGTGCTACAGTAGCATCAGGTGCTACTTTCGCTCTGGGCCAGAAGTTTCAAATTATCTTGAATAGTATTCCAGATCTCTCAGCTGGCCCTTTGACACCGGATGCGGCTGTCTTCGATGTAGATGCGATCGATACCCCCGCAACAACAATTGCGGGACTCAAAGCTGCTGGTAGGATAGTAATCTGCTACTTTAGTGCCGGGACATATGAAGCATGGAGAGCAGACGCACCCAACTTTCAAGCCTCAGACCTTGGGAAAACGCTTCCGGAATGGCCTGACGAGAAATGGGCCAGAATTGGTAGCACAAATGTGAGGAGTATCATGACAAATCGAATAATAATGGCCTCGCAGAAGGGGTGCGACGCTATTGATCCTGATAATACAGGTATGGTCATCCCTGGGGAAATATTAAAGGGCGATGTGCCAATACAAAATCAGAGCTAATGCTAATCCGTACTTAGATGGTTGGGTACGTTTCTTTGGTTTGTTCCGCCGAAGCAAGGAAGGCATTTGAGCTCTGAAATAAGGATTCTATGCCATTATAAAAAGTCGCGCATTACTAACAGCGCCTAGCAAAACGACAATGGCCTATCGCTCCAACAGTCTGATGCCGTGAATTATATAAAGTTCCTCTCCACAACTGCCGCAAAATATGGTATGAAGACAGGACTCAAGAATTCTATAGGGATAATACCAGATGTCCTTGGAGTTGTGGATTTCGCAATCAATGAGCAGTGTTCTGTTATGATAGAGTGTGATAGATACGGCCCCTTTATCAATGCCGGGAAGCCAGTCTTCCATATTGAATACCCGGCTACAGTGCCAAATGTTTCCGCCGCAGATCGAACAGGCGTATGTACCAAGGACGGGAAGGAGCAGATGAGCACAGTACTAAAGTACCTTCTATTGGACGGGTGGGTCCAATATTGCGATGGGTCAATAGCAGAAACCCATACGACAGCTGGCATTCCAAATCCGCATTATAGTTCGAGACCTACCACTTCCAAGACAACCTCCACGTCAAAATCCACGTCAAAACCAACTACTACAGTAAGAACCACTACAAGGCCGACGACTAGCACTGCTTCTACGTCAAAGCCCACAACAACAAGTATTCCAGGGGGTGGGTCGGGATGTAAATCGAAACATTGGGATCAATGTGGAGGGAATGATTGGAAAGGGTGCACAGTTTGCGAGGTAATTCTCTTCCTATCTAATGTCTATATTACCTTCGTAGTACTTTCTACAAGTCTGGCTTCAACTACTGACCTATACAGGCTGGGTTTACGTGTAAAGCAGTATCGCCACCTTGGTACTATCAATGTCTCTGAGATCGTGCTTTCGATGGCATTTAGTCTATCAAGAAGCTCCTCTCATCTGATGCTTACCTAGAAAAATACACGCATTCTTTAAACAACTCTATTCCATAGAGCCCTGTGCGGCTTTATTTTCCATCGCTTTGTGAACTTGATGCTTTACAGTGCAATGCCAGTCGAGTGACTTGAGCTTGCCGACCCAGTCGACAGGCGCAGGCAACAACAGTCTAGCCGATCTCAATTCAAGCTCATATCATCACCGATTTCCCTCTGCATATACAGACCTCCCTGATTTTCTGCTGTGTATGGAAAATATGATAATCTGTCACAGCGTTTGCTAAGCGGGTCGGTTCGATGAGGCATTGCTATATTCTATCTATGTAAAATATATCTTTAGTATTGCTTCGAGAGGCAGACCAAGAAGAAGTCTCTGGATGCCCGCCTTACGAGTGATCGCTACTGATAAAGGCGAGTCTGACATGGGGTACTTAGTTTATCGAACGGTTGGCGCTCCGAGCCCAACATCCCACGGTTCGTCATGCTTGAAGCATGTTCCCTTAACAGATCACATTATGTTTTCGAGCTTGCAAACTATTGACTAACCGATTATATATTTCGTTTTTTTAAGATCGATTGCTTTTGTTTGGAGCACATATGGAAGCTTACCACGTAAGGCATATGTCGGCGTTTCAGGGGCACCCTCCTGCTTTATCCTGAGTATCATCTCATTGTCTTCTGGTTTCCGCGGACGCGCTTTCTCTTGGGCTGTAATATTGTCGACCGCATCTTGGAATGTACTACAATATTGTGAGGGGTTGCAGCCTCTGCGGATGTCTCCCTGTCGCCCGGCAGGGCATTCCTCATTCTCTCCTACCATCAGCTTCGAAATAGAAAGAAGTAATGGTGATTGGAAGTTAAAATCATATACATTCATCACTCCTCGTGAGGGAGGAAGTTCATATGATACCCACCGACTGGTTCAAACAGCAGTGCCGAACTGGTTGAAAACGACGGGAGAACTCATTCGATGGAGTTCCGAGACGCTAAAGCAGACTGCAATAATATTTTGTATGCACGAGAACGGAGACGAATGCATCCTATATCTTCCTCATGTTCAATGCCTTCTCAGCCTTCAAGACTTGAGGAGCTACTAAATGAGGTACTATTCAAAGTCGGAGATTATTTCGCGCAGATAGTGGAGATACAATTCCTATGCCTGAATTCCTATAACCTTTGATGGCAATTCTTGTTGCAATCCATCCAATCTTGCTATATGAAGCAAGGTGCCATTGACCGACAAGTGGAGCGCTATATAAATTCCTGTTGCCTAGGCAATTGATTTTGATTCGTCATATTGCATTTTAAATTCTCAAGAAGATACTTTCCGCATGGCCGGATGGTGTAGTTGGTTATCACGTCTGCTTAACACGCAGAAGGTCTTGGGATCGAACCCCAATCTGGTCATCCTTTTGCTCTTTAAAATAACGAGATTTTGCTTTTTTGAAGATGTTCATATGCATATGGTGCAAATTTTGAGTACTCGGGAGGATATTGCTTTTGTGTTTAGTTACCCTTTTCTCACAAACGCAAATATCTGTGCGAAAGTGGGTCGTGCGGAAAGAGCCGTCTCTCCCTGGTCGTTTTTGTTGCTTGTGGAAGTTACTTAATCTTTTAGATAAGGTTGTGGTTGATAAAATTTGTTGTCTATTTCTTGCTGGTAGCGATTATGATGTTCTTTCAGATACCGCCTTGTATATTTGAGCCAGTCCTTTCTTGAAAACTGCAGAAGGACTTAACCTATTCAAAGGGTTGCTGTAATCGTTCTAAGTCTTTGGATCAAAAGATTTTATTCGTCGATATGTCCAGTTTCACCAACACCGACTGAACTCCTCTTTTAACTTCATCATATTGATATCATGTCCCAAAATATGCCTCCAACCCCTAATCTGCGGAACCTAGATCTCCTTCACAAATCCCACCTCGACCAGGTTATCGAAAGGAATATTCATGTCCGCCATCTTAGTCCTGCTATTCTCTCGAATCCACAAGAATGCAAGTAATACAATCTTCCGAAAGATATTTGTTCCCTTCCTGATATTCATCTGCTCCTTGCCCATCACGTATACCGTCTGTGCTTCCGCGGCCCTTTTCAGAATAGCCGACTCTGAATCGACCCCTGGGGAGCGCGACCTCAATGAAGTATTCTCAGGAGCTGAAGCGTTGCTCTTGCTAATGAAAAGCATAAGCTGTTCGACAATCAAACGGCCAAGATCCGGACTCAAGATCATATCCATATACCCGTGACGAATGGTGAGTCTGTAACATCCCGGAATCGTCGTTCGCTGCATCACGTAACGCTCCTCTTCTGGAACCGTCGGCGTGGAGAGCGGACGCATGTGGAAGAAGATGATGATCTCAGGTCTGCAGCTGAACTTGCGGACGAACTGCGCAAAGACAATGGGCACATTATGGCCAACTTTATCGAAGAATATGCCAACCCCATTAACGGTTGAGATCGTGCCACCGCCAAAGGCAGCCGTGAGTTTGGTGTCACCTTGGCCCGTTGGAGGTGCAAGGAGGTGGCTTGGTTGAAAGCGGTCTTCTGCTTCGGCAGACCATTGCTTTTCCTTACCGAATCGCCAAATAACGAAGATAATGGACAAGATAGCCGCGAGGAGCAGGGTAAACCAGGCGCCTTTGGGGACTTTGGTGAGTGCTGAGCTGAGATACATTCCGTCAAGGGCAGCGTAAAAGTGGAAGACGAAGGCTACAACTAGAAAGTTGATTTTCCAAATAACGATCGCGACGAGTGCGACCATGCAAGTTGTGATAAATGTGACAAATATCACACAAACACCGTATGCGTTCCCAAGTCGTGTTGTCTGCCCAAATTAGATTTAACTTAGTGATACCTGGGGTTCAAGACATACATCACTGTAGACGGCGGTAACAACAACAGTCCCGATCATCAAAAGCCAATTGGCGAGAGGCATGTATATTTGACCATGGAACTTCTTCGAGGTGTGAACTGTTTTGATGTGTGGAAAGTAGGACATTGTCATGACTTGTGCCAGGAGCCTAGAATATAAGTCAATCACTAAACAGGAATATCGATCACGGAAAATAGCGAGGGTGGCTCACTGGAAACTAGCGGTGACTATAAACATGATATATTAGCAAGTATCAATGGAACCGGTAGATGGGCGTACTCATGGCTTGAGATGCCACAATGGCTGCCAGAATTGCAATGACCAGACTGAAGTAAAAAGTCCCAGGAATAACTGTGTTGAAGAATGGGTTCGTGAATGCCTCTTCAGTAGGATCTCGAGAGATGTATGCAGCTTGGCCGATGTATGCTAACAACAGGCAAGGGAAAGCGAAACAAAGCCAGGAAAGCTGGATTGCTCTTTTGTTAAAAGCGCCAAGATCTGCGAATAATGCTTCCACACCGGTGCTGTATAGAGTGAGTAAGAATGCCTCATGGAGCAACCCAAAGATATCTGTTTTGATCTTGAGAAAAGAGACCCCCGAAGGTCTAAATTCTGCACCAAGAAAATTCACTTACAATGCGAGTAGTAAGCCACCAAGCGACCTCCATCCTTCCTCACCATTTCTTATTAAATACTGAAAAGCATAATTAGGGTTGAACGCTCGCAGAACACTATGGTCGAACAGGGCGAGATTATAAATTCCGCAGCACATATTGAAAAGAAGCCATATCATAACAATTGGTGCGAATGTGGTTGCCAATTTTGTGGTTCCGAAAGGTTGAATGGCAAACAGTAGGACGAGGATCGTACAAGTAACGCCGATTATCGTCGCAGTACTAATATCTGGGGCTGCCACCTTGATACCTTGAATTGCGCCTAGGACAGATTGCGCTGGAGTCAAAACACCATCGCTACGATGTGTTACCGCAGTTCTATGAAATAAAAGGGAAGTTGAACTAACCTCATAACCATAGAAACACCAAATACTCCGAGGACTTTTAGAAAAACTCTAGCCGCCTTAGATTTCTCGATGAAGGACCGGACACCTTTGTTGACCGGCTTCAGGTCGCTGGTTAGGTGACGCTCCAATCTCAAAGATCCATTTAGAACATTGGGGTCACGCCTAACAATGTTTGCGTAGCGTGCCAGTAAGCTGTATAGTGCAAAGGTTCCTCCTTCGCCATCGTCCTGTATATCATGAAATTAGCTTCTCATCAACTGGGAGGTTTCATGTGCGGCGGCACACTCTCGTCCACCGATGGCGAGAACAAGTAGTTCACATACATCTGCTTCCAACACAATGAAGGCGTATTTGATGGATACCAAAAGGGTGAGAGTCCATATGATGATCGAAAGAGCGCCAACAAGATCTTGGTATGATGGTTGTGATGTAAAGGTTGAAGAAAATACATAGAGCGGGCTTGTGCCTATGTCACCGTATACTACACCAATGCTCTGGAATCCTAGATAGCACACAGTCCATGCTGAGAAGTTCTGCGATGATTAGTACTGTACCTTAATGATACATTTAATGTAGGAATAGGGTTTGCCACAAAAACAGCCCAATAAAAGATTGTACTAGCTGAGTGTACTACAAGAAACAATCTCACATACCTGCTTCTTCTTGCGATGTAGGTCGTCTTCAGCAGAAACACCTTCCGCTTCAAGATCAATCTCCTGGTACTTCTCAGAGAAGGACGCTGGGAGCTCTTTCTTTGCAGGGGATTCTACACCTGTAGAATTTACTTGAGCAGGATTATCTCCAAACCGAATTCGTTGAGTTTCATTAGAATCTGCCATGCCTGAGGATTCTGAGAAGCCGAAGCTTCGGAGCTTGAGTACTGATTGAAAATTCTAAGAAGACCACGGCCGAGAAGAGCACGCAACTTGTAAAAAAGTTTCAATAATGAAAGAGGAAAGAAGACAGCTACTTATCCTCGCTTGACAATAAACCTCTCTGGCGGCCTCAGACGAACGTGTTCAGCCTACCCCCACAGTCAAGCCGCCAACAGCTCGAACTACTATGAAAGTATAGCACAACCAGCATAATCCAGACTCGGACGGAATCACGACTCTGTGGGATTGAGGAAATCAACATGTGATTGCAGAGATAACGGTGATTGATGCTTATCCTCGAAACCAGATTCGAGGAGGCAAAAATCCCGCATCTTGAGAATGAATCGCTTATATGTGTCAAAAACGCCACAAAAATTTCCTTGTTCTGGCCGATGGCAGATAAAAAATAGGTTATTAAATGAGCCTGGGCTTTTATGTTGTAGACTACCTTCGGCATATGACTGAAGACATCAAACGTTGCTGGATGCTGGTTCTCTCATGTCAACAATATTTTTTGCTAGCCGGTCCTACAGATCAGCCTCCAGGGGCAATTGTGAAATTTTTTGGGCTAATGAAACCTGGTGCTTTAGTAGATTGAGACTAGTGGTTTAGCAGAATTGTTACCATCAAAATAAATGTTTGATTAAGCTCTAGAGCACTTACGCTAACGAAACTTTAAAAGGATGACCTTGTCATCAGTGAAAAAGGATACTTCCATACACTAGAGAGAATCATCAAACTGCAAAAAGAACAGATATCACTTTTGAAAGACAGCTCTGTGACAACTGGCACTTAACTTCGACTTTGAATAAGGATGTCCCGTCTTCGGCCCTTGATCTGCGTTTAAAATTGAATACTAGGATCTCTCCAAATTAACTAACGCTGGAGTATCAACACAACGTCCATAAAGCTTCATAAAACCCACCCACAGATCCGTGAACCTCTCTTACAGACGAAGCGCCAAAATATCAGCAGCAACGATCAGCATGCACATCCCTCCTTGGATGCATTGTCCCTTGGTCCTGTCAGATTAACCCTCGATTGATCCTCAGATCTAGCTGAAGCTGGAGTGGCGCCAGGACCTCGGGCCCCCTTCAACGACGTTTCTGGAATAGCATTCGCGATAGCTGTAAAAACGTCCGTAACGTTCGTGCCCAGCTTCGCACTGGTCTCGAAGAAAAGTAAACCCTCTTCCTCCGCATAAGATTTCGCCTCAGCTGTCGAAACCTTTCTGGCATCTCCATCCGCATCCTCTCCATCCGCAGTATCTTCTTCTCCATCATCTCCTAATGGAGTATTCGAACTTCCAGCTTCGTTTGTCAAGTCTAGTTTGTTGCCAACCAATGCGATAACAATACCTGGTGACGCCTGCCTTTGTAGTTCTGCGACCCAGTGCTTGGCTTTGACGAGAGATGTAGGTTTCGTGAGATCATATACAACCAAGGCTGATTGCGCATTCCGATAGTACATTGGGGCCAGAGATGCGAAGCGTTCCTGTCCTGCAGTATCCCATATTTCAAATTTGATTGTCCGTGTGGGGAGATTACATTTCTGGGTTAAGAAAGCAGCTGTAATCTGAATTAGTGATTTGAATACCTCGTGTTGGATGTCACCTACCTCCGATAGTTGGCTCCTTGTTCTCCTGGAAATCATTGTTCACAAATCGTAGAACGAGCGACGACTGAATTTTATTAGCATATAAAATCCTTAGCTCAGCACTCTCGAAGCCTACCTTTCCCACTGCTGCCTCACCAAGTAGAACCAGCTTCACACTCGAACTCGGCTTCGGTGCTGTCGAATCTGCCATCTTCGAACTTGTTCTTGTCGTTTGAGAGCTCTTCGGAAGGAAGTACTGATGGAAATATAGCTTGTGAGGAGTTTGAGGTAATGCCTGGAAATTAACGGCACAAGAAAGATTGTTTAGGTTACAGGATTGTTACTTCACGGCCATGACGAGCAATGCGGCAGGTCCATCACGTGAAGCTATCCATCCAGTGTACTAAACCTTATTCACACTAGCTCAGCCTTGCAGGGTCCATATTAATTTTTATTTTTCCTTGGGTGCTCAATTGTGGAAGAAAGCCCAGCTACGAATTTTTTAAATAGTAAAGAGTGAAAGCACTATGGCAAAACGGAAAGCGGAAATTCTGACTGAGGATCCATCTGCTGTCAGCAGTAAAAAAGTCAAACATGTCGAAATTACCAAACCAATCAAACCGTCCCTTCTGGACGATAGCGACTCTTGGTCCAGCGAGGATGATTCTGGAGGGGTTGATCTACAGGAGCCTGGCTTCAAAATCAACGAGGAGTATGCCAAGCGGTTTGAGCATAATAAGAAGCGGGAAGAGCTCCAGAGATGTTCGTCCATCTTCCCCATTTGGGCTAACAGATGTTAACATATATTAGTGGAGGAGAAATTCAACAAGTCTGCTAAGCCAATAAAGGCCCAATATGGCGACAAGTATGACGATGATTCTGAGGACTCGGATGATACTGATGAGGATGATGAGGGAATTCTCGCGACGGAGGCTTTGGACGCTGAGATTTCTGCGACACTTCAAGCTATTCGCGCGAAGGATCCTCGGGTATATGACGAGAAAGTTACATTTTATGCCCCAATAGAGGAGAATGGTGGTGCCGAAAGACCGTCTACTACGAAGCAGAAACCGATATTTCTAAACGATTACCACCGAGAGAACCTCTTGAAGGGACATATTGGGGCAGACGAAGAAGAGGATGATGCTCCAAAGACTTTTGTTCAGGAACAAGCAGATCTCAAGAGGAATATTACCAAAGAGATCCATGCCGCAGCCGATAATGTCTCCGATGATAGCGAAGATGATGACGGAGGGTTTCTCAAACCAAAATCGAGACCAGAGGCTTCCAATCAAGGAGTACACCCAATGCGTGCCGCTAAAGTCAAGGTGGACGTTAAAGTCGCTGACAAGGATCCAGAGACATTTCTCTCAAATTTCATGGCAGCTCGTGCTTGGCTTCCCACTGACGAAGCACGCTTCGAGCCTTTAATATCAGACGATGATGAGGAGGTCGAGAGAGCAGAGAAATTTGAGGCGGCTTATAATCTCCGGTTTGAGGATCCAAAAGGTAGCAATGAGATGCTAAAGTCCTACGCGAGAGATATTGCTGCAGCGAAGTCAGTGCGTCGTGAGGAACCAAATAGTAGGAAGAAGCAGCGAGATGCTCGGCGAGAGAAGAAGGAAGCTGAGCACACGGAAAGAGAGCAAGAGAAGGCGCAATTAAGGAAATTGAAGATTGAGGAGATGGAAGAGAAGCTCAAAAAGATAAAGCAGGCAGCAGGTTTGAGAGGCAAAACTCTTCAACTAGATGAGTGGACGAAGTTCTTGGATGATGGTTATGATGATGATAAATGGGATATAGAGTTCTCCAAACATTTTGGGGAAGACTATTATGCACAGCAAGAAGGTGCCTCTGAAAGTGAAGACGAAGAGGATCAAACTAAGAGAAAGAAGAAGGTCAAGAAGCCGAAGTGGGATGATGATATCGATATTAAAGACCTCATTCCGGATTTTGTCGAGGAAGAGCAATTACAGAACGATCCCAACTTTGCATTATCCGACAACGGAGAAGACGATCAGGATAGTGAAGAACCAAAGCCGAAGTCAAGTAAAGATCGCCAGAAAGAAAAAGAAGCCAAGAAAAGGGCAGCACGAATTGAGCGGAAACACATTGAAGACCTCGTCGACAGCCGTCTCGAGCTTGACATGCCCATGAAATCACAAAAAGCCACATTCCGCTACCGCGAGACATCTCCTAAGTCATTCGGGTTAACAGCAAAGGATATATTGATGGCGAGCGACAGTAAGTTAAATGAATTTGCGGGACTAAAGAAGATTGCCAGTTTTAGGGATCCTGAGAAAAAAAGGAAGGATAAGAAGTTTCTGGGGAAGAAGGCGAGGCTGAGAGAGTGGAGGAAGGAGACTTTTGGGAATGAGGACGGGCCGGAGATTGTGATTGGAGAAAGGGTGACCGAAGCAGATGTTGGTGATGGCGTTGATATTGTGGAGGGCAGGAAGAAGAGGAGGTCGAGAAAAAATAAGACGAAGATGGAAGCCTGACTATGTTAAAGGGATAATGTAGGGAAATGTAAAACTATCTCTGCATGAATTTCCACAAAGTAGGCTGAAAGATAACCTTTTAATATCTTGGATAATGTGTGGAAGTGTATTAACCAGCCGATGCCATAATCTACTGATGTGCGTTAAGTATCGATTCAAAGTTTCCAAGAATATTACGATGCTTCGAATTTCATATATTATTTCTACATTCTGTACATTATATTAATTCCTTCGTCTTACACGCCTGGCATTCCAATGATGCTTCTGAAGCCTGGTACTATCCGTGGTAAGAAATATACAATGAATATTCCACTCAGCGCAACTGTAAGGCCAGTGAACTATATAAATATCAGCATCCGGTTTGAAGCTTAAACCATCAACTTTGGATAAGGGCATACCTTTTCAAACCAAGTATGGAAATAAGCGGCTGTCATTAGCAGCATATAGACACTCAATGTTGCAACGCCCAGTACCCCTTTCGCAGCAAAAGTCCACTCCCCGCTTCTTTCCAATATACTCTCCGGCTGCGCCTCCACAAATGCACTCTTAACGGCGCCATCTGCCATGACTACAGTCCGTTCCTCTCTTGTCCTCGCATCTCTCCATACCACATTTAGCACCTCTTCTAACAAGAACATGCTTCCCAACACTAGCAAGAAGACGTGCCCAGAGATATCATGCCCGCCTTTCCACTTCCCACCTGCGGCTTTGCATGCTAAGCCAGTCAAAAATTGTTCCGCAGAACCCATCTTCACCACTCCCGCGTCCGCCAGTTCCACGAGCTCACATTTCCCGCCCGTAAGCAAAAATCCCCGATCAATTATTGCGGGGCCAAAAAACCACTGCGTGATAAATATCCACCACGCCGTCAAGATTCCCCATCTCAGCGCTCCTTTTATACGCTTTGTCGTGAGTTGAAGTGAAGGTCCTGTGGAAGGGTGGGTGAACAGAAAAAAGAAGTAGCTGAAGGTAACCCATGCCCAACCTTTTTTCACAAACAGAACATTGAAGAGATTGGTCTTTTTTGCAAAGTAGGACGGCGCAGTGTTCGCATAGTGGGACTGTGTGGCAGCGTTGTAAGGCGAGCTGCGCGTAGCGGGATCAAGGAGCCCGAAGAGGGTACCTATTATTAAGGTTGCCGGATATATCGACAAAAGACCTGTTTCCAAGGTGGTTGGCAGAAAAGGCGATCTCCTAGATGGCATTTTCGGAGTGGATGTTGGTGTTGAGGTTGTAAAAGTGTTATTTGCCTCTGGAATTGAAGAAGATTGAGCTGTTTGGTTCTGGACTCTTTGTGAGCGTCGAGGTGTCACAGACGGTGAGTCCATTTGATTGTATGTTATAACATGAGGATTCTAGAGCTAGATTGAATAGAGGTATCGTGAAGAAGTGGCAAAGCAATGTTGTCGAGGACAGATGTTCCCGTGTTGGAGGAATTTTGCTTTCAAGTAGCTCGATGACGTTGCGGAAAAGTGCCCTGCCTTGCCAAGACCTCCAGCCTCGGGGCATAACAAACCACGCGATATAACCGCTCCCCACATTTTGGCACAACGCTGGCTAAATTCGATGGTACGACTGCTGACCCGACTTTGCACGAAGCTATTGTTTATAAACAAAAAAATTAATTCAGCCGCTTATAGAGCTTGGAGCAGCCTTTCGCTTTAAAAAAACACCATGGTTTCAACTCGAGGCCACCCCCAAGAATTCGCCGAACCTGACTTGGCGTCATCGAAGTCTAGTCCAACTAATCGTAAGGACGTCATACGCAGCCACAAATGGGCCCACACTCCATCGAATCTGACACTCATATGGCTCTTTATCTCGCTGCCTTTGGTTGTATGGGACGCCGGTTATGTTTTGCTACGACCTCATAGCATGCCTGGCGGAAAATACCATTGGCCTCTCTGGCAGCCATATGAATTGTATGGACGAGTGGACTACATATATGGATGGAAAGCGTTTAACGCCAAGAATGGATTCACAGCCGCACAAACCTCATTGAATGTCGTTGAGACATTGATGTATATATATTATCTATACATTGTATTTGTGCATGGCAAATCGTCAGTGGCGCCCGGCCGAGGTGTTCCAGACGTATCAAAGGTTGGCTTTTTGGGCCAGCAACGCTCTGTGAGTGGTCCAGCAGGCATACTCGCATTACTGGTGGTGTACAGTGCTGCCGTTATGACCCTCAGCAAGACAGCTCTATACTGTTAGTTTGTTCTTGACTTACTAAAGTTCCTCATTGACTTATACCAGGGGCAAACGAGTACTATTCTGGCTTTGACAATATCGGCCACAACAATGCCAGGGATCTGCTTTTCTTGTGGATCATTCCAAAGTAAGTTGATATGAAGAATCTGCGAATGAAGCTTACTCTTTCAGTGGTGCCTGGCTCGTCCTTCCCGCCTATATTATCTATGTGGCTGGAAGTGAGATATCTCAAGGTCTCTTGGCTTCTGCTGGGGCACCCGTCAATTCATCTGAGGAGAAGTCCTCTGGGAAAGCAGAGTAATGGAATGCCAATCGTGTTCCAGGGGCAAAATAGTTTTGAAAGCTTTATATGGTCTGGAAAACCATATTCTGTTTGGCGTAAATCCTCTTGTATTCATATCAATAAATTTAAACTGTACCTTATAGTCTTGAACAGCAAGTCAGAAGGTAGTGCTGCTTCTAGAAATATTGTTTATCATATTCCTGATAGTGCTTGCAAGTTTGCAGTCACTGTTCTTAACCTTATACGTGAGAAGTTGAGCTGACAGGCCAACAGGGAAGTATTTTAAGAGAATATCTACATTAAGTGGCGTGACCCAATTAAGTAGTGTGATTTCTCAGCATTGGCCCCCAATTCGTTTCTGGTGTACAGTCTTGTTTTTAGGAGCTTCCGTCTTGTACCTGCCATAAATAGAACCTTGCTAGTTTAGAAGGGTGTGGATTTGAGTTCGAGCTTTGGACACAGGACTTGTTGCCTCAGGCTTTAGTGATATTAAAAATAATAAAAAACATGTGACACAAAACAGCTTGCCTTCATGGCGCAGTGGTAACGCGTCGGTATGTTCTGAGCACATTTCGTAACCTATTCATTACTAACATTATCTAGCACTTGTATGAGTGTTGCACCACTCTTCGTAAATGCGAAGATCCCTAGTTCAATTCTGGGTGAAGGCAATGATTTTTTATATTTTGGACTTGTTTTTAAATGCAAAATTATCGATTCAGCCGCTGTTCATTCATTCATTCACTATTACACAAGTTGTTGTAATACTATTTTATGGCGGTGGGATTGTGTGTGCTATTGAACAGTGTTTACGCTAAGTCAATAAGCGAGTAGCTTATAGGGGTAGGAAGCGCAACCCAGTCACCCAGTGTGAGTTTTATCCTCACAATGTAATTAAATTTCACATGTCGAAGTAATTCTAGCAAAGCTCTGGTGAATTGCTGAAATCTTTTGGCACTTTGCTAATCCTCACAACTCCTCTGAGATATTTTGAAAGTGGGCCATGGAACACTAATACATTTCAGTTTACGTGATCATTGATATCTCTCACTTCTAACATGATTGCCTTGTTTCTCAACTTACCTCACCCGCATATTATTCTCACTGCGGCGGCCTGGTCGGAGCCATTTAGGGTCTTCATTGACCTTTGTGGAAGGCATGGGCAGCTCGTGAAAGCGAGACATTGGTCTGAAGTTACTAGCCAATGAGCAAGCGGCAGAATCACGATTCAGTAAGCCTGTGCATGAGAGGGTAGATAGGTCCATGCGTTGAACATTTTTCATTACCTACGTATGGCATCATTGCAAAATTTAAGGCAATGCCACACATGAGAAGGAATATTTGAAGCTTTCTTGTTGCTCACGGTTAGTTAACGCCAAGACTTCTCAGGATAAGTTGGTTGTAGAATTGACCTGAATGCACTTGTATCTGATGAGATTACTGTATGAAAACATCATCTGCTTTTAAGATATCCTTAATATATATATCGTACATTAGCCATATTTCGTACCGCCTCTCATCTTCGACTCGTTGTTCTCGTCTCACGACTCGTACTCAATCAAGTGCCAAGCTTCCTCCCACTCCAGAGCAATGGTTGAGCATTGTTAGCTTCCCGTCGGATGACCAAGTCAGGAACAGCTTCCAGGCCATGTGCGCGTACTTCAGCCTCGAGGAGCGCCATGCTGACGATTGGATTCTCGCCTACCACACCCAATACTCTTTCCCTCCCCGCCGCACTTTTTGTTTTTCCATCGGACCGCTTGTGCCACCTCCATACCAACACTGAACACTCCAGTCAGACAAAGATATATAGTGGTTCTCTCCTAACCTTTTCACCATCGGGGAATGTTATGGCTTAACCGCCCATCCTGATCCTAACACAGATACATATGGTATCGATATGCTGCTATGAGAAAGTAATAAGTGTCTGCAGAGGCAGGTAAGGGATGAATGGTGAAAGGCTTGGCTTCGGCTGGTCCGTCTCGGTCCACCTTTTTTTGTTTGCAGGCTGCAGAAAATAAGGGCCGTTTCTGGTTGCATGCTCAGCATCTTTACCTTTCCCCCCCAGGCCGCCTTGCATCTCCTTGCATCAATTCTTCCCGGATAAAGAAGTTGAATGACAAGAGAGAGTGAGCTATAGGTTGTCTTTTGGGTCGGCCTCATCCTAGCACAAGAGTGGCTGCATCAAGGGTTCACTGTCGGACTCACTAAAAAAATACCCCAGGGGGAATTCCTCCTGCTTCTTTCTTTCACATCGATATCTCATCATCATCATCATCGTCCTCCTTTGCCCTTCATCTCCTTCCTCTCGATCCCCATTCACTTTCGGGATACTGTCGCGTGCCTGTTGACAGGTGATGCTGAAGTGAGACCTTTCTTCGACCCCTCCAAAGCCACGATAAGGACCCCTACAATCGATAACAACCCCCTGTATCCCACTCTGAATCACGCCAAATGTCTGGCATATGACCTTTCTATGTGCGATACTCCATTGAAATCTAAGATATCTCGAATTTCTTTATCGATGTTCGCAAATATTCGCAAAACATAGATGTATGTGGTGTCCCAACGTTGGGGACTGTCAGAGTTAGGGCATTCTTACAGCGCAACCATCCGCATATCCTACTACCTGCTTATTTGTCTGACTATACGCGCCTCTTAGGCAGTAAACAACAATCCCACGGTGCCCTGGGCAATTAAGATCCAGATTCTTTCCTTTGCGGAGTATCTTTATCTAGCTTATTGCTGTTGGGATTCTGGTAGGAACCTTACAGCAACTGCGGAACAGATATTTCTATGGGGTTTACCCCGCCCTTCGAAGACGCCGAGAAGATCCTCCCATCACCTCATATCAGCGACTTTTGATCGGGCATTGAGTAGCAGAGCTACGTCGATTTATTAGTGATGGCTAGCTCTGTGGCAGAGATCAGTCCTATGGCGGCGGACAGCGAGGACATACCGATCGAGCATTCCGCAGCCATCCCTATCGAGCAGCCAGCAAAGCTCAAAGGACGAGCGAAGCTCTTACATAACCTCCAACGAATTTCCTCATCTCCATCTCTCGCACAGCTGAGTCGAAAAAGAGCAGTAAGCAACCCATACACTGTTGGCAGCACCCGAAGCACATTATCGTGCGTTAGTTTGGCATCTCCAAGCTCTCCTCGAAACTATGACAATTCCTACTCGTCCCAGTGGTCCAACGGTGGATACTCCACTGCTCCTACTTCTGCACCAGGTACACCTGGACTAGAAAGCCCATTATTCGATGGCTCGAATAATCGAGTTGTGATACGGAAGGTAGAACATGGAGATTTTTCACAAGGAACATCGGCTTCAACAAGTCCGCTCCCATCCGATATAAAGGTCATGGCACGAGGAGGACAATCTCCCTTCTTGGCTCATTCAGTCATGCCTGAAATTCAGGAAGATTATTTTTCAATGCCAGTCGCACAAGCAAAGCGAGTAAGACGTCTAAACTTCGATTTCTGGGGGGAGATGCCGAATGAAATCAAGTTGGCTATATTCTCTTTCTTGAAACCAAAGGAACTCATCCGAATCTCAATTGTGAGCAAGCACTTTCACAAAGTTTGTTTCGATGGTCAACTATGGACGCGCTTTGACGCCTCGAAATTTCATATGGAGATACCGGCTGAATCTCTTGCAAAAATCATTGTCTCAGCTGGACCATTCGTTAAAGATTTAAATTTGCGAGGATGTGTGCAAGTGGAACACTACAAGCGGGCGGAGATCGTGGTGAAAGCTTGCGAGAATCTTATCATGGCAACACTCGAGGGGTGTAAAAATTTGCAAAGATCTACACTACATAACCTCCTGAAGTCTAACGGCAGGTTGGCTCATTTGAATCTTACAGGATTGTCAACAGTCACAAATCAGACTTGCCGGATCATTGCCAAGTCCTGCCCATCGCTGGAAGTTTTCAATGTCTCGTGGTGTGACCGCATGGATGCTCAGGGCATCAAGTATGTTATTCTCGGCTGCCCCAGATTGAGAGATGTTCGAGCTGGTGAAGTCAAAGGATTTGGAGACAAGCACCGAGATGTCGCTCAAGCCTTATTCGAGACCAATGGGCTGGAGAGACTCGAACTTCCAGGCTCCGATATCAGCGATCACAGTCTGCAGACCCTAATATCTGGAATGGATCCCGAAATTGATATTTTGACTGATCTTCCAATGGTACCCGCCCGGAAATTACGATTCCTCAATCTTAGTCGCTGCAGTCGCCTCACGACCGTAGGTGTAAAAAGCATAGCACATAATGTTCCAGACCTCGAAGCTCTACAACTCAGCGGCTGCACTTCCCTTACAGACGCCGCTATCTCTGGCATCCTAGCCACAGCTCCTCGTCTCACCCATCTGGATATCGAAGACCTGGCTGAGCTAACCAACGCATTGTTCATTGAGCACCTCGCTAAAGCCCCGTGCGCACCAACTCTCGAGCACTTCTCGATCAGCTACTGCGAGAATGTCGGCGATACGGGCATCCTCCCTGCAATCCACGCCTGCAGCTCCCTCCGCAGCGTCAAGCTAGACAACACCCGAATCGGTGACCTCGTCCTCGCAGAAGCTGCATCAATGGTCCGTTCCCGCTCCTCGCGCACCTCCTCGCCACATACCCGTCCTCTTGTCGGACTGCGCATGGAGGTGTACGACTGCCAAAATGTGACCTGGACCGGTATTCGCGAGGTCCTTTCCAGAAATGCAGAGGTGAGGAAGCCATCTGGTGGAGAAGCTACGTATCCGACTGAGATCATCGAATTGAAGTGTTTCTATGGCTGGCAAGACACCGTACGCGAGCACCAAAAGCGTGTATTGAGGGGCGATCTCCCAGCCGCAGGCAGACTGGAGAGGAAGTGGGCAGAATATATGATGGCGAATGAAGAAGCTGGTGCTGGCGGTGCGGGTGTGAGGCGGAGGAGGAGGCGCGCCAGGGAGGCGCAGATGTTGCATGCCGACGAGGAAGAGGGAGGGATGGGGATGGGCGGTGTCGGAAGACGAAGGAGGGCACGAAGTAGTGGATGTGCAATCATGTGAACATTTGTTAAGGTGGTATGGTATGATATGAATTTTACGAGCGATAGGCATTACGGACATATGGGATGGCGCTCGGTTTGAGGGTTTTGGGCACCAGGTAGAGGGTTGAGTGTTTTGGGTTGGGATGCACTTGGTTGAGAATGAAACATGGACAACAGAGTCCTTTTATTTTGTGATTTATTCATATGTCTATACATACAATCACAAACTACTCCATCACATAAATTGTGCTTGAGCGACTGTAATCTTGTGTCATTCAAGAAATTTCCTAGATTCAGAGTGCTTAAAATCCACATCAAAGAAGAAGCGCATGATTTAACTGCTTTATTTCTGTAATTAGAGTTGGGTGCTGCGGCAAATGGCTGATGAGAAGTTTTGCTAGTGAAAAATATAGTGATAACGACGACGAAGAGGTGAGCAGACACGCGCTTCCAGGGCGTGTCATTAAGATGACTACGCTGATCGCCTTTTGCCCAAAGTGGAATGTCCATGAATGTAAGGCCATAAAACCCCAAAACTGAGATTGTTCCCGTTCTATTATTAGCTGTGGCTTTTGAAACGCTTCCGGAGCTATTTGGCACAAATATGGCAGATAGTTTTGTGAGAAATTCAATAGAGAATCCAAAGCCCAGCATTGCATGCAGCATGTGCTAGCGCTTCGTTTCTCCGCATTATTGCTTTCCGAAGTTGAATGTCTGAAAACCACTCCACGCACTTAATTTCTATCTCTGGAGTTGTAAAAGTTTTGCCTCTCTGCCGAAAGCAACCCAACTGAAAGAGCACACTGTCTTTGATTACGCTGCCCGGATTATCAGAGTAAGCCAATGTCGGACGCTATTTGAATTTTTGGCCAATATTCGAACATTCTCGACATTCGCAAGGTTGGAGATGATCCTGGCGATATTCTCTATTTGAAACAAGTCGAGCTTGGTGATGCTGAAATAGAGCCGGCGAACCGTTGCATTATGCACTGTTCTTGGAAAGGATCATTGAAAGACGATGCTCAACCAGTCCCAGCGACAGTTCACTTGGGCTTAAGTATAGCGTATCAACACTTGAGTCGAAATAGATGGGGGCACAATTTCTTGGGTTACGAGGTAGGACTTGATACATTTTAAGGCTCTCTTCTCGAGACTCTCTGCAGGTTCTTAAAATGGCTGGCGTTGGAGTATATGCAACCAGACTCCTGCCGTGTGCTTTCCTCTTTGCACCGACGTTGGCGGAGGCGATGTCAGCGACAAGATCAGCCTCAGCGATCTGTGGTCCAGGGTGTGCTGCAGCTCAGGTCTCGAGACGGAGCTTTGGGGGCCGAGAGAAGAGCAGGAAGGTCCCGAGGATACCATTCTTAGTAGAGGCTATGGCAATTTCGTTGATTCCAGCAGTGCTTGCAGTAGGCTTCAATACATTCACGTTCATTGTGACGTCCTTGACAGAGGTAGCTGAGGTACTGTAACGTTGTGAGTGGTTCCATATATACCTACAGTACTTTCAGAGTCATGATTTATTGCCAGCAGGAACCGCTTAGATTGAGGTGCCATTGTGGGTGACGATGAGCTCGAAGTGATTAGTAGTTGTGCTAATACGTTGACGGGGAACGAAATATATAGTGTTTGTGGCAGACAGGAAGATATGGATGTGGAGGCTGGTTAGAAGCTAGTAATGACTTTTTGAATTCAGCGCAATAGTAGGCAGATTCTGTGCTATTGCTTTAGCTTTGAGATGAAGCAAAATGTTGTTAGTATATCTCGAGCTGGTAGTTCGGTTTAGACTGATATTCAAGTCAAAGAAGTCAAGTACGATTTATAGACAAGATTCTTTCTCCCTTATAGGCTCCAGTGTGACAGACTCTAAAACTGATAGGCAAGCAAAAAAGGAGAAGAAGATTCTAGTGATTTTGTTTTGCTTGAAATTCATATATTAGAAACTCTGCGTGATGTAGCTAATTACCAGAGGCTAAGAGTCATGACAAAGTATTGATAGTTGCTTAAGCGCCACTACACATGCTAGCGCTATCGGTATTCTGTTGTTATTCTTCTAACATATTCAATGTTGTTACTTCTTACTTCATCCTCATGAGCCCCCTCTAGGGCTATGAACATTTCAGTCCTGCTCTAGGACAGCTCTTAAAAGCCCTGAAGCTATAAGCGTAGCGAGTTTAAACAAGCTTTTGATTTTTCGACTAGGCGTAGAAACACTAACACGTGTATTGTTTTACACAAGGCATTCTGGGGAGCTTTGACAAAAAAGGCAGAGCGCATTAATCACTAACTCCCTTTCCATGAAGAACTACTCAGCTTCTTTCACTGTTTGATCACACACATTCTAGGTTTGTTTGAGTATGGATTCTGAGACTTTCTACAAATCATATGAAAAGCTGAGCTGTAGAGGGTTGTATTTGGGCATGAGAATTTACCTATCGAGAGTTTTCGAATCAGGTGGTGACTAAAGCTCCCAAGCGTGAATCCAACAAAGAGAATAACATTTGACTATCACGTTTGTCACACTAGCAGATGATTAACAGATTGAAGCGTTTACGAATTCTTATAAGCGTACGTTTTTCTCAGACGTTTATCTCCTAACAAATTCTAAGTCAAGACATCTTTTCACGTAGGACAATTCCAAGATAAAAGCGATATCAAGCTCGCTATTTATTATATATGTTAAGACTCGCAAACGCAATCATGCATTTCACAAAGATCTGCCTTTCCATCCTCACTCTCACATCGACTATGATCAGCTCCATCAGCGCAAGTCCTATCACTGTCAATAGCAATATTGGGGCAGGTAATGAGCCTGTAGCTGCAACCTTAAGTGAATATCTTGACTCGTCCAACTTCACTCATGGCCTGATCCATTCTCGACTTCCTGTAATTTGCTCATTTTCCACTTTGAATCAGAATTATACTAAAATACCTTTTGTAGGCCCCTCCTGCGATCTGTGACCAAGTTGAGGGAGAATATTGCGAGGCAGATGATGTCACCAAAGGTATAAAATTTCTTCTGGAAAAAGGAGTAGACCGCAAGGACTGTGACTGTGGTCCCAAATTTTGTCGTCGTCTTACTTGCAATGACGGCGCTTCAATTTTTGTTTGCAATAATGTAGGTGCCCCATGTTCGCTTCGAGGCATGTATTAACCAGTCTCTTAGAATGACTATGGTATTGGAGTCAGCTGTCGCACTGCTTCAGACTATGCACAGGATATCAATGACAGGTGCAGGCGTCGCATGAACGGCAAAGATTGGGTCAAAGGCCAATATTTTGACACAGCTGGTTGGAACGTCGTTGTCCGAGACGACAAGTGCTAAAAAAATCAAATCAAATTTGGTAGATTGGTTGGAAGAGACTCTATTTTGCATGGCTTTTAACATTATTGGGTGGCAGAACGTCGAGAAAAGGAATTTTAAATGGTATTCTTGTTTGAAATAAATTGGTAGGAGGGAGTTGATACATGATAATTCAAACACATAGATCCATCATTCGAACAGTTTCGAGTCCCATAATACGTTATGCTTTCTTGACCTGTGACAGCAAAATTGAATAGTCTATACAAGCGTTAAACACTTGACACGAAACCATTTCGTTACGTTCCAGTACAAAATATGCAATAAAGATGGAGCATTTATATTTGATTAATATGATTATCAAGTCCAGAAGTTCTTGAGTACGACTGAGAAATAGAAGGCTGATATGTGACACAGTTATTGCTTTCACTTTATTATTCTATAGACTTTTAACAATGTAAATTAATTGCTCGTATTATTTAAAAGAAATCTAACATCCAAACATTGATTGCAATAAAAAGATTAAGTATTGGCAGATAGTTATAAGATCGGCTGCCTATCTCTCAACCAGAGAGGTCTCCACAAAGAAAACCCCTGGATTAAGCGAACAACGATTGCCAAGCCTCAGTGGCTAAGCTTTTTGACCGCCCTACAATTCTGCCTCTTCGGCCAGAAAAAAAAGTTCCTGTGCGGGCCCCTCTTATCACTATCTGACACCAGAACAAAGAGATTGAAAGCAAGTAACAATGGCGGCTTCTACGAAGAGGAGAATCAATGATGATTTCATTCTCACAATCTCCGATAACGAAGAAGACCTCGAAAATGTCGAGGAAGAGGTCGCATCTCTACCTCACTCTAGCAAGAAACGCAAGCGCGAAGAAACCTCGAATGGAACCTCAAAGAAGAGCAAGAAGTCGAAAAAGAACAAACACCAGGTAGAAGAGGAGACAGAAAATGGGGAGAATGAAGGCATATGGGGCGCGAAGGAGGAAGACGATGGAGCTATGGACTCTGATTTTGAGTTTGCTCTCGAGGCGGATGGAGATAATAATGGTTTGGAAGAATTCGAAGGCTGGGGATTTGAGAGTGCTAAAAAGAGTCTCAATGGCAGCAAAGGCGACAAGAAAGCTGTCGACATTGACGAAATTATCGCGCGCCGAAGGGAGAAAAAGAATGGTAGAAAACCTGTGGATGCAGACGCAGAAGGAGCTAAAGTAGAGGAGGAGAAGGAAGCAGACAGTGACTCAGACAGGGGATCAGAAGTTCAAGATGAGGATTTGGAAGAAATAGACCTCGAAAATGCTGAGGACGAATTCTTAGCTGAAGATGGTTTCGGAATGGGTGTGGGCTCAGATGAGGAAGAATCTGGGAAAGAAGATATCATCGAAGAATCGGATAACGAAGAGAATGAAGCGGAAGAGGGAGAGTCAGACGAAGATTCTGTTGCTTCAGCTGTTCCACATCCGGATGATCTGGACTCAGACGCATCCTCAGACGAAGGAGAGAAGGATGATCCAGAGGAAGCTGCTCGTAGAGAAGCATTCTTTGCTCCAGAAGAGAAGCCCGCAAAAGGATCAAAGCCATCAATTTCGTCGACATTTCAGACCATGTCATTGTCACGACCTATTCTACGAGGCCTTTCGGCTGTCGGTTTCACTCAACCTACACCAATTCAGGCAAAGACAATCCCTGTTGCTTTGCTTGGTAAGGATGTGGTTGGAGGAGCAGTCACTGGTTCAGGTAAAACCGCCGCGTTTATTGTTCCAGTTCTGGAACGTCTGCTTTATCGCCCAAAGAAGGTACCTACCAGTAGAGTTGTTATCCTTATGCCCACTCGTGAATTGGCTATCCAATGTCATGCGGTAGCTACAAAGCTGGCAAGCCATACAGATATCAAATTTTGTTTAGCAGTCGGAGGTCTCAGTCTCAAGGTGCAAGAAGCAGAGTTGAGACTTCGCCCAGATGTGATTATCGCTACTCCTGGACGTTTCATCGATCATATGCGCAATTCTCCAAGCTTTACAGTGGATACGCTTGAAATTCTTGTGCTAGATGAGGCTGATAGGATGCTTGAAGCTGGTTTTGCTGACGAATTGAATGAGATTCTCACCACTATTCCGAAGTCGAGACAAACTATGTTGTTCTCTGCGACCATGACTTCATCTGTAGATACCCTAATTCGAGTTGGTCTCAATAGGCCAGTCCGACTAATGGTTGATTCTCAGAAGCAGACCGTAGGAACATTAGTGCAAGAGTTCATCCGCCTACGGCCCGGAAGAGAGAAGAAGCGAATGGGATATCTTTTGAATTTATGTTCCAATGTCTACACTGATCGAGTAATTGTCTTCTTCCGACAAAAGAAGGAGGCACATAGAGCGCGAATCATCTTTGGTCTCTCTGGTCTCAAAGCTACCGAGTTACACGGTAGCATGAGCCAAGAACAGGTAAGACAGCTTCCTGTACTGAATCGCAGCACTAACATACCTATAGCGTATTGCAAGCATGGAAGCATTCCGCGATGGGAAAGCTTCCTTTCTCCTTGCCACGGATCTGGCATCCCGTGGTCTTGATATAAAAGGCGTTGACACAGTAATAAACTACGAAGCCCCGCAATCTCACGAGATCTACCTCCACAGAGTCGGTCGTACCGCAAGAGCAGGGCGTAACGGACGAGCCTGCACCCTAGCCGCGGAACCTGACCGCAAGATTGTAAAGGCAGCCGTAAAGAGCGGACGCGCACAGGGGGCAAAAATAGTGTCTCGTGTCGTGGAAGCTGCGGAGGCGGATGTGTGGGCTGAAAAAGTAGATGAGATGGAAGAGGAGATTGAGGAAATTCTCAAGGATGAAAAGGAAGAGAAGGTATTGCAGCAGGCGGAGATGGAACTCAGGAAGGGGGAGAATTTCGTCAATCACGAGGATGAGATAAAGGGTAGACCTAAAAGGACGTGGTTCGAGAGCGAGGCTGAGAAGAGGGCTGCGAAGAAGACTGGGAGGGCGGAGTTGAATGGTGTGGAGAGTATACTGAAAAAGAAGCCTGGGAAATTGAGTAACAAGGATAAAAAGAAACTTAATGATAGAGACCTGAGGAGTGATGGAAAGGTGTGGAAGAAGGGACGCGCGGAGAGGGATGGTAAAGGTGCGCTAGAGAAGGGAAAGAAGAAGGTCAAGGGAGGTAAACCTGCAAAGACTGGTGCGAGGCCAAGCAAGTTTGGGAAGAAAAGATAGCTGTCTAATTTAATGGCTGGAGTACCGGTAAAACGGTAATTTTTTCGTCAAAGGCATCTTATTAGCTTCAGTGTCTAGTGTGAAGTTTATACCGGACGAGTGGATCTTGATGTGAGCATTTAGCGTGACACTAGAAATGTTAAAAACATGCAGAAAGACATCAGAGGAAGTCAGAGCCGTTACTCGAACCTCAATATGGTGCAGCAAGATCGATCTAGGCTGCTCCAGTACTTGAAGAATTTATTATCCTCTGCATTTCTACATCGGTTATCCGGATAATGTCGCATCTAAATTTCTCTTGTGTTATTCATGATGGACGGAGATAGTCCTTTAGTATATGGAGACTTTCTTATCCTCAAGGGGAGAAGGTCTTAGGTAGCATTTGTGATTTGAACTCCACACTTTACATTCAACAAATCAGCACAGACATATTCACTACAATGCTATAATGCTATGGTATCACTAAAGGAGAAGATATGGGGATCACTTGAGAGGATTTTCATTTATTCTGTCTGCAAAACCTAGCTACGATTCTGGTTCAAGTCACACTCTGCAGCATTGCGCAGATGATGCTGTAGGATGTAATATGTAAGAGCCTGTGCTCTCGAAATATGCGCAGGTCCGAACAAAACCATGCTTCAAAGATACTGCAATGAATGGAAGGTAGCTCTTGGCAATAGCAATTTCCTTTTCCAGTGCGGATTCTGTGGCATGATAAAAATAAACGCAATTTGAAAGAAAAGAAAATGTGATTTAAGAAAGATCCCTGGCATTGGTTTTGAAGGTAATACTACAGAAATCTGGTCAGTCAAAATAACGCACAGCTTGAAATACGGACAATGTTTGACTTACCTCATGACGTTGCTACAATTGTGTCAACTTATCAAATATGGATATCTGACTATGGTGTCCATCTCTGTGCTTAAGCAAATCGTGACAATTCGCCGATCAAGCTAACCACCTTCGAAAACATGACCGTATCGTTGAATTCAGGAGCGGCGCGCTTATTGTCGCTGCGTCCAAAACGCTTGAGGGTAACATCCTCATAGAAAGTGTTGTTCAAAAGCATCTCTGAGATGCCCTTATAATATTGGTCTAGAACCTTGTTCTCGGTGCTGAGGAGCACAATAACCTGATGAACTGCGTGAACTCCACCGCGTTCACTGAGAAGTGTTAGAATTTTCGTGACACCAAAAGAAGCCAGGGGAGGATTGTGCCAGCGTCTAGACCACAGTTTACCAGCCAGCTTTAGATGCGAATTGACTTACTACGTATCGTCCTTATCAGGATTCATCCAGGCATATCCATCCTTAGCTCCATAGCTGCGTGATACGCACTGCAGGAGACGATCAAGAAGACTACGACCAACGCCATTGCGAGTGAATTTCTCATGAACATAAAACTGTATGTCTAGGTTAAGCCGTGAGCGGCCTGTGCGACGGTTCCCAATACCATAAGCATATGGCTGTCCAAAACCGAAGCCGACGACGGCCTCGTCCTGGGGAATGGTAGCTTTGCCCTTTCCTGGACGACCTCGCTTTTCGGCAACCCCGATAGGCATACCTACCTTCACGGCAACTATAAAGGGCAGCTGCTCCTTTTTAAGATATTCAAGTAGATATTTCATGTCATCCTCTGTGACAGCCTCTTGATCCTCTGTGAGGATTGTATTCAATGCATCTGTGTAAATTTAGCAGACGTACCCAAGTATTGAAATTATTTGGTGTGTATACTTACAGTGATTATAGATTTTTGTAATCTGGGAGATGTCTTTAGCCTGACGAACACTCAGTCAGCATCAATCTCATTATATGAGGAGAAGTGAGGTCATGTCATGCAGCGGCAACCTTCAAGCAACGGTACTCGACATACCACAGCTGGTCTCAAATAGATATCAATCTTTGGAGCGAATGGATGAGGACCAATCTCCATTTCTTCAATCTCCCTACGACGCATGGCCTGGGACTTCCGCCAATGCTGCTTAGTACTAAGTTTGTTGTCCTTTGTGGTTCTAAACTCTTGTGTCGCTGATTCGGATGTTTGGAACAGTCTCTTCTTCTCAATAAGTTCGTCGTCTTCGACTTCTTTCGGAGAATTAGCTTTCTCACCTCTGCAAGATACACTAAAGTGTTTACATACCCGGAATTGTGATTTCATGAGCGAACGGTTCGGCCAATGTAAGGAAACTGACTGGTGCGGCTCCCGAGACGAATGCAGGGTCAGTTAAGCCAAATTTAGCATCGCCAGGGTAAACAGCAGGTTGCCAGTCCTCATAGATATATCTGTTAATGTAACTGTTGTCATATTTCATGCGATCTTCCCAATCACATGGTGGTGGGCGCCAGCTCTTGTCCCAATCAAGAAGCTCCTCAGCCGCATCCTGTCCTTGTGTGCCTCGAATATTCTCCTTCGGGTGACTTGAAAAGTACAAGTCACTAACTCTATCATCAAAAACATCAGACTTTTCACCTGCAGCAGGTCCAAAAATCTTTGTGAGGATAGCTTCAGTCAACGGCTCAGCCATGTGTATTGACGGTGCTTCACATGCATCTGCAATAGGTGGGGTGGTGACTTTCTTGTGATCAGGCGGGGCAATAACAGCTTTGGCTCCACGCTCCTCAGATGATGGATTATCAGCTGAAGCAGGCTGTTTGACAGCTGGATCTGAGATATTATTTCCACCCAATGTAGAAATTTGTGACTTGCTCGCTGCTCTAGCTTTTGCCGCGGCTAAGTCGGTGGCCGTCTTCTCCTTTAGCCAAGTCAAGAAAGTATCATGGGCTACATCAACACCCACCTCCACAGGCTTGGTCTTAATAGGTGTTGTCTCAGGTTTTATCTCAGACTCGATAATTTTTGAGTAGTGAAGACCGGAATCAACACATATAGAGTCGGCAAGCTTAGTGTTCAAGTAGTTGATCTTGCTACCATCTGCATCAGGAAATTGGCTTTGTTCTAGGTGTGTAGCGCATGATGTCTTTTCGGCATCGACACGGTAGGAGTTCCGATCGCCCTCAATAGGGAATTCGTAGTGCTCGACACGAGACTTTGGGTGAATACTGTTAGCTGCAGAAGACTTGTTGTTGGTTATATTGCTCTCCTTGTTTCTCGATTGACTTGGGGAAGAATCTTGACGTATGAAGCCGCACGACCCAACAACGGATGAATCAGGTTGTACAGATATGGGCATTTGGGATTTCTCTGCCATTCTTATCTGTCTAGTGGCGGCAGGTTTGTAATTCATCCATTCAAGGAATTTTTCTTCTGCAGATAGAGGCTTTGGCTCGGGGATCTTTGTATTACCAGCCCCGTCGGGTATCATTCGCTCCGTAGTATTTGTTGGCGAAGCAGGTAGAATCGGGTCTACGCCACACTCCCTGCGTGGAGCGCAAGGAGGAGTACTAGCGCATAATTTGCTGCTTGGGCCAGCATTTTCATCTGGAGAGGTTGCGGGGTTAGATATGGCTCGCGCGTTGAGCATGCTAGATGAGGCCGCAACTACTGATGCTGAAGGAGAAGGCTTGAACACCTTCGCATCTGCATTCAGCTTCAATGATGTTAATTGTGGAGAAAATGGCTTGAACTCCTTTGACCTAGCAGACAACTTTGATGATGGGGACTCTGGTGATGATGATTTGAATGCCTTAGTCATCATGCTTAACATTGAGGGTTGGAATACTAGAGAGGGGGACTTGAATTCCTGTGCATCTCCGCCCAGCTCTGATGAAATCGATTCTGGAGGAGATGTCTTGAATTCCTCAGCACCAGAACTCAACTTGGATGATAGGCAAGCGACTTGTAATGGCTTGAATGATGCTGCTAACGGATCTAGATCTCCTGACGAACGTGATGAGACCGGTGATATGGCAGAAGGCTTGAATGGCTTTGCAATTGGGGAGAGCTTTGATGCTAATGAAAATGGAGGCGATGCTTCGAATGGCTCGGTAGCGGGATTAACGTTGCTGCTTCCACGCTTGGCTGTCATCATGTATTTCTTGCCATTAACAATAGGTGTAGTATCCTTTGCTTTTAAGAACTCCTCAAAAGCCGAGTTACCTGCGATGACGGAGGTGCGGTCAGTACTTGCGCAAACGAAGTTCAAGTTTGCTCAGTTCCACGGAACGACTCACTAGCAGCGTTGAGTGGAGCACGGAAATGACTATGAATAGGAACAGCGACAACTCGAGCCGCAGAGGCTTGTCCCCAGCCAGTGGCAACACCGTTAGAACTAAACAGTTAGTGGCTTACTGGGAAAGATATAAGGCATGAACTTACGATTCTTTCTTAGCTATCTTGGCATGCGCAGCACTCTTGTCCATTTCGATCTTCTTTTCTAGCCAGGTCTCGAACTTTGTAATATCGCTATCTGGTGTAGATGTTGATCCCGGGAAAGCTGCAACTGGTTCTGATGCTGGAACAGTCCTACAGGTAGTTAGCACGTGGTATTTTGATTCACATTACGGAGAAGTACTCACTCTTGGTGGGAAGGCTCTTGCTTGATTGCAGTGAGCTGCGCAGCAATAGGAAGCTGAGAAGATAGCTCATTCTTATGGACCGTTTGCTTAGACGCAGCACGTTGAGCGACAACACGTAGGTGAGGCGGTAAGATCTCCTTTTGGAGGTCTCGATTAGGTGACGAAGATTTAGCCATGGTTCGGAGGTGGGGTGGGACATATGGAGTGGAAGGCTTTAAATTGATCGAAGCAGGCGTAGCCATCGGTTCTGGGTGTGGAGATTTGATGTTTTGGGGCTGTTTCTTGGGTGTAAAGATTTGCGCACCTCCTCGCAATTGTGGTTGTGCCCATCGAGAGGACGCAAGCCCGCTTGTGGTGGACTGCATTCTTGTCAGCATTATGAGAAGCTCAAGTTCTAATATGTTTATAAGGCGTGATGTGCTGTGAATGAGACGAGAAGAGGGGAAGGTAACCTACATTTTCCAAGTTGCTCATATTGTTCATATCGTTGGCGGCAGTCTTGAAGATGGTAGCGGCGTTGCGTTGTTGAAGGAAAGCCTTTTCTCGGGCGCGTCTCTTGGACGAATTTCCTGGTGCAAAAATCGAGTCCTTCAGAGAAGCGCCTCTACCGCTCCCGTTCTGCTGTCCGAATCCAAAGGCTTTTTCTAATAGGAGAAACTTCTGGTCAGTAGTTGGAAAGAGTGTGGCGATCTGGGATTGCATATCAGGATGGTCGAGAGTTATATTGTCGAATTTGGGGTCGCCATTGGCGACGATGGTGTGGAGAAAGGTCTCGATCAGACTAATGTCAGAGGAGCCGCTGCTGCCCAGAAATGAACGATCAGACATGTTGTCAAGATGTCTCCAAAGGAGAATGGGAATGGTGGGTTTTTTCCAATTGAGGGCCAATTGTGTCGGAGTCGGCACTTGGGAATTTGGTAAAAGGGTGCTGAGGGTCAAGAAAGGTTTGGACTTATAATGTACTTGGTTTTAACTTTAGCGCAAGGTTTCACCTATTTTGAGTCGACAACAGAAAGGCATTTCAAGTAAAAGTGAAGTGAAATGTTACAAAGGTGAAGGTGAGATGATGGAGGACCTGGTTTTTGCATGTACTCGCATTGTCCCATTCTTCGAACAACCGTGCCCCTTGCAAAGTAAGAATTCTAAGCCCTACCTTTATCCGTAGTCTTAATTCTGCTCTCTTATAAATCCCCTATATGTATCTCTCTCTCTTAAAGATGATAACGGTACGACTAACCCTCCAGGTAGCAGTTAACGCGAACACACGTGACCTACCAAACAAACCTCTAGATTGGCAGATGAGAAATCCGAATTGTGCCTTGTAGCTAAACATAGCCAATTTTCAATAATACGAATATGCTCTCCATCCTACGAAAAGCTAGGCTTAAGGATAAGGAGATGCGAATTCTGATGCTGTAATGACAACGTATGGGAGCCATGACCTGGAGTTACTGACTCCTCATAGTGGTCTGGACAATGCTGGGAAGACAACCATCGTGAAGAGGATCATGGACGAAGATGTCAACAGCGTCAGTCCGACACTGGGCTTCATCATCAAGACTATTGACCATGAAGGGTATGAGGTCAATTATTCAAAGCTCTCTACGATTGACCTAACAGAATTGCAGATATAAACTAAACATCTGTGAACCAAAAGCAAAACGCCTCCGCCTTTGATCATGGTCACTGATTCATCCTAGGGGACGTTGGAGGGCAGAAAACACTACGCTCTTACTGGAGGAATTACTTTGAGAAGACTGATGCTCTGATATGGGTGGTGGATGCGACAGACCGACTGAGAATCGAAGATTGCCGTGAGGAGTTGCATGGACTGTTACAGGAAGAGGCGAGCGAGAGCCGTTCTCAAAATCAACTTCCTTGCTAACACATTTCATAGAGGCTCTCTGGAGCGAGTCTGCTGGTTTTCTCCAACAAGACGGACGTAAACGGGTGCATGGACGAGACAGAGATCCGCGGGGTGGGTCAAGAACGTTTTTCTTTTTCTTTTCATGTCGTTGAGATTTGGCGTCTATTCTCTTGGCTTCCTTTTGACCATGCACGCTAACCTTAACACTGGCAGAGCCTCCAACTTGACACCATCAAGACACATCGTTGGCAGATTGTCCAGTGCAGCGCAATCACAGGAGAACATCTGCAAGAAGGTCTTGGTTGGGTAGTGCAAGATGCGAAGAGCAGATTGTTCTTATTTTAAAAGTGCTGTAGCAAACGATGGGTCTTCTATTGACAACACCATTACTCGTAATTGGTTCGATTGCAGGGTTGTCTCTTCGTGATCTCACTGACTTAGTTGTGGAAATACCATCGATAATAAACAAACTCAACAACATAAATAATGAAGATTTTGCTAGCTGTATATGGACTGCGTGAATGGCATTTTCCCCATCAAATCAGAATAGGTATATCTCTAGTCGACTGAGTTTGTTGCTTTTATGAATGAACTCATGAGTAAAGTCATTGTATGATACATGGGTAGTAACCCTTGGCGGATTAGGTAAGGCGAGTAAGGCAAGATCTTGAATGTCTGAGGGGAGCCCTCGAGCCCGCGAACGCACTACCCTCTTATTTGATCCCGCTGGCGGATGACCTTCCTTTTCTTTGGCCGTTAGCTGCATCTCCTGAATATCCTATAACAAAAAATCGACATGTCGTCCTCTCCAACTGAAAGCTCAGGGGATGTTAAGGAGTTTTTGAAAGAAATCCAAGGACTTTCGCGTTCCCAGGTTGAGGAAGACGAATTGAGGAACAAAATGCTTGAAGAAGAAATTTTACAGGGAAGAAAGGAAAGGCAGGCTCGTCGAGCGGGTACGTTCATGCAATTAGCATTTTGCTTTCAAAGCGGGGATTGTTTGGAAGCCCAGCTTCACTCGTTTCAATGTTGACTTCTGTTCCGCAGAGCGCGCCAGGTCTATATCTCCCACGAAATCGTCACCTGGGAATACTCCAAATACATCGAGGGTATCTACCGCACAGTTTAGTAATCTATCCGAAGCCACCACCCCAACAATCCGCCCACAGGCCCAGCGGCCACCACGCGACGAGGCTATTGAAGACGCGACGGGATCCTCCACCTTACCAAAGGAAGCCCGAGGCCAAATCTCAGAGGACAATGAAGATCCCGGATTAGTTCTGAGGCCACAATCTCCATCAAAATCATCGCCCTCTACTGCAATGCCCTCCAGGTCTTCTCTCAGTTGGCAGAGACGCCCAACATCCCAAACTCCACGATCAAGACCGTTGTCAATGGTAGCCACCGAGAACGCTGCCCGGTCTCCTCGTGCTACGCCAGAACCTTCTCCAGCTCCTACAGAGGATGCAGTTTTATCGCGTGAACAAATTGCTCAATCACTGGCTTCGAAGGACCCCGCTTGGTTCCGACAAACTGCAGATAGAGGGGCAAATTCACCAGCATACAGGCGTAATCAGGTGGAGGACGAGGATAGATTAGAACACGGGCTTAGTCTATCAAGAGTACAAATGCCGGGAATGTCGCAGAACACCTCCACATCAGTCACAATGCCAGAGGATTCGGTCCCCTCTACCTCTCCAGCGAAACCTGATGCTGGGAGCTACAGAAGTGCGGGGTTTGGATCGCCCCTTCCACTTACGAGCGCACAAAGATTCGACCCTCCTAGCTCGGACTCTAGGTCTGAAGCTCGAGGATTAGCTATGTCCCCTGCCCAAGGTCGAATCTCGCCAGAAAGGTTAGATCGTCCCGCCTCGCCAACCAAAGGCATGGGAGGATTTGTTCAGAGCGCGATGATGAAGAGATCTGATAGTGTGAACAAGAGATGGAGTGTTCAGTCTCCTCCAGGCCTTAGTCGTGGTAACTCGGTTATTGGTAATCGAAGTAGTCATGAATCAAACACCCCATTGAGTAATGTTGCCAATGCAACAGGATTGGCATCGAGGCCGAGCAGCTTAAGTAGAGACAACTCACCGCTACCATCCTCGCGACCGACCTCAAGTCATAGCACCGCTCCAGTTGCGCAAGAGGGCAGACCGGGCACTACAAGCCCAGTAAAGAGTAGTGTGGCTGAATCAACAAACAGCGGTGATTTTGCTAAACCTGAGTTGCTAGCTTTGCGGTCGGCGCAGCATCAAGATCCAGTCTCCATCCCAAAAAGCAATCCCCAACACAGAAAGTCTGTAACAGAAGTAACACCGCCTACAAGCCCATCCAAGAGTGTGGATACCAAAAGATGGAGTCCTACAAAGTCAAGCTGGCTGGAAAGCGCATTAAACAAACCTGACTCTCCCAAACCAAAAACTACAGCTCCTTCCCAACAGCCCGCTTGGATGTCTGAAATCAATAAAGCTAAGCAGAAAGCTAGTATTGATCTGGGCCGAAAGCCAAGCAATACTCCTAAACATGAAGTCAGTATTGGTGGGCTAATGAGATCTCCTCCACCAGGAAGCCATGGGAAGACCATTAGTGTCAGTGGATTACCGGCTGGATTTCACTCTGGTGTAACTGCCAAGTCGCGATCAGAGAGTGTCACTTCGATAGACGAAAAATCACTGTCTCCTCAAGATGAATCAACCCGAATTTTAAGCTCTGTATCAACTTCAACAACAAAGCCAACTATGCAAATTAAGCCGAAACCTGAAACCCCCCCAAAGAAGGACTTCAGAGCAAATCTAAAACCACGTGCCCTTCCCGATGTAGAAAAGAAAGACGAACCGGAATTTAAGAACGTATTTAGTCAACTTCGCCACACGAAAACCCAGAACTATGTTGCTCCTGATGAATTGAAGAATAATATTACCAGAGGAAAGGCGGCACTAAATATCACTGGTGGCCCGAAGAAGACTGAACGCGTGGATGAATTCAAAGAGGCAATTTTGAAAAAGAAAGAAGAATTCAAAAAGGCACAATTGGAAGGCAAAGGTGTTGTTAAATCTGACATTGCAGCGAGCTCAGAGCCTGTTCTCCCCGAGGCTCTCGCAAAGAGGAGAGCTTTAGGCAAGAAGGATATGAGCGTACTAGAGTCCAAAAGTTCCCCTTCAGATTCTAGTTCACTAAGGACAGATGATGCCCAGCCTACTGCATCTATTCGTACACCAACCCCCACCCTACGAAAGGAAACTGGTAACAGTAAGCTTGCAAATCGATTCAATCCAGCTCTTGCTGGACTTCTCGCTCGTGGCCCACCTTCAATGGCTAGCGAGACTTCTCGAGCGCCAAGCTCTACGTCCTCACAACGTACAGCCAGTGTAAGCACCTCTACAACTGCTGAGAGCTCAGAACCAGGACCGCAGCTTACACATATGACCAAAAGTCGTGCTAGAGGACCTCGTCGAAAGGCTCCCTCCTCAGTTCCGAGCACATCTGCAGCTCCTGAGGCTTTTAGTGGTATTGATATTTCCGTGCGGAGATCGAATGTCCCAAGCTCAACTGTGATCGAATTCACGACGCCTTCGGAAACGTCATTGTTCAAGACGAAGTCATTAACTTCGTCTCCAGTCAAGGCTGTTTCACCCGTCTCACGGCAAGATGAAGCAGAGAACATTCCGTCGCAGCCATCATCTCCCAAGAAACTCGATCTAAAGAGACGCTCACAGTTTCTGCAGGAATCAATCAGTAAAAATAATATAGGAGAATATCAGTTGGGATCCGCTAAGCCCTTATCACCTACCAAGAAGGTTAATATGGCTGAGACAAAATTCAATGACCCATCTTCTAGAGATGTCCCAGAGAGCAAACCCAAGCCAGTAACTCCTATTAAATCTCCTTCCCTCGCAGCAAATGCCTTCCCTGCAAAGCCTAAATCTTCTCGGCAGGCGGACGACTTGCGATCGTATGATTCTTCCGGGCCAGATGTCTCGGATGTATCTGCAAATTTACCATATACAGAACCAGAGTCTTTGAATAAGCCTGAATTGCTTGATTCCAAGGACGCAGAAACTGGCAGAATTCGCCCTTCCCCATTATCTATCAGAAAAAGTGCCTTCAATACGCTTCCTAAGGATAAAAAATTGCCACTTACTGAGATTGAACATAACCTTACCGAGATTGAGCGCAGTCAGCATGTGTATTCTAACGACGGATCACAAACTTCGGCGTCTGTCAAAAATGCTGCAGCGTCGTGGGATCGCCCGTCTGTCCACCAAACTGTCCAAGGTGCACGAGCGCCTTCTCCTATCAAGTTGCCTACGCGGGATGATGAGAAAGCAGCAATGATCGGAGCTGGTCTACGACCATCAAGCCCTATCAAAATCATAGGTCAAATCACCTCTGAATCAGGATCGTCACGGCCACTGCCAATACTTCCACTGAAGAGCCAGTTATCTCCGCCTGTACGCACACCTACAAAGACCATCAACTCGCCAGTGACACCAATGTCAGAAGCATCAACGCCAGTCACAGATTTTTTCGATACCCAGAGTTCACCCCTTGCTTTTGCAGTCGATACTGGTAAATTACTGGCTGCACGTCCAAACCAAGACACAACTATAACAACATTGCGGTCGAGCTTGTATCAGTTATCAGGTGATGGCAAAAAGCAGCCTGTTCCGAGCCACCAAGAGCGACTTCTGTTTGAAGGGAATATGTATATCTGTGTTCACTCCTTTGTCAATGCAGGCGGAAAGAAAACGACAGAAGTATATTTCTGGATCGGTGACGAAGTACCAGCATCAACAGCGGATGAAGTAACCATATTTGCCCAAAGAGAAGCTAGAGCAGCAGGTGGCAACCTGATCAAGATGCAACAAGGGAAAGAATCCCCCGAGTTTTTCCAGGCTCTTGGAGGCATCATTATCATTAGAAGAGGGTCTTCTAGTAAATATGATTCCCTTGCGCCGCATATACTATGCGGACGTAAGCATTTCGGCCAGATAGCGTTCGATGAGGTGGATTTCTCTCCTGCCAGCCTTTGTTCGGGGTTTCCCTATCTTATATCGACACAATCTGGCAAATCATACTTGTGGAAGGGTAGGGGTAGTGCTATCGATGAACTCAGCTGCGCTAGGCTCATCGGAATGGACTTCGGTGTGATGGGTGAAATCGAGGAAATTGGAGATGGTCAAGAGCCAGCTTCTTTCCTCGATTCCGTCTTCGGTAATGACGCAAAGATCCCACAATCAGCTAATCATTGGAGAATGAAGCCTAATTATAACAAGTACTGCGGCCGACTGTTCCTTGCAAATTCTACAGTTCAATCACAGGTCAGCCTTTTTCTATATACGTATATATATATATGTGTGTGTGTTTGTATGTATCCTCGTTCAAATACTGATTAGATCTTAGATTGTTGAAATAACTCCATTCTGCCAAGCCGATGTGTCTCCGAGAAACGTCTATATCCTAGATGCATTCTTCGAGATATACATCATTGTGGGATCGAAAGCCCAATCCCAGTACCCAGCTTTCCACAACGCGCTTACATTTGCGCAGGAGTTCAGCATTCTTGCGGCTGGTAGTGAAGACCGTCCCTATGTTCCTGTAACAACTGTCGTCTTGGAAGGTATACCAAAGGACATGAAGAGTGTGTTCCGAAAGTGGACGGAAGGGCTAACGCCAACTATAATGCGACCAATGAGTCCTGGGCTGAAAAGAGGGCGCAGCCTGAGAGTTATACCCCTCAATACTGCTCTAGAAGCTACACGAAAAGTTTAGGAGGCTTGGTCGGGCATGGCGTTTTTGGAAAGGGGACAACTAAGCAACTTCTTAATTGCTGCATTTGGAACTTGTTCATATCAATTCTTTGTAAATAATAGGATCGCTGTACAGCGTCAGAGTCTTCATGGCTTATGATGACTAGTTGGCCAGAGATGAGCAAATAATGGGCATACGAAATGATTGCTGAATGGTGTGTAATAATTTTTGATAGGCGACTTGCCTTTAAAACCTAGCTGGCTCAGAGGATAGAGCGCTCTGAAGGCTAAAGGATACAGTATCCCGCGACCTGCTGGCCGCAGATAGCACCATTCTCAAAGGCATGATTAGCATTATATTAGAAATATATTTGTGCGTAGGTTTGTGGTCATAAGATGCCATATATTGGATACCTAATTCTTGCTTAATAAGCCCGTAATGTTGATGTGGGGTGCGCAGTCATTTACCTTTCGCGATTGACTAACAATCTCTTTCCTTAATCTCAATTTTTTCATCCGGCAATACTGTAATACACAATAGATACTATCACGTACGCAGTCAAGGATTAACTTGTTTTGGAGGCCTCTTGCGTGTCTCATCGGGTCGTGCCAGGATGCTTCTCGCATATCAATGGCTTGACCGCAGCATAACTGTGCCGCAACCTATGCTTCAAAGCTGCAAATGAGCCTCCTTAACACGCGTGCGTGTTTAGCCAAATGTTTATATATCAGTATAATGCCTGCTCAAGGCATAATTAGCTCATTGCCCTGGCGGTCGGTCTCTTCGTTCTTTTTTGGCAATCATATATTGTTCATAATATGGATACGGCTCTGAAGCCTTACAGAAAAAGACAATGCAAGCTGAAAGTGCGTAGTGGCTGCTTGACCTGCAAGTAAGTCTAATACACTACCCTTCACTCTAACAATACAATATCTCCAGTCTGGACGCTGACAAATAAGCAGAATAAGACGCGTCAAATGTGATGAAGGAAAACCTACATGCAATCGCTGCACCTCTACCGGTCGCAAATGCGATGGCTATGCTCCCAAACCATCAGCGATGGAGCTTGACGATGGTCCCACGATGATACTGCAGAATTTGTCTCTGCGACTGTCAGGAACTACAGCTGAGAAGAGAGGCTTCAATTATTTCTTAGTGAATACGGCATCGGAACTCTCAGGCTATTTTACCACAGACTTTTGGGGGCGCCTCGTACTGCAAGCATCAGCTGCCGAACCAAGTCTGCAGCATGCTGTCATAGCAATTGGTTCCTTGCATGAAGGTTTCACAAAAGATAATGCAATACAAGCAGCACACAACTCGGGGTTTGCGGGGAAGCAATATGCGAAGGCTATTGGTTACTTGAGAAAATCATTGGCTAGCGGCAAGAATACTCTATTAACGACATTGATGTCCTGTGTCCTTTTTGTCTGTTTTGATTCAATACGAGGAGCCTTTTCTGCGGCTATGATTCATATCAAAAGTGGGCTTAGGATAATGGGAGAGCTAAGATCCAGCCCTAAACTTAGTTCAGAAGACAGACACCTTATAGAACACACTATAGCTCCTCTGTTCATGAATACCGCCCTCCAGGCTATTTTATATGTCGATACAAGAGATACACCGGACCGGCGGGCATTCTCTTTTGAGATGTCGCAGGCGAATGAAAGTGATGTGCAGATACCTATAGCATTCAAGACGCTAGATGAGGCTCGCTACAGCATGAATCAGGCTACGGAGGGACTTTTTCGCACTTTCTTCATGTATGACGGTGCGTATCTTCCCTTAGTCTGTGGTTATGTGCTCAGGAAGATGTGCATTTCCGTCTGTCTTAGTTTTGTAACGGAACTGGAACTACTTTCAGGTGCTCGTTCTAAAGAAATGAAAACCTTGCTGATTCAGTCGTTCTTCTAGGTGAGCTTCCGCTCTGCTATCAGCCAGCTGAAGCCCTGGCGCTACATCTACGGTATGCTGAAAGGCTCCGGCAATGGAAGAAGTCGTTCGAAAAGTTTATGGTCACATATTCCAAGTATCTCTCAAGCAAAGAGCTACGAGGAGCAGCGCTCCTGAAGATACAGCATACTTGTGTGACGATCATGGCTGATTCGACCCCACTGGATATGGAGGACCCCAGGCCACTCGAGCTGGTGTCTAATAGCCCGGATTCATTCTTGCGACTTGAGAATGACTTCCGCATGATAGTGGATTTGTCAAGATCACTTATATCAGCCGCAGAGCTCGATGCAAAGGAAGGCAGGTCAAGCCTTAGATTCTCCGCTGAAATGGGTGTTGTTGCACCTTTATTTTACGTAGCTCAGCATTGTACCAATCGAGAAGTGGGACAAGCTGCTATTAAGCTTTTGGAACACTGTCCAAGACGAGAGGGCATGTGGGATAGTGCAATGGCGATCAAGATAGTGAAGCAGTTGTGGGATATCGAGGATTGCTATGCGCCATCGCAATCAAATCCCCTTGATGCGAAGTCTACGCATAAGCTTGTGGACTTGGAAGTTCATGATGGCACAAATTGGGAATGGAAATGGAAGGAGTAAGTTATCTCAACGCTCAATTCTGGATCATAGTCTTTACCAGCACAATGCAGGAGGACGGATTTGAAGACTTCACGTCCAATTAATATACTAACATAGATTCTCTTAGTCCTAAAAATAATTTAGCACCGTCACCAGTTTCAGACTGGGAGTGTGTTGTCTCCAAGACAGACAACGAGTCTCTCCCAGCTTCATACGCGCCAGACTTGGTGATTCAGCCTCGGTGGGAAGAATTAACAAATTCTTCATTTTCGAGAATTTACGATCAGCAAATTTTGGACTTTGACTCAATAACACCTAAATTAGAAAGTGAGCTTAACCTTCCAGAAAACAGTCACATAGTTCCTTGAGCTATGCAGATAGGAGCAACACACAAGGATAGCCGCACAAACTGGAAAAATATCGGTCATAAACTATCCTATAGGTGTATAGGTACACACCCCAGGCAATGTAGATTCCAGAGTCGTGGGTAGCAGACCTGCGCTGAAAGGTGATACCACTGGTTGAAACGGATAGGACGACCTCTTCGTCTATGCATGTCCAGACGTTGGACAAATTGATCAAGGGGCCAGCTAGAAATACATAAGAGTATACGAAACAGCACATGAGTATGGAACTCACTTGTCACATGTAGAGCCGAATTGTCAATGTAACCGCTATGTGCTTCATACACTTTGGCACATAGTCTCAGCATGTACATATCTTAGCTTACCATTGCATATTCCATTGTGTGTTTATTCTGTCACTTTTATTATGTTCATTTCCGGAATGGTCCTTAACATACCCCATCGCTTTTTTCATTCGTTATCCTTGTTGAAGAATAAAAATGTATAGGACGTCTTATTGATGAGAACCATAGAATTGAGCTACCAGGATATGCATTTCTGAACTTTGCCTTCCTTATTGGAATTCTGATTACTTGATCTATTTTTCGCTTGATTTATAGCTGGAGAGGGGGGGGGGTTTATTAAAAAAAATCATCTTGTCCACTGCCTTCAAAGCCTCCGTTGCTAGAACAATCAAACAGATCTCCACCCACTCACAAATTACAAGCATTCTAATCATCAGTTCACCAATTCTCCGGGCTAAATTTCCATGTATCATCCATTTCCGCTAAAACGCGCCGTATATACAAATTATTATCCCACCACGATCAACTATATATACAGCCAAATATAGAGGTAAACATTACATCCTTCTGTGTTCTTTCTCAAGCCTTTCACATCACGCAAGTTCATGATGATAATTCTCATTCAGCGGATTCCCTGACATATCCATTGCTGCACTTTGCCGTACCGGCCGTCGCGGGATATTTCCTGTCCCGTTTAATTCCTGCGTCCCTGGATTGGGGACATTTGGTTGGTATGCTGCGTACTGCTGCTGTGCAGGATTCGCTCCAAGCTCACTCGGAGGCGGAGGAGCGGGCGCAGATGGGGCAAAGGTGCCGGGATTGCTCTGAGAGGGGCTGGATGTGGGATTGTAGCCGGGCGTGTTTGCTCCGGCAGGACTATAGAGACTCGTTGGACTCGTAGGGGTGAGGCTGTTCCTCCCCGTGTTCGCGAGCTCCGTGTAGTTACTATGTGGAGAATTTGGTTGCAGTGAGCTGTGTGCAACCGGCTGTGCGTATACCGGTGGTGGGCTCTGCGGATTAGGGCTGCCAGGACCACTAAACTCTACACCATGCGGTCGATACTCCTGGGCTACGCTATTAAACCCTGCCTTGTCTCCGCCAGCATAATATTCAGCACCAGGTGGAGGGGCAAATGCCGCTGCTGGAGGTTTAGGCTGAGCTCCTAATTCCGAGTACCGTTGCTGATTGGCAAAAGCAGAATCAGATTGCTGTTGTAGCATTTGAGGTTGCGCTTGCATCACAGTATTCTCTTTCTCTTCCTTCTTCTTACGGATGCAGAACCATGCTAGCAGTACAATGGCCACAATAAGCACTATACCACCAACGGCGCCTCCTATAATGGCTCCTAATGGGACCTTCTTCTTGTTTTTTTTGAGATTTAGCGGGACCGGTGTGGAGCTACCTTTCGAGAACTGGGTGGTTGTTGGTTCTTCGGTGGCTGTTGGCGGGAAAGTAGTGTATGGATCACGAGTTACAGTTATGGTCTCTGCGTCGACTGTTGCGCCTCCATTTCCTAATAAGCCATTACTTGTTGATACCAGTCTTGCGGTGGAGAAGTAGCTTGTTGTGGAGCAGCCGAAATTCCAGAATGTTAGGCCGATGTCGTATACGAATGCATAGTATCCGCATGCTGGAGCGGACGAAGGGCTATATAATTATTAATCACGGAAGATTGAGGCTAGTTTCGGATATTTTCTACCAGAATGTTTGGCTTGCCGGTGCAGCGCCTATCTGCGTCTGTGGCCATGGCCAACACTGTGTCACCCATTCATACCTAATACTTGTTTGACCGCAACCTTCGTAGAGGAATCCATCTGGCGCGCTGGTGAACAAGCACGTTTGTGAGAAATCGCAGAATGGAGTTCCACCTATTGTCAACTCATCAGAACATATTATACCTAACCACAAGAGATGATCTAATAGTCTACGTCCTGAAAGCTCGGGCCGTCCAGGATCGGTTCATGTATAATGGAAGTACTGACCAAGTCCATCCAGCGTCCATTCTGAGCAAGTATTTGTGAGTGCTCTCTTATCCAGTTTTTTCTTCACCAGCTCAATTTTAGGTGCTTCTGTGGGCCGAATCTCAAAGAACGGTGTTCCTACACCGATTGTCTGTGACGGCATCTCGCCAATCGAGTATCCATAAACAGCAGAAACCATGGCAGCTAACGCCGCATAACGTATTGTAGAAGCCATATTCAACTTCCAATGTCCAAAAAAAGCGAAAGAAATCGGAAATCAGGATCAGCCAAAGGGAAAGTGTATATATGGCTGCAAAGAACCCCAACATCGACCTAGGCATGCAAGCCGCGTGGGGTTCTCGTCGCTCGTTCACTCGGCCGACGATGGTGTGTTCTCCATCCAAAAACGCCTTATTGAGCTCAAAAGGGCTTTAGTGCACCCATTGCGGCTCTCCCGTCACATTTGACACTTTTGATTTGAGAGATGCGAGTGATCGGACCTGGGATACCTTGCCAGGATGGCATAGTGGTCATTCTGATAGAGCTTGGCTTCTTAAGAGGGAGCCTTGGGCTTTCTTCTTTCTAAGGTAGACCCGCATAATCTCGTCTCTTCTCCCCGTTCGCGTGTGTAACAGAAAATAGGGTTGATTCTCTGGACGCTTGGCACAGAGCTGAAAGATGGTGAAAGGTTGGCGGCCAATGGGAAGGGATTCAGCTGAAGAGTTGAATGTTAGGGACCCAGGAGAATAAAATACGGGTTCCGGGGGTCCGGGGTCCGTTCACAAGCGACGAGTCCACATACATGTATTAATAGATTGCGAGCAGGGAAGGATATATCTGCTGATCGTCAAGACGGTCAAGGCGCAGAATTCGAACTTCTGTCTTCGTCTGTGCAATAATCTTATATAGATCAGGTAATCATCTCTTTACAAGATGGAAAAGTAGAAGTTGAGTCGATATAAGGCGCTGACCGGATTTGTGATCGGCCACTCTGTGCGACGCGAGTCAGTGCCAAGACAATGGGAAGTTCCAACATCTTTTGCTTTTTCTGCTGCCACCTTCGATGTCCAATTCAGGCTTGATACTTCAACAAATAGGGAATTTCCTTGAAGATATGATCTTTACGGTTCAACTAGCCTACAATATCAATATATTACAACGTAGAATGTTCATATCCTAAGATCTGATAAACTGCATGAAAATACGCATTTCCTAACCACTACATACAAAACTTCTTTAATATATAAGTCTAAAATGTATATTCTCTGCAGTAGCAAGTCCTTCTTGATCGGCTTTCTTGTTTACACCCTTGAAATATAATGTCATAACAATCACGAGAATGGAAAGCAGTAATAGCGCCGCCACAGTGCACCCAGACTCCTGTTCGATATGATGATACCTCCTTCGGCGTGGAAGTGCATGAGACATAGATATCCCCAATGACTGCAAATTCAAATTGAACACCACTTCTAACTGCTCTTCGACCGTCAATACGCACATTGTTGCTTTGGGAAGCGATAATGGCTAGGAGATTGCCGTTACATCCTGATACTTCAAGAAAGACTCTAAAATACCAGACGCCCTCGTTCTGGTTGATTATTAGTTGTGTATAGTATGGGAAAGCCGTGAACTTGATACAATCAGCAGAAGAATTTCAACGAGCGTGTTGAACACTTTCAAAACCATGTATAGAACGTCAAACTCATCTTGTCTGCCGCTCATGCCACAATAATCCAAAGCGCACTAAACAGATATGGTGATGCACATAAGGACACAACAGCGGTCGAATAACTCCTCATCTTCAAAATCGTCTAGATGAAGTATGCAAACGCATAAATAGGAGCAGAGCAGCCAGGAACATGAAGCCATGCACCCGCAGCCGCCACTAAATGACATGGCGTAGGAACTTCGCCCGTGTGGCTTTACCTAGTAGCGAGTTTCCCCATTGCACCCACGCAGCTGAGAATTGCTTCGGTTCCGCTTGGTTAAGCTAAACTCCTTTTCTAGATGCAAGAATGCTATCGGGAAAGTTGAGTACGATGAAGTAGTCGATGGTGGCTACGCCGATTATAAAGGCACCTTCGATCTTGAGGGATATAAAGGTGAGAATAGATGACGGTAGGAGGGAGAACATACACGAAGATCCATCTCCAGCTAGCAGTCCATAAGCACTGTTAAGCTTCATAGTGGCGAGGCAAGAATACTATCAATTGCTGACACCAATAAGTTGATAATATATCAGAGCGCCATGATCGCGAAGCATTCGTTGATGTCCTTCCGCAGGTATCGAGCTACTTGCCCTCTCTGAGCTTCATATATCTGACGACAACAAGATTGGAGGTACATACAATATGGTAATAAACCTGCAAGACACAAAAAAGGCAAATTTCAAATGTTCTGCACCATATCAAACCTTCAAGAATATGAATCTCTCCATCTTCAAAAAGGAAATCACACCAGCCTCAAAGCCCAAATCAACATTCAACCAACCAAAATGAACCCGCACTCAATCGCCGAATCCACCCCTAACATCACCGTTCCCTCACCCACAGCCAGTGCAGAAAGCTATATGTTAGGGCCATTATACCGCATGGCCAACGCAGATGACATTTCAAACAAAAAAACAAGTGATGGAAATTCAGCGGAGCGATAGAGCGGCGATTGTCAATGTTAAAACAGAGGTCCCCGTGCATGCCAGAGACATGTGCGTTGGAGAAATACATGCGATCCAGACCTGCGACAGAGTAGAGGATTCCAGGATGGGAATGAGCCGCTAGTCTACCTTACGACTGGCGGTGTTAGCGGTTGACGGAAAGGGAGGTCAAAGGAAGAAAAAGAGCCATATGATGGGTGCTTCCATCTGCCCATTGTGTGAGAGAGGTATCTGCTTATACTATCCTACACCTACCGCTCCTCTCTTTATTCCCAATGGCCTCCTCCTCAGTCGCGTTGTGTTTCTCCATGTTTGCTGAATTGTTGCCAATATACCCGTCAAAAGACTGTCATTTTAGCAGTGAAGATTTTGTATTTAAAATTTACAGAGAAAAAAAACCACGAAGATGTTTGATCAGATCGTTCATATCATTCTATATAAAAGACACTCCATAGGCTATTATTTTTCACATGAGCTCATGCACTCCACCAGTCACATCAGTATCATAAGAGGTCCGATTAAAATAAAACAAAACGCTGTTAGTGTGGAGGAATCCTCATGAAACAATTCACCATTGATTATGGGTAGAATTACAATATTCCCGTCCCACACTTGCTAAATTTGGCATATCAACGCTTTGTCAAGTACATTTCAAATGTTGACAGATTGAATTACAAATATATAACGCGCCTGTCTTTAACATTATAAGAACTGAGCCAAAAGTAGATAGTACGAAAATAATGTAAATAGAAAAGTGTAGAACGTATACTCGAAACTCTTCAAATGATAGTAATAGTCTGCTTGTCCCAGAGGTCGTAATCTCTATCCGCAGGGAATGTCCAGAATATCCCAACTCTTGAATATGTATCAGGCGATTGGGACCGAATTTTTCTTAACAATAGTCCGCAACCGGGAAAAATTTGCAAGCAGAAGACTTCTATAAAATATCGCTTCTTATGTTTTGAGTCGTGTGTAAGCGGAAGTGGATAATCCAGGGCATCCCAGCGTGCTGACGCAAAAGACCTGAGAGTATTGCTCTCCAGCAAATCGTTGGCATATGGTTGTGTAAAGACCGCCTTGCTTAGGGGTCCTTTCATAATTAGACTCCCGCCAAGTACACCTCCATATGGAGAGATCTTTGAGACTGGTGTTATTTCACAATGTAGAATATCGATAGAACTTTCGGCGTCATTGTAACCAACTGCTTCCGACCAACTGACTGCGCCGTTAACCGAAGCCCATGACCAACTTGGAGCCGGGTATTCAGAAGGACGAGGGACTGGGATTGTAGAGAAGTCTCGGCACCACAAGAGATCATACACTAATTCCTCCCTCCATAGGCCTGCGATATATGACAAGCCATCATTAACACCGATTCTTGCCGCTATACCTGCTATTGCTATCAATTTATCCCGTTCAAGAGTCAAATGCAGTTTTGAATATACGCGCACAATCTGCCGCCATATATCCTGGGACCTGGAAACTACGAGGCCATCATTATCATCGCAGTCCGTCCTCTTCCGAACTTTCATGTCGACAGATTTATGATCCATTGACTCCCGCAACATGCTGACAGCATCTGTGGCGCAATTTCTATATCTACATTCCCAAAACATATTTGTAGATGAATAATGGAGCACACGAGGTGACAGTAAACGTTCTTGGAATACCCACGCTCGAGAATACAAAGGCGAGTTAAGAAGCATAGTCGATGCTGTGTTGTTGATAAGAGGCTTGAAAGCGCCGTAGTTCTCATGACATGTTGTACAACCTGGGGTTATATTGCGTTCTTTCAGACTCAAAACGTCCAGATCACAATTAGAAACTTGCTCAGTGGTACTTGTAACACATATGGTGAGGGTGCTATTGGAATAAACTTGGTTCATCGTGGCTGACTCGTATAACCAGTCCTCGTTTGAGTCCTGTATAATGCAAAGAGAGTCAATCCACAAGTAAGAGTATCCTAGCAGGCGCGTGATCATGACTGCATCTCTGAAAGTTCTCGAAAGCGAAGACGTATGGATCCCGATAGACATCATTTCTGCCAAGGATTCTTTTGTTGTCCTTGGGACAGATTCCACTCCCCAACAATGGCTGAGGGTGAGATAGGAAGATGTGAACTTTGATTTTCTAGCTTGCAGATGTATATAATCTCCATCCGCAGGAATCGCCAAAATCCGAGTTGGAAAGAAGTTGGAAGCCGAGTATGCAGAGTGATCGTGATATTGCAAGCAGTCATCCAGCCAGAGTGATGCAATTTTTATTAGCTCAATAGCTGTCCTTTCTCCGGTAGCAGCCAAGAAGTAATCTGTGTCTCTCTGTAACTTAGTTTCAATGATTTCATGTTGCTGGCACAATATTTGAATTCTCCGAGCTGAAGGCCGATTCTCCATATTGATGCTCATCATGTCCCCAATAAGCTGAAACTCTTTCTGAATTCCTAGACCAAAACTACTACTGATGTCTTGCAATTTATCGATCCAAATCAGGGATTTTTCTATGTTCACATAGTATGCTCCACTTTTCATGTTGAAAGACCGGAAGTCGTTAAAGACCTGCAAAGAAACTCCATGAATGGTGGTGGCCATTTCCAAAAAGATACACCCGAGGGAGAATATATCACTGGCTGATGTCGCAAGCTTTGAACCGACCTGACCTAGAATTTCTGGGGCGCAATACATGGGTGTAACCACCAAATCCGTTTCCTTGGAAGTCAGCTCATGGCTAGCTGTAATCTGTTGTACACTGCCAAAGTCCGATATTAATACCCGGTTGTCGACAATGAGGATATTCGCGGGCTTTAGATCTAAATGACAGTAAGATGCTGCATGTATATAGGCCACCGCAGATGTTAGACAACCCCACCAAACTGATATGAGAGATCTTGCTTCAGCAGACCTCCATTGATCACTGTGCATGAATTCAGATAGGTTGTAATTCGCCACAGGATATATGATAAAGGAGAACTGATCCTGAGACTGCAGGGAGGCTACAACTTTGACAATATGTTCATGCTTCAGTTTCCTCAAGGCAATCAGTTCTTTCTGAGCCTTATCAACAGTGAGAAAGGAGCTGGACGGTCGTATTTGAATTGCTTTCCTTGCGAAGTGCTTTCTAGTGAGCGTGTGTTCAACTTCGTCGACAATACCGAAAGATCCATAACCGAGTTTCCGAACAAATCTAAATGTTTCAGATTGTTGATGATGCACATGTTTCAGGACCTGCCCTGATGACTGTGAGTCCAGATCGTCAAAACTGGGACCCCTTCTGATCTGAATCTGGCTCAAGGCCTGAGCTGTTCGCCCCCTGCGTTTTGCTCCGTTGCATTTTGAAGTATCATTTCTACCGCTCTCACCTGAGAAATCTGTTGAAGATTTCCTATGATCCTCCAAATTACTCTCATCACCACCCAAAGCACTGTCACCATTGTCTCCTTCTTTGTTGTGTATGTTATCGTCATCATTATCATCGTCGTCATCGTTGCCGCCATTATCAGAATCGTTATCAGAATTTTGGCCAACATCGCCACCCCATGGATCTCTCCAATCTGGTACCATTCTCTTTCCTTCCAAAAAGTGGTCCCCAATGTGACGGCATCGCGTGTCCCAATGGGAGAATGTCGCACCGCAAAATCCACACTGTCTCTTCCAGGCCGAAGAAACACCATGATGCCAGCCATCTATCGTCACCTGACATTCATGCGTACCGCTGATATGTTCCAATAGTTTGTCTTTGCGGGCAAATCTGTGACCTTGACGGAATCGATCTGCGATACAAGATTGGTGATTCGCCGAATTGATGCCTCTTCTGCAGACGGAACAAATTGCGCTCATGCCTGTCCCTTCAACTAAACAGCCCCATTCTTTTGTAGGCCAATGAACCTCTTCATGCCTTTTCCAGTCGGTGTAATTTTTGGACAGCAAAAGACAATAAGACCCATCTTCTTTGATAAATGTGCACTCGTGAAATCTAGAATTCCTCCGTGATCGAGCACTAGTCCTCAGTTTCTTCCTGGGTCTTGTATAATCGTTATCAGTATTGATCTTGGACTGATAAGCAGAATCATTAGTATTGCATTGAGGAGTGCTGTAGGGTTGCATTGCCAAAAACCATTGGGTAATATAATCTGGTGGCAGTTGATGTCGGCTAGCCTCTTCTGAGAGTTGTTTCAGGACTGGTTCCATTCGCTTATTCATATTGATGAGCGAATCAAGTTTATCAGAATCAATACTAAGGAGACTGGCCAGGTTTTGCTTGTGATCAGCGCTCATGTGTGAGTTCCGCCGTAGCTCTAAGTTTATATAATTCTGTGCCCGGATGAAATCATCGCACTCCATGGAGATCGACCCTGGAAGATTTGGATTTCCGATTAGGTGGGATCTTGAACTACGGCCTCTTTTGTTGCCACGAAGACCTTGGGCGGGATCAGGACGATGAGATCTATAACCTGACGTTGTCGGAGAATAATAGTCTAAGTGAGCTTGCGAATCGCGATCATAGATCGGAGGACAGGGCGTTCGCTCTGAAAAATTCGCAGTAGTGACTGAGTTATTCTGATTGCCTAAAAAGTTCAGATAACTTGGCTGAGAGGAAGTAGTGGCGAAACTCGAGTTTATATCATGAGAAGTATAAATTGGCTGCGAAGTGCCACAGCTAAAATTACGAAATGGGAGGCTAGACGCGACCTGGGACGTGCCAAAAGTTGTGTTTGCCGGGGGATCAAGATTTGGTGATCCGCAAATTGAATCGTAAGTATATTGTGTATTCGGTCTGGTCAAAACCTCACTCTGTTCTGTGTGCCTCGACACTCCCGAAGACAACGGCAATGAGTTTCCCAGCCTGCCGGTATTGATCAGAACAGAATTATCGCAGGATGAGCAATGGCATGTATATTCTGATCCGGCTCCTGAACCGGCAAGACAGAAATTAAAATTCTCTTGAGAATTATCAGCATTTGTACAACCATCTATAGGGGGCTTATATACCCTGCCGTCTGGTATATAACGAAGAATTGTGCTCTAATCCAACGCTCCAACCATAAACTGACTATAGCAATGGTTAACTTCGAATCTTTCAAGAAGTCATCATTGTGGCTTTCATTCCTACCACCTGGCCCTCAAGCCCTCTCAGAATTTAGGAGCCTACGTACTGGATGTGTGTCAAAATTATTGCTGGAATAATGTAAGTCTGTCTGAGAACTACTCGGTTGTTGGAATCCTTGCGAACGATGTTTACGGGTTTCATTATCAAGCATAGTATGGGAGAATGTGGTACAATCTAAGGCAGTGTCATCATAAATAGAGTCTGGCGGAACCACGGAGCTATCAAGGCTGGAAGGCTGCAGGAGGCATCCAGTGTCAGAGTTGCGGATCATATCCCGAGATTGTGGTATCAATGTCAAACCATCTGACAAGCCAGGTGCAGTATTAGACATGGCGATGAAGGCTTTAAGATCAGCCAGACCACCGGATTTCATTATAGTAATCGCTTATCGTACAAGTAAAGGTTATACTGGGCAAGGTCGGAGAGAGGGTCAGTATTTGGATCAAGCTGGGCTTCAGAGCCTCAATTCCCTTTATCGTATATGGTTTTGGATATAGGTTTGATTCGCGGTCATTGAGGATGTGCTTCCGGCCGCAGGGGCGGGAAGGGCGGTATGAGGGCAGCCCGAGGCAGCTCGAGGGCGGGCGGAGGGCGGGCAGAGGCGGTGCACATTGAACAAATACAGGCGACAAATCAAGATTCCGGATATAGAGTGGTTAGGCAATTAGGCGGCTAAGATGTAATAGCACATGAAAGAAGGGCACCTGCTTCTGATGGCACAACCCTGGGTTGGAAGTTGTGTGTATCTTGAGCTGAAGTTTGCTCACCTACACAGTATATAAGAATGGACGAAATCCACAATGTCAACACTAAGTCCAAGCATACAACCAACACAATTACAATACAGCAAGGCAGCTCATACTCTTAGGTTCAGACATGCAATGCGATGATTGATATGCTTTAGACAGGCGATGTGCCAAAATGGTGCGAGGTGACTGCCCTCATAAGACCCTTTGCCACCAGAAGACTGCATTGAATACGTTGAATACACCACAACATGATATACCTAGATATCTCTTGTAGTGAGCCTAACTGGTGATGCTTGCTTGCTGGCGAGGCTGATTTGATGGATGGGTGTCTTCGGGGGCGTGCGAGGGCAACAGCTTTCAATGATGGTCACCCGACGCACTGCCCTCTCTTGCCCTATCATCCCCAGAGCTGTTCATACATGGAAAGGAAATGTAGGTAAGTCTTCATCGTGGTTCGCCTCTCGTTCGCTCAATCCTTTGGATTTCTGGCAGCAGATTTTCTACTACGTTAGATATATCTTGGCAAGGCTAATCCCTAAAGGGTTCAGCCCCATTATTTTGTGTAACGTTGAAGAAGTGGCACTGCCTCCCTGGCTACAAGCCTCCCTGAATGAATGGAAAGATTGTTGTTAGTTAGGACTTCTTGCGAGAGGGAGAGTCTAATCATTCCTATAGTATATTATATTTAGCTCATCATATGAATTTGACACCAGCGATACCGCTTTCTACCATGTTTGGTACTACATTCCATGCTATCTTTAGCAGAGAGTTAATTAGCATATGCATCGTATACGATTCTCTTAATCATGGCTTGGCTTTGTGGTTTTCATATTGCCTGCACCATCTCCAGACGGCCTCTTCATGTCTTTCGTCTTCATCTCACCACCGCCCTCCCCAGTTTTCCCTTTGCCAGTATCCTTTCCATAACCTTCCACACCCATATTGGTTAGCGTCTTCTCAATCAGCTGTACAGCTTCGTGAGCGATATCACTCCCACCACGCCATGTTCGAAGGGTTACGCCTTGGGCATCAAGGACGTCTTTTGCACGCTTCCATCTTCGTTTCCAAAGATCAAGTTTCTTGTTGACTGGTACATTGCTGGGTCTTTCATCCTCAGAAGTATCTGTGCTGTTCCAAGACATGCGATTTGTAATGCTGGATGCTGATGTGCCAGTACGTCTTGGAGGCAGTCCTGGGGCGCGCTCTGCAGAGGCTATAGAGGAGGCATCGGAGTTTTGACGAGTAGGTATGTAGGACTTGACTTCAGGGAGAGCATTGTATGCTGCTGAAACCTTCTGCCTGGCACTGTAAATGTACCCCTCATTGGCCTCATTGGGTTCTGTTGAACTCGGTACTGCTGAGAGCGGTCGACGCGACGGTGGTGGTGGCGGAGCTGGCCCGCGTTTACTAGGTATGGGTGCCTCACCGGCTGTAGATAATCCTCGGAGAGCAGCTGGTTTTGCAGGTCGTGGAGGTGGCACTCGACCAGCAGGACTTTCGGGTGCTGACTTTCGAGGTCCTGTGGTCTGTGTTTCGAGATCAGAAGCAGAACGAGGTATGATTCGACGATGAGACTCATGCACAGTTATATTCTCTGGTTCATCGTCGAAGTTAATCAATTTGCCCATTGTAGGTCCACTACTTGTCTGAGGTACTGCTTCTGTCAAAACTCGGGGAGGTAGGACAGGCCTTAGCTCTGGAGCGTCTGAATCTTTTGTTGATGGTCGTAGGTTCAATTCGATAGAAGAGGTCCTAGCTGATCCCCTGGAAATTCTCTCTCTAGAACGCTCTCCGCTTAGAGGACCCATCGCTGAATCGAAGAAATGACTCTCCGGTGTGGTAACATCGCGGATAAAAATTGCCAGAATCATACCAGGGTGCGAGAGAGCAATATCGGTATACACCTCCAGATCAGCTTCACCACTATCTCCGATAAGTACAAATCTTCTCTCTGGGAAATCTCGCATAATCTTTGTGAGAGTTCCTTTCTTCCTTTCCGCCACGGGCTCGAATATGCCCTGTAACATCCCGCTATACTGTTTTAAGTGGTATGACCCTGGAGGTAGACCAGCTATCTGGAAGAAGCTAACCAGAACTGGGAACAACTGCCATGGCGAATTTGAGACATAGTGAAAGCCAATGCCCATGTTATACATGGTATTATACCATTCCTTTACTCCATCGATGGTGAGGTCGCCAAGATCGCGAATGAAGGCATTCCTAAATATTTCTCTGGCTCCACTCCCAATAGAGGAGTGCTTAATAGTATCGTCAACATCGCTGATTACGCTGACACCTTTCGGCTGGGTAATTTTAACCTCCTCAGTTGCTGACAAGTGCTCGGAGGCCAATACCCTCACATGAGTTGGAACAAAGTCTAAAGAGGCTCTCAAGACAAAGTGACCAGATTCATTGGTCCTTACCGTTCTTGAAACAGAGGTTTTCTCGTCATAGAAAAAAATCGTAACCGGAGTTTGAACCAGAGGATTGGTCATAAATGGCTTTATACGAGCCATCAAGTGTGCATTTGCGGCCAATAACTCTGCCTGGGACATTTCGTCCGGATGATTCCATGAAGCTCGCTTCGGTAGGTGTCCTGGTCCAGGCGGCTCTACCAGTGAGGGCGTTTGCTCTCGAGAGCTCCTACCACGATGGCTTCGTATGCTTTCACTGTCCGAATCCTCCTTTGGGTTTTCGCTATAGGCTCCACGAGCAGCAGCCTTCTCTTCCGCCGCACCTTTCTTCAGAATACGTTCAGCCTCACGTGCGATATTCTCTTCTTCACGGCGTGCCTCGTGCTCTTGATGTCTTGCATGCAGTGATTGTGGCGAGTCTGGGCTGTCGTTTCTATGCGGTGTTGGTGGGGCTGGGATACCGCTAAGCTTTCGAGCAAGGCCTATGAGCATCCTATTCTTGCGGGATATCGGCCCACGATGAGGCGAGTATATCCAGCCCTTAACATCTACATCAACTAGGGCCCTATCATCTTCGAATTTTTGCCATTCTCTCGCCCAATATTCCGCGTCGCCAGAAGAGTCCGAGTCATCTTCCTTCCCGTTTCTTGCATCCGGATTTGGCTCCACTTTCGTATGATTCCTCGCATATGAAGGGAACAAGATGAGCTGTTCATCGCCGTGGGATACGATAGCTACATCAGGGAAAGAACCTGGTATAGTCGTATCGTCAAGGTCCAGGTCGTTTTGGCCTTGCCATTTCTGCACAGCAGATTGCTGATATGATTGTCTAATTTCATTGGCAGCCGCCAAATAACCCGCCAGTTTCTTCCTTCGTGAGCCACGTTCACGTCCTTCACCGCCCGTATCTATCCCGCCTCGGCCGGGCAGCGATCCAGACATCGTCACCTTCTCTCGGCGAAGGATTTCATTGTCTTTATGGTTCCAGAGTATGCGCCTACCCCGCTTGCGGAGAATATCAACAATCCTAGTCCCAGCAGCTTTCTTCCTCTGTCTTTTTAGTATGTAGTTGTATATGCGTGATTGTGCACGATGCGTGTAGAAAGGTAACGTCTCAAAGCGGAAATTGGTAAATCTCTCGCGCGCAGTTTGTCTTGGATGAGGAAAGAGATATCGAAGGAGACTTAGGCGGTGGTGAGGATAGCCTACTCTGCGCAGCGGTGGTGGAGCCAGTTTTGACGAGTGTTGCAGAGGTTGGTAACTACCACCGAGGGGTAGTGATCAGATTGATGTCAGGATCTTACTTGTGGAGACGAGCCGCATTCAGGATAACAAGTCACATCCAAGGAAGAAACTTAAAAGAAATGAAAATCAGGTTCGGGACAAGTCCAACAATAGTCCTTAAGATGTAGAAAAGTGTGAAATGTGCAGACCGCCAGCCTGTCTTGGGATGTTGCTGCCTCGCTCTTTTCTGAAGAGTGAGGTTCAATTACGTCAGTCACAAAATTACTCCTCATACCCCTGGCCGACCTTAGACTCCTTCACTACTCAGTCTAGAACTCGGACTCGACATAGGCAACAATAAAATTTACTTATATATCTTCCACGTGCGACAACAATTAATTTCATAATTAACCGGAAGTAGTTTGTTTTGTAAGAGACCGTGGTCCCGAAATCGATTTGCATTTGTTTGCTAGATACACTGACTGATCTATTGGCTATCTGGCCTTCTAATTCTTACTTTCGCCAGTTGTCTGTCCCATATGCCTATAAGAGGTATTGAGGACTCTCCAGAAACGCCGACGCTAAATGGTGTGTGAAGACAAGTCGTGGAAGGTCAAAGATATCATCTTTGCCTACAATTCAGATTCTGCATGATTCTTCCAAGTAGCAGGAGAAGGTGCATGGTGCTGAGGAATTACTTAGCCAGTTGCTGGGTTTTGCAAGTAGCTGATCTTAGTTAGTAGGTTTCGCAAAAAATACTAGTGGTGCTAGGTGATTATTGTCGTATGAATAGGGGTGGTGGTGCGTCGTTGGGAATTGGTCGTTGCTGAGCCATCCTATCGTTAGATGCAGATCACCAAGGAGAATAAGGAGTGTTATGGAACTTGGGAGAACTCCGCACAAAAACTATCCTGCCGCTGTCAAAGACGTCTGCTGACGCTTCGCTGGCGCAGCGCCAGAATCCTACACAGGAAGTTAGCTCTACCACATAATGAGTAGCCGGCTAGCAAGAGGCTGGTTCCAATCTGGCTTATTCCCTCTCTGATGACCATATAAACCTACATCCGGTGCAGCACGCTTTTTGGTGATTTTCTTCTTCGCCCTGACGGGTTTGACCTCTCCTTCCGTAAAGACATCATCGGGTAGGTCGAAACTGCTTCACTTAGTAACAAATAATATGAGGTCGAGATAAAAGGCTGTTATACTTACTTCCGGGTAGTGCAGACATTCAGTGCATTAAATTCGGCATTGTATTTCTCCCAATTAATGCAGTTGGTCTTGAAATTATTTACAGCAGCTGCGATGTCGAGCGATTTTGCGTCTAGAACTATTAGTTGCTGCGCTGCTAGAGGGAAAAGTGGCCCGCTTGGCTAGCAATAGAATATGTCTGATGGAGGTCTTGATCAATTTCAAAGGTAGGAAATTTACTTACCTGCTTCCAGTTCCAAACCGATATAGAATGTGTCAGTATAGACCATGGTGCACCTTTCATCCTCCTCAAGCTTCTTATCCTCAGTCAAGGTCTTCTCCTTAACAACCCCACCGACAACAGAATCATGAGCAAGGTCAGTTGTTTCCGTCGGAACCTCCTTAAAAAGATACTCGAGGCTGCCGGCTTTAACCTTTTGAACATCTTCTTCGGTCTTGCATTTGTGTACGCGTCTAAATCCCTTGTTGAAAGGATGGGCTATGTGAATTGAATCGTGCTCCTCCGCGGAACTTACCAAGTGCCGCACTCTTGATTCAACGCGGCCACACCATTTTTTTTGCTCTTCTTTGGTGGTGCTTGCCGAGATTATAGAGAGATAATATTTGTAGTCTTTGGTAAAGAAGGTTTGCTTCACAAACAAATCCTTCCATGAAGCCTTGCCAGCGAAAATGTGCTCTGTAATAACACCAGCTCTCTTGATTTCGTTCATGATGATCGCCTTTGTCGAATACGTGATATTATGCGTTGAGCACATAGAGGGATAAGCGGGAGTGATAACCGGCATGAGGTGTTTTTGGTCACCAAAATAAAGCTGTAGGATGTTTAGCACGGATTCATCTACCGCAAAGGTATTTTCTATACCTTCGGGTTCCACACTCTAATATCTGGGGTCGGACCTCTCTGCTGAGGATGCTTTAGCAAGACAGGCTGCGGCCATTGCCAGTTATCCATGATCTTAAAGAACTTTAGTATAAGTGTCGAAGCTGCGGCTTTAGGGTACAATTGACATATCCGGGCAACCATCATCGCCCAAGCCACACCTCCAGGAAACCCGATGATGTTGGCATAAATAGCGCGACGCTGAGCCCACAATTTAATACCACGAAGAGCAGTCTTGAAAGTTCCTTTCTGGGGAACTAGTTGTAGAATCTCATCCGTCACTCGAGGTCCATTCAAGCTGCGTACAGCGGACTCATCCAAGCCGCGTAGTACATTATCATCTGTGAGAGTTTGATTAACAGGTACCTGACTCTGCTCCAGCCTAGAAAAGATCAAGTCGATGCTTATGCCGGAATATACAAATTTTATGATTGGAACGAACGCATCAGGTACAGATGTGAGATCATCAATAGAGCCTGGGGGGGCCATTTTGAGAAGGAGGTCGGGGAATCGTTCAAAATAGTCTTCTCGAGAGATATGTTTAGGCACAACGACCATAGTATCAATATCTGATCCTGGTCCAAAAACACCCAAACGATAGCTGCCATATGTGAAGACTTTACCTCCAGACTGGTTCACTACGGATTCAGATTTGCCTTGAGCTCTGCTGACCTGCTTGACGAACTCTTCTGTAATTTTCTGTAGGGACTCTAAAACAACAGTCCTAAGTAGATTAAAGTTAGTACCAAGGCGCAAATTTACGAACAAAATGTGCTTGCTAAAATGGAAGATACACGCACCTCTGCGCAGTCTCGGCAGGACTTTCATAGTTGTTCTGGCGTTTTAACTCCTCAACAAGAGTTTCGGTTTGCTGAGTCTCTGCAGGAGTAGGGCCTGCGGATGACAGTGGCCCTGTTATGCCCATCTGCAGCTCGCGTAGAGTCGCCATGTCAACTTGGATTTCGATATTATGTCTTACAGACAAAAGAGAAAACGAAGGAAGTGCTCTGTTGTTGTTTGCTTGATGCCTGGTCGCCAGAATATTGCTTGGCTTTGTGATTGAATTGCTTAGTAATACAACGGGTCCCACTTTAACCCAGCCAATAATAGAGCTAAAGGCCAAGCTCTCGAATGTTGATTTGGATGTCGAACTTATTTCCTTGATGACTTTTCACTTCAAGAAAGCTTTTAGAAATAGATCCACATTGTGAAACTCCCTTGAGTCATTTTGTGTCCATAATCTGAGCTTCATGTCAACATGTCGAGAACCGAGTGGGAAGGAGGTGAGCAGATCTCTGCAAGTGAACCAGAGGAGAGACGAGTACTTTTCGGGGCATTAGACTCTTTTTAGTGAGTCAAAAGTTCACTACGGCTCACCTATCTTTTGATTGTACTTACAGTGGGAAGAATATACCCTGAATGTCTTATAGTTCTAGACATGTGCTCATTTGTTAAGCTTTGAAAACGCATATATATTGCCAATATGTCAGGTCTCAAGGAACATGTTATATTTCTTCTCTAAACCTACTTTAATTCCATTAGTAACACTTCAAACAGTCAATACGCACAAGTGGCCCATTATAATACAACTCATGTGCGACGACAGGCATTCTACGCACTCTCAAGACATCATCTACAAATATTATCAGAGCCTCCATTTTCATATTTGGATACCTTGAATGCTGTGGATGATTGCATAGACAATAATACTGAGCTCGCATTAGCCATCAATCAATCCGGCCTCCTCTCCTTTGGAAATGGCTTTGAGTCTCAAGAATGGCGTGGAACGGCGACCTCGAATGACTTAGAGAAAGCAAGAAGTACCATTCGGCAGTTCTATCGAGATGTAAGTTTAGACGGCGAGAATCAACAAAGAGTTTATATTTAGTAAAAAGTAACTGAAACTTTTATGCGTTAGTGGTCCGAGGAAGGCAGTGCAGAAAGGAAAGCCTGCAACGGCCCTGTCCTCCAAGCTCTTCGAGCAGAGCGTCAGCAGCGCGATCCCTCATCATCACCTCTTCGAGTTCTAGTCCCGGGCGCCGGCCTAGGTAGGCTAGTTTTCGATCTCTGCTGTGACGGCTTTGACACAGAAGGAAACGAGATCAGCTACCATCAACTCCTCGCTAGCTCCTACATCCTCAACATATGTCAATCCGCAAAGAGGCATACCGTCCATCCCTGGGTCCATTCATTCTCGAACCACAAAACCCGCTCTAATCAGCTGAGATCAGTGCTCGTACCCGATATCCACCCGGCAACCGTGTTAGGAGAGGTAGAAGAACCTGGAGCAATGAGCATGACGGCTTCAGATTTCTTGTGCTTATATGGGAACGAGGATCGGAAAGAGTCTTTCGATGCTGTTGCCACAGTCTTCTTTCTGGATACTGCGCCCAATGTTATTCGGTATCTAGAGACCATCAAGAGTTGTTTGAAGCCGGGGGGGCTGCTTATTAACATCGGACCGTTGCAGTGGCATTTTGAGAATAATCGTTCGGGCCAACGAAAGAGCCGTGGGATGGGCGATGATAGTAATGAAGGACATAGCCTTGAAGGACATAGCCATGAAGGACACGGCCATAGCCATGGAGAAGACGGCGCGGAGCACAGCCACGATTCAACTTGCAGCGTTCCACAAGTTTCAACCTGGTCAACCATAGATCAAGGTAACTTCCCTTCTGCCGTATTGAGATTCTACTAACGTAGCGTTCAAGGTATCGCCGACCCAGGGAGTTTTGAGCTCACAGACGATGAAGTAGTTGCCCTGTTAGAGAAATTGGGCTTCATGATTGAAAAGAAGGAAGACGGTATCATAGCGCCATATATACATGACACAGAGAGCATGTTACAGACGAGATACAAAGCCAGCCACTGGGTCGCCAGAAAACGGTAGAGTTGAATAGAACGGAAGGGGCTTGCAGGATAAACTGGATTTGCACCTGTAGAGCGTAAATGCACCATATAAAACTTTCTATTCTTCTATACAACACCATGTGTGCTCTAATCTTCTATACAACATCCACGTGTGCTCTAATCTTCTACACAACACCATGTGTGCTCTAACCATGATCAAAGTTTGGCCGTTGGCTCAGCAGGAGCCTCTTCAATTAGCGTGGTCTTCCCCAAAATCTCCCCGCCATCCACCTTGATGGTCGCTCCGTTAATATGGCTCGCGGCCCTGCTACTCAAGAACACCACGAGTCCCGCGATATCCTCCGGCCGTCCCAGCCTCTTACTCGGGTTCGCAGCTGCCACTTTCTCCACTCCCCCATTCATCTCCAACAACTCGTTCGCCATCTTCGAGGGAAAAAAGCCGGGGGCGATCATGTTGGTAAGGATATGTCGTGGGCCGAGCTCAACGGCCAGGTTCTTGCCTAGGTGGATCACAGCCGCTTTGGAGGCAGAGTATCCGTATGTTCCGTGTTTGCCGATGGTGCCAACCCCGATGCCGGCCACGGAAGCGGTTATGAGAACACGGGAAGGGTCGTCAATTGTGGCTCTCTTCTCTAGTAACGGCGCAAACCTATCCGTCAGTCAGCAAGCTGCTTTTTTCCTGAGACAAGAGCCAAGGCTTACAATCGTATGGTGTTGAACACGCTCTTAACATTCAAATCCATAACCTTTGCAAATGCTTCGTCAGGATGCTCGTCGAACGCCGCTCCCCACGTTGCGCCTGCATTCGCAAACAGGATATCCACATGGTCTGTTGTCTTCGACACCTCATCCACTAGATACTGCACACCTGCAATCTTTGCGCTGTCTGCCGGTATGCTGATAGCTTTCGCCCCAGGGGCGAGATTGGGGAGCTTGTTGAGAGCCGCGACGGCTTCTTCGCATGCTTTTGCTTTTCGGGAGGTTATGTAAACTTTGGAAGCGCCGGCTTGCAGAAATCTTATGTTCATCAGTGTCATAGATCTGTCTCTAAGAAGGGCCTGGGCTTACCCTGAAGCAGCATGTAATCCTAATCCCCGCGAACCTCCTGTCACCACAACTACCTTGCCCTTCAGCGAGAAGATGCTTGGGAAATCCTTGAGCTCTGTGTCGTAGCTTGACATCGTGAGAAAAACTAAAACAGTGATATGCAATTGAGTACGAAATGAAAAGGAATTTGAAGTCTGAAAGCAAAGAAAAGAATATCGCAAGAGAACTTGAGGGGGTCTAATGCGTACAGCCGGACCAGAGCTGCAAGCCTCGGCTCGATCCAACTGCCAAATTAGCAAAGCTTTAGATATTACAGCTTTAGCAACAAACTTGTATCTCACCTCGATCTAAACGCAAATGGTTGAAATAAACGTAGAGATCCATCATAGCTAAGAGCCCCTATGTTCCACTGCTCTTCGCTTGGTGCTCTAGAACATAATTTGAACTTTGAAGTTTGGTTGATAGGTTGGCGTGAGATTATAAATATAAGCTTCCTTTGTTATGCTCACATCTCGTGCCAATATTATTTGATAGGCACCGTCCTCGTCTCCTTTCTGGATAAGCGAACCCATTATAAATCTGCTATGCGCAGATCCTCGCTTGGTCATTCTGACTTATGGAACTCAGGAAACATAGTATCCTTCCTGTTAATGTCTAGCCTAAGGACTATCTTACTATAGACACCTTCTTGGTAATCTACAGAGTCGATGGATTCGATGTTTCTCTATGTTTAAAGCTCAGGTGTCTAGTATGACCAAAATAGGATTCAATTACACGAATTTTGAATCCCAAGTTCTCTCTTTATGAGGCACTTCTCTCGGATACTCATCATTTGTTATTAACGCGCAATTAACCCTTCTGATGTCCTCCCAATCCGTCAGCTATATTTGGGTTTTGGATCCAGAGAGTTCTGTTTCCTCGAGAATCCTGCCTAATTTGGTTAGATAGGTGAATACTAAAGACTCCGAGCGCAGTGTCTTGAGATCAGAAGCACTCACTAAATGAGTAGGTCGAAATATGAAGACTGTTTATACTACGTTAATCGCTTACACTCTCTCCTTATCATATTTCTCCCATATCCACACGGCATTCAAGATTCTGCATCGTCAATTAAGATGCTTTCAAAAGCCATCCGTCCTTCCGCGATACAGCATAATAAACTCAGGCTCTAACGTGCTTGAGCTACTCGCAGCTACTAGAATTCTCTATCAAAGTCTCTTCCCTTCATTCCAATATCTCTAACGGTCCCTTATGAGATCAAGCTAGGAAGCTCAACTGGAACAATCTCGAGCCCGCCACGAGAGATCACCTCGTGGTGCCGGGAGATACCATCGGGCATGAAAACCCCGATTCCCTAAACGGCAAGATGCTGAAAGGTGCTCATGTCTTCCACGCAGCGGGAGACACCATTCCTTTGAACTATAACTAGGGATGAGGCTCCTACTTCCACTCCCAGGATGTTGATAACGGTCTTACATGTCTTGCAAAAGCAGGAAGATTAACGAGATCCCTAATGTTCGAAAGAGTCCTTTGAACCAACTATCATCACGAACATTCTCACAACACAATTCACCACGTCAGTGCTTGTGCCCCAAGCCACACCTCTCTCCTTCATATCCGGCAACAGCGCACTCCCACTTAATCCCGACTCATCACCCAAATCTTAACACGTGCACTCCAACATCGACTTCGCACACCCAGAGAGTCCGTTCGCGCTCCTCGCCAACGTGACTCTCGTCAAGATGACAAAGGGAATTGACGGCACAGAAGTCTAGCTCGGCACACACAATGCGTCTCTCACACCTCGAGAGGAAGCACATAGTGACCGTCTGTGAGGAAGGGAGGCATGGTGATTGCGATTTGAGACTCTGGCATGCCGGGAAGCAGAAATTTACAGACAGGACGAGGTCACACTTGCCGTGATCCATTTCGCTCGTGGCCTCAGCGTGTTGTCCTGTCTAGCGACTGAGTAGTCCGAGGATAGAGTATGCCAACATTTGTGTAGCAGTGCGATGGAAATTGAGGTTTCTGGAAAACCGAAACCGCATTGGAGCATGAGGCTAAAAGCCTTCAATGTCGGCTGAATTAAGTAGCAGAGGATGTCGTTCCCGAGAGTTATTTGAAGCGAGGATATGGTAATTCGTATGGCTTCGATCGGAAGAAACCATTAGATAGTGTATTTTAGGCACTTCCTGGTATTTCTCCTACTTCCAGTCAGCCCTATCCCATCAGTGAGAGCAATTAACGATCTATACCAGTTATCATTTCATGAGACCTAAGCAAGCAAGCGGTAGCCAAATACTGGTTTCGCAATTCTAGCCTTACATCGCTCGTTTCCTGTAATAAATCGTGATTACAAGGAGCGGGAAAAGCGTGGTCAACTTCCTGAGAAGTTCGTGAGATCCTGCTCTTGTGATATGCTGAGAACGTGATCAATGCTAATCTGGGCTCAGCAACAGTCAGAGAATCAATTTCATATTGCTATAGCTTAAGAAAATGTGGCACTGTATTTCGGAGCACATAGCCTCAAAGAACTGCGTTAAAATCCCTTCGAAATAACTGACTTGTGAATCTCCGACGTGCGTGACAATCCTTACGCCATCGTCAGCACCTTCGCAGGTTCTGATGCCTCTGGCACAATTGTGGCATACAGGCCTCAGTCAATCGACTGGCGCATATTCTCAGCCAATGAATATATGAACTGTTTCAAAAGGAAATACATTTGATTTTCCCGCGGTACCAAGTCGCACTACGACGTCATCACTCATTCTCAGTCACTTTCTCGTACACTAGAAGATCTGTACCAAGGTGTCCTATTATTTTAGTATGTAATGGCACGTCAGCTGTTTCACTGCCACCTACAGTTGATGGGCGGATAACACGGCATCAGAGAATTTACGCTGTTTAGACTCCAAGCTTGGTGCTCCTCTCGTTGTTAAATGACGTAAGTAGCACGACTTCGAAGTAGTATTTAGCTTAGCAGAAGAATGCCGAGAGAAGTGTCTCATCAGAAAATCAATAAGCTAACTTTCTTTTCTCGGATGCTATGTGGAAGGTATAGTGAAGCCATCAGACATTGGTGGAAGCCGGAACTTTTCTGCCTGAGGCCTCCGTCCGAGTCCTTTCCCGCCAAGTTTCGCAAACATTAGATATAGCTTCCGTAAATACAAGCAGCCAGGATGAAACATATAATTACAAGATTACCAAAAATATTAACCGTGCTTGACATAAATTGCATTCACACCGCTTATGCAAACTAAGATCTGATATGCAGAACATGGTCCCAACCGTTTATTTCAAATGGGAGAAAGGCTTTTCGATGAGCGGTGAGATTATGCAAAAACAACCCAAAAAAAAAGCCACAAAATATCCCCAAGCAGCCGCTCATCATACGATATTGTACACCGGGAAATATGGCTGATCGCGCGTAACCGCGCAGCAGCCAAGGAAACCGTTCGTGGCGCGACGAAAAAAAACCAGGTGGGGAACGAAAAATGCGCCGAGCAGACACTGCATTTTTCTTTGCTGTTTGATACCAAGAAGGACAAGCACGTACGGCAGCCGCCACGATTGAATCCCCGAGACATGGCCAAGCGCGTGGTGCAGTACATCTGCCAGGCCGCGACGACGGTTACGACGCAACGAGACACGGCAGGTACGGGCTCTTTTTAAGGAGAATAAGGGACGCGGGCGAGGACTATGACGGGTCGAGTGTTCGGCCCAAGACAGCAAAGGCTGTATAGCATTAGCCATGAGATCATGGTATCAGCGGCACTTAGGAAATAGACAGCAGACACAAGCATAAGGACGAGGAACACAACAACTGGAGTCCAAATATCAAAGGCAATATGCAACATCATGCCAGCCACGAAGCTGCAGGACTTGCTTACAAATGAACATAAACATATGGAAAGATGCGTGAGAGTGCATTGATACGAGCTTCGATTGTGAAACTACCGTAGTCTTCCTCCTCTCGCCCGCTACCTTCTTCTCTGTTCCCTTGCCTAGCCATCCCCACGCACATCTCCTCTCGTGCATCCAGGTATATCCATCCGTAAAAAAACTAGAACACCACTCCCCGCCATGAAGTACCCTTATGCACCATGCAATGCAATGCACCTACGGCCTCGGTCCAGAAAACAATGACCGCAAAAAAAAATGTAAAAAAGTTCGCTCCTCGTAGAAAATGCATCGAAGAGTATTGCCCGCCCAGTGGTAATATGTGATGCAATCGATCCAAGGGAAATGTTATAGTAGAAAAAGTGTTTGTTGGTGGATGGAAAGTTGGATATGTACAGATACTGTATTCCTTCTGTACCATGCTCCCAAAATCTCGTATTTACAAGTGAATATAATGGTGTAGAATGAGACGAGACTGGTCTCAAGTCATTATTTCGAAGGGTATATTAAGCAGATAACACGTATTGTTCGTCATCATGCCCACCGGGCTTGCCGGCCATGAATAGACCAAGCTCTCGCATTCTCTCTGCTCCTTTTCCAGGTTGAGGTTTTTTCCCTGGTCCTTTTTTTCGTGGATGCTTTCCGTAACATTTCTCCTTTCGCCGCTGGCGTTTCATATCTAAACCTTTGACAATATCAATGGCACCTCGTACATGGCCATCACTAGTGTCAGCATTGTGAGTTCCATTTGCTGCAATCAGGCGAGAAGCCCGATATGCGCGGCAGAAGGCATTTGGAGTTCGAGGTAGGGATTTCGTATGAGTTAACCCGGGTCGGGAACCCAACGGAGCGAAAGCAATGGCGGCACTGCTTGTGTGTGTTGTTGGAGATGCTGGGGGGGAGCGAATCGCACGCGCTGGCGGAGGAGAGTGAATGCGCCTTGGAGAGCCACCAAAAAGCTTACGAGGCGGAGGGGAACGAAGCCTCGTCTTTACAGGTGGTGGTGAGTGAAGCCTTTTGGAAGGAGCCGGTGAGCGTAGTCGCTTTGGAGAATCCACTGGAGATCTTCGGTGACCAGACCTCTTTCGACTTGGCCTCTCATCACCCGAGTCCTCAAATTTGCCATGCAGCCAAACATGTTCATCACTATCGCGGCCTGACTGAACCACATCATCATCCTCGTCCTCTTCTTCATCAATGTCTGATGTAGGAAAGCTGGGGTCGATATCCTGAGGCGTTTGCTTGTGTTTCATGTCTTTCCGAATTTTAAGACAAGAAACGTAAGCATCCTCGAGCGGACGGTCTTCATCAAGAGTACCACAGACGAAATCAGTGCTATCCGGCAAGTCAGGTGTCCCAGGGCGGATTTTCATCAGCTTTCGGCGAATTCTCTTCGTCTCATTGTCGCGACCTGGACTCGGACCATGTAAAGAATCGAGAGACGAAGCAGATAAGACTTTCTCGTTGGAAGAAACACTTCGATCATTCGCTGAGGCACGATACGGAATTGGTTCTGCTGGTCGCTTGCTTGGGTCAGTCCGATGAGGAGTCCAGAAATCGTACTCTCCATCATCGTCATCAGAATCGGCAAATCCAGCCTCATTATCAGTTTCATTGCCGTCTGAGTTATTATCATCATCTGAGCCCTCCAGAGAATCTTCGTCGATACCATCATCCTCAAATCCTTCTGTCTCCTCATCAGACTCGTTGTCACTGGACTCGCGCCCCTCGTCTTCATCTTCATCTTCACCCTCTTCTAGAGCTTCCGCTTCTGCCTCGGTGCCGAGTTTACGAATAGCGTTTTCCTTCCTCAAAGTATCATTGATGGTGAGCTTCTTCTCTGGATGATCCAGCTCCTTTCGAATCCAGTCATCCTCAAAGAGTTCTCCACTGGCAAATTCGTGAAATCTGGTAGCGTTGGATGATAGTGTCGCTTCATCAGCAACAATATACTTTGGCTTAATCCGAACAGCAACTGGGCTCTGAGAAGAACGTCGGTTTACAGACGAACGAAGTGATAATCCAAACCGAGGGGATTTACGTGTTAGAGATGGCGATCGACCTCCCGCCTTCTTTGGTGTGTCGGCTTTGCTTGACTCGGGGGTTTGAAGATCAAGTTTAGATGGCTTGTCCGTGTATTTAGGACCCGGGCACATAAATTTAATCATGGGTTTTCGTTTTGCTAGTGGGGCCGCGTCAACTTGTGCTTGCTGTGCCTGTTGTGGTGCTGGCCGTGCTGACTGTGTAACCGGAGTTGCCCTTGCACCGCATGCGAACGTGATACATCGCTTCTTGGGTGCGACCTCGACAGGGGCTTGGGCTTTCGGCGAGAGGCTGATGGCTTCTGGGAGCATGGGTATCGATTCCTTTATGTCGAAATTGGCTGATAGTGCCAGTCGGTCAGGCTTTGGCTCTGTTCCTAACGAATACGGAGCGAAATTTGTATATGTGGTACTTGGGAATGGCGGACTAGGTGTATTTGTACGGGCAGGACTTGTTAGGCCTCCATCGCTGGTGAGCTCAGCTGTAGATGCTATACTAGCATTGCTCAGCATCGATCGTCTCCTAGACAAGTCGGTTGTGAGACGTATTTCTGTTGTAGTAGATTTTGGCTCAGGATTTTGAAGGGCTTGTGTCAGAAGAGATTGCTTCCGGATCGTGGCTTGAGAAGCAATAGACGCTTTGTGGAAATCTTCCTGATTCTTTTCTTTTATATGATCCGGAGGTTCGTCCACGTCTGCGACTAGATCTTCGTCTGCAACGGCTGGCATACTGACGGTTTGTGGCTTTGTCCCCCAGCTGAATATGTCTTGAAGCCCCATCTTGCAAGAGTGTCGCGAAACAAGGCCCCTGTGTGTAGAATTGAGGAGTAATGGAGGAGATCCCGCCGTGGGTAGGCGTAGACTCTCAACTAATTGTTCTTGTTGTTGGCGGGGGTGACGGGGAATAGTGGCGAATTGCTGCGAAAGAGACGAAAAGCGAGGTGAAACCCGACGCGAAGAAGAGTATTCTTCGTATGAATGAATAATCGAGACTGCTATGAGTAAATCAACAGCTTCCCCTGGAAGTGATTGTTGTTGATGAATGCTGTTTGCACAAGGCTCCAAAACCCCGTTTGTGTGGCGTCCCTAGGGACCGTTATGCTATAAATTGAAGGACATTTTGTATTGCGAATGGGAGGCAATCCGGATTGTGTTTTTGTTTCGAGGAGAAGGACGAGCGCACGAGAAGATGTGTTGTCGATCGGAAGAATGTGTGGTGGTGGATGGGCGAGGTGGGCGTAGCAGAGTGGAGAGTGTAATGTGCTGGTGATGGGGATCGACTGTGTCTGGCGTTTGGCGTGGGAGTTTAAGAAGCAAAAGACGGGCCAAGGCTTATTATGTTTTTGCCGTTTCGCTGGTGGGATGGATGGGGGGGGGAGAAAGGTTCAAGGGACTTTTAGGAAGGGAAGGGAAGGGGGGTAAGGGATAAAATGGGTGACCCACAGAGCTGGTGAAATAAGGCGCTAATGACGTGAGTTTTTTTAAAAAGGGCTCAGCCAGCGAAAAATCGACAACAAGGGGGCAATAATAATAATTACTTATTGGAAGGAAGGACAAAATGGAAAAACAGGAAAATAAAAAAATCATCTATATCTCTTCTCCCCCTGCTCCTGTCCATTCCACTGACTACTACTCTTTTGTCAGCCGGGCTTGCTTAGTCAGACATTATTCGCTTGGATCAACAATTCAAATGACGGCCAATTCCCAATCTAAATCAAGCTGATGTTGCCGCAGCCGGCAAATTCTCGTCATCTTTTCCGCATCCGAATACCCTCATTTAATGTAGTGCAAGAAAGAGGACTGAGAGTAGAGATCGGCCGCGCGCGAAGCAAAAGCGTTGAGTCGTGTTGGTCTTCTTTGAGAAAATACAGGAGTAAGGGTCTCTGAATACTGTTTTACGAGGACCTTTCACACGGCCCTTTTCCCATCAATTTCGGGGCCGCTACAACGCTGGCTGCAAGCACGGCGTTTGTCCTGAAAAGGCCAAATTACCTGTAGATTAATCTGAACCATGGCCCCAAACTCAATTCAATCCACATCGTCAAACAAATATTCCGATATAAATCGCGGCTAAGGGTAAAGCTGGCAGTAATTCATAATTAGCATCGATCACCACCGCAAATAAGACGCTAGTTCGGTCGGCTTTGTATCGGCGCAAATCTCATTAAAGAAGATTTGAAGAATTTGCGGATGGCTTCTGAACTGTCCAATCTTCATTCTAGCTATATATATGCTCCACAGCCCACCAAAACACACCGCAAATTCGGTTTCTTTGTCGCCTTCTGCTCACGATTCAGTTGCAGCGACAAAGGCAAACTCCTTCAGTAAGGATTCGACTTGCTGTTAGCCGGAAATTGAACAATATGAAGCTCTTAATTAAAAAGTTGCCATTTGCCGTCTTGGAACATGTCTTGTAAATTCTTGCTCTTTTTGCGTGTGCCATCCGCGGCAATCAAAATAACCCTTAAATCTGTTGTCTGGAACTTGGCCGTGATCTCTCTCCACTTTAACCATCCCAACTAGCGAGCCGACCTGCTAATGTGGAGTCCTTTGAAACATGTTTCTTCAGCGTGGGGGCTCAATTTTGTTCAGAAGCACATCTGAAAGAGACCTGCTAAAAGTCATGACATCTGAGAGATGATAGGACTTTGTGCCAGCCACATGCGTACTCGTTTTGGTGATGACGATGAGCAGTCAAGACTCGTGATACCATGAGAGTCATGTAACACCGCCGTTCGGAAGATGGCATATTGATGACAGCTGCTGCTGTGTGTTGCTGGAATGCCCCTCCTTGATATCAAAGCTGTATCACATCTTCGTCAGAGGTACATGAAGATGATAAGGTATACACAATAAGGCTCATGTACCGCTATTTGCCCGTAAATGGCACCCCCAACCAATAGAAGTGCTGCCATAACACCGTTCGAGGGCTCTGACCACAATAATGAAAGTATTACCAGTGCACCCCACATTCTCTCGAACATTTCAGCAACATGACCCCTCTTTTCGTTAGCGACGTGTCGATTTCTTGCATGTGTATGATTTCGAACTTCTATAAGGGTCAAGCCATGGCGCATCAAGCACGCTCGCCCCTCTATCCTGCAGCCGTCAACTAATAATATCGTGCAATTCATTCCAGAAAATGGTGTTGTGGTAACACCTCGTGATGCTGAATAACAATCATCCATACGATGGCAGCGCAGACAGCGGTGTACGGGCTGAAGAACGGTGAGCTGAGTCGGTTCGTAAGCGTGGGTGGACAGTTTCAAGCTGAAATATGATATCTTTTTCAATATATTATATCAGCGCGTTGACTGTGCTGAAACCGCTGAAACTGAAGAGCAGCTGGTTGACGTTCCCTTTAGAAAATATACCCAGGTGTGACCACAGCCATCTTGTATCATAGGATGTTCATGTGCTTGACGGTAAGAGTTTCCTAAATCGTCATCCCACCTTAGATCTGCATGCACACATTAGATGTCCGCAGATGCAGTCTAAGTACTCTATCTGCATGCCATGCTTCTTTAACATGAGGGATTTATTTCCTCCACTCACATGGACTAAGGATGAAAGGTATGGCGGTTTCGCAACAACTTGCCGTTACCGATGAAATATCTAGTTCAAAGCCAAAACACGTTCCCCCCAATATGTGCATCACTATGGAAGAGGACCCACGTGAGGAATGCTACTCGCTGTAATGGGCTATTTCCCAGGTTGGAGGTCGTACGTAGCCCGTCTTGCATTTCAACCCGCGCAATTCTTCTTATCATATACCTACTCCCACGCGAGCTTGTAAACGTGGAGAGATAGAATACTGGTGGTGTCGGGCGACCAACTTAATATTCTCACATTCTTGGTTGCAATATGACTAAGCATTGGGCGGGAATCACGGATAGAAGGCACAATTAAAAGACCTTAGCTTTTGAACAACCTTACGGTATCTCTAATTCGGTGTGATAGCATGGATCACACTAAAACCCAAACTGATTACTGTTGTTTTAATGCAAGGCTCTGGGATGAAAGCGGAGAAACGAGCTGTCATATCACTTCAGTTTCCATCATCGAGTCACAAGCGGATTTGTCGAACATATTACTGTCGACCTTAGTAATTCCAGCAAGTGTATATTACGTCTCTTAGTCCTATATCCATGCATTTTTTTAGAATGCCAACTGTCAAGAAACCCGAATTTTCGAACATGATGTATGTGCTTTGGAAATGGTACGGCATATGAAGACTCCTCTTCGACAACAACATATTGACGGCAGTTGTGCTTCACCTGCAGGGAGCTCCTCGAAGCAACAATAGGTTAAAGACTCCCAATCGGTCACGGCGTCATTTCTCGTTCACTGGCGTGGCATACCATTGGGGGTTACGTCTTAATACCATCCCTAACGATTTAAAATTTGAAAAAGAACACTCTCCACAATGTGGTAGAATATATGATAAATGTAGCATAGTTCTCGGCGCGTAAGAAAACTGATAACTTCAGTGCTTAGAGAGTAGGAAAGTAGAAGCACACAAGAGAACGGATTGTCCATATCCAATGTCTTCATAGCATCTTCTCGAAATATCAACGCAATTGGTTTTCGGAGTTCAAGAAGGTGGCCTTGAATCGGTGGTCTTGAATATTTTGCTCGTCAGAAAATAACTAGAGAAATAACATTCGCTACTACATAAAAGGGTGAAATGAGAATTGATAACATTGAGGATGAGTGGTCGAGCCGCAACAACAGGAGACACATCAAAAGTAAGAAGCTCACACTCAATTAGAAAGATAAGTAGTAACTTTATAACAATATAAATCACCTCTTAGATGACACTTGAGGCTCTACTACAATGAAAATTTGAGTCTCAATGGGTCTGAAGTCCCAGATATGGACTTGAAGTTCATCGTGCGAATAGATATGGCTCCTGCCAAGAGAATTATACACGTGATCATCGGTCTAACCCATTTAGCGAAACCATGATTTGAACCTCAAGAGAAAGCTCTCCCTTAGGTCAACAACACCAGATCCAATTGATACCGCAACACACCATGAACTCTTTCCGTATTGCTCGCACGGCTCTGCGAGCGCGCTCTGCAGCCATCAGGGTGCCAGTTCAGCGCAGAGGTTATGCTGATGCTGTTTCGGACAAGGTCGGTACCTCGGAACAGATTTTACGGCCATGGCTAACTTTCCTCAGATCAAGTTGAGCTTGGCTCTGCCACATCAGGTACGATACAAATAAAGAACCAAGCGGATTGGAATTGTTGACATCGCGTCTCATTGAATGGGAGGGATGGCGCGACAGGGGATCATGAAAGTTAGTAGGTCAAGACTAACCTGTCAACAGTCCGTCTATAAGTCCACAGATGTCGTCCAGGTCAACATTGCTGCAGAGTCCGGAGATATGGGTATCCTCGCAAACCACGTTCCATCCATTGAGCAACTACGACCTGGTCTTGTTGAGGTCATTGAGGAGAGCGGTGGCAGCAAGCAATTCTTCTGTAAGCGGCCCACGATTTCACCAGGCTTCTCATCTAATATGAATTTGTTTAGTATCAGGAGGATTTGCTACAGTACAGCCTAACTCGGAATTGAGCATCAACGCAGTTGAGGGATACGCCCTAGAGGACTTCAGCATTGAGGCAGTCCGGTCGCAAATCGCAGAGGCGCAGAAGATTGCTGGTGGAAGTGGAAGTGAACAAGACATTGCTGAGGCAAAGATTGAGCTTGAGGTCAGTTTGATGAGATTACCGAGTTTTGATTTTAGCTAATCGTTCTCATAGGTATTGGAGAGCCTGCAAGCAGCCCTTAAGTAGAGGATCCAACTTAGCATAGCGGAGGTATAGACGTGGAGCCTGTGTATATCAATCTCTTTTAAAATTACACTTGTGATCATTAAGTGGAGAGAGTACTGAAGTCTAGATTCTAAGACAGAATAGTGGTTGCAGCTCGTGCCTTCCAGTTGAGTACTGCGCTTATCCCAAGCTCTTGATTTTCTCACGAAGTCCATCTTCATAACTACCACTATATCCTCATATTTTTTGGAATCACGGGGCAAAGCTGCCTGGTAGTCATTTCTTAGCCACGTTCCCTGAATTATTTAGTCTATTCTTTACAATTTACAAGTCCCTGTAAATCGCGCGCAGCGGTCCAATTAGAATGGTTCAACACTTGCCATGAACGACGAACGGCTGTCGCGAGCTGTTCAGACGAAACGCCGCAGCTCTGCTTTGAATGATCCGCGAATGTCTGCTGCCAATGACCCTGAGCGTCCCATCCATGCCGGAACAGTGGCGTCGCGCATTACATTTCTTCAAGGCTTGGAAAGCCCAACTACTGATATTCCATCAGCAGTTCCCCGACCTCCGTCATCAGTTGCAGCACGTTCTCGTCAGCATCGAAGCGCTACCTTCGGACGAGGTCTAGTCAGACGCTTGGGCAAACCTGCATCATCAAGCCTCAGCAGCAATCCTTACCAAGAGCCAGAAGTTGATGTGCACCATTCATACCTTGGTCAATATACTTCCCGGTCAAACCACGATCAGGACCATGCCATCTCATACCTCAGTACGGGAAGTGTTAGGCAACAAACTCTGTTCGAACGACATATTTCTGAAGCTGGAGCCCACGATGACATCTCCACTAAGTGGCCAGTAAAGCAGCCTTTTGGTCACTGGGATCCTGCTTCTAATCATGCGGATAAAAGTACTCTACAGGACGTTAACAACACCAGTTTCTCCTCAACCAAAGCAACGAGCTTGTCATGCCCAAGTGATGCAGTAACTAACGCCAATACACATGGTCTAGATGTTGGGATACAAGAGTTAGGCAGTCCAAGCTCAGAAATCTCAATTTGTACCACTTCAAGCTTACGTCGTCAAAGTGTTCGAGACTTGTTTGATGTTTACGGTATTGAACGACCAGAAGGGCTTGTTCCTGATAGAGAACCATCTCGAGATCTAGAAGATACTCCAAAGCCTCCTCGAGTTCGTGTGGATTGTCATGTCTGCAAATGGATGAATGGCGGACTTGATAAAAGGTGCCGGAGATGTGGACATCGGCTGTGTAAAGACTGCGATTCAGGAACTCTTCCACAAGCCAATGGTATCAATACAAATAATTTTGACGGCCGTGCTACCAGATACGTACCCTGCGCTGTACCGTATCAGGAAGATCAGAATACTACTGTAGAGCTAGATGGAGCAATATCAACGCCCTTGTATCGATGTCGAAGCTCTGATCCGCAGTTAGAAAGACAATCCGGTCTAGGAAACACATCCCAATATTCTCATACACATGAGGCGCTTTGCAAACCTCCCCCGCGGAGGATCACCAAATCAACACCACCCGGCTTTACTAGAATGAAACCCGCAGAAAAGCTAAAATTTAGTCATCTCCTGCCTGATATTCATACAACTTGCGTGACTTCTCCTTTTTTATTTACGGATGTATGCTCAGCTGCCCGATTGCAGCCGTCTCCCAAGAGTACGAACCACTACTATCGAATTCGCCATCATCACCACCGCGAAAATCATCGTCAACACCATAAGAGCCACTACTCTTCTGACGACTGTGATGTTAGCACAGGATGTTGTTCACCACATGCTGAAGGTAAATTAAATACTCACTCGCCGCCCATATATTCTCAAAGGCAACGCGGCCCAATCGGGAAAGAGGAGGAGAGCAATGATGTTCTATTCGAGCGAACACCGCGTCGACTCCGGAGAGAAGAATCAGAACATGAAACTGTAGAATGTCGTGGATATCCTAGAACTGGGCATGCTCGTCATAGTAGCCCAGCCAGCAACCCAGGTACAGTTGGTATATGTCAGCATTGCCTAGATGATTGTCAATGCATTGCGTGCCAGGACACACATCATAATGTTAGATGCTGTGTGCATAAAGATCATCGGCCATATCTCCATCACCACACCATTAGCCCGAGGCAATCAATTCATACACAATGTGTGTTTGAGCCAGCAGCAGAACTTGTTCATGAACCTACACGCCCTTCATCAGTTCGATCTGCAAGCACTGTTAGACCTACTCCAAAACTCGCTCAGTTTGACTATTCTGGTGAGGTGGAGCAGGTGAGCAATATGGATGATGAAACGACTTTAAGACTGGATAGCCAGAAGTCGAGACATAGCTCACAATCGATGAACTCTTCTACGTCTTCTACTCCAAAATTACCTCGAAGTACCACAATTCGGCCACGGCAATCACCAAGGAGGGAATTTAAACGAAAAGCAAAAAAGATGTCTTCTCAGCAGTTAAAACTGATAACGAGACTCGAGAAAGAGCGATTACCCCCTGTGCCGCCTTTACCACCATGGGCTATAAATGCAAACTCCAGAAGTGGCCGCTCTCCCCAAATGATCTCACAGTCTAAGCAAATTGACCCAGGTACAAAGACGCCATCTATCCCTAGAAACCATTCCCAAGCAACAAAGGCTCCTACCCAATCTTCTTCACAAGCGGGTTATACACTTATTGAGGGACATAGTTGCGCTTCTCCATCCAAGTCGCCATTGATAGGGTCTACACCTCTTCTTTCCGGTGATGGAAGTCCAGATGAAAGTGGCGACCATCGTTCAGCAGGACCCATAGCTACCGAGTCGCCTTATGAAAATAAATTCCTACCAGGAAAAGCCTTGCCCAGTAAGGAAGAGAAACTGAGGGCCTCCCCCAGACCTCTACCAAAAAGAAGGGTTTCCGCTCCCTGCGATTCCCTAATGCAAGAAATAGAGCCTGCAGATTCTAAATCAAATCGTACGCCATTAGGGTCTCGCAGAGAACCAACTCCTAGGACTACGTACTCCCGTAGAGAACCATGCCAAGAACAAAGAACAGATCCTTCCGCGCCACCTGAGAGGAAAGCTAGGACGCGCTTCAGATCGCCAACTCTGGAGCAATCTCAACTTGAAAGGAGGTCAAGAATTCAAGAGTGGCAGCGCCGTTCCCGTAGTGCAAGTATTGGTCTTCCGTCAAGGAAAGATTGTGAATCACCGAGTTGTGAGAAGTACATATACGGCTTTACTGAGTCAAATAGTCATGAGAGACGTCGGCAAGAAGGTACTCGTACATCAGACAAGAAACCTAACACTTCTATTTATTCCTCGAAGGCTGACCCGCATTTTCACGGTCGATCGTCCCACCAGGAGAAGAGTCTTTCTGAAATCCAGGGTCGAGGCCGGCCTCAGGAGAGCGGAAAATATCTTCGCTCAATAGACATAATATCAGACAATTATTATAGTCCGATTCAAGGTCGTGCGCACTTTTCGCGTAAGCGCCCCAAGGGCAAGCAGGCAAGGTCATCTTCTGCTCATGAAAGTAAACAGTCGCGTTCTCCTAATGCAGGCATGGAGCCTAGAGGCTCTAGTCGGCCAAAGATCAGAGTTTCTAGTCCTGAGAGCAAGGCCTCACATGCTAGTAGCAGCATTAGTCGTTCTGATAGCAAAACCCCTCCCCCTGGAAGGGGGAACTCTCGACCTGAGAGTGAAGTTTTGTGCGCTGAAGCCAAAAGCTCTCACTTAAATAGCAGAGGCTCTCTTCCTAATAGAAAGTCTCACTGTACTGCAAAAGAGCAGTCATCATATGAAAAACAGTGTTCTCAATCTAGTGCCAACGGTGACTCGCGTAAGCGACAAGACGGCCCTTCAAGCCCAGTGTTAGAGTCAAATCCGACTGCAGGCTATGCGCGAAGGAGGGAAGACCGTACGTCCGAACATTTAGATAAGCTAAACCATGTTAAGATGTATGGTGAATTTAGCTCAGAAGATAATGGCAAGAAGAATCAGCGACACAGCAGGAGAAAGTCGGTTAAGGATGTTGTTAAAGGTCTCGAAGAAATGAGCTCCAGACTAGACCCTAGTGAAAGAAAGACAACATCTCATTGGTTCCCAAGATTTGAGCTCGTGGATAAGAAACTGAACGCCTGTTGTCCCAATGACAAGCCGCGTCCGGAACATCATTTGAGCGAGGATGAGGCTGTGAATGGCGAGAAAGAATCAAGGGAGCATAGACTGAGTGATGAGGAGTGCGTTATGAGAAAGAGGAAGCAAAGGTCTGCTGAGCAACAGCTGCCTTTTGATTGGTGCATTGCTGATGATTATGATGATTATGACAAACGCGCAAGAGACCAAGATAGGCAAAGACCAAAAGAAAATTGTTTGAGTAAGCGTTGTCCAGAGGCGGAGAAGGAAGGGGTCGAGAAAGATAACTCGAATGGTCCAAATCATCCGGATCCGTTTGAGAACATAAGAAAGGGTAAGGTGGAACTGTGCGGGCGGCGGCATCATAATGATTCCGGTCATGTGAAAGATCACCACAGACCAAGAACTAAAAAGAAAATCATCGATAGTGACATGCCAGATCGAGGCAAAGGCTATCTAAATTTGCGGAGTGGAAAGATAAAGAGAGGTCATCATGGCAATTCCCGAGCTTCCCAAGCCTATCAAAAGCCACCAGCTAAAAAGAAAGAAAGGGATAATCATGGAGGTTCTGAACATTCTCCAATCCTCCAGGAGCCGCAGACTCGAGATAAAGAATCGCCTGATGAGGCAGGATCGGATGATAACCAATATTACAGGATGGAGGAGGGCAGTAATCATGATTCTCATGACCATTGTTACGAAATTATAGAGAAGAGGAGATACGGCGGCTATGCAAAACAAGCTGATAACCACGTTTATGACTATGAACTTGATGACGAGCATGACTGTGTATGGAAGAACAGATTTTTGGAAAAGGAATGCGGAAGTGATGACTTGCAAAGTGTCACCATAGTTCTAAAGTTCACGGAGGGGGAGGATGCGGTGATCGAAGTGGATTTAAGGAGAGTGGAGGAGTAGTTTGGTGTGGCGTAAGCGGCCCTAATAAGTAGCCTGGATGTGGTTTATGCTTAATTAGTTATGGAAGAGACAAACTTCAGATATAGTCTTATCCTTTCCTGACGTTCTGGCTTGGAGAGATGAATAGATTGATTATCAAGGGATGAATTGGTAGAGAGATGACACAATTTGAATACTTTGATTCTCCCTGATCTTGATCATTCTGATTTAATTGATGAAGCAGCCTAGTCCATCTCTCATGCGTCCCTAGTTCTTTTTTGCTGTAATTTATCACAAACTTCTAGCATCTTACAATAGAAACTGCTCGTACTTCTCCAGCATTTTTATCGCATCCAAAATGTTAGAAAAAGGCGGGCTGGTCCATTGATATTAGAGCTCGCTTAAGCCCCTGAATCGATTGTTCAGCCATTGACTGCCTCCCTTTGCGAGCTTTAATGATGGTAGCCAGGAAAGAAGCACGAATTAGTTCCGTATCTGAAGTTGGGTTCACAGATTGGCCGGCAAGAAGCAATCGCCACTTGGCATACGCAGCTGGTAATAAGTGATAATGTGTCTGGTAAGCTGTGGGATAATGATGGTTTCCTCCCCCCCTTTGCACGGGCGGCGTGGAAGAGGAGATATGACTCACCACGCTGCTAGAAAAAATTTACCAAAGTCAAGAAGATCCGCGAGCATAGCCGAATGCTCTAAGATTTGGCGGATTTTATTCTAGCGAAAGATAAGGGGGTCTAAAGCTTTGAAAAGCGTAAAATATGAGAAGGAAAAAAAGAATATAGCACGGCCTGGTTTTGATCCAGGGACCTCCGGGTTATGAGCCCGGCGCTGCTTCCACTGCGCCACCGTGCTTTGGATTCAGATTTAATGAAATATATTGTTATTTGGCTCTATGTATGGTGTCTTGTATGTTAGGTGGATACGAGAGGTTGAAGTTGTGAGTCACTGCGCTTGACTTGGTGGAGTAAGAGAGGGAAGCCTGAGGCTACGCTTATTTGACGCTTTAAACTTCGCATGAAGCGGTATATATTCATGGTATCTATGGCATCAATGTATCGAAGTAGTATGCGTTCTCGGCGTATCGTAATAATATCGAAGCTGGAATGGCGATGGAGTAATGCAGGCCTTTATTTGATCTCTTAGGCTTTAGGCAGGCCTCCAAATCCAGGCCTCTCATGCTCCCCAAGCGTCTACTGGGGGTGCTCTTATGCCATGAGATTACACATACCGACCAATGTCCTTCTGAAATTCTCTTTTCTCTCTTTCGCCATCTCACCACACATCCTCCGGCCGCACCGCGATATCCTTACCGTTCTCCCGTATATGCTTCCTATCCTTATCTCTCTTTAAAGGTTTCCGCATATCATAAGCATCCTCGCCATTCTCATTTGTCGGATCACTCGGGTCATCAACATAATACTCTATTACCCGTCGGAATACCGTATATCCCAATCCGTTATACAAAGACTGCGCAACTTTATTACTTTTCCTGACATACAGGTCGATGAACCACGCATCGTATTCATCGCCGGCCAACTCTAGTGACTGTGAGAGCGTCTGGGCCAGGCCTAGGCGACGAGCATGGGGAGCGACGGTTAGAGCGGTGATATGTGCGTGGAATGGGAGATAGTGTGCGCTGAACTGAGCCTGTGGTGGAGAAGACTCGAGCTTGGCCATTACTGGAGGCTTGTTAGCTGAAGTCGCAGAGTAAAGGGAAGAGGAGGTACAATAGCCATCGATAGTCCCGTCAGGCCCTTCTGTGACGGTGAAGAGGTGTGGCCAGCGGGCGAGGTAGCTGTAGTAGAAATTCAGGTCATAGGTTTCGGTCAGAGGATCAAGGTTGGTGGGGTTGAACTTGAAAACGTCCATGGCGTGGAAGGGGCGAAGAGAGGTCATTTTTTGAAGGCGATTATGGTACCTCTGGATCGTGTATTGGCACATCTATGTGCTGAAGCCGCATGCGCACGTCTAAATGTGTTGTATATTTGATATTGATGCACCAGAAGTTTAATGTGGGGCCTGTGACGGTGATGTCTGGGCATCTCATGGGGCCCTTGATCCCTGTGAGTTCCCCTCAAACACTCTGACCGCTGCATTCGAACGCATTTTTGGTAGACTTACGTTTGCGCTTTCCAATATAACAGTGTACGATGCTTTAAAACCCTTAATTTCAGCTTTTAAGAGTTTTGGGACTGAATATTCATGCCTTTATTCTTTTGACTGTAGTGCATCAGCATTAATCTTGTGATAGCAGGGGTCCGGCCGCCAATCGTGAAATGTCTGAAGCAACGCCATCTCAACCTTTATCATATTAAATCCGCGATAGTTTGATATACCCTTCGTCTCCACGTCGACACGGTCGCACACTACGATCAACACAAACTAGACTTCGCCTTGCCCTGCGCGTCTGCCACCGTGTAGCTTAACTGAATCCGCACTTTTGCACAGCACAGGTTAAACTCAACTTAAAGGAATCGTCTCCACACGCAGCCATAGATATTCGAATTTCAAGGGGAAGCACTTCAAGGGCAGAACGGGAGGTATCTGCCAGAGTACCACTGTCGGGTAAGAAGTCACGATGCCTTCCTCACCGCGGACGCCTAGGCATAGTAGGCACTCCTCTATCGCAATTAATACACCTGCCGCGAACGACCCAACTACCAGAAGAAATTCCAAAGCTTCCGTACATTCGCCTCGCACGCCAAACCGTCAGAGCTTCCACAGATCAGATTCAATCAATATAGATGTGCTTAACAGCGCTGGCCCGACACCACATGCGAATGGAGTAGGGCTGGGCAATCTAGCAGATGAGTTGGCGGATGCTTGGGGTTCAGAGGAGGAGGATGAGGAGCCGGATATGAATTTCCAAGAGGCCGCCAGACAGGATGGAGAAACTACGAGGGATAGCGGTGTGGATGTCACTTCGTCACCAGTGCCCAAGACTTCTAAACCTGCACACTTGATGACGCCTACAGTCAACAGAGGGCATCGGAGACAGCAGAGCGATTATGATGGGAGTGACTATGGGGGAGATTCGGACCTGGACTCACCAGGAATACCTACCGCGTTGCAGAGGGGCATGGATATGGTGGAAAGTCTGGCGAGGCGCGGAACAGAAACTACTGGTACAGAGCGGGATGGGGTTGTGGGTAGGGTAATAGATGGCTTGAAAGATCTGGGTGGCCAGTCTGGGGTAGAAGGAGGCGCTACACGGTAGGTTATCAAGTTTCGTTTCAAGTATGGTTTCTGACTGGTACAGGCTTATCACTGCGCATTCTGCGCTATCTACTCATCTCCTTCACCAAACCCGACTTCTACAATCTCTAGCATACCCATTATTCTCGCCTTTAACTTTACCCCCCGATGAGGAATTCATCGACGAGCTAATGCCGATACTCGCCAGTCTAGGAGAATCAATGCCTCGGCCCACGACCGCAGCTTTCAACTCCTTGACACAACTCCACGGCCTGACTTCGGACCTAGTTCAGACACTTAACTACCTATCTGACACCCTACACATGAGCCGCCAAACAACAACTACAGCCTCCCGGCGACTGAAGAGCGCCCGAGAACTAGTAGCCGAGATGCGAAAAGAGGAAGACGAGCGGGAGGAAGGAGAGCGGTGGCTAACACGAGGGAATTGGTCAGAAAGGCTCGGGAATAGGGAATGCGCTGGTGTATGCGGGGATGTGGTTGGAGGATTCGAGGAGGTGTGCAATGGATGGAGGGCTAGACTGGTTGCGCAAGCAGAGTCTGTGGCGGCTTGAATGCATTACGATAACACGATAGATCTGTTGCATATAATGGTAGAGGCTGGGGCGTTTGATGAAGATGTTTAGACCTACTAAATGCATGAAGGATGATTTTACGAGCTTGCTGTGTGTTACCTATTTTGGCTGCATTGAAAAATCAGTGATCGTTGGCCTCTAAGCATAGTATACGAATATTGGAACGTCAGCAAATGCAGGTGCGTCTTTTCATTTGTGCCATGTGTTTATTGCATATTATAATCATTACTGCCGCCTAAGCTTTAGTTTCTTAATATTTTGGCTCAATATGTCGTACACTTCGGCTGGACATCCCCCTCTCGTACCCCTTTTCTAAGCGAAATCCCATACGAGAAGCACTTGTACACTTACGCAATGCTTTTAATTAAGATCTGGACCCACGATGGAGAGTTTGCAGTCAACCGCATACTTCTGCTTGAATCGCGGAACCATGTCTGGGTTGAGGGGCCTTCCAGCCAGCTTCTGCTCCTTGTTTAACCGCAGCTCTGCGTCATTGAAACTTCTCTTCTGGCATCAACAACAAGTAGTAACCGCCTGCTCCTCAAGATGTGTCAACAAATTTATCAAAATATATTCATGTGGCCGGTAACCCACTGTTGCCTGTATAACTACTAGATCACTAGCTCGAATCCAGTGTTTTCCCCATCACCAACTGAGGTAGAGCGAAGTGATTCAGCGCACAGACGTTGGTGGAGAGATTGAGTTAGTGTTGAGGAAATAAAGAGATTCGATTGCTGAGGCGTTTTATGTGCCGATTTATGGACTGGCGCTTAGATCAGGCATATCTGGCAATGATATTCGCTAGCATTTTCAAGGAATGCTACTCAATGGCACTACGTTCTGCTTTGAGAAAGAAATCTGCAAATGATCCTGTGTCAGTTGCCAGAGTTGTGAAGCCATGAGATGCCAGCACACCAGCATGATGTCACATAGCAGCATATCCTCTGTTTGTATAATCTATCATCTAATTGCTCATGCTCATCTCTTCATAAAGCTCTGTTTCATCGTCCGGCGGAAAACGACACAACCGCCCATTTTCCATTCCACGCCCATTTTCGTGCTCCGCTGTCCCCACCCCCACCGTCAATAGCCCTTAGTTTCTCATCTTCACCGGGCTTGAGACCAACCACAACATCTGCCTTGCATGTCCGCAATGCAAGAACGTTGACACCAGATCCTGGGCCTAATGGACCTATTGCGGTGGCGAATGGTGTGGTTGGATCCCACATACCCTGTATTCGTTAAATACTGTCTTTTTTAGATGCTGTTGGAAGGCTCAACTTACATCACCAGTCAACTTTCTATAGTTCAAGTCTCCCTTAAAAATCACTAACTCACTATCCTTTAAGTCTTCATAGAGGCTAGGAGCGGAAGTAGGTAATCGCCAAAAACTTCCCCCTTCGGTCCAGAACCTATTGCTTCTGAGTATCAATTGTCCTTCAGCATGGAACTTGCTCCATTCCGAGAACAGGAATGAAAGTTCATCCTCCTCCTTCGACGATAGTGGTGTTGGGTTATTCCCAGAATTCTTCTCGTCGTCGGATGGCGTTGAATAGAATGACTGAGCGTCGGTTAATGCTCCAAGAAGAGCTGCAAAATCAGCTGGCACAACATCTGAAACAAACCATGGAATAGTTTTTGGGTGTAGGATAATATGAGTCGCAAGCCCCGAGGAGAGAAGATATCCGGCCAAGATAAGATCCACATAAAGCTCGAATCCAGCATTGTCTAGGACAATATCAACTCGACGTTCCTGTTTCCGGCTTTCCCTAGCCTCTACCAATCGGTCATATACAGCCTCTAGATCATTGATGAGGATGTTCTTTTCCGATGCCTTACGCGCTTCAGAACCTTGTAACTTTTGGATGTCTTCGTAGGTTAGGGATGTCAACAAGGACAGATCCGTGGCATTTCCCCACAGACATATTTCGCACATTTCCATGAAGACCAGCTTTTCAGCGCCTTCCACCTGCTCTTGTTTGCTCTCCAATGTCTTTACTAAGTCGTGGTAACGGCTTGCGAGCTCGATCACAGCAGGACGAGATGATCGGAAAGTGGACATCTTTTGGCGAGCAAATACATCATATGCTTTCCAGTACTTGGAGAGCGCAAAGGTTGTTGCTATACGCCTATTCGGTTTAGCTATAAGCCTAGCATAAAGTAATAAGATAAGTACCGATAAAGGTAGCATTCTGCGTAGAGCCATGGAACATTGAACCAAGACGGACTTCCTAATTGCTCTAGCTCCTTGTTGTACCCCTCGATATCCGGCTGTCCATCGTCAGGAAGAGGGCTGCATAGTTAGCGAGAGAGAGAGAACCCGAAATAGAAGCTCCCTACCTTAGTTTCCGGTCATGCTGTAGTTCATACTTGAGCTTCGCCAGTTCTGACACAATATGCTTTCCTTCACTTTGCTTTTCGCCTTCAGCATCTGATACTGCCTTATGCACATCATCTATAGCGCCAGTCTTCTAGATCAGCGAGTTCAATCTCAGCATGGACAATACTTACGATAATAACTGGCCAACGGTCTCTCGCCGAGATGTATGCGAAGGAAGTTTTGTCAGAAGTGGAAGAAGGAGCTGTTTTGGGTTAATACTAATTGCAGCTTCTATGACGAACATAACATACCAGTCTTTGTATCATACTCCATCTTGGCACTATTGGTCTTATGTGGAGGCTTCACAAGCTCGCAAGATGTTTACAATGAGTATTTAATCCGCAGTCCATGGAGTGCTGCTGTTGCAGGACGGCGGGGTCGGTGGGGTCAACAGAAGTGCGGCCGCAACCCCGCATGCTCCTCAATACTAAATACACCTTGAGCAGCAATATATTCTTTGGCTAAGCCTGTCTCAAAGCCACACACAATAAAAAGCACAATACTTAATATAATAGTCCTTCCAATAATTAATATTTCAAGAGACCATAGCTTTTCAGCTATTCGTATACTCCCGTTCATTCTGTTAATCACATGGAACACATTACCTCACCAGAATATTGCGCTTTCAGACTGCCCAAGACGAGCAGATTTTGCATTTCAGGTTGCCACAAGAAGGTACAAATGCGGCCCTCCTATCGTGTTCATGTAGGCCGTTCTTCTTATTGAAAATGCTGCTGTGAATAATATGAGGCGTCTAACAAGTTCTATCTACTAGATATACTGACTAAGACGATAGAGACTTGCGAATTTGGGGATAGTATTTATAGCAACTCAGCGTTTAAAAGCACCGCGGATGAATTAGTTGCCACTCAAAATAAATCGAAGCCAGTGTAACTGAGATCTTACTCGGGTGTGCCTCTCGCGTCAATATCCGTTCATCCAAAATATCAGAATCATCTCAAAGGAAAACTGAGGCCTCGAGTGCAGCCCATCGACCGATTCCGAGACATGAATTTGAGCTTTATTCGATCTTTAGCGTATATAACATCAAAGAGAACAGCGAGAACGATATCAAGCAAAATGAATACAAAAGACAACAATACCTCACTTCCTGCAAAATCTGGATGTAGGGCATGAGGGAATTGTTGCTCTCTCGTGGCTCAATTGGCGAACTTTCTGCACCAAAACTCAACAACCATATACAGGAACCAATGTGTTTCAAAGATACCATAGAGAAAGTGTTTTTTTCTTTTGGCGTACATGAATAGTTTTCTATGCGTGGCAACGAGAAAATCATCTGTCTTGATCATGAAAGATGATACAAATGAGTTTAGTGTACTCAGGTAATCGCCTCATCTATTCGTAATTTACGAGGAGAAAGCATCAGACGACGCATGCCATTCTCGAAGCGAAATTATGTCCTTCGAGGTTTGAATCCATTTTTACTTTCCTCAAAAGCCTCAATCAGCTTATACCCATTAATCTTCGTTCATTTTTCTGATGCCAATAGCAACGCGCCGATGCCGAACATCTGGGATTGCTTTCCATGCTGTTACTAAATGAGCTTCATGTAATGGAGATTGCGAGCGGCAATGGCCAAGTATAAAACAAAAAGTTAGTGGATCCTGCCATCATGTTGAGGCGAGACAAAACTTTGAGAGAAGTCCGACGTTAACTAGTGCATTGAATGGGGCAGCACAGTAAGTGAAAAATAATGATCTTCTCCAGAATGCCGATCGAAGATAGTAACTCTTCTCTCTTAGAAACAAATTGAAGCTGGTCTGTTCTCCAACATTTCAGCATTGGGTAGCCAATGTATTTAGTAATATCCAACAGCTTACAGAACGTTGTCGCTTACCCCCTGAATCACATGGTGTTCTTCACCAGCCTAGAAACTCAACATTTTCAAAATTATTGACGGGAACCCCATTAACTAAACTAAGTTCAACACGCAACAATTTACCTTCAAAAGAGTTGTCTTTCCATACCATCGTTCCATTGGCTGAAGAAGTATTTCCGTACCTGTACTCTTCCCAAATCGCCGAGGAAGAACGGACAATCTCTGGGCACGATGACTGAGAATGATTTCATCGATCCTAGATCTAGACTCAATATAGGCGAATTAGAGCTTCTCGATGAGATTATCTCACAAATGCCTGATGCCCAAGTTACCCTGTTCTACAACAATTTCACGCAAAGAGGGCACGGTAGCGACCTATCACGACAGGTTGCGGACATCGAGAGAGATATAAAACGGAAAAATGGAGAGGAGCTTATTTGGTGGTACAATTGCACCACCCCAGAGTTCTTCGAGTATCTTCATAGCCCGAAAAACGGAGGCAAGAATAATAACCATAGATATCTGATTTCCTTGGCGCTAGCCTACACGGCGAAGAAAACGGTATGCGTGCTCACACCGCCAGGAGACGACCCATTACGGAAGCCCGATGGCATAAAATCTTGCTGGCATGATACTGAGTTGCAACTATTGCTCCAATTAAAACAGGTGCATCGAATTGTGCATTGCTGGGAGGAATCTTCTCCAGATGGATATGTGACAGTACTCAAGAAAGTTGTGTGGAGAGGTGAGGCGTCTTGGGACCCATTGTGGGATCAAAGTACAGTACGGCGACTTGGAGGTGATATATATATCCCTGCGGAGGAGCAAGAGGGTAAGATTTCCCCCAAAAATTGCGAAGTCGCAGATACCGCGTATTAAATATGCAAGTGTTTGACTAAGGCGTCAAGAAACATATAAGGGAGGATCCGAGGCAGACCCGGAAAACGAGGCAGGCGACGTTCCCGAAGAAGTTTATCATGGAAATAAGGCGGACATCATTGCCAAAGAAGAAGAAGAGGAGAGCGATAACTCGATTCGGCAAGTTTGGATCTCGGAAGGTGAAGCCAGCGATGAAAGAACTTCACCTTCTGAAGACACTGAATACAAAATCGACCATTACCGCAGAATAGGAAGAATCCTCGAAGAGAAGAGGTACTGTGAGCATATAAAGGAACTGGAAGCAAAAGATATCGGCCTCCTAGTTAGAGAGGAAATGCGCCATCAGGCACATGTCAAGTCAAGTAGATCTCGACGACTAAGAAACGCACCAGCTATATAGCGGAAGTCATATAATAAAATTGAAGAATAATAGCCCCTGCATGACCAATGCGAGGGGTTGAGAGTCCAAAATCTCGAGTTTATAATGGGACTGAAGGAGCATCAGGAGTCTCATGAAATATCTAACATTGTTAGCGAGGGCAGCTAATCTAGACTTTTTTTTCTTGCCACCGCGCCGTGAAGGGGATAAAATTTCTCATGCTGTAGTTAACTGAACGAAATTAGATCTGTGGAAGCTGTCAAAATTATGGATTGCTCAACGATTGGGGATGTGAGGATGCACATGTCGTTCCCCTATGCTAAGTCTTCGGCTATCAAAACTTTGGGCACATTGATCGCTTCATGAGGCGCATCGCACTATCAGAAGACCACGAGATGTTATATAAAGCTTGCGAAGCGATTTTCGCTGCCGAGACATGCAAAGCGCAAGTCAGCCTGATAGAACCTCTCATTCAGATATGAGTAATAATGTATGTCCAATATTCAAAATCTCATACAGGAACTTCCATCCCAAGCGAGATTCACGTGCCTCGCCTACCACCTGCCCTTCCCCCCCTTTCCTATCGCAAGTTAGCCGAGAATCAATGGTGCATACCTTGGCACAACCGCCGCCCAACCTACATCTCTCCTCCCTAAACATACATTCCGTATCGGGCACCACTTCCGCATTCGTCTTGACCGAAATATGTATCCCTTCCCGTCTCATCTGGGCAGGAGATATCACCAACGAAGCGGCCGCCACAACGTACGGCTTCATCCGTGAACACCACTTATCCTCGTCACTTTTTTTTTTTTTTTTAACAAAAGAACGCCCAAAGACCCATTCCCGGGCTCGGCGCCGTAACTAACCTTCCCATGCGCTATTGAAAGCGCTAGATACGTGGCATGCTAAGGATTTTAATTACTGGGAGGGGCAACAGATTCTGGATATCGATCGGGTCGACAACATCTAGGACCGTTACCGCCAAGATGCGATTACCAAGTTATGTTATCCGGTGGCGCTTAGACTTGATGCATGTGGTGACTTCAATGTATTTCCATGCATGCCTAGGGATCTTGTGCTTTATGCAAAAGAAATGTAATTGGAGATAGGCCGTGATATCCGCGGATTGACTATACTTGCGATTAGGTATTAATACGAGTGCGACTTTGACCATTAAGTCCTGATACGGAGAAAGGAGCATCCAAAACACGTTTAATAATTTAATATTACGTTCCATGTCTAATATATACATTGAATTTATTCTCCGTCCTTCATTACGATAAGCGCCGCGAAGCGCCATGCATGCGCCACATTCATTCATATTCCAAAATCCTGATATAAACTCCCATTTTCTCCGTACCCATGTATCAATACGGTCTGAAAAAATGAGTGTGATGTGCTGTTAAAGGTCGTTAAAGTCGTATACTAGAATCTCATAATCCTCATATATACTTTCGTTATTAATAATGAAATGATGATGAATAGTTTTATGCCAGAGCAAGGACAGCCATAGCACCAACAACAGCAAGGGCCATAGGTGCGTTGGTCGGCGCAGCGGCTCCGGATGATATCTGAATTGGAGCCGAGGTGGTTGGCACTGGCGAGGCAGTTGTCAGGATGGTAGTTGGTGGTGGAGTGACAACCGCTGGAGGAGGAATGAATGTACTCGATACTGGGATTAGCACGGTGCTGTAAAAGGTTCCGCCATTAGCGGTAGAAGTCCTTTCCGAGGGGTAGGTCAAAATTTGAGTAACCGGTACGCTAGTGACAATCGTTATTGCGGTGGAAACAGTGGCCTTGGTGATGGGAGGTTTGGCCACCGACGTGACGGTGTATGTTTTGGTGACCAGGACGGTGCCGGTAACAGTATAGGTGAGAACAACTGTATGGCCCGCGCTTACTGTCGTATAAACTGTCTCATATGCGGATTGGGTGGTGTAGACTTTGGTAGTTTCATACTCAGTGGCGATGGCTGTTGTATATTCGACAATAGTGGTGGGGACCTTAACGACAATGACTGAGGTGCTGGTGTAGATTACTTCAACAGGATAGCCAGAGACCGTCTTGGTGGTAGTGACAGGACAGAGAGACGTAGATGTTGAATAGACGTAAGAGACAAAGGTCTTGGTTACTGGAGCGAGGGTGGTGCTGGGAGATGTTAGCTTCTCATCATATGCATTGCGAAGGAGGTAGAGGGCTTACTATTGCTCAATCGTTGTTGGCTTCGTAATAGTAACGAGTGAAGTTGTAAGATACGTCTTTGTAATGGTACTACCTCCAATAGTTTTTGTTTCTGTTACAGGGCAGACCGTAGTAACAGTCTCGTAAACCACACTGGTGGTGGCTTCGTACTTGGGTGGAAGGGTCACGGTCTGCTCAGGATATGAGGGATGATGATCTCCAGTTGCCAAAGCACAAGCGGCAAATGCCAACGCAGCAACGAGAACAGACTTCATGTTTGCTTAGGGTGAACTTGAACTTGACTTGAGCGAGAGATGGTTGGACAAGATTCAGAAGCAAGCAAGGAGCAGAACGAAGGTGATTTTAAGTAACCGTAGCGAAGGAGTTACTTGAGCAGGAGGTGGCTGGCAGAGGACTTATAAAGTCAAGGCTGGGTCAAACGTTTGCTTGATGAGAAAGATCAAAAATCAAGGAGGTGGGAAACAAGGGCTCTTAAGCATCAAAGACCAGGGACGGGGTCTTGATCTAAGGCAGTATGCAGTCCTTTGCTGTCGAGCTGCAGGGAGCCACAAACCCCGACTCTTAGCTTGGGCCTCGCGGTTGAGAGAGGTTGGCCGGTGTGAGAGGGGCATCATGACGGATGCGGTGATACCAGTACTGTAAAGTTTGATTGGGGTGATGATGGCTGTTTATTTTTCAAGAGGCTGGTAGATCTTACTGGGCTTGCAGTGAGGGATGGTGCGATGTCATTGTTGGCCTGAGCAACGACATTTGTTTATTGGTCTTCGCTTAGCAACTTCAGGGGAGGCCAGCGAGCTATTGGCCCCTGCTCTCGCCTATCGATGGGTCTCTTCCGGGGCGTCACAGGGGACAACGGGACTGCAACCCCAGGTAATGATGTAGTAAATTATGGGGCTGGGGCTTTACCAGCGTTATTCCTGGCTGGTGGTGTAACTGCTGTTGTGCTGGATTGTGTTTTCTCAATACTCTCATCACAATCTACACATTGGTGAGGATGCGAAAATGTCACTTCTGAGCTTCACTCAATCCTGAGTAAGTCCCCTGTGCCGGGTCAACAAACCTTAGGCTATAATTGCCTGCAAATGCATTCAATACATTTATTGCGATCCATGACCCAGTACAACAACTGAGTCAAAATCCGGTCCAGTCTAGTAAAGCAATAGTGGCTTTCCCAACATGCAGTTTTCGTGGAGTCTTGACAAACTCTTGTTGAAAGGCTGGTGTGGAGAAGCTCGTCTGTGCCGCGCGATGACAAGCTCGATAACTGTCGTTGGCTCGCTCCAGGAAGCTTTAAAACTTGCTTCCCATGAGTTATCCCACCGACCAATCGTGATGCCGCCATATTGCCGCATCGGGAGCGAAAAGTACTTGATTCTGTATGTGCTGGTCAGAACTCAGGTTGCAGGGCCGCTTGCAAAAGGACCCTGAAACCTCTCTGCATCCTGCATATGTTGTGGACGAGGTTGGTGTTGAGAACAACGACCGTATGATATAAAGATAAGGCCTCACAGATTGCTTTCATCAAGGCAACTTGTGCGATCTCACAATACGCTTACAATGTCCTTTTTTCTAGAAGGTCTATGCTTTAAGTTTGTGATATCTATTTCTTTGGTACCGCCAGACTTTGGAGGCTTGCCAATACGAGATGATAGTCAGATTCAGGCCGCAACTTCTTGTCGTGCTGCCGTCAACATCACTTTCTTTTGCGACGTGTGATGTCTTTTCATTAATATAGCAACAGCAAACTTTTGCCGTTCCTTTTGTCCCCGCTGTTGTTATAGCCCAAATATCACCAGGATTGACAATCGCTTGCAGGTGCGCCCGGACGATTTTATGGCGATCATAAACAAGGAAGAGCACATCGCCGATTTTGGAGGACCTACGTCATGTAGAAATAACGCTCGAGGAAAAGAGTCCGAGATTGATGATGGAACTGATGACGGATTTGGTTATTATTGCTAATGAAGTGGATGTAGACTTTCCTCTGAAGACATCCCCAGATGGCTTCAATCGGGCTTGGGTTCGGGGGAGTGTGGCTGGTCCGACTTTCAATGCTTGCACCCGCTAACTTTCTTGGCATAAATCGCTGGGAAATCTCGCAAGCATATGAGTCTATTTACCTGATTTGAGAGCATATTAAAGGGAAATCGTTGCCGCTAGTGCACTACTATTTCACCACCTGAAGCTCAAATTTGTGGATTATGGAATACGAAATTCAGACGAACGGCCAGATCAAGTGGAAGAAGCTGGAATGTTTGATATAGGACAACCACTCTCAAATATAGGACCGGAATGTCGTCGTAGATGAATCGGATGTACTAATACCGGCGCAAAGTGTTGGATGATTTAACACAATTGAGACTTTCAATGTCGCGAGTAATCAGGACAAGACCTACATGACTCAATTTTGTTCACAAACTCAACTCTATGTCTCTGCTGGTACTTCGCAAAAATGCATCCTATTGTTTGACCGAGAGTAGGAGAGACTCGAGTATCTATTTCTTGTAACACCATCGCCGAATGTCATTGTAGAACCCCTGATATAAGCAGTGTGAAGCGTAAGATAATGATTTCTATCTCAAGGTTTAAGAAGTGACACGACATTCTGGTCGGGACATATGTGACTTTCAATCATCATCCTCGTCCTCGTCCGTGCCACTATCCCAACCTTCTTCATACGCTTCTGCAAGTCCTCCCAGAGCATTGCTAAGAGCCTCTCGCTCATCCAAGCCAATGGCTCTACGTACAATACTTTGTAAAGTCTTGATGCGCGATGAGATTGTAGTATCCGTCGATAAAGAAGTTTTTACCGACAAACCTGGAGAAGACGGAGGCTGCGCGAAAATTTGGGGAAAGCTATCAAGCACAGGGAAAAGGAGGGGTGTTCTCGACCTACATATGCCAAGAATTAGATACGAGCTGCACGCTGCAGAGAAAAATAGTTGCATATCCATGGCCCTAGCGAGACCCCCCAAAAGACTCAACAAAAAGGCAGTTGTAGTGATGCGAGAACCAACAAAATAAATGAAGCTTACTTATGTATGACTGGAAGACCAGCAGCACGACGACGAGCGCGTTCGTGACCTTCATCTTCTTGATTGGCTTCCTCTGCCTCTTCATCTTCTTCTCCCCGGTACGCTTCAGCCTGACCAAAGACGTGCGGTTTCCTAGTGGTGAGGCGCCGACCGCGCTCTATTGTTTCGGTAGGAAAGAAGTCGATGTCAAGAACCGATAGATTTTCTTCATCTGGAATTGAATCACCGACTGCATGTCTATCTTGAGATGGGACTCTCATATCTCTACTTTCAGCTCTTACTTCAAGTCTCCCTGGCCGATGACGCCCATTAGTTGTTTGTCCCTGACCAACACTCAAGCGGAGCTTTGCTATATTTTGATTGCCGTTGACATTCAAAGCGCTTGCAAGTTGATCTAAAGTCTGCCTTTTAGCTTTGAGCCTCGATGGTAAGGTCATACTCTCAACTGCCGTAGAGAGAAGGGCAGAGGAATGCCATTCAGAGCGAGAGTTCAACATGACGTAACTGGGTAGCATTGTTGAAGGTAATGTAATGGGGATGTAGAGAGATGTCTGTGGACCAATCTCTGAGGTAGCCCTGGCGGAATTCGATAGTTTCAGAAACCGCTTCTCCTGTAGCGCTTCAGCAATGGTGATATAATTTGGATTAATGCTAGCATACTCGTGCAACTGTGGTGATACCGTCTTCAAGTCCCCAAACCCAGACAGTAGTTTTGCCGTATTCGTCTCGAATTCGGTCCATGTATCGTGCAGCAAAGCCTCCCCAAGCATCATCGACTCCCGCCATCAACTGTATCCCTTGCATCTGATCCGCTTCTTCGGCAAAAGGTCTGAGGTCACGATCAAGAAGGTCGTGTTCTTTATCTAAAGAGTTGAATAATTCTTCTCCTGTCACCCAGTTTTCGAAGGGCATTAAAGAAGAATTTAATTCATACTCATTTAATTGCACTATAGACTTCGGATGGAAGTAAACACGATTGAAGTCAGACCAGTATCTAACTGATTCTGGTGTAAGCTGTGGAGGAACCAGTCCTTCTTCTAGACTTTGCTGGTAAGCATTTTGTTTTATTACCTCCTGTCGCTGAATAACAGCAGGTCCGTTCCTAAGATACAGAGTTAGCCACGGTACAAATGATGGTACTCTAACATTACCAAAGACCTTCGGGCACTACCGGCTCGTCTATCTCGTACAGGGCATTGATCTTTCTGAGAGAGCCAAAGCCACCCTTCAAGTCATAGATGAGAGTCCTAGGAGTAAACGTCTCGCTGCCATCCGCACCTATGCCAGGCCTAAAGTGAATATCATGATCTACCAAAGACTCTTGGTCCGCAGTATACGTGAAATACGACTCCTGCAACTGTTCTCAGCAGAGAATTCTCACACTCCGTCATCAACCACATACCTGCGTGTTCCAGAAATGGGTAGCTAGATAGTTCGCTCTCTGTCCTAGCTGGAGGGTAAGTATCTCATGCATTGTTGCTATTTCACGGCTGGCATGTTTGGAGGTTAATTTGTAATACAATCACGTGAATTTCGAGAGGGAAGGAATGGAAGTAATCGTCCTTATCCGAGATAGCTCCAAAGGTGGGCCCGGCTTCGGCTCGGTAATGCCCCTCAAACGTACAACCCCACATCCTCATTGAATACATCATAGAAGTCTCTCAATATTTCGGATCCTTTTGCAAAAATCGTGTTGAGAATAACGTAGTCCCACAGAAGCATATACACTTATACTCGTCAGTCAACAGAACTCCCGTTCCCAAGTCCCGAGAACAAACCAACGGTGATAACATTCTCACGGCACTGTGATTGTCCTTGAACGTCTCCTAATTCCAACAAGAGTCCAATTAAAGCCAAGAATAGTCACAGAGAAACCCTTCAGAGGTTTTTGAGCGTTAGCACAAACACACAAGGGCGTCGACTTCCTCGCAATTTCTCACTCTGATAAGGAAAGAACCAGGAAATGGCTCGAAAGCGTCGGTGTCATAGTCGACCATGATCGAAATATACACGGAGATTAGGGACGAGGCATTCCGAGCCCCTGGCAAGGTTTATATCCCTTATCGGTGTTGCAAGTTTTCAAACTGGGATGGAATGAGAAGATTTGGAATAGGCCGACCGAAAGTGGAAGTCGATGGCAGACTCCTAGGAGCGTTGCGGTTGATAAAGAGGGTATGGCGAAACCTGCCGGCTGAGCAGATGATATTCTGGCCTTTCAGGAGGCTTTAAAATCCTTGGGTGTTCCTTAAGTATCTCGCGGAAATACTGAGTGTCGTTGTTAGCTGTCAGTCTAGGTGTTCGCGGGCATGCTTCATTGCTGTAAGTCATGTACTACTTAATGTGTTCATAAAATCTCATTTAGATTTGAGCTCGAATGCAACATATTGTCTCTTCACACAAGATCACCAGAAACACCGGATTTGAATCCTATCACGAATAACGGATTTACGTGACGTGAAATAGTTCTCAAAGGTGCACAATCCACGGGATTGAATTCGTCCCTCAACTAGGCTTACGGCCCCGAAGCATTCATCACTTCGTCAAAGGCACCGCACCCTATTATCGATTCCCAAGCACTTCTTCGCCACCCCAAGACTTGACAAGGCATGATCTCAAACGAGTTCGAAATCCACATCCGCGTGGTCCTCTGCAGCCTTCTCCCAGAACACCCTAGCCCTCTCAAGCGCCTTCAGGACGATCTTCTCATGCGCGTCCGTATAGGGGTCACCATGCTTAATCAGCTCGATCGCCTGGCGAAGAAACAGCATATTCTTGTCGACCAGGTGAGGGTTTCTCTGGAAGTTGCACGTGAGGAGGCATAGCCTATGCATCTCGTTAGCATCTACGACCGGATGTTTTCGAATCACGACGATATGTAGGTGAGAGGAACGTACTCGTGGTTGTATCTCCGGACATCTCGCTGCAGCTGCGTCGTCTTCTTCGTATTGGCGGTCTCCTCCTCGAACTTGATGTCCGAAAGCCGAGCGGGTTTTTTCGTCTCGCGCCTGTAGATCCCAGTCAGCTTCATGCTCCTCGATCTTCCACATCCTGCCACAACCAAAGCCGCAAGGAACACATACGTAGAGCGTCTAAAGCGACCAGGAGAATCTACGCCGTTGCACTGAGCCTCACCCGCCGTATCAGCGTTGGAAGCTACAGATTTCGCAACAGGAGACCCATTCGATCCTTCGGCGGCGTGCTCGACTTGCTTCTTAAGAATACCATCATCACCCGACTCAAGGCTCGAGATGCCAGAGGAGTCGTGATCGCTGTTATCTTCTCCGTTCTCCATATCGATGTACTTGACTTTATCCTCGTTTGATTTTCGTAGCTCGATGATGTGCTATAAGAAGACGGCTCGCCTGAAGAAAGTAGTATTTTATACCGAAAATAAAACTACCTTGTTTGGAAGGGGCAAAACCCGGCACCAACGAAACGAGGCTAGAATAAATAGCCCTAGATGATATTCACCTTCCAAGGGTCAGTATTTTCAACCTGGGCGGAGCATGAATATCTTTCTGCGACCGAGGCGCTCAAGTAAATGGCATATCAAGGCTCTCCTATCCTGCCCCTAGACCGTCACCTCCGCCCTACAGAAAATAAAACACCAGCTCTAGGCACCGCCCCGCAGACACACGTCCGACATACGCAATATCCCCATATTGAGAAAACCGACTCGTCGTCCCCACGGTTCTCGCCCAGCCTGTGAGAGATAAAGTAGCCTTCCTACCAATATATTCGAATGTCGCGAACAATCCTAAACATGAACCACCCCCCTCAAACCGGGCCAAACATTGTCAAATAAATAATTAAAAATTAAAAGGTACCTTTGCTGCTACAGAAGCGGCGGCGGCGCTTTCAAACTCGCGAAATAGCGATCAACCCACCGAAGAATAGGCCCAGGATAAGCATCGAACGGGCAATTAGATAAAATAAGTATCACGCCTGCAACAATGAGTAAACCCATGTGATATTCGTGACAAAGAACCGTGAAGCTGCACGACGCATATGTTTCGTCTGTATCTGCATCATATCCACCAAATCTCCCAGCTATTATCCGCTGTCTTCACCTCCCCTGGGAATCCTTACGGCACAAAAGGGGGGGAAACGTTTAGTGAAAGGAGGGGAAAGTCAGCCAAAGAATGTGCGTAAAAGTGAGAGAGGTAGATAAATATTCAAACATTACAGAATACAATTATTTTGTCTAATAAATGGCAAAGAAATTCGACCAGACGTGGTCCCGTTCCTGCCCCAAATAAACCCTATGCCCTATATCAATAAAAGAAAATTCGGTTCACGATACATGTTTCTCAATTCCATCATTCAGAAAAGAGGAAGAAGCCTTAGTACCACCCGCCATTATAGCTTCCACACCTGCCTCCGTCGCTAACCTGCGAGTTCGCCAGGTAGCAATCGTCAAGTTGCCATTTACATTTCTTGTTCGCGGTATCGTAGTTATCGCCACCATCATAGCGGCCGCGCCTGAGTTTGTTCTTGTTCTTTTGTTTGTTCTTTGGGTTGCTCCTGCATGCGTTCACATATGTGTCCTGGCATGCGGCGTATTGCGCATCGCAAGCATCTTTGCACGCTTTGGAAGGACCGTTGCTGCCACCTCGACTATAAGACTTGCAAGAGCGCGTGTCAGGGTCCGTGTATAGTTTAAACGGTAGGCCGCGGTCGTAGTCGGATTTTAGATTGTTGCAGGTCAGGCAAGGGAGCGAGATACCGCCGACTGGAGAGTCGGTCGAATATCCTTTCGATGGGGAGTGTGGCTGTTTGCAAACATTCACCTGAGTAGGAATAGGGACACAGCTTGTGCTCGTACTGGTCTTACTGGTGCTGGTCTTGCTGGTGGTTGGCTTGGCGGACGTTGATGAGACGCAGGTGTACACGCTACTCGTTACAGTGGGCTTAGGCGGGTTGGGGTTCGGAGGAGGGTTCTTATCCTTGCAGCCAGAAATAGAGCATTTTGAGCCGGGACATGATGATGAGCAGTACGAGGTGACGGATTGGCACCAATCACTGAACGCCCAGCAGTCAAGGTTCGCGGGGAATCCAGCTTGCAGGAAGCAGGATAGGAGTTGGATCTTGCATTGCCCGACGGCTTTGAGACACGAGGTGGCATCGGAGAAATTGGGTAGAGGCGTAGAACACCAGTTTCCGCACTTGTATTCGCAAGTTGGTGTTGGTTTGACGGTATAGGTGGATGTACTGAGAGGAGTTAGTAGGCATTATTGCTGGGTCTAAGGATTTGGATATATCATGTGATTTCTGAATAAGAAAATAGTTTCCGACTTACCAGAGAGAAACTGTGGTTGTTGGCTTAGTTGTGGTTGGTGGAGTAGTAACGGTGGTGGAAGTTGTCGACCGTGTGGAGGTTGGCGAAGTTGTCGGCCGTGTGGATGTTGGTGAAGTAGTTGAGGAGCTTGTGGTCGATGTTGGTGTTGTATATGTCGTTGACGTAGTGGTTGGCGAGGTGGTTGTGGTTGAGCTAGAGGTTGAGCTGCTCGTAGTGGAAGTAGTTGGTCTGCAAAGGATTTTCAGTAAGCAAAGGAACTCATGCGCGATGGCGCAGAAAGGATGGCTTGGGAAACTTACACAGAAGTGGTGGAGCTAGAGACAGGAGGGTTTGGACCACCGCAAGGCTCAGAAGATTCCAAGTCTGACGCAATGAATAGATTAAGAGTGCCTCTTCCTCCGCACGTATCCGTGACGCCGGCAGCGTTTCCAGTGCATGGCATATCGCATTGAGCACTATCCACAAGCGCCGTGCCATTACCCAAAACCACACCACAATAACATTCCTGGCCATACTCCACACCAGCAAAGGCATATCCCCCTTTCTTACAAGCAGCCAAGCACTTGTTGATGGTCAAGTCTGCCTCAGCAACCTGGTCCTGTCTCCATACCAATGATCTTCCCGAGGTACCTTCGGAGTAGCATCCAAGGGCTTTATAATCTGAAATATCATTGTCATCCACCGTAGGGAAGGTTGGGTCCTGGTAGATGGAGATGATACTATTTCCTCCGCATACCTCGGTCTGGTTTCCAGTGCAAGGAAAGTTGCAGTTTGACTCGTCGACCTGGGTTCCATAAACAGAGGCACCACAGAAGCATTGACCGTAGTACTCCAAACCGGCATATTCATAGCTATTACCTAGGAATTTATTTAGCTAGATTCTAACAGCTTGGTGTCTCTATGTGAGCATACCTTTGCAGAAGGCAACACATTTCTCCACAGTCATGCTTTGAGTGTCAAGACCAGAGTCATAAATTAAAGTCCTTGGGTTCCCGGAGTCAGAGAAACACCCGGCGTATACAAAAGGTGTATAATCGGTACAAGAAGGTAAACCTGGTCCACCGGTACGCTTTCCAATGAGACCAAACTCGCCGGCACTGACGCCGGCGAAAAGAGCGGCGGCTGCCGAAGCAGCAAGAAGAGATTTGAACATAGCGAGTGTTGTGTTCCTCAAGTCTGAAGAGCAAATAAAAAAAAGAAAAGAGAATGTATATATATATATATAAGAGAGAGAAGAAGGCTTGTGAGGAGGAGGAGGAAGAGGAGGAGGATGACCCGCTGGAAATGAAGGGGGATGCAGGGACTCTCATATATAGAAAAGAAGCTTGGGCATAATTGAATCAATACGAACCCAAGTTGGGGTTCGAAAAAGATGGGGTCGGCTTTGAACCTAGCTTCCGACCCGAGCTTGCTCGAGCCTCGAGCGGTTCAGGTGCACACAGGGACGGTGGCTTAGTATAATGGTCTGGAAAAAGTTCAGATCAGATCGGGCCCGAGTGTGTGTGTGGTGTGTGTGTGTGGTGTGTGTGTGTGGGAAAGGGTGAAGGAGGCTAAGCTTGCCCATGTTCAAGCTGGCCCTGGCCTTTTTTTTTGGGTCTTACTGTAAGTACAGTAGTTTGCTGTGAGTAAAATGGCGTGGCGTCCGTAACCGTCGTAGAAAGTCCGACGAGCCAGTTGGCAGGGATAACAGGGGGTCCAAGCCAATGGGAATGATATCAAGGATGTTTATCTGCCGAAAAAAGAATACGGGACGGAAAGGAAAAATAATAATAAAAAAGATTGCTGTCAAAGTAACATTTGGGGCGGTTATGAGGTTCCAACAAAACACACTGGTGGTACAACCGTTTGGTAATGTTTCCGCACGCCTCAGGATTTTATTGCTTTTGCCTGCGGCATCTCCACAAAGTGGCTGAATTTTAGTTTGTTGTGGTATTGAATTCTCTGTTGGAAGCAAGAAAGATGGCCACACCTAGAAAAGCTAAGCCGGAGATTTCAGCTGCACTGTGACAGATGGGGTTTTTCCAAGTTAGCAATTGTTACAGGGTAGAACAAGTGTTGAACGAACAGACACGTCCGACGATGTGATAGGAACAGGCATAGTACTGTAAGTATAGTACAGGTTAAAGGGGAAGGAAGATAAGGCCTGTAATGGACGGTAGGAGTAATAATAATACACCGCCGAGCGGCATGTTTTTGTGCAGGCGCTGCTGAGCTTGTTTAATGAGACTTTTCTTGTTTTGGAGACTTGTCGTCCAAAAATGGTTGTGGTCAGGGGTGGTAAATACAACTATGCCATTCCCAGTCTAGTCAGGGACCGCATCGTTGTCTCTTTCTCTCTTCTTCTTTTTCTTCTCCACACCGGAGCTTTGGCGGTTAATCCCTGATGTTCTGCAGTCATGATGCATTAACTCTTTACCCCACTGGATCAACCCCCCTGGAAAATAAACTATTGAAGATAAACGATCCATTTACTCACTTACCATAGGGTACATGTCAACGGAGCTGAACGTGTTGACCCTGCTGCTGCCTCCCTCCCCTACAAAGCTATAACAACTGCTGCCGACAACTCACAGCAACTCTGCTTGCTAGAAATTCGAACCTCAGCAGGTGCGGGGGAAGGAAGAGGAAATCCTACTATGTAGCTAAATGCCCCTTTTACCTGCTGTAATCATCTGATGAGCGAGATACTTGTACAGAAAGAACAAAACTTGACCTCCAATCGGATCTTCGGACATTATTGATAAACACTGGCCAAAGCGCCTGTCCAACGGTCAATTAGACTGAAAATCTCGTTGAAACCTCATCTCAGTCTATTATCAACACCGTGCGGCCCCTCCGAAAAGGCCCTGCAATACTTCGCAAACTATATCTCAAAACGGCCGTCCATGTGCCATTTCTGAAAGAAACAAAAATCAACTCGATCTGGGAGGGTTTTGGAATCTCCGCCCCACAGAACGGGAGATCAACACAAGATCGTCCCATTCTCTCCACTTCTGTTTGTTTGTTTCTTTTTGGTGGGGGATCTAGTACAGTATCTTCCTATCAAATAATTAATTGTCCCCAATCATACCGTACCAATACCGCTTTATTGAATTTTTTTTTTTTTTAAAAAAAAAAGGATGTCCCCCAATGACTTATTCCCAAGTCGCACAGCATTTATCAGTATTGTGCCTTGTAACACAAAAGTTCAGGTATGGGAATCTCTGGTCCCAAAACACAACACAATGCCTATACCGTAACCACTTGACTCTCCAGCCGTAGCCCATATTTCTGCATCACATTGTCAGAGTTGTAGTACTCAATATTGCTGTACTGCGATATGCACGGACGCCTCATGCATGCGTTTGATCGGGATGCCAACCTCGAAATAGATATCACCGGCTTCCCAGCCTTAGACCCCTCTTAAGCTTTTCCTGAAGAACGTGCAGACACGAGTATCCTCAACCACAACGACGCAGCTGGAAACTTTCATTTACAGCTCATGTTTTAGCGCAAGCTATATTAGAGAATCCTCGGGAATAAGACCAAGTTTTTTTTTTATCTAGGGATCCGAAGGACTGGACTCAACCGATCAGCGAATTACCATCAGAGCCTACACTTTTGTATGGTTATTCGTTGTTCTAACTTAAACATCGAAGAGTAAGAGATGATCACTCACCAACCAAAACAAAGGAAACAAAACAGGCTGTGTGTTTCAAAATGATGTTCCGACCCGCCATCAACGCGATGTGGAAATTTGAATATGCTCTTTGCGGGCATCTGCTAGCAGTCCGGCGCACAGCCAGCGCCAAAGCTTGTTCTCATGCCCGAGGCACACATATTTCCTACGAAATTGAAAATGAGCCTTTCCAGAACTATCTTGTACTATCCACGACGCCTACCAACTGGTTGTGCATATCTTAGAGACCATGATCACTACTCAGGGAGTGACTTGGGAAATGGAGGATGAAAAATCTAGAACCCGTCCCTACGCGAAAGAGTTGGTGATTGCGGCTGTCGGCTGCCAGCTAGCTTCCCCTATACCCATACAAAGCAGCTTCTCGCTGGAGCTACAAAGGTCAAGGCTATCCTCACCTCTTAGTCCCAATTTATTTTGAGGTATCTGAGCACTGATGATTTATTTCTTTCCTCTCTTTCTATCTTCAGACTATTCTCCTTTCGTTACACTAACTAGACCTTATGCGGAATCAAGCCTCTCGCGAGTCAGCCGAATAGCAAACCCTTCACCCAAATACAGTCACCAACTCTCTCCTGATTCCCAAAAGAATAACCTCTTCATCATGGTGCGGCAGTTGTGGGCGAGCTTATGCAGGTGATTGATGTTATTCTTGCCTTACACAGAACACAAATACGAGAAGCCACCTCCATTCTACGATGCTATCTGAGAGCCTCCTGTTTCACCTTCTAGCTCCCAGGGTCGAGTCCGAAAGTCATCCGATCAGCGCTCGGCCGCCAAATCCAAGCCCCAGGTTCCACAAGACTAATCAATGACTAAACCGTTGGTACCTTGCAGCTCACGTTGTACGATCCGACCGGTGCCTGCACGACCAACTCTGGCGATCTAATGTCTGCAGACGGCATTTACTCAAGCCCTTTCTTATTGTGAGGCGGGGGTTGGGTAATTTCAGGCAAGCCTGGCAACAAAGTTAAAGCTATCCAAGTCTGATTCGAGGCTTTGACCAACCTTCCAACACATTTGGCTGTGAGAAAATTCTTCTTGGGCTCTGCGGCGTACCAAAGTTGGCGTTCGACACGTTCCCCATTATCGTTCCTAGTACTTGGCACTAACTAGAACTATTTTGTATCTCTTCTACTACGTGGAGTCTTAAAGCCTTCCGCCACTATTCCTGAGCTGTACACATCCAGAACTCTATTTGGAACCTTGAAGCGGCTTTTTCTGATTTTGAGAGCAAAACATCAAAGTGACCATCGTTTCTCAAAACAAGCAAAAACAAACCTCCACGCTCATATTCTGTACTTCTATCATATTTTGCGTGAAGCACTGAGTCCAATATTTGTTCAGGGATCCGGGAAAGTGCTACCGCCAGTCCTGAAGCTCCTCCACGAGAGGAAGTTCAGGGACTTCATGAAGACAATGGAAGGTACGCCGCATACCTATCATATAATTAATATACATGTTTGGACGATAGGAAGAACCCAACTTTATCACCTCTCAGTCTAGCCAAACGGAACGCATCTATGGAAAGTCCCACAGAACTTGTCTACTCTTGATGCTCGCTAGCTGCTCACAGCCTCTAGGAACACAGGCTGATCGTCGATCCCTATTCTACTTTTTCCAAATTTGCCTGTACTGTCAGCATCGGCCTGTTTGAGTTTTCTCATATCAGTGCGTGCTTTAGATGGAGAACCGTCTGCTCCCTCCTTGAGATATTTTTATCCTCTGGTGGTGACCAGACATATGGCCAAGATCATTATTTACCAAGGAGACAACTTTAGATATGCTATGAATCGCTACGACCTGGGGTTTTGGAACGGTACCGTCCTTACCTGGTCATGCTTTGCCGCTCACCAAGGACCGAATTTCCAAGATGCAAGATTCTTCTATCCCTCAAGCCCTAGCATGCTAACCCAGCATCCCATCCCCAAAATGCCATAAAATCCTCCTTTGAAAGAATCAGGATCCAAAACCATCCGCATTGGCCAACCCCTCAAAAACAACACCACCACCATTTCCATTCCCATCTTTCCCGCACCACCCCGCCTCAGCCACCGGCGGTAATCCTGTCTGAGCCGCTCATTCATCATCATCCATTCCAAAGAAACCCATCCCAAGAGCCACAGCACATCTTCCTCGCGCTCTCCTCCGTCACCGGGAAGCCAGATTGACCAGCCTACAGCTCGATACATCGCTGTCCGCGAACCCGGAAAACATTAGTCCCCCCCCCCGACCAGTCGAAACAGCGACCTCAGCCATCACCCATTCATGACGGCTCTATCAGCCGCGGGACGGGACGGGACGAGACGAGCAAGCCCTGATAACACCTCGAGAATTTCTTTTGCTCCTCGACCGCCCTAAAATCTCGACCTACGCGATCGAGGTCTGCGGGCGTACGGGAAGTGTTGGCCCCTGCCTGTATGGGGATGGTGCATCGAGCTCCCGGCATTCGATTTTCGAACGGGTCTTTCGTCGGCGCGGTAGCGGCTTCTCGGGCGCCGTCTCTGGGGAAGCGAACATGCGGTTATGGTAGGGAGAGGTCGCGTCGTTGCGTGATGGGTGTGTTTTTGATATTTCGGGGCTGAAGGCAGGCTAGGAAAAGTTTGGATCTGGGGGAAGGAGGGATTGGGAAGGTGAGAGGTTAGCTGTCTATGTAATTTCTTGTTCTAGGCTGGTAGGTCATATGCTGGATGTTTCCATCTTTATGGTTGGATGCAGTGCTTTTTTGCTACAGGCTTCTCTCTCTCTCTGCGTGTGCATATTGTACCAAAGTCGATAGAAAAGTCTGACACAGAAACAGTGCAGTAGTTAAAGGGGCAAATCGCAATCTTCTAGAGCTTGATATGGAGATGGCATGATTCCTTCTATAAATTGTCTCCATCCTATGCGAACCGCGATCCCAGGAATCCAGTCTCAGGGAAGCCACTCTTCTTTCACTAAACACTATGGAAACATGTCTACTTCTTCATCACAACTGGAACAACCGTTCTCTTAAGCCGCTCATGTCGGGAGATTCCTTTTGCCGCTCCACCTCGAACCCCTTTCCACATACGGTATGCCTGTGTTCCGCGTAGTCTGAATATAGACTCAGCCACACTTGTCGGTGTCTGCAATTCGTTCCTCCAAACCACTCGCTCCTCCTGCATTTAGGCATGTATTGGTTAACCAGCTCCTGACTCCCTTGTATCCAAGGTTTTGGTATAGGATAATCCGAGAAGTGCAAGATAGCCGCTTCTTTCAGCATACGATCTGGGTCCCATTTGTTGGGGGCCCGATTGTCCATGTATTCGTGGTGAGTCTCGCGTCTATACTCGCCGGAGCTCAGTCCGAAAGGGCGTTGTGGAATCTTTATGATTTTGCGATTGAACACTTTTGTGAGCGTGTCGACAACATATTCTTGTGGTCCGGCAGCCTTGATGCCATCAGCCACCTGTGAGAGATATTCCGCAGATGGCTCAATTAGCATTAGTTGTGTAGAGAAATGCCATCGATCCGTTTTACCCCAATAGATAAATGGCATTGCGATTGGTGCTGGAGGAATAAGGAACAGCAGATCAAGGTTCTTCTGAACGACGGAGGCTGGATCAATCACAAGGACACGGCTGTATTGTGTGAGGTTGAATGCGAGAAGGTTGGTATACGGCCCTCCCCAGATGCTCTTTGCCAAAGTGATTTCATTCAATGCTTCTAGAGGTATGGCATTCACGTAGTATAGCTTAACTGCTTGTCGTAGAAAGATGGATACATGGTTTGGATCGTCTTTTCCTTTTGCCTCAATATCCCACTCCGAAGGGTAATACATCTTTCTCTGAATCAGACATTGTTAGTAGGGTGTATCAAACGAGGAGATGTATCGCGTGCCTGTCCCCTACTCCCAATCTCTTCAATCTTGCTCCATATCATCAACGAATCACATAAGCTCTCAGGCGTCGTAACAAACTGCACATACTGTAGCCCATTCCAATCGATACGGTTGTCATCTACTGTCATGATCGGTCGCGCTCGAATTGGAGATGCCGCATCATCGTCGTAGTTGTTGCGAATTACCCACTGAAGTCCAAAGAGAATAACAACGCAAATGCTGAGAACCTTAGACACGTTAGAGGAGAATAATCGGCGGATGCGACGAGCAACGAAACGCATCGCCCCCATGTCTACTTTCACGCCTGCATAGCATGGTGTTGTAGGTCAATGGTAGCATAGTAAGGTAATTGGGGAGAACAAACCAACGTATACCAAGACATTTGCCCATTGGATCCTTGGCAGGTGTGGGACACGGAACACGGCACGGATAAAAAAACATAAGGGTATCGGCTCGGCAATCCTTCAAGCTTGGTTTAGGACTAGACTAGGGTTCGTACTAGATAGAGTGGAGTTCATATAATATCCAGGACTTCAGGCTTGTCTTAAAGGCTGAAAACCTCTTCATCAGGAGTTACATTTATGCCGCTGCACCTTTGACATTGCTGTGTACTCGGTGAACGGCCAGCAGGCGACAACGCAATTAGCTGGAAAGATACATCATCTGTTTGCAAGTGCAAGTGATGAATATGTGATTCGTGAACCTGTTGCGACAGTACAAGTAGAGATAGTAGTCTCTTTCTACCATAGTGCAGTATTCAAAGTTGTGAGTCGTTTGCTGAAGCTACAAGCTTAGCAGGTTGATTTATTAAGGCATTCATCTCCAGACGTCTGTTTTATTAGATTATTTGCAACGATAGATTTGTCTTCTTACATCTCTTCTTCCGGCGAGCTCCAACAAAGAACGCGAGTTGTATTATGGCATTCCAAAGAGGATGTCAATATGGCTTCCTAGGCTTAAGACCCCGATTCAAAGCCTATGAGAAGTGCTCGACAACAAAGAAAATAGATTCAAGGAGCATTTGCATTGATGCTTCTCCGCAACCAGAAAGAGAGCATTATGTCTGTGGCAACTATTATAAGTAACAAAGACTGAAAGAGATATTAAGTGTGCAACTGTTGTAATTTTGATGCCATATACTCTTTTGAGCATTCGTGGCTCATCTGAAATTCTCTGTTTCGTCTTGAGAATTGAGTGTTGAAATCTTATGCTGGCTTTAGAGTGAAAACTCTGTCCCTCTATTTCCTTTTGGCAAAGTTAAAGTTCGGGATCTATTAGCCTACATACTGTGACCGACTGTGGACAGTGACTGAGCAAGCCATGCCGGCAGGACAAAGTTCTTCGGCAAGGAGCGCACCGGCCAACTGGCAAGGCGAGAGACAAGGTCTCCAGGAAAAACTACAAAGAGCTCAAGATGATGCTGCACGGTATCACGCAAGAGCTAATGCAGCAGAAGTCCAGATCAGCGGCCTAGAAAGCGACTACTACATGAAAGAGAAGAGCAGAGCAGTTGAAGATGGCGGATTGACACGCGAAAGAGCAATTGAGGTTTTGTGCCATGTCAATGAAACTCTAGATGGACTTGCTCATCAGATTCAAGAGCTTGTGGAGGACATCCCACAGGAAGTGACTGGAGAGGCTCAGGTGATTGATTGGCCAGAATCCTTAATAGATGTAGGTGACTTCTTGAACCTCAACACCAACCTCAGCCTCTTTCAGAGTGCCATCCTCTACGTTGGACAGCTTAAGGATAACGCCGAATCACGTGCTGCTGCCAGTAGGTCTGAATTGCGAACCGGATCGCGAACTAGATCACGAACTATTGTCGACACGCCGGTCCGACATGCAGTAGCATCAAGAAGAAGTGGGCCATCACAGGAAGCATTCGATGAACAGTCAGAACCCTTCTGGGGAGCGGCTAAATTTGCAAGCCAAGCTGCGGACACAATCAAACGTCAGGACAAAGACTTGACGGCCCCGAGGGAACACATAGGTAGTGTTGAGAGAGCTATCCAGGATCTGAAGGGCCGTTCCACTGACGACGGCGACGACTGTCGTCAACTCAAGGAGCAGCTGAGAGTAGCATTATCTTTGAAGGTGTATGACCGAGACGGTGTTCTCGACGCCATCAACCGACTTAAAGGAAGCCTGGAAGAGCAACGAGCGGATAGGGGCGTAGTTCTGGAATCAAAGAATCTCCGTCACAGGCATAGAGCAAATCAACGGGAAGCTTCTCCAAATGCAGAAAATCCGCTGCTTACTAGAGCAGAATTGCTCGCGCAGCTACAGACAAAGAGGAACCAAGAGGAGGAGGCATTGAGAGATCTCATTCCATTTGGTGGCCGGGATCGAGAGGAATATGAGAACAGGATCCAGCAGCTACAAGCCCGACTCGCGCAACAGGAAGCAGACTACCATAAGCAACAGAGCTGGCTTCAGGACGACATCAATAGGCACCAGGCTGAGATGAACAGGCTTCAACAAGAACTGATTCGGATAAGGGGTGGTCGAGGGAAATCTGACCAGAGTTCCGAGTATGCTAGGAGCCCCAGGGCCTCAAGAGGCTCAAAGCGTGGGAGTAGCATAGGAGGTTCGGAGCAGGCTGGAAGTTACGAACGCTCGAGAAGCCAAAAGCGCCATAGAGGTTCCCACACAGACAATCAAGAAACTTCAGGGGTTATTCTCGATGAAGAGCCTATTGTAACGCTAAACCAGAAATTGGCTCAGGTAAAAGAGGAGCTGGAGCAGGCAAGAGAGGAACTGAGGCAGGAAACCGCGAAGAGAATCGTACAAGATCAAATACAGGAAATTAGCGACACTACGATCAAGAGACATGAAAAGCAGGCTCAAATGTATCACGATAAGCTCAGAGACAGCCAAAGTATCACTCTTTTATTTCAGGGTGCCCTCATTAATACCAAAAACTTGCTTCAGGAATGTATGTCGTTGAACTCTTCTAGCTGGCGCACCATCTATTAAAACATATTACTGACACTTCATAGGTAAAAAGCATCGATACAAGGATCGTGCTCAAGGAGGTGGCTCAAGTCAGAGCTCGCGGCCCTCAAGATCACTTTCAAGACCAAGTTCGAGCCAGAGCTCCAGGCATAGCCATCCTGACCAAGACCAACCGGAAGCGTCTCAGGATGAAATAGATGCACAAAACTCTTTGATTGCAGCAGAGATCGTGCGCGATGATCTGATTAACCAAGAAAGACAACTCAGAGGAAATGATGAGGTAGTCGTCGAACAAAAACAGAGAGTAAAACTACAGTTGGAGAATGGTAATTCTTACCCTGTATCTGCTATTGGCCGGAGCGCTGACTATAATTTGTAGCCCGGCAATTAGTCCAGAGTGCTAGAGATAAGGTGTTCTGGGCACAAGAGGAGTCGACAAGGTCCCAGCAGGGCGGCAGATGGCAAAGGGAAGACCCTGGAGACTTATATCCAGCTACCCCTAAACAAAGAGGACTAGGTCGTCTGCCGCATGACCAGGGTTCAAAATTGCCCGAACCTTCTCGTGATGCAACTATTCCCATCACTAGTAAAGGGCAACCCCATCGTCATTCCCCACCATCGCGGTCAACAAAGCCGCGAGCCAAAAGACCCGCCTTTGACTACGCATCTATAACTCCTCCGCCTCGATTTAATGTAGATGTGTTTTCGAATAAAAGGCCAAGGATGACCGAAGGTACGACACAGGGCACGGAATCTCGAAATCCGTTTGCAGATGAGCGCCTTGGCTTGGTCGATGATGCAATAGAAGACCCCAATCCTTTTCTATCAAAGAAAAGAAACAATACTCAGCAAGGCGAGAACACCAAGGAAGCTCAAAAAAGATCTGAGAGCAAAGACGAAGTGATTGGACGCGCCGCCGACTACCACGATCAGTCTTCGCCAACATCAGCTTTTGCCCAAGCCTCAAAGAGACGACGATCCAAACCAAAACCTGATAGACATGTTCCCCTACAGCGACCCTCTAAAGATGTTAATGTCCCTCCCAAAGGTAAGAAACTCATAAAATCCAAACAAGCCCAACAAGCAAAAAGAGCGCAGCCAAAAGCCAGGAAATCCAATGATCCAGGCCGTCGAAGTTACCGCCCAAGTCCCAGCCCCAGGACGCCACCGTCTCCCGGAAACGCCAATCATTCCGAACAGTCTGTCGAAGCACTTGACGATGATGAAATCTATGACCACAATACGCCCCAGCAACTCTCACCCCTAAAGACTCGCGGCCAACGCAAGATGGCCGGGACTCCACTCGAACAGTCGTCAGTTGTGAAGCAGGCTCAAAGGAATAATATGGCGCAACAGAAAGCGGAGGAGGCTGGGACACCGGGGCCTAAGTCTGGCAGGGGCATACTTGCTGCGGCGATTCGATTGAATGATGGTGATGGCGATGGTAACGACAACAACGATAATAATGGCGGGAATGATGGCGATGGTGATGCGGACGAGGACGAGGACAGGGCTGGAGAGGGGAGGCCGACGAAAAGGAAGAGGTTAACTGAATCGCAGTTATTGGCGGCTGGACAAGCGATGTTTAACAGAATGTATACAAGGAGGAGCGATAAGTCGAGGAGGTATAGTACGCCACCACTGGGGCCGGCGAGGTATTGGACGTAAGTATCTTGAAGGAGAGCTTGACTGAGTTGGTGAAAGCAGATTTATACGGTAGGAAAGCATGGAAAGCAAATTATTTTGGTCCTATGAAGTTTTTTGTTTGTGCTTGAGCAGTTACTAAATGAAAAAAGGTGTTAATTGAGCAAGCTCAGATTTGAGCCATGGGATACGGTGTTGCCATGATGTATTGCCAGTTTAATAGCAGCCTAAGGGTGGGTTTATGTCTTGAACATTGATCACAAAAATACTGAAGCACCTGCTTTTCTATTAATGGTCAATTTTCTATACTAGCCATTACGAGAATAGCCTACTATTTGCAATGCTAGTATTTGATATAAATGAAACGATAAACTATCGGAAAGTAAACAAATACGCAAATTACTTTTTATTTATACAATGGATTGCCAAAAGAAACTTGATTAGTAAGACCTGGCGAAACGCATGTTAGGAAGACCACCAAAGTAGCGAGTCCACGCTATCCATAAAGCTTAAATAACCCTACTTTGTGAGGTCATCCTGTTAGGCAGTGTTCCTAAGTTAGTGCTCAAAGCCAGTTTCGGATTAATTTCCTGGTGGAGGTGGAGGAGGTTGGTCGCTGGGAGGTGGTGGAGGAGGCGCGCTTCCAGGAGGAGGTGGTGGGATGCTCGAGCTCGGCGGTGGTGGAGGAGGGCTACCAGAATATTGTTGCAGAAGAGCATTGAGACCACTGCTCAGTCCGGGAGGGGCAGCCAATCCAGGAGGAGCCCCGATATTGGCTTGAGAATAGCCAGCGCCATAGCCAGGGGCAGAGTACCCGCCGTAGCCACCAGGTGCTCCAGCGGCAGGGTAGCTAGAACTTGCCTGGTGCCAAGGAGCAGCAGCCGGTGCAGATGGCGCGCCATTGTAATTGTTTTGGCCGCCATAATAGTCGCCACGGTTGTCTTGGCCACGTCCGCGATCCTTTGCCCATGGGGCAGCAGAAGCGCCTGAATCACGACTATCATAGCCACCACGATCATCGCCACGATTCTTTTGTTGCCATGGAGCTGGGGCGCCAGAGGGACCACGCTGCCATGGTTTGACATCCCCGCCATCAGCAGGGGGGCCTTGGTTCTGGCCTGGACCAGCTTCAATGCGACGAGGGGCATCACCGGAGGGTGCTCCTCCAGAAAGTTCTTGCATGAGTTGCTATAAAATATCAGACTTTGCTCATATCAGGGGGATGGTAAACTTACCTCCATCTCTCGGTCAACAGCATCTCCGCCACCAATGCGGCCGGCTACGGCAGGACCACCAGGTGCATCGTTCCGCCAATTGGCGCCACGTTGTCTGTCTGGACAGTCTCGTGCCATATGACCAGAGTTACCGCAGACACGACAGATAATATTGGCAGTGAAGTTCTTCGATTCTGGGCAGTCGTACTTGCGATGACCGATTTGGCCACAGTTCTGGCAAGCCTGATTCTCATCGTCACGCAGCGTACCATTGAGTGCTGCGAGCTCACGTAGTTGATTGCGTTTAAGCTCGTTCTGGCCCTCGGGAATGGACGCAGCCTAGTTATTGTTAGTACGGACAGGTTGAATAAAGCATGTTAAGTCTTACAGTCTCGATAATGTTGTGAATTAACTTCTTTGCTTTGTTGACCTTTTCCTCGGTATCGGCCATGATCAAGCAATGAAGATCCTCCTCCTGGTTGCTGGTATGGGCAGCGTCGGAACGACCTTTTCCCTCCTTGACGGATCCTTTCCCTCGGATAGCGATCTTTGCCTGTGATTCGGTCTCCATCTTCTTCAAAGTATTACCACGAGGACCAATAAGTAAACCGACTTAAGTGAGTAGCTAAGTGTTAGTGGATGGTCAAAAGCTTTGGAGCAAAACGTGAGTGTGACAGGTTAGTGATGACATTACGAAGCACCCGCGAATGCCACGCAGTGTTACACAATAAAGAAATGGAGAGGTTAGAGGGGAGATTAGGGAGGTTAGAAGGTTAGCAATCATACTGAAGTTAATCTCTGGATAATCGTTGACGGGCACATAGACCTTCTCCTGTGTCTTAGTAGGTCGTCGATAATCCTGTGGTGGATGATAGTTAGGAATGACCTTCATGGCTTTCTCAATTAATTTGTGACGCTCATCCTCCAGACGCTTTCGGTAACGGAATTCTCGAGTGTTGACACGTCGACCGAAGTTGTCGTATTGTGGAGGTGGAGAAGGAGATCTGTGAGTTGTTAGCATATGTAAATATAAGCATTGGCATTTTCGGCATACCGGTGGCCGTCAGCAGGGACAACATCATCGATCCGCAGCTTTTGGCTAATTTCTTCAATGCGCAAATGAAGAGTATAGGCCTCGAGCTGCTCACTAGTCATATTTGCCATGATCGCTGTTGGAAGGCCCATCAGTCCGGCAGCTTTATTCTCTGTCGCATCACCCCAACGATTTCTCTTCTTTCGAGCCCGACCTCCATCGGCAGAAGGCTCAGCTATAAAATGATTAGGACGTGATAATTTCTCATTAGTTATGAAGGGCATACCTCTGACTGGGCTGCGGCCACGCTTGTAGCCTCCATCATTGTATGAAGGTTTGGATGGGTTGTAGCTGTTGTCTTGATGGGACGAGGAATCATCATCGCTGCCGCCAAACCTACGACGGTTGCCTAAGGGGATATTATTTGATCCTGTGGTACCTTGCTGTCTCCAAGCCATGATGATTGTTAAATGATGGGTTGAACGCGACTGGGTACGATTTTTTTTGGTGCTGTGTAGTTTTGGTGTCGCAGAAATAAGCTTGACAATGGTTGTCGAAGAAGGCAGCCCATCAGGGCCTAGCGTGACTCTAACCTAAATTAGTAATACGCCACGCACATCTATTCATGCCTCAGGCCTAAAATGCAACAGAAAAGTATAGCAGCACGTGAGTGGTGTGAGAGCGGCTTGGCTTGCCTGATACATTAGAAAAGCATTTAGCCTAACGAATTTAGAGTTATCAGTACCTTGTCTCGCTTTTTCTGGGCGCTTTTAACATTTTGAACAGGTCGTACGGTGGGAAACCCCGAGAAAACTATTTTAGTCCTAATGTGGAGACGGCATGTAGATAGAATACATCAAGGAGAAAATATCATGACAAATCCGATGGTACCCCGCTCGTGCATCTTCGACATCATACTGATCGTTACAAATCTATAGCAGAAGCAACATATTTGTACTTAGGCTTCCAAAAATTGAAAGAGATCTCTCTTATATTCCTTCAATCTTTCCTGTTCGATCTCAGTGCTACACACTTTCGGAGTTAGTGAAAGATAAAATGGCCAACCGTCCAGATATTCATCTGTATACTACGTAGGCTCAGATTCTTTGATCATTTATTAAAAGCTTCCATCCTAAATACTGCTCCGACCCATGTAAACTTACTAAAATGTTCCTTCCAGGCAGACTCCAAATGGAATCAAGATCTCTATAACTCTTGAGGAGTTAGGGTTACCCTACAAAGTCACCAAGATTGAGATCTCCAAGAACACCCAGAAAGAGCCTTGGTTTTTGGAGATCAATCCCAACGGCAGAATTCCAGCTTTGACAGATACTTTCAGCGATGGACAAATTATCAGGCTATTTGAAAGTGGAAGTATTCAGCAATACTTAGTTGATCAGTACGATACGGAGCACAAGATCTCATATCCTCGAGGAACGAGGGAATACTATGAAGTCAACAACTGGGTGCGTGTAGATTGTTCCCACTTTGCTCAGAACTTTATACTGGCACTTTGGAATCCCTCCCTTCTGTTGACAACTGATACTAACTCATCAATAAGCTCTTCTTTTTAAATGCAGGAGTGGGACCAATGCAAGGACAGGCTAATCACTTTGGACGATATGCACCAGAACATATCGAATATGGAGTGAAGCGATACACCAACGAGACTCGCCGGCTGTACAGTGTGCTCAACACTCATCTTGAAAAGTCAACTTCAGGATATCTCGTTGGCGACAGATGCACCATTGCGGATATTGCCCGTGAGTGAAACTAACTCCAGATCTTGTATTTGGATCTGAAATATTTTGTGCTTTAAGCTACGATCCCTAGCTTATGCTGCTATCTTAAAAGGATTGGAAACATAGAACTTTGTACCTTGCTAACTTGATCAACGATTTCTAGACTGGGGATGGATCACCGCTGCTTTCTGGGCAGGTGTGGATATTGAAGAATTCCCAGCCTTGAAAGCTTGGGAGGAGAGGATGCTGGCCAGACCAGCAGTCGAAAAAGGAAGACATGTCCCAGATCGACACACAATTAAGGACTTGCAGAAAGATCCTGAGAAGACTAAGAAGGAGGCGGAACAGACTAGAAAATGGGTCCAGAAAGGCATGGCTAATGACGCCGAGAAATGAAGTTTACTTTAGGTGACAGGATGGCATCTTATGGGAACATACATGTACTTTCATTCTCATTCCCTGCTGAAAGTTTGCCATGAGGTTTGTTCAACTATACACGTTAAGCTATATTGAATATACTACCAGTCATATTAAAAAACTGCCTTGGCTCTATCCAAATTTCATGTCCTAGAGTTCTTATCTAACGGACAGCAAAGATCCATGTATAATTGTTGTATTTTCCGCCTCGGTTTAGCAACCTATGAGACTCTCTGCCACTGGATCTCACTTCTTGATAGCCTCACTTTCATGAAACATTCAGTAAGTCTCTAACCTCACTTTACACAACACTCAACCTTATCTCAGCCTTATTCACCTTCTTAGGAGATTGAGGTCGAGGAACACCTCAATGGACCCACTTTTACTAGAATATCTCTTGTTGCTATTGTCGGATAAACATAGCAGCCTGGCAATCCTTCTATCTATTGTTCTCCTTATCAACCTCCAAATTACCTTACCGATCTATTCTAAATCCCTAGGCATTGTCTCGAATTGAGTCAAAATACGATCAGCACAACAAGAATGTCTTCATCTGCGATCAAAGAGGAAGTTATTGAGGCAATCCGTCTCATTCCCACATCACCGGGTGTACTCGGCCTCGGTATCTTCCTCAATGGACCAGTAACATTTACTCCTTCGGTAATGATGATCTTCCATACATACCAGCAGGCACTAACGTATAGTAAAGACTAACGACAGCGAAGATGCGCCTGACAAAGACAAGCCTTTTGAAGATGTGGTTGAGGATTTACCTTCAGATACTACACTTAGTCAGGTAAGATCAATCACCCATCGATCTGAAAGCACATTTCATATACTCACTGACAAAAGCATGATGAAGAGCCTAACAGAATACCACCAACTCCCAGACTCCCCAACTGTCCCACATTTGGAGCCTTTCCTCCCCGCAAGCCAAGATATACAACCTACACCCCAGACAACGACGTACCCATCACGCCACCAGCTACCCCTGGACTCGATTGCAACTCCAAATTCGACAGTCCTCCACCTCACACTCCAAAATCTACCTCATACAGCGTAGGCATAGACGAAATCGACGCTCTCGAGACCGAATACCTTGCACCCGAAAGCTGCGTGCCACGAGAGCCCCATTTCCACCTCCTTAACAAGCTTCCCCCAGAACTCCACATTATGATCTGGCAAAATGCCATTCCAGGTCCCCGAACCATCTCCATGGCCGTTGTGGAGTCCATCTCGATCATGCAGCAAACTGCACACCAGCCCGTCCCCACAGTCCTCCACATCTGCAGCCTCAGCCGCCACATCGCCCTCAAGGCTCTCGCCCCTGCATTTGCCCACAACACCTTTGCTACGAAGAACTCCAACTACATCTACGTTAATTTCAGCATCGACACGCTACGCTTACCTGTCGAGACCACCAAAGCTCTTGCCAACCCCATGTCCGTCATTCGCGACAAGTTCTTGCCAACGATTAACAGAATACAGCGCATCGAGATGTACTTTGATATCTGTTACGCCATCCCCATGTGCCGTGCCATGGCTCGTGTGGCTCTGTTCTCACCATTTGGTGCCTGGCCTTCCATTCGTAAGTGGTCGTTCCGTGGCAAGAATGAGACGAGGCAAAAGGAGGTTGTGAGTCTTATGGTAAAGAGAGCGAGGAATAAGGATGAGGCTATGAGTGCTGTGAGATTTCAGCGGTTGACGGATGCGTTCTTCATGGCGCTCCAGCAGGCCATTAAGAAGCATGGGAGCGACGCGGAGTTGGGACTTGATGTTGCTTATTGTACGCACTCGCTTAAGAAAAAGGGGTGCAAATGCCTTTGATGCTTGGCTGTTTGTGGCTGCCGAGACTGGACAATGGTGGGATTTCTACAATAAGATAATTTTTGGAGGGGCTGGTACCACAATGGAGGCATGATTCCTTATGCAAAACAAGATTTCATGAGGATTTTAAAGGAAATGTATTTCGTGAGGACATTAATGGCGAAAGTGGACATAGGGACACACTTGATGTGGCGTTGAAATGGACCATATCACAGTCTTCAATACCTGGGGCTTCAATCCTCAAGAATGCTAATGATATATGACTATGTCTCATCTATGTGATGCTCGAGAACTCCCGCTAATTCCCTCAAATATTTTACATGTGTAATTTTAATGTATTTTTCAGATGCTGATTGCACTTAGAGAATCAACGCCCCCACTGACTTTACAAATATTCATCTGTCCATAGAGGGTGGAGGTGCGCCAAGTACCCACCCCAGGCCACTTGCTAGCGTTCCAGCTGCTGCGTTCCTGAGCTGATCTCTTTTTCTTTCTCTAGGTGCCGTCGAATCTGCGGCGCCATCCGCACTTGCTTGTGATAATGGTCGCCCTTTTGCTGGTTGAGGTCTGGCCCCCCCTTGGAGCATAGTCAAAGCAGAGAGGCCACTCTGTGCTCGTGCCATACTCGCTCTGGAAAGGTCGAATAGGGACATAGGTGCCTCTTCTGCCTGACGTGAGCCTGAATATTGACGTATTAGTCTCTATCTCGGATTAAGAATATGAAAAGGCCACATTCTACTTTATGATCAGATTGTACTTACTTGATTCTTGATGTTGTCTTGGTGCAGATGCGGCGAAACCTCCGGGCATCAACTGTTCATCGCCTAAACCACATATTAGTCTCGAGGATTAAGTTCAGAATGCTGCCGTCTGCAACGATGGATGGGATTGTACTTACCTTGGTCATCCCACGCGTCTTCTTGCTCCTCTTCTTCCCTGACCCTGGTCTCCAACTCCTCTTCGCAGCGGCGATATGCATTAAGGATCTCTTGCAGCGCGGATGAAGGGGCACATCTCAAAGCCAGGGATAGACAATCCATTCTTTGCTGAAGATGACGGATTTCTATGTTCCCGCTCGTATTGGTAAAATGAGTAGGTTTCACGGTATTTTGATTTCGCTTGTATTTACCAGCCTGTAACGCTGCTTTCCACGACCAATCGTCAAGTATTGCTGGAGGGATTTCTGCAACGAGACCCGAGTCTGTCCGGGAATGGGAGACTGATTTAGCCCGTGCAGGGCCTGCAACATCCGAAAGGCGCGTCATAACATAGGAATATGCGGTTTCGAAGTCATCATCAGCAAGAGCGGCATCAATACACATGCTAATGACACGTTTCTCAGCAATAGATTGATCGCTTTTTAAAAGACCTGCTCTAGCCATTTCCTTAGCCATTCTCACAAAGTCATTGACTCGTGTATAAGCTCGATCATTTTGTTCCAGTATTGTTCCTGTGTGTGCATAAATATCTATCCGCGTAGACTTTCATTCCTTTCAACTTACCAAGAATAGATATGGGATCGCTGTGAACACGCAGGATTACGGGTTTAAAAGGTTCCTTTTTGATCACTAAACGATAATCGCTGATTTCGTGGGTAACTTTGATTAATGCTTGGATTCTCTTCTCTTCTGATTCACCAAATGCTCCAGGAAATGCTTTAAGGCTGGCTAGGTATGAGCACTGTCTACAGATGTCGGAATTGTTGACTTGCAACTTACATATCATGACATTTCTTGACTCCTCCTCTTGTCATATTGCCGTTGGTCGCGTTGTCGAAGGCTTCCATTGCAGCCTGTGAAAATTATCAGCATTAATGATTCAGCCTTTTTTCAGTGTGCAAAGGTTCATGATACACGCTCCAGAATTACAATACGTACCGAAACTAACGTATTTTGCAGAACCTTTTGTGCCAATGGCTTCTCTGAAGAGTTCTGGTATATTGATTGTGCAAGGATGATTCCTAGATTTGCATGCATCAGATAATTATTGCTTTCGATAAAATCAGAAGAATTGACTAACGATTGTTTGAGACCAAAACTTTGAGGAGAGCCACCTCAAGTTCCTCTTTCGATAGTCTGCCGAAGACACCTCGCCCAAGATCAGTCCCTATACCATCAGGCTCGTCATAGCCCCAATTCCGCATCCAAAGGATCTCATTTCGAGTCCGAGTCCAATATTTGTCATCACTCTTGACTCCTCGACCATTATGAACTGAAATGAGCTTCTTGAAATGTTCTCTTTGTTCAAACTCTTGTTGTTGGAAAGCCAACTCGGCAGCCTGTCTTATGGTTATCCCAGTCCCCTCTTTCGTGAATAGGTAAGAGCTGATTAGAAGTGCGTGAAGTAGCTTCAACGAATTTTCATTGGGCCTAGTTAAAATGTTATCTTCCTCCAAATGGCCATTGCGTATGTGGCTACTATTCTTTGTAGAGAATATATCGCCAAGATCATCGACTGGAGAAAGTAAAGCTCCTGCAACTTCCAATGCTGGTATCCGATCAAGATCCAAGAGGACAATTATACGAGTTAATATTCGATTGATTCCCGAAAGAGCCTCTAAAGAAGGTTCCGCAATGAGGTACGCAGACGCCAGAGCTGCTCGAGCATACCGTCGTTCTAGCTGCTGCTGAGCTTCCTCATCCAGCCACCCAGGTCTATCGTCGTAACCTCCCAAATCCACATCACCTGGACCATCCCATTGCTCAATAGCTTGGACAACTGTCTTCCAAGATGTCCTAGATTGTGCTGTCATCCACCTGAAAACGGCTTCCCAGCCAGCACGCTTTTCATTCAGAGCTAGAGTGTTTTCCGTGGCAATGGTGTGTAGACTTAGACTTGATCCCCTTCGGAGCCTTCGTCTTTTGGAGCGATTATCCCCGTACATCCAAGGTCCAACTAGACCTCTCAAGTCTCGGCCTACGTTATCGTTACTCAGATCCCTAGCATCATTTGAAAGCTCTGCTTTCCCTGTCCTCGATAGCAATAATGCAACACCTTCTTCGTCATCTAAGCGCTCAAATGCAGATATAGTAGTCATAATTCTTTCTTCCGGATAGTATTCATAGCTCAGACGTAAGAGTGGCAGAATCGTATTAATCATCCATACCTGTAACTCAGGCGAACGTTGTAAGAACGGACCTATTAACTTTGGTATCTGATCTATCAATCCAGTATATTGGTCAATTCGCATTGATCTATGTATAAGAAATCGAACTAGCAGATCGTCCTGTCCATCTTCTGGCGCGTTTGGCCATGTTACGGGCAGTAAATGGAGGTTCCTAACCCTCTTACTTGCTTCAAGCTCACTTATATCACTCAAAATTGAAGCGTCAACGGGTGGCTCTTCGCTTTCGGCTGTGCTATCTTCCACCAGTCCCTGCAACAGTGGCACATATTCGGCGGGGTCGACATATTCTGGTAGATGGCTTAGGAGGATACGTAGGACTATTTCTGTTCGGAGCGGCTTTCGATTCTGGGATATGACGGTTCGTAACGAAGGGATATCAGATTTGCTGGAAAGATATACTGCTAAGAGTACGGCTTTAGCAGAGGATAGATTGGATCTGGCCATCCTTTACTTTTCTGCGAACAACACGAATTTCAACATTGACGTCGCAACATTTCGATGTTCTGCCAAACGAACCCAGCCTTGTCATTCAGTCCAGGGGACCATCTTGGCATGTGAGCACACTAGCGCAGCACTGGCAAACCGGGGTACTAAACTCTCAACCTCATCGCAAGAACACGGACAGAAATAACGATAATTGATCGCCCAACATGTCTTCCGGCTATGGTCTCAATGGCGGTATGTGAACCTGCAGCGTCAAGGAATCTCCTTACGAGGAGTTATGTGCTCAAAATGTGCCAATGGCTAACACCTTACGCTTAAGGCCAAGGACGCTGCTTTCCCTTCTGGCAAGAAGTTCTAGCTTGTTACGTTGTCAATACCAGTACCGGAGACGACTCAGGCAAGAAAAAGTGTTTACCTGTGCTGGAAGATTACTACGAGTGCTTGCACCACAAGAAGGAGGTTTGTGCCCACCTATCCAACCTCATGAACCTTCTTCCTCATTGCCCCAGTTATTTGAAAGCACAATCACTAACGCATTGTTTCGCATTATAGCACAAGAGAGTCCAAGAGCTGCAGCAGGCATATAGGAAGGCGCATTCGAGATATGATAGGGAAGATGGTCCTACAGCTGGTCAGATAAGAAACCTTGGGTTACTGGGCAAGGAAGAGGATACGAAGGCTGTCTTGGGCGCTAAATGACCTGCTTCAAAACCCCAATACCAGGAGCTTGTATGCTAGGAGTCACCACGGATATGTACAATGAGATCACTTTCTAGCACTGGTCTTGGCATGGCAATATCTGTGGCTTTGTCAAGTACGCAAGAGACGAGAAGACATAGAGAGTCTTTGACCATAATACGGTGCGTCTACGTTTGTGCAGATAAGTAATTGTTATAGCTATAGTCTCAGTGTCACAAAAGGGCGACCCTTCCATTTACTATCTCCCAATGTTATAACCTACATTGAAAGATTGAGCTGTCTTTAAGACTTATTGCGAGATCATAGTGATGCCGCTTATAAGTGAAGAAAAAGATATGTCTCAAAGACGCGTTGCTTATAGTCACCCAAATACCTAAGGGTTGAGGAAACAAGTCAGATATTCTTCGGGTAAAAGATTACCACATATTAAATGAAGCAAGAGTAAGTATACCCTTCATGTAATTATCAGGTTACACCGCTGAAATAGCTATGGCCATGATCAAAAATAGATGCTAATATATACAAAGGCTATTCTTGCTTTCACCGAGCTTTTTGCTCTCTGTTATCAACGGATTTCGAGCAGTTCATACAGAGTTCTACGTATTGTGCTGCTTATGTTTGTAAATTACACAATACTTCAAGCATTTGAAGTGATTATCAAAGACAAGTCTGCAAATTATTATTGCTGGCGGAAGAGATTTGCTACAGGTGTTGAGCGGCACAGGAAGCTGAGGGTAGTTTCTATCTTTGCCCACCCTCTTTCCTTTCCAAGAAAACCGAACTTAACATCCATTCAGTCACGACCTTGGGACTTGACCTATACAACAACCCATTGGGTATAATCGCCATCACAGCAAGTATATCGGTATCATCGTCATCATCAAAATGCCTACCTTCAAAGGCATAAGGATCTCTGTCATCTCACGTAAGTGATTAAATTGTCTCGCATACACAAATAGCATTTCGTGCCTGACACATCTTCCTGCTTCCCTCTTGAGTTATCCTTTCTTAAGTATTACAGCACGTATTGGACCTAGAATACCTGCGTATCAATTCTTGAAGAGATAAGCTAATATCATGGACAGAACACGAATTAAGGGTTCACCCAGAATTTCCCCATCCAGACACAACAAGACTCGTAAACAATGCGCACGATGCCACAGAGCATACCGATACTTCTGATGATTCCCTCTCAACCCCAAGGTCCATCAAAGCAGATAAGATCTTGGGTATAGAGGAGCCATCTATTGTCTCATGCTACATTCCGTCCATGTCCGGTATTTTTTTTGGCAGCAAAACTGTGCTTTTGCTAAGAAGAACTTAGGAACTCGTTTTTGGCTACGATATGGCATTATCGAGGCTGCAAAGTTAGAGGCGCCATGGTATTATTTTAAGCTCTATATAAACGGTCGGCACATCACATCCTGGGGAACGAATACCAAGACAAAACCTAATGGTCAGGTAATGAGAGCATTGTTTGATCCTAGCGAGCGGTGGAACTCCAACCATAAAGGGGCAGTATACAAGGATAATAGGACTGAAGTGCGCAATTTCTTCTTCGGCAATGAAGATAAGTACCGCTCAGCTGCCACCGATGGAGGTCTTATTGAGATCGCGGTTTTCCGTGCCTATGGCCGTCGAAGGAAACTAGCTGCTCCTGGCGAATTCAAAGTTCAGGACGGGTACGGAATTGTTATACCTACTAATGGGCTTTTTGTCGAGCCACAAGATGCGAAGTTCTACGATTACCACCTTCAGGACAGCAAAGACAAACCTTTCGCTTCGTTTAGAATTCATTATCGCAGTTGGCAAACACTCAAGTCTCAGCACTTGATTCCTTCAAACCACCCAGAAGAGCTGCTGTTGACCTCGCCAAGTCTTTTATCCCTGAATGGCAGTCCAAAGGAGTTTGTAAGCCAAGTTTTGTATCCAACCATTGATGTCGAAAGCCCTATACTTGTGGACAAATTGGAGACTGGTGGACCTAAAGAACGACGAGAAACTGGAGATTCGATGTCCTCGAGTAATACTACATCGCCTTGGATGACTACTATTTTTGACGACAGTCCACAACGCTCGGCGTCAAAACACGTCTTTCATATCAGGAACGGCTCCATTCCCACTTCAAAATTCCGTGAACAAATATCGCGCCCCCTTCCACAACCCGATTTCGATAACGGCCTAGAAGCAAAGCGACCACTCCCTGAGAACCCACGACCAGCAAGCTCTCAATCAAGAACCTTGTCAATTGCTTCTCGTGCCCCTTCTCTAACAGCCTCGGTCGCGCCTTCCTTGACACCTTCATTGATTCAATATATTGAGCGAGACACAATGTCTCCGGAACCGATTCTTGGAGTCGCCGTTTTACATAAACTCTCGCTCCATGTTCTGCCCTCTAATGAGAACCAAGATTCCCATCTCTTGAGTGAGACTCAGGACGACAGACGATCAGAGTCGAGTGAGAGTCCAACGAGCGGTATTCTTAAAGGTTATCAGCTGCCAAACAAAACTAAAAGACGGGGCATGACATCCCCACCACTTGTCGGACTCTTTACAATACCAAACATAACCATTTGCAAGAAACGCGGGTCTCCATCTAAGTCCTCGCCCAGAAGTGAAAGCACTGCTGGTGGTGAGTCTCTGGCAAATGAACATAGTATATTCAGCCGAGGACATGAAGTAGAAGACAAGGTTGATGACATGACTTCAATCTCATTAACAGAATCCGAATGGATGTGTCGCACACCTTCTCCAGTGCGAAATGATCCGGAGCACACAAGAGTTGAGAGACTAAGGAGTCCTCGACTTGAGAAAAAGAAAGGCTCTAAGAATGCTGTGTCAAAGAAAGCAAAGGACTGGTACGACAACGTCAGATATTCTTCATCTCCTGAGATTAACCCAGACTTGAAGTTTGCGAGCGATGGTGTCAGAATCAGAAGTGGAAACTGGATTTAGGCGGCAATCATTCTAGTGGATTTTGGTGTGGTATTAAGAATGCAGTGTATATTAACGATGTTGAACAATTCATATCTCCTAATAGGTGACAGGGGGCCAAGTAGAATCAGATTTTGCTATTCTCTGCATTGGGGGAATGCGAGCATAACAATAGCCAGATTTTCGAAAGGAGGTGACAATTTACACTATCTGCCTCAAGTTCATTAGTGGTCTTTTAAAAGTTCTAGCTCTGAATTCTCACATTCGTTGGGTGTATACCATAGACACCAAACTAAGTGCTTGTCAGCATTATAGAATCCAGGCGAACAATCGTAAATAAGTATCATCCTACAAGAGAATTTGTATACTCGGAATTTTCATTCCCGAAGGCAACGTCACTTATATGTTAATATATTCTTGATTGCTTTGCTGCTCCTTACTCACAAAAGCACTGAGCAACTATTTTAAGGGAGTTCCGACTCTTGCTTCTCATGTTGTGGAGATACAGCCGCGTTTAGGCTCCAACCCCATTCGGAGGCCAGATGTAGTGCATTTGGCTTCCCGAACTACCACAAACTAAAATTAGAGATACAAGATTCGAAGCACAAGTAGATCTGTTGTACTTTCTACGAATATCTCTTATGTAAGACATGAGACCCAGTTTGGTGACCTAACGGACCGGCACAATAACTGGATTTTTTTTAATTTGCGTTTGGGAAAATCCCACGGTAATAACCATGCGCATTCCAAAACACCAACTGATATCTCGAAACTTGGCCGACAAGTGGTGTTGTTTTATTAGATCGCCAGTCATTAGCTTCCTTGAAAACCGGTATGCATGAGTTCTGTCGACAACCGAAATGAGAGAAGAAAAGTTTATACGCTTGTACGGCGATTTTGTGCAACAGTTATGCAAATGCTTGACAATTCTGTGACTAAAAAAAAAAAGGGTAAACGAAAAAATGGCTCTGATCGATCGGTGCTAGGGATTGGGGGACCAGCTATCGTCAGTAGTTACCCAGCCGCCAAATACGGGGCCGTACCACACAGCACGTATATTTTTATCTCTCTTCTCAACACCCGTCTTTTCCCCCAATGCGCATGGCACCCGGCACTTCTGCCTCGCTTATATTAAAAGGGGGGATGAGCCAATACGAGTCTTGGCAGGGATCGTCCGTACCAAGCTCCCCAGCCTGACGTTCTTTTGGCAGGCAAAACAAGTTCTGACTCGCGGGGCAAACAGCCCGAAACAGAAGGTTATTTTCAACTTTTAAGGTTGTGGCATAAACGGACCAATTTGGCAGCGACACGGGGTCGAACGGCTCCGCTTGCTTGGAAGGACTTTTTGCGGCTCTTTGTCACGAGTTCTGGGGTTCGGGAGGGTCTGTTGTGACGTCCGGTCTCGTATTCTGCGGGCTGTGAGTGACTTTCCTGAAGCTTGGGACTTAGATGCTGTCAATACGGATGTTGATCAGCATGATGGGCGGGTTGAGAAATGCTATATAAGGGCCTGCGTGGCCGACAAATGCATCCTTCATCCTCACCACCTCACGCTCGCTATCCAACAGACAATCCAAAGCCCTTCGCATAATCTATAATTCTCACCTATCAAACACTTTCACTTCAACATGCGTTTCTCAGCCACCGCCCTCACTGCCCTCTTCGGCGCCATTGCCATGGCAGCTCCAGCTCCTCAGGTCGAGCCAACCAACACCGAAAACGTCGATGTCTCTGGCTTCACCGTTCGCAAGCACGGCGAGGCCGGCACCACCTGGGATGCAGTCGAGTTCAGCATCACTGCTGATAACGCCACGGATCTGATCTGCTCCGCCAGCAACCCGGCCTACCCCATCTCTGAGGTGTATACTTGTGGCGATAGCAAGTATCGATTTGCGCTGTTGACCGGAGAGGAGAATGAGTTTGCGTTGCGGCTATATCATGAGTTGGGACTTGCGTAAGTTGCTGGCAGGGGGGGATGAGGAGGTGTTTTATGTGAACGAGGCTAATGAGATGTGAAATAGGTTCGGCCGGTGGGGTGAGGGCGATATCCCGACATATTGTCACGCGGGAGGAAATGGACCAACTGATTTTGTTTGCCAGCAGGTGTCTGCGACTACATATGTCCTTGCTTAGACTGCCATCAGCGGCTGCTATCAGTTGGAGCAAGAGCGGGGCATAGCGAGGGAAATGCAAAGGAAAATCATGAGGCAATAATAAATAGTGTATTCTATAGTCAAAATCATGAGAGGCCTCAAACAACTTTTGGAAACATGTGCAAGCGACTAGAATGACAGCAAAATAATTCGGTGAAAATAGACGCAATACGACAGCAGTTATTCTACTAAGAAGCGTGGACTCTTATTCGGAATAGCAATAGGCATGAGATATGATACTCGGAGGTCTTCAGAGAGTGATATGCTTCACTCTAAACCAGGAGGCCATTACTTCTCCTGAAGCATATACCAAATACTCGGGTTTCCTGGTATAGATCGCTAAACCTCTGATATTGGTGTTGGCGTTAGCTGTCTGCCCATAATGGTAACTAAAATTCAGTTAATACTCTTTATTGCTTATATTTCCATTTCAATTCGTATGGAGGAAATTCACTCGGCACCTTACTAATCATTCAATCGTCAGCTCGATTTCAAACCGCTCAGATGGCGTCAATAATATAAAAGCGGATTAACATTCATCTGAATTTCCTCATAAGGTCCCTTTCATATACCAACTATCTCATGGAGAGTATGAATCCTTGTCTGAAACCTCCCCTGGATAATTGAGTTCATGCGATGTGATTTCCCTCCAGCATATCTGACTAGCACCGGGGACTTTCACTGCATATATCGATGCGTTTGACAATGACCAGGAATGTGACCAGTAGCGACAGGAAATGCAAAGACAGAAAGATCTAAAGTAACAACAACATGCTTCCTGAGAGCGGGATAGATGCCAAACTTTGAACGCAGACTTAGGCACGGCTTAGTGCAATCTCAAAAAAATGCTTCAATGAAGCAAAGGCTTAACAGGAGAGCCACACGCTCAGCACATGTTCTTATCAAATGGATTTCCTTCGCGCTCTTATGGAAGATGAAGGATGGCAGGACAAATTTATAGTCAACCCCCAGATGTCTAAAATTAACTCAGAGTGGAAACCCCTTATTTTTGCTTTTACGTTCAAGATACTATAAAATTGGTGAAGCATGCGTATGAAATCTTTACTTTTGTTAACATATATAAGAAGCTTACAACGCATCAATAAGCATGAGAGCAAGACGAATTCAATGTGAAACAGTATTGTGATGTGTACTCCTGTGGAGTGAAACCTCAGTGTTTCTTTACCTCTTTAGCATAGTGTTTTATGGCTATATAGCACTAGCCCTGCACAGTATGACAATCAGAGAGATGATCTGTGCCTCGGAGTTTAAGTTGGCAGCAAAGGGTGAATCGGCAATATTTAGAAAAGAACAGTAACAAACTTAGGCTATAGCTTGACGTAATAAGATCACGTATATTTTGGAATTACAAGGGCTATCAACTGCTAATATATCTCACAAGCAGACACCCGGGTACCGTTTCTGCTCAGTGTCATGGGTTGCCTTTGACTATATTCGCTTTATGTCTAAATAAATGAAAGATGAGCCGGAGCCGCATGGCAGGTCTATCACACATTCAAGTAGTTTATGTTTTCGAGTGCAAGGCCTTGTTTAGAATAGTGATGATAATATTTATCCGTGACTGGAAAAGAGGTAGCCTTGAGCGCTGGTCAAGACATGAAATTGTGCGAAGCGTTTCTCTTGTGAACAAGGTACAAGGACTTCTAGCACATTGATAAGCTGTACTGTACATAGCACAAAATAGTATGTTGTGCAGCCGCTTGGCACAAAGAGAGCTTAACATTAGAGTATGAAAAGAGCTAAATCAATCAGAGCTGACGAATAGCCCACACCAGGCTTCTAAATTCGGTAGCGAAAGCATTCTTACAAATCAGAAATGTGGTGACAAAATGCCAAAAGTATATGGCATTAGGTTTATAGTCCAGCTTCCATGCTCACACACCAATTCCAAACTTTATTTCCTCTGTTTTGTGATTTCAAACACCTTTGTCAATCCGTCGACCACCGACTCAACATTCATAGTGACTAGAGGCATCTTCTCATAACTTCCCTCTCGCATAATTGCCACTAGTGCCAAGTATTTATTGACCTCTCGCAGCATGATCGGTCGCTTCATATCCATTAATACAATTGTACTCTCTGCATCCTTACAAGCGACTTGGTCTTCGAGCTTCTTATTCCAAGGTTCTCCTTCCAAGCTTTCGATATAGTCTTCTGGTCGATCCCACCCGTAAACTTCCGACACGTCCACTATAGCATCGATATACTCGCTGCATATCTCGTATGATGACATGTCGACAGGTGATGAATCCGTTGCGATGTATATCTTAGAAAGGACATCAAAGAGGTATGCCTTCTCGAACCGGCAGCTGCGGCAGAGGTCATTGAGAAGAGCTTCGAGAGTCGGGAGGTGCGGAATTAGCTTCTGGATGACTTTGCTGAAGGCTTCAAATATGGAGTGGTTGTAGATAGAAGTGAGATGAAAATTTATCGGTGCGTTTTCGACGCCATGATCAGATAGCTCGTCTTGTATCCTTTGCATGATGTCTCGTTGGATATCAAGCTTGTAATCGTCCGAGAGGCCATCAACTTTGTGAATAAATACTTCAATGTTGATATTTGGATATGTTGGCTGCAGGTTGAGGATTGTGCTATTGAGTCTATTTATTGCCTCTAGGTAGTCATCTTGGGCATCAATGACCCAGATCAAAGCGCCGATCTCGCCGAAAATTGCGTCCAGGTCAAACTGAGGATCCAAGAAATCAACTTGGCCTGGAAAGTCCCATACTTGGAAATCCATGAAGGAGCTGGGAGTTTAGTGGAGCAACCGCGCGGATAGGTCAGAACTCACTGCATCGAATCCTTTTGTATCCTGGCTGTAGATTCAAGAAACAGAGTCTCGTTCGGCGGCATCTTGTGAAAAACTACACTTGATATCGAAGACTTGCCGCTCCTATCCATCATCAGTATCCTTCTGATCTGGAGAACCGCACGACTTACCTTCGCTGGCCCATCAACAACAGCCTTGGCTTGCCTTGCGCAGCCGCAGCAGCACCTGGTGCTGGTTCAGGGGCTTTTGAAGAGTCTCTTTTCTGAATAATCGCGCGATTCTGTTCATGGAGACGTTCGAGATTTAGCTGAGCTCTGCTGACATGACGGACTGGTCCCTGGCGAGCTGGACCATTGTATGATTGATCCTGCCATGCCCTTCGGCGACCCGTATGTAAAATAGACATCTTAATACAACGTCGCGGGAGTAGCAAATATAGATAGGACGTGTGAATATCAAGACGCAGCTGTGCTTCCAAAGGTGAAGGGGGCCGAGTAAGCTCGAAATGAGAGGAAGGCGCGAAGCAAGTGCAAAGGAAAGTCGCCAGCCTTGGCACTCATCGTCTATCAAATCACCACTTTGGCATTAAAAAAAAAGTATCTGGAGAATCTGTTTGCGCGCCAAAGGGACCTTGGTCCCAGAGCCTCGGACGATGACCATGACCAAGGCGGAGAGATCAGGCTCTGATACATGATTGTAGACAACCTTGTGGCAAGACGCAGCTTTACGTCCTCCGAATGACCTAATTCTTTATCCTTCAAACGATACTGATGCTTATCAGCTACATGAAAGACAAATTACTAGCCATGGCTAGCAAACTAAATGCCCATATGTTGACTGTAATGTTGTGACTCAGCGTAGGACAGGAAGGTCTGGTTCCGCGAGCTTCAGCGCCGACATTATTTAACTAGAAGTCATATATTGGCTACACGATGGTGCAGCCAATGCCTCGAATATGGTTCACCGCAGTGTTTAGAATAAGCTTGCTTGCCCTGCCATATCCTGGAAAGCAAAAAGAAGCGACACAAACTTTTGACTTTTGCACCAGTGGACGCTGTGGTACCTCAGGCAGTTGGGATGCGCGTCACGGGATGTGACTCGAAACCAAAACATCCTCGGCTTAAAGAAGAAAGGTAAGACGATAACAAAGTGAGGAAGATGGGCTCGTACCTCCATGGTTGGTGTTGCTGTAGTATCACAAGTGCAGAGAACGGAGATGGCTCCTCCTTGGCTGAAGTAAGCTTTGACTCGTTGTGCTTGCACTGGCCTGCCTCGTTAGCAGCTGCTCTAGTCTGGCGAAGACTGATGACCTTCTGGGTGTGTTGTCAGCATCTGGATCGTGGGAATCAAGATGGATGCTCGAGATCGAACAAGGTGGAATGTCACTTGCCTCAAGACTTGAGCTGGCTTGGGGCAGGCTTGCCAACTGGCGGTATAGCTATAGCTTCATACAGTTGGATCTCATGCAGGTCCCAATTAATGCCAAGAGATATTGCAAAAGCGATAAGGTAGATAGGCTACTCCGTACAGCACGAGGATGGCCAGAGGGCAGACGGAGAAGGTGGGTCGTGAAGATGGACTGTCATAGGATGAAGGAAGGGAGTGAGAGTGTAATGTGTTTGATGGGGAACAGGGAGAATTGTTTGTTCGAGCCAAGTTTGGATGGCTACAACAACAGTCCAATCCAGCCCTTTGATTCGTTGCATCAACGCCCCGCTATTTATCAAGATTTTAATTGGAGCATTGCCACTGCCACCTTAACGAGCCCCAACCTGATGATTCCAGCCTTGAGCTGCTTTGAGGCTACCTTTACTGAGCAAACATTGCATCATTATATTTGGCATTATTCAGACTTGTCTCCCTTCTTATTATTATCTATCTTACAGTAATGAACCCGACTCAAAGAGAACCAGGGTTCCATGGATACACATCTTCTGGCTAAGATATGCTCCTTAAAATACACGGACACCATCGAGGCTGCATGCAGCCACACAAGACCGGCCTGATCATTGTTCCTTGCTTGCTTCAAAGTGTCTTATTACCCTTCACAATCCAATGACAGGAGCAACCTATTGTTGTCACTTGCCCAAAGAGTATGTTGAAATACTTATATCGGAGAAAATCCTCATGTGGTCAATCTTATGCGAACGCCATCCACAAAATTGTTCCTGCTCCTCTGCACCTCATATTTGTGTACCATAAGTTCCATTGGATCATCACAACCATGGTCATGTATGTCTGCCACCTTTACCGAGCATCCATGCACTGAAGCTCTTCCTCCTACTGAGCTTGACATCTCCATCAGACTTCTCGTCTATATTATCCTTCCATTTCACTATTGTGGGTGGCGGAGGCGCACCCTCTTCGCCATCGGCAGATATGACCTCCCAAGAACTTAGAGATGGGGAAGTCATCTGCTCGTGGTGCGTGGGTAAAGTAGGTCCAATTTTAAGGCTGCGCGTCGATCTTGTGCTCCGTCGTAGCTTCATATCTGGTGTTACGCCAAGATACGTCCTGAGATTTGCATGGTTTGCCTCGATTTTTTTTGCGAGATCTTCCATTTCACCTAGTACGGTTTTCCCATTTGTTGCAAGATTTGCTTCTGGAATAGCCTCAAACTTGACTAGCCCACGTTCCGGAAGGACATGGAGCGTTTCCTGCATATAACCTTGGATACTTAAAGCATTTTGCATGTTCATGGCTGGTGCCAACTGCGCTGGGATCGATGAAACTGTCATTATATAGGCTGGATCAAATGATCCACCAAATAGCAGGCAGGATGTGTGTATCAAGGATACAACTATGGAAGATTCCGGTCGTTGATAGAGCTCAGAGAATTTCTGTGATATGCTGGTGATGAACAAATACTCGTCAGAGATCTAACTATTAATCAGCAGAATCACTTTAAGTATTCATATTCGCTTACAATGACATTAGTTCTGATGTCCACAGTGACTATGCATTCTTTCAACAACCTTTGACGAGCAGATGTAACAGGCTCTCGGAGCGCAAAAATATGGTGATAGTATTGTGTCTTCTTCTTTGCTAAATCCAGTTCTTCCGGACTTCTGGTATCGGATACATCAGTCTGGTCGGGTGGTGTCTCATATGCCATTGGCTTGGTAATATTATCGACCCGGCGCCCAGTCAACTTTTCCGGGGAATACCGGGAAGAGATAGCAGAAACGGGGCGTGGCTTGGACATCTCTACTGTATACACAGTATCGGTGGGTGAAGAATGTAGTTGCTTTCTAGAGCTTTGGTGGGGACCACTCTTCTTTGCACCCTTAGGATGCGACAGGTTGTCCTCAGTTGAAAATATTCGTTTACAACTAGGGTTATCGTAGAGGAGGTGGAACTTGATGGTCGAGATCGGGGCATAACAGCAAGATATAATGCTCACAATAGGTTGGATTGTTGCAGCGCAACCGGGGCGTTCAGGAGCCGAATTGATAACACTTTGTGATGCCACCCTCTGAGAATAACTTCATAGCGTTAAGCTGTGCTGTGAGCCACCTAGTTATTGCGATTCTGAATTAGCAATGTCCAAAATGAAGACAGTAATTGTTTGTTGGCCATGATAGAATAATTAATTTGAAAGGTAAAGTGACATTTGCTCTTTGGGGAACAAGCTATCAAGATAGGAAGCCTTGACCAACGCCATCAAGCTCCATATCGGATCAGCTCCCGCATCTATTGACGCCACCAATTCCAGGTACTGTATAGGAGAAGGGGGGAGGAACACTTTCAACGTGGCATTCATAGCCATGATCGAATTGATTTAATATGAATGCGGTAAATCTTATGTAGATAGGTTCTTCCTGGAGTTGTTTTTCCTGAGGTGGTACCTATAATTCGTTCAATTTGAAGCTTTGCTTTGAGGACCTGATGAGCGCCACACCGTGAGTGCCGTGACGGATTCGGGTCTCTGTTCTGCACCGGATAGAAATTAAGAGATTCCGTTGCCAATAGAGAGCGGGCTGACCACACCTTGCAGGACTGGAGACAATAAGCTTCCCACATCAATCCTCGAGGCAGGTTACATGGTATAGCTTTCTTAGCTTCCCAGACAATGATTAAAGCTATCAGGTATAAGCGCCATGGCATTAACGACGTCGTCGTTATGGGAGACTTCAATCAAGCTTGCCTTCTGCTCACAAGCTTGGTAGGAGATCTGACGGGATATTCTCAGTTCGGCGCAAGGGGAAAACACCACTAGGCTTGATTAGGACGATGGCTCCAAGCTACCCCTGTGTCAATCTTGACCCTGCAGACAGGGTAGGATATATCGAAAACAATACGAATTAAATAATACATAAACACGAGGAATTCAATTCATCTACAGTGCCTCCAACTATAGCTTGAAGTTCCCCCCTTCTCGGAGATCATTCACAGTCCGTTAAGCACCTCACTTCCACCAAATCAGATGCCTCCCTTGACCTTTTGCTTCACAATGCCATCTCGCTCCCAAAGCAGTCGAGCGACTGCTCCCATAGGCCCAGAAAGTGCTAAAAATGTTGGAATCTTCCACAACAGATCCCGTCCTACTCCCTTTCTTGTAGGCTTCTCGGCACCGAGCTGATCAAGTGCTGCGCTTCTGTGCAACACGGCTGCCCAAAGAATTATGGCTGCCGAGCCGACATAGATATCCCATTGAAGGAAAGTGTGGGAGCCCGTAGCAAGATTTGGAACTTGGTAGCTGAGGTCTGGCCAGTATGGTACGAAAACTTCAGCAAAGCTACTGTGTAAAAAGCGCGTAAGGGTCAGTGACAAGCCCGCAAACGATGACGGCGGTAGAAGGGCTATGGCAACTACCGGGATGTGCGTTATCATGCTGAGGGCGAAGACGAATCTATATACGGATCTAACCGCACTAAGATACGATTCGCTTAGTGGCCTCGAAGAAGATCCAACGTCTGTACCAGAGGGTGCGCGAAATATCAGGGTTAGGAACCACTGTGTCAACGCAGTCCATGCTGGAAATGGTTGCCAGAGGGCAATGAGCTTTTGGTGCAGTTCTGAGGAGACAGCAGAAGGTGGTAGAAGCATGAGGACTGATGGGATGATATATCCAACAATGATTGACACAGGAAGAATCGCCAAGTCCAGAGTTGAAACCAAAAGAGCACTAGTACTGTTCGTATCAAGCTTTGCTACAGGAGAGGTGAGCAAATAAAGGAACAGATACGCTGGTACAGTAACGGTGTATGAGATGTTCTGCACCAGGAGGCCCATAACGGCAATGCTGTCAAGCGTGAGCAAATTATTTCGACTATGTATGTTGGATGGTAAACCTACAAACTGACAACCTTGCCTCTATTTCCTTGTCTCATTCCCTCCAACATCAACAAAGTCCAGGCTGCTCCAAATTGACCTGCGCCAGTGATTGAAAAGAGCGACAGATTTCCATTAGAAGAGTCTACCACAGGAGCAAAGAATATAACAAGAATTTGTAATTGATGATCAATGGCCTTTATTCCCGTGTAAGACCTCACCAAGGAATCCTTGGTTCCAGGGAACCGAGCATCTTCTTGTTCAATCAACTCCACGATGCCTTTGAAGAGCCCATTTTTGGATCCCAACGTCCATGTTCCGAAGGCCCCGAGTATTGACAACAGAGGAAGCAAGACTAGAGCAAGTGTTCGCATGCCGTTTGTCCTACTCATTGCTGCTATTTTGTAAACACGTGACCACAAAGCACCAAGGCCAATTGTCTTCTTGATATAGGTGATTTACGATGTAGGACTTATGTGTTAGGTTAAGCACGATATGCTCAACTCCCCTTGGCAGTTGATGTTCAGATTTCTACCCCTGTCAACATGTGACATTTCTGGGTAAGCGTCCCTTATCCTAGAATGCTCTCCTTGATACTGAATAGATATAACCCGAGAAAGAAAGTTGTCAGATTTCAGGAAATAAAAGAACATAAGAGTACATGAGTCAAGTTGTCCCTATGGCTTGAGCGATACAATGGGAATTGAGACTTATTGGATTCTAATATCTGGCATTTGGTTTATTTCATGAAGTAAACTTCTGCTGGTGTCGCTCCCATAGCACTGTTAGTACTTGCTGTCAAAGCTCAAGCCCTAAGCGAAACGAGCGTGTTATAAGGTAACCAACAGTCTCATATGAGCCATAGTTAGGTCGAAGCAGATGTGTACGCGAGATATCTTTACCAAGACAGGGCATATGGATATGCTGTCGAACCTTGAGGCTCAAGCGGAGGCGAGCCTTCAGGACCTTGCTCATAGGGGTCCTAAAGCTTTGATATCGATGTCCAAAATGAGCTTCCAGCGGTCATCAACTCAGCTAGGACCCGTTTCGGATCGTCCCAACCGACGAGATACTGCTACATTTGTCCATACCAGCTGAATTGCAAATACCTCCTGCAATTGTTTTTTGGTCAATGCCTCTTTCCCGCAACTCGGGGTGACGATCATGAAACCTCGAAGAAGAAGCCGTGAGGTTTCGTGTGTCTTGGTGCTGACAGTGTGCAGAGAGGTAGCAGACGATGCATCTGCATATTATCTAAATTGAACACCACCAACGACATGGCAGAGAGTATTTTCGGTTTCATAGGCGCCAGGATATTAATACTTTTGGTAGACGCAGGCGCTTTGATGCAGGCACCACCAATCACAAATGCCCGAGAAATGCGGCCCGCGTGAAGCGAGAAGTCCCTCCCTCCAATCGACTTCCATCACCACCATCCCTCACCCCCAAATGCGCATCTCTCACAAATATCACCTCGTCCTATCTTGGGCCTCAGGAGGGCAGAAAGAGGAAACGATGCACATCACAGCGTCTATACCATGTGCCTCAATTCTACCTACGGGTAAAGTATCCAATACCGTCCCTCACCACCGTCCCTGGATCTACCTATTTATGTCCCCTCCCGCTCAGCGTCTATTAGAGGGTCTACAAGTAGTACTTGTATGTTTCGTTTCCTCTCCTTCAGTCAATAGCAAGCACCGGTTGATCCAGTCTCTCTTCTTCTCCTTTCCTATCCCGTCCTTCTCTTACACTTCCTTTGCTTCATTCTTTACGTATATCCCTACAACAAGGACATGCCAGCACTAGGAACAATGGCCACCAAACCCCAAGTCACAGCCGACTATCAGGAGTCCCACGGGTCGAACGACCAGAGAAGCGAATTCGAGACTCGCGACGATGATCGCAAGTCCGCCATTCTGCGCATCGCAGAGTCCGTTCGTCTAGGCCTAACGGTCCTCGCCCTGCTCGCAGGGCTTACAATCCTCGGCACTGCAGCAGCTACGCTGCAAGTTTACAACACGACGAGCCTTACTACGGACTTCAAGCTCTCAATGTGGCCGCAGGAGTTCGACATCCGGCCTACCGTCGCTCTTGTGACATGCGGAGCTATCATCTTCCTATCCAGCACCGTCTCGATCATCACCAGCAAGATCCCTTCCGTAAGCCGCCCCGTCTCTCCCGATTTCTTATGGAGAAGCAAGCTAACGTCCCCAGATCCGCAACCCCCTCACGATCCTCCTCTCCACCTTCCTCTTCCCCACCGTCTCCCTCATCGCTGGCCTCACGGCGATCTCCATCTATTACGGTGTTAATACCTCCAATACGAGCTACAGTCTGCAGACATGGTCCTGCCAGTTCTCTCACATCAGCTTGGATGTAAAACCCCACTTCGGTGCATTGTGTAAGGAGAGCAAGACGGCCTTATATCTAAGTGTGATGATTATTCCTCTGGAGATTTTGGTGTTGGGTGCTGGTGTTCTGGGGAAGCAGGGGGAGAGGAAGAGTGTGTTTATCAGAGAGAAAGGGAGCCCTGCTTTATCTTAAACGGTTTGCGGATGTAGGAAGGGAAGAGGCTCGGGTAAGCGAAGGAAGGCGGAGGTGAATTGGTACATGGCTGGCCTAGTAGTGATGTTGAGATAACATCGGCGTTGGTTGACATTGTAAGGTGCTACATGAGCGTGCATAAGGATAACATATATCCAGTGTAATAAATTAAATTGCTTCAAGGAATGTAAAATGTCTGTGTTGTTGCCCAAATCCTGCAACTTCGTCTCTAGATCTATGCCTTCTTAACATTATCCGTCGTAGTGATTGTCAATCACAACCTTTGAGCTCGGAGCTTATCTACCACACGATACGTTTCAAGGGCCTTTTCAAAGTCGGCGTATTTGTCTATCAACCTCTTGGTTAGCTATGGTCACAATTATCCGCCGAATCTTCTGAAGGCGGAAGAAGATAGCTGGGGCGACTTACCTGTATCGCCTTTGGCGAAAGCATCAAAAACCCTGGCGGTATTCGGCGCCGGGAAGGGCAAGCTAGACACATATTCTTCCTCTACGGATGTGAAATCGATGCTTTCCGCTTCGCCTCCCGTCGCGCGAAAGGTCAACTTACGGCCGGGAGCACCAAATTGCCACACTGTTGCACGACGTAGGTTAGCTTTGAGATATATTTCTACAGAATTGTGCTTTTAATTTCAGAAACATGGAAAGACCGCTTACTTGGCGTAGGATCAGTGACCTCGATCTCCCCCTCGGTGCCGGTGATGAGCCAGCGAAGCCGAACATTATCCACGGCGTCACCGAATGCATGGCGGAAATTGATTGAGGCAACTGCGCCTGAAGCAAGTTTGCCTTGCAAGAAAGCGGTATCTGAAGTCGTCTTCGGGACTAGAAGCCTTCGCGTCAGCACCAAGAGATTTCCAAAAAAAATATAAAATCGCAACTCAAAAGTCCATACTATCATAGGTTGTTCCATCATCGCGCTTTATTTTAAAGCTTGTGGTGTCAATCGCGAGGACAGAGTTGACACTCTCAAAGTTACCAAGTACGTGGATGAAGGAGTCCAGGACTATGGCACGTCAGCGTTCACAAGGCGTCAATGAGAAGGGGCAGCACGAACAGTGTCCAAATATAACAGTGACATTGGTACAACCACTATTTTCGTCCGCGAAGAACTTCATGGACTCTGGCCACACTGGAAATAAATTGAATGTTCCAGTAACGATGGAGGAATTGACCTTTCCAATTTTTCCGCCGTCGATCTAAAACTCATTCAGCAACTCCTGGTGTGAGGAGGTAGAAAAAGCATACCAGTTCTTTGAGTTTTCCCACCAGGGGATCGGCTCGAGCCTGGGCTCCTACCATTGTTTTGACGTTCTTGGATTTCGCAAGCTCAGTTAATTCTTCGGTCTCCTTCAGATTGCCAACGATAGGCCATTCAACGAAGATATCCTTTCCAGCCAGAATTGCTGGTTTGAGGAGCCTACATATCCCTCCTGTCAGCCACTGACGAAAATAATGTGCACCGCAACCGTGATTTCAGATTATAGGGTACAGAGAACCACTTACTCATAGTGCTTGGTGAATGTAGCTGAGCAAACGATCAAGTCGACATCGGGATCATTAACGATGTCTTCAGCACGATATGCCTTGACAGAGGATCCTAGATTATGGGACGCGATTGCAGCTTTGGAAGACTCGACTGTCGAATTTGATACGGCAGTAATCTCGTAATGAGGCGACTTTAGAAGCCCCGGAAGATGTGCCTATTAAAGTATGGAATCAGTATTGGATGGTAAATATGAATCGTGACCGCAAGTCTCGGCTACAACCGCTTTTCAAACATGCCAGCATCACCCAAGCCATCACAGGAACAGGTCCAAGGTCATATTATAGGACCTGGTCTTCCTATAGACCTGTTTCAAGATGCCCTTCTAGGTCTGCAACATCTGCGAGCCAAATATATGATGGCTTATGACTCATTGGAAGAGGATATTTGCCCAAGACTTCATAGCAATAAACGATTCATCTGTCCTTCAACTTGGAAGCTCAGACACAACATACCCTTACACCCCATGCACCTAACCTCCCGGTAGGACCTGCTGCTGGGAGACCCATGAATCCAACGCGAATGGGAGCCATAGCTGTTACTGTCCTTTAGGAAGATATTTCGCGGGTGAGGAAAAAGGTAATGTGTATCGAACTGACGATTTGATGATTGAATGGTCCCAAGGAAAAGGCTTTAAATATACCTTACGGCTTCAAAGACGTTACCTCATAGCTGCTTCTGACAAATCTCCGGAATTGCGTTATAGCCTTATATGCACCGGCTATTACATGTATAAGCTGTTTCTGATGTGATCTGAGGCACTGCCCGATGAAGTTCATATTGAGATGAGGTTCTGACATATGAGTGTCTTGGAGCATGTAAGAGTGGGATATTTAGTAGATGGGTTATGAAATGATTAATGTGAGTAACTTGGCTTGATCAGTGGTGAAGCAGTTTTGAGATGAATATGGTATGAATATTAAGTCGAAGGTGTGTATAGCTTAGGGCAGCGTGCCCGGAAGCTTAAAGCAGCAACTAGCCATCGGAGTTCCCGTCTGCTGGAAGCCAAACCCTTTTGGGACCATTGATATTATTCAGCTCTAGACCACATTCATTTTCTAGATTTAGTGGTCATAATATTATATACAAGAAAAGTGCACTCGCCAATCGTTCGTGCATGGAAGTTTTCGGCTCCTCCAGCTTGTTTCAATATTCGTTTGTCTGTTCTGAACGATTGATATGCCTGTTCCACGGAAAAGATCTTGTGCTCAGTGCAGGTCGGCGAAAACGCGCTGCAGTCTCTCTGCTCCAAAATGTTCTCGATGCCTGTCAAGACGGCTAAGTTGCGACTACCGTGATACACTCCCAAGAGCAGTCTCTTCAGCCGGGTTGGAAGATACATGGCAAGATGCCCTCCCTGCGCCTTTGGCACAGGAGACTGCCCCATCCATATCAGAGCGCGACATTCCTAATCCTTTAGCAATTTCAGATGTGGCAGACAACATGCTATGGGATGATCTAAATTCTATGCTGCAGCCTATCAACGCTGATTCCTGGCTCGAGAATCCTTTCTCCAATCTCACCACAAGCAATACGCTTCAAGAAGAGCCAGTCCAGCAGAAGTCCTTTTCATACCTTCTAACCGCACCGTTAGAAGAACCAATACGAACTTTTCTAATAAAATTGTCTCAACAACTCTACAGCAGAGATGTTCTTCTGTTACGACCGTGTTTAGAGCTCGTGCCGCCTAGGTTTAACGACCTTCTCTCACCTAAGTCCATTAATGTGCTTGGGAAGAGTTTGATCAGCAGTTACATTTTAAATAAGTTTAGCTCCTATACAACGATGTTGGCCACAATGGCTCTTCCGCCTGTTATTCACAAGTTTGGCTCCGCGCCCGATCTCAGCAGCCAGCATCTAACGTGTGACTTTGAGCTTCTAGAGCCACTGGCGAATTGCAAAGCTTTCATTCCCATGTTTCGTAGTAAAACACCCGGTAGCGCTAAGTTTCTCAATAGGATTTTGGTCAATGAGGTTCAAAGGTTGCATATTGAGGTTAGTATCGCTCAATGTTGACACACCAAGTCACTGAGCACAAATAGTTCCACAAGTATGATGAGCGTACGAGGCTTGCTGCCATACAATCTCTTGCTATCTATATAATCCTATTTGCAGAAGAAGAACGCAACCACAGGTGCTTGGCTATGAGCGTTGTGCTTGTACTTGCTATAGAAGTAAGTTCTGCATGGTTTAGTCCGGATAGGCTGGTTTCATTGACATCTTCATTTGCCTTGGTAGGATCTTGGTGTTTCCTGGGTTAAACAATTGCTCCAGCGAGATATAATCTTGAACGACTCGTCCTGGTACAACTGGATAATATGCGAAAGCTCACGAAGGTATATGGAATACGTTAAAAGGGTACAACTATATCTGTTTTGCATGGAGCTGACATGAAATCTAGAACGATGATTTTATTGAGTCTATTGCATTCCCTCTTGAGCATGGATATTGGAGTTCCGAAGCCAAATATTTGTGTCAGTTTTAAAGATATGCACTTGCCATGTAGTAAAGAACTCTGGGAAGCGTCCACCAAGACGGAGTGGGAGGGTCGATATGGAAAATATTTATCATCCCGAAAAGCATCCGAGCCGTTAAAGATAAGAGATCTGATCGCTGCCCACTCTGCGGAGAACGCTTCCCCCGTCGATCAAGGTCGAGCAGATGATCTACATGATTGGACTTTAGGGCTTGACGATTTTGGGGACCTTGTGATGCTGGTTGTTCGATGAGAATCTCGGTCATCACTGCAGCTCCCGAGAAGGCTCGAAATGTCATAGCACACGGCACGGTTCGCATATGTAGGAAACATTTGGGTATAACCGAGGCAGAAAGGACTAATCTTAACTAAGAGGGTCTGGATCTTCTATACGATGTCACTACCTTTGTATATTAGATATGCTGCACAGGAATACTATCATACTAAGATAAACTGAATAAAATTGAACCAAGTCACTATCTGTGATAGTGCGGTACTTCTGTACATGATTTGTATTGTACAGTACAGAGGGAGGACATTCCCCGTTGGTGGAACCAACTCGCGGACGCCTGCTTTTGAGTTTACCTACTACATACGAAACAGGCTATCATAGTTTCGCTCTGGCCAACAAAAGCCAATTGGTAGATGGCCAGAAGGGAGTTACCTAACTTGACTCTGGGCTATCTCTTACTTGCTCTTACAGTAAAGTTTTACCGAAGGTCTTTATATCTCTGAGAACCTACTGTTACTAATCGAAAGTTTGGCCACTATAAGTAATCGAGTCATGGTGCAAATAATAATCTAATACTGTAAACACCACATCGTGCACCTTCAGTGGTAGATGTGCGCAAGGCAACGCCAGTGCCGCAAATGCGTTTCTCAATTGTAGGATATGTGACGTGCACAATAGTTATAGTGGCTTAAGTGTTGTCATTTACATGGACATGTTGAAGAATGCTATTCGAGCTCGGATCGACCAGCGCAACCAGAGACTCAGAAGGAAAACGTTGCCAACCTTCGCATGACTCTGCCGACTGCATCCCACCTTGTCTGCGCACGGCCGCTCGTCTATTACAGTACAACACTTACCGGCTGTTCCAGGTTGATCGATCGCCACAGTCAGGGGATCCAATTGAAGTCCTCCACACCCCTTACAGTTCGCATCCAGTTTCGTGCGTTTGTCTAAAACTCGCGTGGTTGTAACTGCTTAGCTTTGGGGCCTCTCCCCGCCCACGCCGCCCCCTTCTTCCATATTATGGTGTCCCAGCCCATTTGTTTCAACGCGTGGTCATGATTGACCAATTCTGTGAAGCTCAAATTCTACGATCTTAGATCTCATAGTATTGTGGTAATGAGCCGTGAATGGCGGCAGCGATAGAATGTGGCTCAATTGGTTCTGGTATGCGATATGCGTCTTGCTGGCGACGAGTCGCGCAAAGGCACAGTCAGCAGATCTGATATCCATGCTCCCAAAATGTGGTGTAAGTAGGAAAATTTGCGAGTTTGTGCTACGGAATACTGACATCTTAAAGCTCACCTGCGTAATACAAGAAGTGCCTTCAAACACTCTCGCCAGTGGCAATTTGACAACCATTGCGAGCGACTTGTGTACGAATAGAACGCTTCAAAAATCGCTCTCCAGCTGTATGTTTTCAGCCTGCAACGACAGTGAACTCCTTAGTGCGTATTCGTGGTTTGGGCAAGCGGTCAACGCTAATTTATTTAGAAATTTCTGGATATAATCAAGTCCTATGTGAAGGAGCACCCGCTGAAAGTCGAGTTGAGGTTAGCACCAATCCGCCTAAAACAGCAACACATATACCTCTAACATAAGTAAACTAGATTACTAGGATAGTTGGGGTCACATTCGGGGCTTTGGCCGTGCTGGCTGTCCTCATCAGATGCTACTCTAGATATGCCATCACCAAAGGGCTACAGGCCGATGATTTCACAATCGTTGCGGCTGCAGTGGTCATTTGTGGGATCATTATAGTCGATTTTCAACGTAAGCACATACATGTACTACATAACTAGTTCTAACGCTGTAAAGTCTGTGCGAGGGGTTTTGGTCTGCATGTATGGAATGTCAATCCCAAACAACTTGTTCCTCTTATGAAGGTATGCCACGACCTCACGGTCGAGAGAAGTCGTTAACATGTGTTCAGATATTCTACTATTCTGAGATGCTGTATGTTATTGCCATCTCTCTTGTCAAGGTGTCAATCCTTCTCTTTTACGTAAGGCACCGTGCTGTGAATTTGCTGGAATACTTCTCACATTTGTCTAGCACCGTGTATTTGTCAATCGCAATTTCCGCATCCTGAACCATGTTGCAATTGCCTCTGTGGCTGCATTTGCAATTTCCATCACCTTGGTCATAATATTTCAGTGCTGGCCCGTCTACGCTGTGTGGGACAGGATGGTGCCGCACAAGTGTATAAACATGAATGCGCTAACCCTTGCATGCGGTTCAATCTCCGTTGCACAGGATGTTTTCATTCTTCTTATGCCATTGCCCCAGATCATTTGCTTACATATGGATTTCAAGAAGAGAATGATCCTCCTCTCGATGTTTAGTGTAGGCACTCTAGCTTGTGTTACAAGTGTTGTGCGTCTGAAATATATGATCGATTTCGGGCATACGCAAGATCCAACCTGGGACAATGCTATCCCGGCAGTATGGTCCGTGGTCGAGCTCAGCATAGCCACGATTTGCGCCTGCCTACCATCCATGCGTGCCCTTCTTGCCCGCTGGCTTCCCAGAATGTTCGACATATCCAGCGCCGCAGCGCCAGCTAATCCCGGACACCGGCTCAACAACTACGAAGCACCGTATCAGAACAGCATGTCCTCGCTATCCAGTCAGAAGAAATCAGGATACGGCAAGCTTAGCTCGTTAAGCAACACTTTCGAAAGCGGGACCTCTGATCCTACACCCAAAACTGTGTTCGGTCTTAATAAAACCAAACCATTACCTGAAATAAACAACAGTCGAGGCCAAGGACTGTTACCGAAATGGAAGCCAGCCCCACTGATGCCGATGCAGTACGCATCGAAACCGCTCCCTAAGATATGGGATGCGCAACATACCCTCGGCGAAGGTCGCTCCGTGGAGAATATCGCGGCCACAATGTCGCCATCAAAAGAGTCACGCTTGTAGGAATTGCAGAAGGACACTCGCACAGGTAGACAAAGGGGGCATGCAAATTACTTGCACGTACTTAGTGATGATCTTAATGATAATGAAGCTATGAAATAACACAAGATGCCTAAGCTATTCTCACGAGCATCAAATATGGAAGCTTATGGTGCTAATCCTTTAGCAGAATCATGATCCTTATTCAATCCAACGCTATGCATTTACAAATTTGCCATGCTATCATCCTCTCAAAGAAATCGCCCCTATCTTTTGTAGACCAAATATACATTTGGGAAAGACTACTCGGGTAACTTCATTATTCCATAAAACTAGCTAGCTAACCCCCCCCCAACCCCATAATCGAACTCCTTTGTCCTATGTGAATCCTACAAAGCATGTATCCTGCTACATATATATGATTCAGAGGCCGTTGCGCCACTTATGGCTTCTGCATGCAAACATATACAACCGTGGTATCATCTATCCACCCCTCCCCTTCAACAGGCTTTCAAACGTACTTTCGCAAATCCAGCGTAAGAGTCTTCGAGCTGTTGACTTCCTGATCTCTGAACACACCCACCAAACTTTCACTGCCCTGAAACAACCCAGTCTTCAAACTGATGACGATAAATTGCATCCCAGGACCAGCGTGCTCGCGGATATAATTCTTGATCTTCTCCACGTTTGCATTATCAAGCGCAGCGTCAACTTCGTCAAGGACAAAGAAGGGGCTCGGTTGGTAGGAATGAACTGCAAACAGAAGCGCAAGTGCAGCCATTGTTTTTTCACCACCCGACAAATGCTCCATATCACGGAAACGCTTGAGAGGAGGCATAGCATGGTATTTGATGCCAGACAAATAAGGAGCATCGCTGTCTTCGATATCGAGGTATGCTTGGCCACCGAGAGGAAACGTGGCGGATCGTGTAAGGTCTTTGTAAACATGCGAGATTTGCTCGGAGATATGTGTAAAGGCTTTGCTGAAGAGATCAAAGCGCTTTTGTTTAACCTCAGCGAATGCGTCTTTGGCATCCTTCGCTTTTTTACGAGCGTCCTCAAAGTCTTTCTCTGTAGCATCCAGCCGGGACTGCACACTATCAAGCCGATCAATAGCACGCATGTTTGGATTGAGCTTCTCTAGTTCCGCGTTGAGCTTGTCTATTTTCTCTTGAAGATGCTCTTCCATAGCTTCCTCGTTGGGCTGCTAATATTAGCCTGTGTAATTTCGCGGAAAAACATGTTACTTACAACTTTTAGATCTTCATCGAGGTTTTCGAAATCGACTTCAATGCCATAGTCCTTAATGATTTCTTCCTCCTCTTCCTCTTCATCAACATCCATTGCTTCGGGATCAGTTGGAAGAATATTGTCATCGACAGGAAGACTCTCTAGCTTCGCCGAGTTTTCTGTGAGAGGGATGTTAATCTGTTCAAGTTTACAGCGACGTAGCAAAGCATATCTTCCTGCGCTGTTTTTCTGCCCCTCTGCTTCGAGTACCGCGACGGCTTTATTACGACTGTCAATCTCCTTACTATGCTTCTGAAGCTCGTTCCGCGCAGCAGTCACCTTCTCGGTCTTTGCAGCTAGTTTCTCTTTCAGCTTGTTTAATTCATCACCGAGTTGAGTCAGGTGTGCCTCATCGTGATCTATTGCGTTCTGAAGAGCCACTTTCTCGGTAAGGTATGTCTGGGCGTCCTTCTCGCGGGTTGCGATAAGATCCTCTAGTCGCTTGACACGGCCATCCGTCTTTTCGCGCTGATCTGTTTGCCACTTGGATATACTCTCTAAGCTTTGCTTCTGCATCGCAAAATCATTCCTCTTGATGGAGGCTTCCTGCTCGAGTCTACCTTGCTGTGCCTCGTATGCTCGTATGTTCGGGTACTTCAGGCGCTTGCAGAAGTCCCCAAAAATACCATCTTCAACTTGAGCAACCTCATCTTCGAACTTTTTGACGGTCGCACGGAGGCTCTCCAGACCAGATTCCTTATCATGATACTTGGGCCGCATCTCTTGGAGTATCCGTTGCTCGTAGGCAAGCTCCTTCTTCTTACTGGCAAGATTTTGTTCGAAGGCGACCAACTCACTCTTGGCATATGCCAGACGCTGCTCTAATCCAGTTAAGTCAATTTGTAGTTGCTCTTCTTGGGAGCTCTTTCGATTGACCTTAGGTAGTGCTTCAATGGACTCTCTCATCTTTTGTATGCTGTTCTTGAGATTCTCAATGTCGTGCTCATCTTCAAACCGCCGTTTACCGCCCTTGTGCTCAGGGCCGCGACCACCAGTCATTAAACCAGCTTTATGAATTACAAAACCTTCGAGTGTGACAGCTTTGACTTCAATCTTCCGATCATAGCAAATATGCTTGGCAGTCGCAAGATCATCACACACAATAGAGCTTCCACAAGCATATGACATAGCTCTTTCCAATGAAGAATCGAAGTTGATGGTATCGATTGTCAATCGAGCCTTGGGGAGTCCTTTCAGGTTTGAGTTGACAGCATTGACTTTGATATTGTCCAGAGGAATGAACGTCATGGGACTGAAACGTTGATCTTTCAGGTACTGCACACACTCTGTACCTGTTTTTTCTGTATCTACTATCACAGAATCGAAGTCACGACCAAGGGCGGTAATGACAGCTTCCTCAAACTTGGACTGTTTTGGTTTGCAAAGTTCACCGATACGCCCTTTAACTCCAGGGAATATGCGTTTAAGAGAAGAGATAGTTTCTTTTGTTCTCTTTTCTCTTTCATTCTGTCTTCGACCATCATCCGCGAGGGCCAATGTCTTTAGCATTGCCTGTAACTTCTCCTCTTGCTCAGTGTGGAGCTGATTGACCTTGACACGTTCTGACTGAATATTATTGAACGCTTTCTTCTTCTCATCAATACTTTTGGAGATCTCCTTGATAGAATTCTTCGTGGAATTCCTGCGCTCCTCGATCATCTTGACCTCAGCATCCAGTTTGCCCACAGAACCTTGTGCAGCGTCAAGTTTCCCCTTCAGACTGCTAGCAGTGACTTCGTCAGTTTTCATCTGCCGCTTGAGGTTGTCCAGCTTTGCTTGATTAGCCGAAGTTTTCATTACGACTCTCGATCGGAGGGCATTGTATTCCTTGAAATCTTCTTCACTGAGCTGTTTGCCTTGCTTTTTCAGTGTCTCCTGCCACTGGATCTCAAATTGCTTCTGTGCCTTCTCAATCTGAGCAAGCTGCCTCTTCGTGTCAGCCTCCTGCTTTACTTGGTCATCCCTCTCTTTCTTCACCTCCGCGGCCCGCTTTGTTTCTTTCTTGATGATATTCTGGGTTTGTTCAACTTTCTCGTCGATGGGTATCAGGTCGTTTGCTTTATCCTCAATCACTTTTTCCTGTCTTTTAATGTTTCGTTCAACTTTCGCAACTTCCTTACTCACTTTGCCCTGAGCTCCGCGCGCCTCCTCAAGGGCTTTCTCATACTTCTCCACCCCTCGACGATACTCCTTCAGGTTTTCTTGGTGCTCCTGGATACTGGCGCTGGACTCTTCCATAACCCGTTGGAAGTGGTAGAGCTTCCAGAGAATGTGATTAACAATGGCTCCATCTCGCTCTTCGGCCTTGCTCTGGTACGCCTCGGCCTCTTTCTTCTGTTCCTGGTATTGCTTTATCTCCGAGTTTATACCTCTGCGTCGATGAAGATTGTAGGTCTGATTCTCTGCTGCCTGCTCAGCTTCCTCTTGCAACCTCTCGTAATCTGCTTTATATTCCAAACTACCAGAAATTTGTTCTATAAGTCTTGTCAAGTCCTTGGGTGATTGTGACGCAATTTGTTCCACGTCTCCTTGAAAGACAAGAAAATTCCGTGCCTTTATGAGAATGTTTTCTGCCTCCAGAGCATCGTTGTATTGGGATGCAGACACAACTCGATCATTGATCCGATACTCACTCGCGCCTGAGCTGGTAATGGTTCGCTTCCACTTCTGTTCGTCCCCGGCATCATCTTCGTAAACTGCCATTACCCATGCGCTTTTAGGATCATTGCGTCCTGGTCGCTGGGATTGCGTTTCTTCATCAGACGCCTCACCACCTCCATTTGCGTGTCCATTCGTGACCGGCGCAGCCGCGGAGCCATCATCGTTGATTTTTGAGGTTTTGAGCACTCGTCCTCGATAAACGAGATCCTTCAGATGCGCCGAACGGAGATGTGATGACTTGATTCCAAGCACGAAGGAGATCGCGTCCATACTACATAGCATGTCAATAAGTGATAAGACTCGCCCAAGGGGCTAGACGTACGAATTCGACTTTCCAGATCCATTGGGTCCGATGATTGAAGTGAAATAGGAGTCACCAAAAAGGAGGGTATGGTGGCCCTTGTAGGATTTGAAGTCTACGCAGACGGTTAGGATCTTGAAACCTGTATACTGGAGTCGACATACTAAACAGTTCAAGACGAATGAGCTTTCCCATTTTGATATATATGTCGCGATGTATGCTTGGTGGGGCACACGCGCCGAAAGAAGGATGCGATGGGGTGTCTTGACGGTAGTGAAGATGGTTTTCACCAAGGGAACGCAGCGCACCCGTGTTCCCGTGTGTTCCAAGAACTGTCTGGAGGAATTCGCACACTAGTAATGTATATACACCGCGTGGAGTCGCGGCTCCGCCAATGTCGAACGCGAGATATTAACCAAACCCCCTAGTACGCGATAAATGCCAAGGCACAAGGCTGTCCGGCAACACGTGATCCTTATGATGGGGCACGAGGCTGAATGAAATGTGGACACGAGATGTACCATGACATCGCGTCGCCTGAAACTACCTATCTTCTTGTCTGGAATCTGTCTTCTCTTCTACTGCTTCTTGTTTGTATTTCTAGAAGGGAAACCTAACGATAAGCAGCTATCACTCATCATAAGCAGGTAGCCCACGCCCACACTACTACCTTTACTTGGGGAGACATCACGCAGAGATTATTGATAAATAGTGGTTGTGGTGGTTGCTGCTTCTCCAACCAACCACATTCGCGTGTTGAACCACGAACTTCAAACTGTACTTTTCAACCACTTATACACTAATATTTATGCTTCCGAGCTTGAACCACCGTAGTCACAATCCCAAGTCCTCTTACTAGTTGCTTTAGCTGCACATACCGGCTGGTGGGACCTGGAAGTATTTGCCTGTATTTGTCGCTGCATGTGTTCCTTTGGTCACTTGGACATTTTCACAGGCCCATATTCTAGAGTTGCGCATTATTCTTAAGTCCCGTAAGCTGCCCTTATTCCTGTTCGCACTTGATTTATCAGAACATAATCGCAGAATAATATGGCTGATACTTTGATCTTAAGAGGAGGCAATTTTCTGCGCCGAGTCTCGTTTGGAGTTCCTTCTGCATCTCCAGATAATCGCAGAATATTCGAGATGGCGGACACAGCTACTCCTATCGCCAGTGAGGAATCTGCTCTCGACAACGCCAATCTATCTCCAGAAATGACTCGTGTCCAGTCAGGTTCCTCAGCTGGTTCAAACTCTGGTAGCCCACCACTTTCACGAAATCCATCCTTTTCTGGCAGCAGCAGTTCATATCAGGAAGACTGGGAGGCCATTCCTCCATTGGACAAGTTAACTGTCTTTGATCTGCTAGACAATTTGGCTTTGCCTCAGCAGCTAGAAAAGTTACAAAGAAATATATCGGCGCAGACCGAGAAAGTTCGGAGGCAACGAGATGCTCTCAAGACGAAAGGGAATGCAACGAAACAACGTGTTGTGGAGGAGTGGCGGAGACGGGTGCCCACGGCAGATGAGCAGCTCGACAGATATCGCCGAAAGATGCGTGATAGCGTCGACAAGCTTGGGAAGCGGTGGAATGATACTAAGGCAGTCACCCTTAGAGAAAAAGTCTCCTTCATCTGCGGAGTTCTAAATGTTCTCATCAGTGGATATCTTATTGGTGGATATCCGGAGTTCTTTCACTATTGGTATACCTTGCAGCTTATCTACTTCATGCCGATTCGGTATTACACCTACCATAAGAGGGGATACCATTATTTTCTAGCGGATCTATGCTACTTCGTAAATTTTATGGTCTTCCTTTCCATATGGATCTTCCCTAACTCGAAACGGCTATTTATCAGCTCATACTGCCTAGCGTTTGGTAATAACGCCATTGCCATAGCTATGTGGAGAAATTCGATGGTTTTCCACAGCTTCGATAAAGTCACGAGCTTATTCATCCACATCATGCCCTGCGTCACACTTCACTGCTTAGTCCATCTTCTTGGGTCTGATTACCAACAGGAGCGGTATCCAGCCATCTGGGCAATAAAAAACTCGCCCGTAGGCTCAAAAACCCACTACTCTCTCTTGGATATGACGTTGTGGTCAACAATCCCTTATGCTATATGGCAATTATCTTATCACTTCCTCATCACCGTCCGACGACGAGAGAAGATTGCAGCAGGGCGACCAACATCCTTCACCTGGCTGCGGAAGTCATACGCTAAAACTTTCATCGGTAAAATGGTCCTCTCACTTCCCGACTCTCTGCAAGAGACCGCATTTATGTTGATCCAATACTCATATGCTGTTTTAACTATGCTACCCTGCCCAATTTGGTTCTGGTATCGCTATGCATCAGCGAGTTTCTTGATGGCTGTATTCTGCTGGAGTGTATATAATGGCGCAACATATTACATTGATGTATTTGGAAAGCGGTTTCAGAATGAGTTGGAGGCCATGAGGAAGGAAGTACAGAAGTGGCAGAATAGTCCTGACGTGATGATAAGCCCAAATATGGTACCAAAGATACCACCAGGGGGGGAATTAGCCGAAGTCATTAGTAGTGATACAGAGGCTGAGAAGCAGCATGGGAGGAATGAAAGTGTGGACAATATCCCGCTGCTAACTGAGATTGGTGGAAGTACAGGACTAGATGGAGGCGCAAGAGATGTTGCAAGGGAACGGAAAATTGGGGATCTACCTGCTTAGGGCCTCATATTATTGGTTGTAAGCACTGGGCTTCTCTTCTTTCATGGGTTCGCGGTTTGAATTAATACAGCAAGGCGGAGAGATACCAGGAGTTATGGCACGTCATCATAGTCTAGGTCCTAGTACATTTGTTTTATGAATTTTCATTTCTTGATCTTGAAGTAGTTGAGATGCATCTCAAGATAGCCACGTTCACGCAGCTCTAATTACACAAACGATTACATAAGGCAAGGCATACCTGAAGAGCCAAGCCAAACCATTCCATTTCATGATTGCGCGCTGCAAATATCCCATCCTTGCAAATGTAACTCGCTTGATTCGCTCGATATCAATGATGTCCCTTGTGCCATGATCCCATTTCCGTGAAAAGCAAACCTCCATAACGCCGATCTGCATGCAAAATCCGTATAGTCGTGAGATCGAATATTAAACACCATTTTCCGCTTTCTTGATGGAGACTATCTGATTACACCCCAGTCGTTTAGTCGTCCGCCTCCTGCGTCACCCTCCTCTCGCTGTCCAGGCTTGCGGCCGAAAACGTTCCAGAATCGTAAGGTCTCGTCCCCTGCCCCTGTAACAACTACTCGTCCATCTGGACTCATAGCTAGATAAAGGACTCTGTAGGTGTGACCTGTAAGACTGACGACTTGCGTCATGCTGGGATATTTCCAAACTACGATTTGATTTTGGGAATAACCATGAGTAGAAACGATTTCGTTAGAATTCTTCGACCATGCCAGATTGCAGACTTGAGAGCCAGTGTCTATCTCGTTGATTGCCTTGCCTCGTAATGTGTCGTGGAAGATGATTCTTCGGTCTGCAGTTCCTCCACCAGATGCTAGGAGGCCTCGCTGGTGTGGTGACCATGCGATAGCCTTCACAGCAGCGGTATGTTCAGCGAACTTAAACATAGGAGTCTCGTTGAGCTTATCCCAGACCATCAGCTTGTTGTCATTTCCTCCAGACGCAAGTTGGCCATCTTCGCAGTTCCATTTCAGGCCACAAACTTCTTGTTTGTGGCCCACTAACTTGCGTAACCATTGATCGGGTGCTCGTACATCGCGGTGGTATATCAAGCGATCTCGAGAGCCAGAAGTAAGAATGTGGTCGTTCCAAGCAAGAGACCCAACACGTGCCGTATGTCCCGTCATGGTCCGCAATCGTCGTGTCCGCTCTGCATCCCATATCTGAACAAGTCCCTTTCCAGTGCCTATGGCAATATGTGAACCTCGTTGTATCCAGTTCACACTGGTTACGGTATCATCCTGAAGTTCACATAGCTTATTGACCCGCCCTGATGATGAATTCCACATATATACACAACTTCCGAGTCCGACTCCCAGAACATTACTGCTTCCCCAGTCCACAAGGTTCAGGTAGAAGTCGTCAGCCAGGTCTGGAGCATCAAGGACTTTATAAGGCACTTTGCTGACAGCTCTAGGTTGTTTCCGTGGGCTCAACAGCATTTGCTGGCTTCCAAACCGTACAGGGGACAAGCTATATAAGTCTGACCTAGCGTCTAGATGGGGGCCATGCCGACTTTGAGGCGTCCTTGATGGTGTGGGGTGCCCCGCAATGTTGGTATGATGACGCGGTGACATATATGTGAACAAGTTCTTGTGTGGCGTCGATGGTGTCAAGGAAGAAACAGGCAAGGATGAATTGGAGCCGGACTTATTTGGAGGAGTTTTTGATCGTGTTGGGTCATTGATGGTTGTGGAATGTGAAGACGATGGTAGTAGAGTCGGGTCAGGGGAAATGTTTTGAGGTGCAGGTTGAGGTATCGTGGTATCAAATATCTCAGACCGTAATAGGGTGGAAAATGTGCGATTTGCCTCTTCAGCTAAAGGATTTGGTTAGCTAGCTGAAGTTATATCTGAAAGCTCATAGATCACTTACTTCTCTGAAAATGAAGCTCCCCATGAGGTGTGCGCTTCTTCTGCTTGGAAGGCGTGGCAGGCGAGCTTTCGTCATGGAGCAAACTGAAGCTAGCTTGAAGATCTTGTCCTTCTCGATTAGGAATGAATCTAACAATGTCAGCTCTGCGTGCAAGTGTGTAGGGTTGTGATGGGTGAAAAGCCCCCGTGAGGGTGTGTTTATTGCACTCCACTAAGGCTTTACAAGCGATGCCATGCGAGGCTCTGCCTTGCAAGAGGGGTATGTACAAAGCAATTATTGAGAGTGAATATTCTTACCTATCACCGTACACTCGTTGCCTTTTCCTGCTCGGACTCCCACCTGGAGTAACTTCTCTTTGCCTGCCTGCGTCTTCGAAATCTTTCAGAGCATTCTTGAGCGCAACTGGGTCTACCGCTTCTCCTCCTATCAGACCAGAATTCCTATATGACGAACTCTCCCCCATTGACTTCTTATCAGACTTTCGTTTCTCAGCACCGGCTGGTGGAGGGGTTGTGGTTCGGGGTGGTGTATCGACTGGTGGTGTGCTGATTGCGTTTGCTGTCTTCGTCAGATGCGAGTGATAGCTCGCTGAGCTAATGGTATCTTCTTTGAAAACCATGCTTGCAGCTGCACAGCGCAAGAGGTTGGGTTTAGGATTTCCAGATCTACTCGGTCTCGAGCTCTCTAAACAATTGCTAACAGCTTGTAGGTCTCCTGCTTCGATCTCGATCGTTGCGCAAGTACTCTACCCGCTTCGTCCAGCTCAATTCCGTGCAACAAGCTCACCGTTCGTGTCGAGAGAGGCTGGTGCCAATCGCCCTGTAAGGAATTGTCGACTCAGATGATAAGGCGCTCCGATATACCCCAGTTTCCCATTCATTAATATCGCCTACACAATCTAAGATCAAAGCAACGACACTGCAAACTGTCCCAGCAATCCGTCTTGACCGCGAGCTGCCGTTGTTGTGGTTTTGTTATTGTCGTGGGCGTATCGATTGTTGCTATCCGTTTTGGCCCAGGATAGGAGACTAGATTTCAGAGCCGCAAATTTAGCGGCTTTTTGGGAAAGGAGCCGCCGCCGAGCGATAATCCAGCCCCTCACTTTAAGACAATTCACAACTTCAAAAGAAGAATTCCGGCTCTCAACGCAACAACAAGAGACATCTATACTGATGAAATGGGATTGTGAAGAGGAGTTTCGAGCGAAGAGGACATCAGTTCGGCGTCAGCTCCACTACAATGTATCGTGGCCCAAACCAGGCCCAATATCGCGTCTATTCAATTCCTCACAACGCGAAATTCCCTAGTTAATGCAGAGGGCTCGGATCAAAACAAGCACATCTAAAGTGGTAAAGGCCGTGAATTCTTTGTTATGAAGCAGAACGGTCTTCCCAGCGCGATTCTATTGGCTATTATTCACTTTCAGGGGGGATGTTTTGATATTCTGGTGGTTCATTGGTCACGCGCTTTCACGCGTTAAGGGGTTCAGGTTCAGGCGCATCGACAAAAACAAAACATGAAAATTGCCCTATTGGGATGCCCGTTAGAGAGGCGGCCAACCGCCATTCACTCTCTTCTATATTCCTTGTTCTCCTTCATGCATCATCCAGCCGTCTAGTCAAGTGTCAAAATCTCATCGTTCGTGATTAGACAAAATTCCATGAGGTAAGCGGAGTGTGATGTCCCACTTAAAGCTCAAAAATGGTGCCATTTGCTTAACCTTCAAAGAGTGAGATCTGGATTTCGTCCGTACTCAGAAAATTATGCGGTCAGAGTGAGGCGCATTCTCCCAAAGGTGCGCTAGACCATGGCATACCCAGCTTTTAGAGATTTAAATCCACTTGCCCCGTTCCATCCATGGCGCGCTTGAACATGTTAAACTCAGAACTAGCCTATGATTTCGCCTTCATCTTTGCAGCCGCAGCCTCTCGACTTCTCGGCGTGTTCAAGCCAACACCGCTCAGAAATGCGAGTCTCATGCCGGCACCAGCATAGACAAAGCCAACATTTCCCCAATGCATGGCATTCCAATTCCAGGCTTCATAGTAGATTGCTGGTCCAAGCGATCTGACACTATACAGATGGCCCAGATCCGCAATGAGAAGGCCAAAGAGAACGGTCTTCCAGACTGCCAGATCCGATGTTGATCGAAGTACAAGCTATTAGGTGTCAGCAATGTGAATTTTAGCGGAAACTTATCATGGGCTGTAGGACACACTGTGAATATAGGTCAAGACAACACAACATAGAGAATGGCACATACCGCTTCATTGATTGCAAACAAGAGGTACAAGTTTGCAAGCTGCGAGAGCACGATACTTGTGGACTGCGGAATGGTGCCTGAGGAGGATGAGGCTAAATGTGTCATTTGAAGATACTCATGTTGCCTGAAATGGGCGAAGTAAGCACCAACGATGGCACTAATTGGCTCAATGATGAGAAAGAATGCCGAGTATATGAAAGGAAGCCTGAAGTTTGAAGCCATGAGGGCAATGAAGGCTTATAGCAACCCGAAATCTATCTCGTTATAGATCCGCACAACCTTATCTACAGAATATGAGAATAAATGTTTGTGTCTTGTTGAGCAGTGAGATTGCGGTTGAGGTAGCACTAATCATTCAGAGGTCCTGCTAAGGCGATTCCTTGGATGAACTGCAGCGCTTTGATTCAGATGGTGTTCGTGAAACGTGGAGAGCTTTGATCGACAGCTAACTAATTTGAATTTATATTTCCTTGTGTGTTTTGACCCACTAGGTACCTTGGGGGTAAACTACTGTTACATGACAACACCACAGTTGAATTCAGATGATTGATATATCTCCCATCTTAGTACTTCTGTACCAAAATGGAATGGACCCTTAGCTAAGAAACAGTTTGAGCATTTGGGTTGTCTTAGGCAGTGGCGTCGGGCGGCGTTACATGGATACTGAATTTCTTTCTTAAATAAACCTTGTTAGACAACCCCATGCAAATTATTCCTGCATAAACATCAACCTTTAAGACGGTCAAGCGTCCCTCAACAACCAACCTTCCACCTCAAACCACCATATCCTCTCGTTCATTTTCCGCTGTCTTTCTTTCTCAATCCACTCCTTAGAAGAAGTCCTTTTCCTAGTTTAGCAGCGAGCCACCAGTCGTTACTATCTCTCGTTAATCCTTGGTGTGCACAGCCAACTTGCTCTGGTTTGGCGCGTCATACTGGATCCTTCTCCTCCTGACCACGTTCTACTTATCACTAGGAGAATACATCAACTAAGATATAAGCGTCATCGCCTAAAGAAGGGGATTTCAACACAATCGCAGAGTTCACGGGGCGACCCACCTTTTACCATGTCTGCTCGAGTCTTCCCCATTGAGGAGTGGGCACCTCAGTCACGAAGCTCAATCATTGGTACCCCTTCAGCCGGAATGGCTACCCCTAGGGATTCAGTCTCAAGTACTCGCTTTAGGAGCCGACTACGGTCTTTGCCTTTGGGCAATGACACAGATCTCGCAGATACCTTCAAAAGCCTATCCCTAAGAAATAGCAACTCAGAACTCACTGCTGGCGAAGATGGACAACGGGGAGGAGGATTTCGCGGATTACTCAGAAGAGCATCTGTATCAATCAAGGCGAAGCGGCAACGACGGCACTCACACGCAGCACAACAAAGACCTTGGATGCACAGATTGAGAGAAGCAGCCAGCTTTACCAACAATAGACACTCGAGACTTCTGCCAGCACAATTTGATGTTAGTGGACCAGTCGACTCTTGCGAGGAACTTATGGCACCTGTGCCAGGCAGTGGATCTGCGCCACCTATCATACCTCGCGGAAGTGGAGGAGCGGCGAGAGCTACGGCAGCGGCACAAAATGAGTACTTCGGGAGAAATCAACACCTATTATTTCCTGAAGATCATCTAGGTGATCGAGAGAGTGGCATTGGCATAGCCTTGACAACAACTGAGCCAGCCCAATGTTCGGATACTTCTATCAGCCGTGTGGATTTCATTTCCCAACTGCCAGTTGAGCTTGCTATTCAAATACTTGCCCATCTCGATCATCGCTCGTTCGTCCATACCGCGCACGTCTCCCGTACTTGGGCACGGGTGACAGCTTCTCCACACATATGGCGTGAGGTTTTCCTGCGGGAGAAGTCCAAAAGCTATGCTATGAGCGAACCAGTCAAGCCTGGGGCAGGCCTCGGACTTCCAACATATAACCCTGAGAGTGACTGGAAGGACTTATATCGGATCAAACAGCAGCTAGAAACCAATTGGAAGGAAGGAAAGGCCGAGCCTGTTTATCTGAACGGACACCTAGACAGCATCTACTGTGTCCAGTTCGATGAGTATGTAGTTATAAACCGATAAGGCTTACAAATCTAACATGAAGCAGAAGTAAAATTATAACTGGCTCCCGGGACAAGACTATCCGAGTATGGAATATGAGAACATATAGCTGCGATCTTGTCATCGGCCCCCCTGATATAGTGTCCGATCCTGCTATTATGTTTGAACCTAACGGCAAACCTCGACACTATGCTACAATGCCTGACCAGAATAACCACTCAGCTTACAATCCCAAAGCTGTGTCGTTTGATATTCACCATAGTCAATCCATTTTGTGCCTCCAGTATGACGAGAATATTCTTGTCACTGGTTCATCAGATAGCTCCTGCATTATGTATGACATCAAGAACGAGTATACTCCAATTCGCCGACTCAGGCACCATACCGCGGCTGTACTTGACCTTGCCTTTGATGAGAAGTACATTGTTACCTGCTCGAAGGATGTAAGCATTTGTGTTTGGGATCGGGAGACCGGTGTAATGCTAAAGCAGCTCCGCGGTCATACAGGACCCGTCAACGCTGTTCAGATGAGAGGAAATACTATTGTCAGTTGCAGCGGCGACTTCCGAGTGAAACTGTGGAATATCGATACTGGCAAGAATATCCGTGAGTTCTCTGGTCACACCAAAGGCCTTGCTTGCAGTCAGTTCTCCGATGATTCAAGATTCATCGCATCCGCAGGGAACGATAGAATTATACGGATCTGGAATGCCAACACGGGAGTCTGCCTTCACAAAATAGAGGCACACGATAATCTAGTCCGCTCACTACACGTTGACTCGGTTAGTGGAAGGCTAATTTCAGGGAGCTATGATCAGGATATCAAAGTCTTCGATATGGAATCGGGGCGTGTGCTTCTCGAATTTCCAAAGTGGCACGCAAGCTGGGTGCTTGGAGCTAAGTCGGATTATCGCCGTATCATCAGTACTGGCCAGGACCCCAAGATCCTAATTATGGATTTCGGCATGAGCATTAAGGGTATTGAGCGGCTGGAGAGTTAAGAGTTCAAAGCCGAATTGTACGATTATATGGCAATATGATGGATTATGAAAGAGAAGAAGCATTTGCATTGCAATGAATTGATTAGGGAGGATACCATTTGCGTTGCTCTATAAGGAGTCTCGGCTTTAGCTGTTGCTGTGTATTGGAAGGATTCATGGAGTGTATATGGGAAGCATTGGCGTTGCATTTGCATGTAAATTGCATGAGCGAAATGTTACAGGCAGCATGAATTTATAAAAGCGTTGACTAAGTCTTTGAATGGCTGCACAGTAATGAACTATGAGATTATTGGGGCTTGAATCTGCATGGATGCATAGCCTGGCTGTCAACTCGAAAATGTATTCTGACGCCCAAAATAGTCGTTATCTTTGACTGTCGGGTAACTGTTCCTTATATGATATTTCTCCATCAGATCTCGATAACTTGCCTCCTACATAGCACCATAGTTGATTTTGCGACCTCAGCTCTCAGCTTACTCTGCGCGCTCAATTGCAGGGTCTAGTTTTCGAACCTTTCATTGGCCAGCAGAAAGGTGGGTCTGAATATTGCCAAGACCCGCTTAGTAGCGCACACAACCTAAATGCAATTCTCTGAACTTTTGAACTTCAACTCGTGAAGAATTTCGTCGATAACCAGCAATCATGAGCGCATCACTCAACAAGATCGCGGCCACGAGCCCATCGCGAGCCAACCCATCTGAGCTCGAGACCAGCATCGCTGGCGCCCTCTACGACCTCGAGACTAATACTTCCGACTTGAGGGCTGCCCTCCGCCCTCTTCAAATCGTTTCTGCACGAGAGGTAAGCAATTAACCTTACAATAGATATATAGGATGGAAGCAGTCACAAGCTATTCGAAACGACACGAGGCGCTGGCATGCAATGCAGGATATATCAGAAAACACATATTTTCATGGAAGCATGGAAGGACTGCATATTGATATGGCTGTTTTGGGTGTTGGCGTCCCTCTGTTGTGGAATTGGACGGGCTGCGGACCATTTAATGAATGGAGCTCGCATGCTGACTTTGATCGAATTGCAGATTGAAGTTGGCCACGGCAAGAAGGCTATTGTCGTCTTTGTCCCCGTCCCATCCCTCCAAGGCTTCCACAAGGTGCAGCAACGGTACTATTTCCTCCCACTTCCAATTGTCTAGTCACAGTACCTAACGAGCAACAGTCTCACCCGTGAGCTTGAGAAGAAGTTCTCCGACCGCCACGTCCTGATCCTCGCCTCGCGCCGCATTCTTCCCCGCCCCAAGCGCTCCAACCGCTCGCGCACCTCGCAAACACAGAAGCGTCCCCGTTCCCGCACACTGACCGCCGTGCACGATGCCATCCTAACCGACCTTGTCTACCCTGTCGAGATTGTCGGCAAGCGCCTGCGCACCAAGGAGGATGGCAGCAAGGTCCTGAAGGTCGTTCTGGACGAGAAGGAGAAAGGAGGTGTTGATCACAGACTCGATACTTATTCTGAGGTTTACCGCAGACTCACCGGCCGCGGTGTTGGCTTCGAGTTCCCTCAGGGTTCTGCGGCTGAGTATTAGATGCTGATGGAGAGGGGAATATAAAGAAAAGTTGCATCGGGAGCATGGCATGCGTTTAAGCTTATGGCTGGGATTTGTTTATTAGGGAGGCGCAGATAGGCTTCTTCTTCTAGATGGGCATGCAATACCCATAGCTTGCCTTAGTCCAATGCATATCATGAAAGCACATCAACACGTTCCATGCCTTGCAGCACGTTATACACTTAGCTGAACATACCTTCATAAGCGAATGTGATTTACTTTTTACTAGAACGAACACTTTTCTCAAGTCTAACACTCCTTGCAATCAATCGAGCATGATATTCACGTAAAGCAACCACCGAAGAGAACGTAAATTCCATATCCCTAAAGGCACTATACAACAATGTGCCAGCATTCAGCAGCATGAATATGTTGGTAGAAATACCGAACTACCACCAATTCTTCCGACTACGTATTTGAAAGTCAAAGTCACATCCTTATTTCATACATTATTACCTACCACAATCTAAATCTTTTATAACTAACCTTCCAATCCCCGAACACCCTCACGCTCTCTTCTACACCCCCATGGAACCCAGCATCCGTCAACACGCCCCCGCCATCGCACCACCTTACGAATACACGATCCCAGACTATTAGACAGAAACAACATATGTGGGATCTCGGACCTCCTTCCCGGCCACATTAGCAGTTGAGGTTGTATCATGCATCCACAAATTGTAGTGCAATGGTGAGAAACCTACATAAGGAGAAGTAACCCCCAAGAGTAGATCGAGAGATCTGAGCCCTCTTACTAAGAGGCTTACGGCCAACTTCATTGAATGTTCCAGCTATTGAGGAGCATCTCAACCACTTGACATCCTACGACTTGGAAAAGGATGAAGGGGAAAATTAACGGTAAGTGGGCACAAGATCCAGGAGCATGCACAACGCCAACATGGCTTGTCCTGATAATGGAGTTAAACATTCTTCGTGATTAAGGCAGCACCATGAGATCTGGGTGAAAAGGAGATATGGTGACTTTCACATCTCCCGTGATGAGCGGGAGGACATGAGCAACAGCATCAAAATCCCCACTTGAGAAGAGCAGCTCTGAGCAAAGGCAAATAAGTAGGCTCGCGTGGAAGGGTTAGAGGATCGGGGTGCAAATGACCAGCAACATTGACCCATCACCGAGACGGTAGAACCGACAGATGGAGTCGTGTTGATTTCTTCTTCAAGCCTCAGCTAAGCTAAGATCTCAATGAAAAAAAAGTTGTTCGTCTTTCGACAAGAATGCAATCAAAAATTCCCCCGATGAAGACCCCGAAGGATATTCAACAGTTCTCGACGCCCCGATGTGCAATGGAGGTCTCGTACTGCCAGCCTGTAATTCATGAGCTACAGAACTGTCAAGAAGGTAAGTATGAAGAAGAAAAGAAAAGAGAGTCAGTGGAGGGAGGCTGTAGCTTTATACTGTTGGGCGGAAGCTGGTTGATTGCCGAGGCGCTAGGAATCGGCTGAGGCAGCCAATAAGGTGAATGCGTGACATGATTCAATATATCCGTAGCGGTCCAATCAAAGGTAAGATAAAGTGGAGAATTGCCTAATGCGGTAATTTGATGATTCTGGTGCCTGAAGCTAGGCTGGAATTATGCCTGAGGCCTTTGCTTCCACTAGCGCGGCACTGAGAGTATAAATTTCCAGCTTCTCCTTGACCTGCGTTGAAGAAGTATCTTAGTGCATGGGTTTTACGCATATCAGTGGTACCTTTCCTAGTCCTTCCCATATCTTCAACATAATCTCTGCTAACAGCATTTTACAGAGGATTCGTCCGAGATTGCGTTTTTGCTAGTTGAAAACTATAACCATGACCGCTCCAGGTGTGCTTTGGTGTGCCTGGGAATATTTGGAATCCATCCTCTCTATGAGAAACTTCATTTTATTTTCATTGCGAGCTGTCGATCTAGACAGTCGTGAAGAAGATGAGCGGGGACCAAAGTTGCTGAGATGCTTAGATAAACATTTTGTGTGCAGAAGGCTTTCCAAAGGCATTAGGCACAGAATAACAACGCGACCCAGTAGATAAAATAATTTATAATTGAATCGAGAAAATGTTGTGACCCCGAATCGCGCTCTCCTACAGCTCTGTTACGAGTTTGACCTATTGTGAAGATAGCTTCCATGATTGACAGGGATCTGAAGTAGAGCTACATGTCCAAAAATTTGATGATCTGAAGAACTGTTACATTACACCATGACCTCTTTCACGCCATATACATACTTCCAGTGTCCTTGCACGGATACCTCCACTTCATCGCGAATATTTGGTACAGATAGCACCGGCAGCGAGGAAGAAAATGATGAGGACGATAAGACCTTCGACCCCAGAGCCCCGCGAGCAGCATACAGCTTACATCCTCTCGAACACCTCCTATACTGCGAAGACTGCCACCAAATAAGATGCCCACGATGTGTGCTAGATGAAATTGTGACGTGGTATTGTCCAAACTGCTTATTTGAGGTACCCAGCAGCTCTGTCAAGAGTGAAGGAAATAGGTTTGTTTGAGCTCGTCTCCCACCAAAGGGGCATTCCACTAACAGATATCACAGATGCGCACGCAGCTGCTTCCAATGCCCAATTTGCACAGCTACTCTCTCCGTCAGCAGTCTCGAAGTACCACCCACCGGCCTCGGAGCAGAATACGCTACACAATCTGGCCCTTACGTCCTAAATTGCACATACTGCCAATGGACCTCGAAAGAAATCGGTATTCAGCTGGAGAAGCCCAACAGCGTATTCGCGCAACTAGCAAAAATAAAAAATGGCGGTGATCCGTACATAACGGCCAAGGAGCGGCGGAGGGAAGGGAGCAGGCAGTTGACAGAAGGGAGGAGAGGGAGTGCGGATACCGAGAATATATTAGATCCCAACGAAACTCTTGATGCCGAGAGCCAATTCTCGAACTTAAAAGCTTTCTACCAGTCGCAGCTCGCTGACACGTCTCCCGGCGGTGCTCTAGGTAGTTTCTCGGGGGATTATGGCTATGGATCACCAGGGGCATTGTCACGGATAATGGGTCTATACACAGGCAGTAGTTTCGCAGACAAGAAGTCCAAGAATAAGATGGGAAACATGCGGGAAGCGAGCGATGCACTCGAAGGTCTACAGATCAGCAGCACCTCTGCCGAAGGCACCATCACCAAGCTCCGTACCGAAGGCTGGGAAGGCACAGTCTCTACCTCTCAACGAGCAGAACAAAATCATGGACCAAGGTTCCTAGACGAACTCCGTCCTGTCCCTCATCTCCTGCGCACGAAGCGCTCAAAGCGCTGCAAAACATGCAGACACATTCTTTCAAAACCTGAATCTAAAGTTTCAAACACACGTTTCCGCATCAGGCTTGTAGCACCAAACTACATACCCTCGATCACCATCCAACCATTACAACCACCATTATCCCTTCTCGCGCCCATGAAACCCGTTCAGTTTGTGCTTACTTTCAAAAACCCTCTCTTCGAGAATGTTCGCGTCAGCATCGCCACACCAGCGAGCACACCAGGCCGCTTTGCGTCCAAAGTCACCGTCCTCTGTCCACAGTTTGAAGTAGGCGCCAACACCGATGTCTGGGATGAGGCCCTCCAGTCCTCCTCCACGCAATCCTCATCCCGCGAGAAGAGGAGAACGAAAGAAGAAGCTAGCTCTGGCCAGAATCAAGCGGAGGCAGGGAAGGTCTGGGAAAGAGGCAGGAATTGGGTTAGTGTGGTGTTGGAGGTTGTGCCTGCTAGTTTAAGGACTGATGGCCCGGAGTTTATGAAAAGTGAGGAGATGAAGAAGGACAAGGGACCGCTGAGGGAGGGTGAGGATGTATTAGAGATTCCAGTTTTCGTAAGGATCGAGTGGGAGGCAGAGGCAGCACAGGAAGAGGGTGGAGGGCTTGGGAAGGGGGATAAGACGGAGCTTAAGGAGAAGAGGGAGCTGGCGTATTGGTGTGTGCTTGGCATGGGAAGGATTGCTCAAGTCTAGGTTATCTGAGTTTTTAGAGAGCAATATACCCATTTGATACTTCGGAGAATGCTCTTATGTCAAGCGCGTTTAACATTTCTTCTTTCCTTCTCACCTTTTCTCTTAAAAGTACGAGGTTTATCTATCTACTTCGATTATGAAGCTATATGGAACTCTCCATAGACTATCAATTTTTTCAAATTACCTTCTACTTAATAAAACAGCCTTCCCTCCATAAAGAAGTTATCTTCGGCAATTGCACGATGACAATACCTCTTAACTTCCTAACAGGAAAGCCGCATCCAAGATCTCCAAATAGTCTCTGCGGTATCTACCTATCTAGAGACGAAAAATTACCTGTGTTGGTACCCCCTTTTCATCTTTTAATCCATGCTTCTCCTTATCCATCCTCCCTTCCGCGCCATCCAAATTTCCTATACCTCAGACAAGCAGGCATCTCCGAAATAGAAACTATAGTCTGCCCCAGCAAAAGGACGTAAGAAAGCTACAATCAAGCTTCACATACAAGAAGCGACACCACCGCCCACATACAACCTAGGAAGGGCTAAAAGGCAGGTCCCTTGTGGCAGCGGTCCTAGGAACGTAAGCATAGCTTTGTATGGCATTTTCGACCAGCTGCAGGATAAGGCTTAGACGCCCGACTTGTCAAACTTTGACCTTTGTGCGTGGCGGGCGGAAGAAGCGTGATGTGGCTCTGGTGCGGGAAAAAGCTGGGGAAAGACGCACTAGCATGCGCGGCGACGACTAATGGCGCTGAACTTTATGTTTGGCTGGATGAGGTTGCCGATGTAGGGCTAGCACCCGGCCCTTCTCGAAGCTTAAAATTGCTGTTCTGGTTTTGATCTGGGCAGGCGAGATTTTTGAGAGGTTTGAAACGGCTAGGTAGGTTCGGGGTCACAATGGGGAAGATGTTGTGGTATCGATCTTGCCTGTTCTTGTATCATACAGAAACATTACTATTACACGGTATGCCTCCCTAACTTTCCGCCATGAATAAAGGAAAATGCAAGAGAATGTGGGTATCAACGCAACGCTATATAACCTCTCTATCAGAACTCCAACTCCAGACGCTCTTAAACGCTTTTCTTTAAGCATCGATAACATGTTGGGGCAAGGCTGCTTTTGCTTGTTCCTTCCTTTCAACCACCAAACCGACTGACCTGCTTAGCCGTAAGGGGTGCGGCTGCAAATTTGAGTCTTCAAAGAGACCTGTCTCATAGGCAACTCCTTGGCTCACAGCACTTGACGGGCTATCCAGGAATTCCTTAATCGAATTTGACACTCTTGAGCTATTGTATGAAATCCTACTCGCCTCCAGAATATCCAAAGCATCAACGGAAGAAACGGACCAGCGCGATGAAATCTCTTCGTCTTCATCCACGAAGGGTTTCTTGGCAAGGTTGTCGACAGAGGCGGTTCTGGAGGGGGCGAGAGAAACACTATTTGTACCGTTTCCATATCCATGAACAAGAATCTCATGATAAATTAGCCGCTTTGGCGAGGGATGTCGGAGCTCAGGCATATTTCCCAATGTGCTAAGTGCTCGCCGGACAGTCCCCTTCCGTTTTGCCTGTCCGGTCAACGAGATGCTGTTCTGCCGTGTGCTTTGTGGTCGATGTGCAAGCGCAAAGTAATCGATGTCTGGAACGATCTCCGATGGCGAGGCTGCGAGTTCTGTTTCTGCGGCTTTGGTCAAGGATGTTATGAAATCCTCTTTTGTCTGATCGGTGTGCTTCCGGATGAGAGTTTCAATTGGTCGGCTACCCTTCCAGGGAGGAGTTCCAGCTGTGAGAATGCAGAGGTTATAAGAGACATTAACCGTGTCACGGACCTCGACAGGGACTTTCGTTACTGAGAGTAGTGTTTGCAGTACAGTATATACGAGGATCCAGCGCACTTTTCGAGCATCTGTTGGCGAGAGCTTCTCATGCTTTTCAAGTCTGGAGTTGGGTAGGATGCATTCTTTCTCGAATCCTCTATAGGCTCGAACTAGGCTGCATTCTAAGTCTTCTAATCGATTTGTAGCTTTCATCATTGACGAAAGTGTAATGAGTCTTGGGTCTGGTCTCATCTTGTCGCCTTTCGAATACCAGCTTGCACGCCTGCTTTTTGGCAATACTTCTTCTCCTTCTGGAAGAAGAGGAAGTGGATATGGCAAAGGTGTATATTTGTGGCGTGTATCAAACGCTTGCAAGCTTTGAACGATGCAGACACCTCCTTGTTGAGACCTAGGTGGTGTTGTCATCGACGATGTAAAGCTTTTGTCCACGAGGAAGTCGTAGAGTTTCTGAAACTCTGCACACATTTGTGCGTAGGTGCTCTTCGGGAAGGTAGATCGTGTGCCAGTGCTAGGTACTGGTGGGTAGTAGCCTAGCTTCGCAACATAATATGACTGCAAGAAAGTTCTGAACTTATCGAGATGATCGCGAGCAGCTGAAGACAGGCCAAGATGAGCATCTGATAAGTCATCGGAAAGAAAAGTCCCGAGTTGTCTACCAGCGTATTCTAGGCGCAAATTCATTTCCATCCGTGATCGAGTGATAAGAGCTCGCGAAGTACGACTTATGCACTATCTCCCCGTTAGCCATATATTTGATGGTCTGGTGTTGCAAATCTACCTCAAAGTCAGGACTAGAGGCAAGCTTTTCATGCATGCCAACACAATGAGCAAAGGCGTCTATCCACATATCCTTAAATTGAAAATGCTCCGCAAAGAACAAGATTGCAAGTGCATGATCTGGCGAATTCCTTATGTCCGCATATCTTTCGGAATCCATGTAGTCCATAATCGCCTGCACGTTATCCTCCCCTGTGGATCTAAACTCATTCATGCTGTTGAGAAGTCCGACCATAGCTCCACCCAAATGTGATCCCACTAGTGGCTTACCCAAAATCCAAGCAAAGAGATTTCGTGTTGCGACATGGCAGAAGAAAGCCTGCCCTCGATCTGTAGTCGAAGGCGCTGGTATATACAATTCATATTTTCGGGGACTGGCGCTGAAATAGTTGTTATCTGCACTGCTATTACTGCTCTCTGAGATTGGAGAATCTGTAGAGCTTTGGAATAGAAATCTATCGAGAAGACGGCGACAATTTGTTGCAAGAAGTGCATCCATGGGTACCTGGAAAGCTGGACCACGTCTAGATTGTCCTCGTGCATATAAATGGACGAGGCAATTTCCATCTGGAAACCATAATTCTGAATCCTAAAAATCTGGAATTAGTCTTCTGATAGATGAAAATTTATCGAACATACTCTTCTCAAGCCATCCCAAGCTACCGCTGTTCTTGAATGCCCGTCCCACGTCTTGAAGTTGAGATCGCTCGCAGTTGATCTCAAATCGAATGCTGTAGTGCTCTTTTTACTTTTCCACGCTGCCAATCGATCCGAATGCGATTTATGTAAAGGAGTATCCTCTGGGGCAGCTGGCAATTTTCTCTGAGTTCGGAATCTTCGACTTGAACTTCGTGAGGGAATAGCTCCAGCCATTTGACACGCCATTGACCGATCTGAACCCTGTTCGCGAATAGGGAAGCTAGTTATGATTGTTGCCAAAAAATGATGCCAGACTAATTCGAAGGTCATCGATGACTGGCAATGCTAACTAAAACACGTACATCTAGTCGCAGCTTGGTCTATGGGCTACCTTAGAAAACTCATTGAGGCGGTAGCATAAGGCTGCGGAGAGAACCAAAGAAGAATAAAATCTACGCGGGGAATAAGTTGTACAAGTAATTGCATTTGCGCGAAGATCCCTGCACTCGCAGGGTCAGATTCTGCCGTGATGAGCGGCCAGATGAAGCTTTTTGGGCGCCAATCATCAAAACATCATGAGGAGCTCAGATGGTCTCTGCGGATAGTGTTTAGTGGCGGCAGCTGAGCTGCGGGACGAAGCTTGGGGGGTCCAAAAGTACGCCACATCAAGCTCTCGCCCAGTTCCCCCATCCCGGATTGAGTACAATTTTGCGAAACTATGGAATATTGATATTGGGCAAAGAACTGCGATCTGCATCCAGACAGCTCTCTTTCAACCACAATTTGTTTCGACGCGATCTGTTTTTCTGGGCGTTCGTTGTCCATGAAAGAATCATGACCTTAACCACCCTGCAAGTTCGTGTATGGATGACCACACCGCATCATGATCTTTCCGTGGATAGTTCCTTTTGACCAAGCAGCTATGGTACTGAACCAATTTGTTCACAGATGATTGGCATACGGCTGCTGCTGTCACTTCTCACACCAATGATGTACAGCGAAACTGTTCCCTGGTGCGGATGAAGAACCAAGACGCGGGATCATTCGATCGAGTAGATCTCAGCTTGATGAGATGTGTGGATGTGCACTAGGATGGCCTGGTAATGATGTGTCAAGGTACCTCTGAATGATTGGCCAGCTCCAGGCTGGCCATTCTTGAGCCCTGAACAGATCTCCCAAATTTGTATTTTCGGATACTAATAGACAGGCCCGGAACCCTTTTCTCGGGCTCTTCCCTTTCAAAAGCCATCGCGGGAGAATACAACCGCAGCAGAGCCCGGCCATTCGAGTCTATTCTATTCGATGCATCCCCTTGCGCATGCATGGGAGATACTAGTAGAGTTATTCGACTGCTATCGGAGGTCCCTTTTGCTCGCTTTAATGGTGCCACGCATAGCTGCTAGTGATCCGTCCCAAAATATGGCATGCATCATATGTGATGTGCAAAGCAGTCCGTCTGCCATTCTGGATGTCAACTACGCGGACTACGGATGGGGGCATCCCGAAGCAAAACAGACACTCTCGGAATCGTAGTGTCGTACTGTTTGGCTACTTTTCGAGATCTGCACTTGCGTATGACAGAGAATCTCGCGTGTTCAAAAGCTGTCCTGTTAGCAGTGAAGGGACTCTGACGGGGCCTTTTAATTGGGGATAATTGAGATTGTTGAAATGGAGGGCTTTTGTCGTCATTCTCTTTCTTGATCATCGCTACATGTTGGCTCTAGTGATTAGTGAATTGAGCTTAATTCTCTATTTTGATGCTTCATCAACAGCAAAGTGACTTCATACCGAAGGGTTGATAGCTCGGCTCGGGGCAATTTTCTTGCAAAGTGCTGCTCGGATTTTGGTGATATTCCAAGACTTGGGATCATTAGGCTGCGTGGGAAATTGCACGACTGGAAAATGTCCGCATCAAGCATAAAGGAGGGGATTCCGTGAGGCTATGCTGTAGTTACTCTCAATTATAACGGTGAAATATGATCGGAATGGTCTCGTCAATCTCCATATACCACTGTCAGCTCACAATTAATTTGTTGCACATTAAATTGCCTCCCTAAGCAAGGCGTTGACAGTTGTCTCTTTTAAATTATGCCTTGTACAACAACCTAATTTGGCCTACAAACATGAAAGTGAATATACCTCCGAGCTCTTCATGTCGAGTCTTTAGGAAAGACAGAATACTTCTAATAGGATACTACTAATAGGACATATTTCAATAACCTAGGTTCATTGTAACCTTCCAATTAGAGACGATGCGGGGCTGGTCTGGGCACAGCAATGGGGGTTTGCTTCACCCCATTTCCATCTCAACATCGCTTCAAATTGAGTAAACAGGAGGATTAAGGAGAACTATCAAAATGACGAAACGTGTACATGAGCTGCAGCCTCGTAAGTGATCAATAGTGGTTGGATTAATACATCTTTTTTGCTTTTGGGAGAATAAAAAGAAATTATCATCACCATTTTATTTACTAGACCGTCGTCTGACAGATTCGATAGGTCAGTTCACAGCTGCTCCAGTAACCTCTACAGCAGCCATTGATGCTCCTGTTGTATCACCAGAGCCACTTCCTGATCGTCTCTTCTCCACTGCTTTTGGTGTCACTATAAGAACCAAGTCTAGGGATATAGCCCATGATGAAGTAGATTCTATTGCAGCTACCAAAAGAGCGTTCTACACCATCATCAAAGCAGACCTTCTCATCCCCGGCGATGGCGAACCAGTCAAAGATGCGGCACTCGTGATCCAAGGCAAACTTATCGCCTGGGTTGGCAGTCAAAGCACATTGCCCCAGGAATACACCGAAAACAAACACCGCACCTTCTCACTCCCATATCTCATGCCTGGCCTATGGGACTGCCACGTTCATTTCTTGGCCGGGGGCGATGATGACGGCTATGTCGGCTTCATCGCTGAGCAACCCGCAGCAACCGGTGCTCGAATCGCTCGAGGCTGCTGGGAAGGGATTCAGCGGGGCTATACGTCTTATCGAGACGTTGCTGGCTATGGTTGTGAAGTCGCCAAGGCGATAGATGAAGGAACTATCGTTGGACCTAATATCTACAGTTCGGGAGCATGTTTAAGTCAGCTTGCTGGGCATGGAGATATCTTCCCCTTGCCTGCAGGCGACGTGCTACTTAACCTTGGTGTCGCAAATATCACTGCTGGCCATCAATACGGGTCCGGGTGTTGCATGATTGTGGATGGTGTTGATGAATGCCGTCGCGGCGTGCGGTTGAACATCCGCAGGGGAGCTAAATGCATCAAAATCCTCGCTTCTGGTGGTGTTTTGTCTCGTGACGATAATCCTTTGTACGCTCAGTTTAGCAAGGAAGAGCTCGAGACTATCGTTGAAGAGGCACATCGACAGAATCGAGTGGTTGCCGCCCACGTACATGGCAAACCTGGCATAATTGCAGCGGTGAATGCAGGAGTTACGACAGTAGAGCATGTTTCCTTTGCAGACCAGGAGTGTATCGACTTGATCAAGAAAAAAGGCGTCGTGTATGTAGCTACGAGATTGATCGTAGACTTTCTTCTTCAATCCGGTGGGAAAGGAATCCCGAAGGAAAGCTGGGAAAAAGCTAAGTTATGTGGTTCTAATCATTTAAATGCTTACAAACTGGCCATCAAAGCGGGAATAACTTTCGCGCTTGGGACAGATACGCCACCTGGGTCCAATATGGCTCTCGAGTTGGAACACGCTGTGACGGCTGGCATGAGCACACTGGAGGCTATTAAGGCCGCTACAGCCAATGGCCCACTAACTGTCGGTGGCCAGGCGCCGTTGACTGGACAGCTAAAGGCTGGATATGAGGCAGATATCCTCGGATTGACGCAGAACCCAGTGGCTGATGTCAAGATCTTGCAAAAGAAGGATAATATCGAGTATGTCTGGAAGGGTGGGCGTCTGTTCAAAGGCCCTGGTGTCGGCCCCTGGGGAGAAGATGACAGGTGGAAGGCCGGAGTTTAGAATGGTAGTCTAATGTAGTGAAGGGAAAGCCCTTGGAATATTAGAAACCCTAGAGTATGCGATTGCTAAATGACTATGCTTTAATTGTCAGACCACAAAACGGTTCGACAAAATAAAATCTCGAAAGACTGAATATTCTCTACAATGCCGAACTCGCGATAGTCTCTCCTTTATCTTGCCACTTTGATATGCAGCAGAGGTTAAATGCTTTCCGAGAGGTCTGCTCGATCGTCACACGGCTTTCAAGGCTTGAATTGTCGGAGATTGATGCGCGAAAACTAAATAAGGCTTTGAGTGCGAAGAAGACGACTACCTGGGTAAACTCGACCGTAGGTTATTTAGGCAAGCTGTTTTTGAGAGGTGATAGTTTTTAAACCAATTTTTTTTGGATGATTGACTAGAGTGGCCTTATTAACCGATGATTGAAGGCTGGTTGAAGAATATTTGCAAAAGTGGAAGATGTTGCCCTCTGTTTCCAAGAAATGGGAGAGCTAGTCTTGATTGAATAGAGAATGTCAATTGTGTCGTTTAAATTCAGGAGAGTAAAAATCCTCCATGGATATCCTGTTGTTAGGAAAAGAGAAAGCTAGAGATGGGTTTCTAAATTCGCTGGAAGTTCGGAGAATAGCCACTGAAATGCCCTGGATTGCCTTGAAAGCCCCTGGACCTCAAAATCGAAATCTTTAAGATTATATCTCACCTACGAACTCTTTGTTCTTTCTCCTCCGGATTATTTACGAGAAACACCAAAGTGATTTCCGATTCAAATGCTTATACCGGAAAGATGGAGATCATTATCTGAGGAAAATTGTTAACTTTGATATGGGACATTTCGGCTCAGTCGTGCCGAGGAAGTATATCTGCCAGGAACTTTGTGGCCCCCCAGTGGCTGTCCGCATTGGTGGCCAGGTTTAGCTGACCATCCAAGCGTTGCCATTGACGATACGTCATAGGAGTTGCTTTACAAGACAAGGACTAAAACTTGAAGTTTATTCAAACATCAAGTAGGTCCGAGCAATCACAACTACACAGCCTCTAAAATCACCGGTAGCTGGATAGTAAGCCTGCTATCGGCTGGAAGTTACTTATTTAATGAGAAGGTACCAAACAATGAGCTTCAAATCATATCCATGAAAGCTGATCCGACTATAGGCTGATTGGACTTTGTAAAAATCAGATCTTGAACGAGATAAGAAAGAGATTCCGCAAGATTGATGATATTACGACATTTTTCTTGGCAGTGTTCTAAAAAAAAAAGGGGCTTGAAGCCCATTACTTCGAAAGCCGACATACAGTGCAGTATACTTTGGAATTTTAAAATTCTACGACAGAGAAGCCAGTGAGCGAAAGAAAGATGGAGATCTGAACAAAATCGCTTGGCCAGAAGTGCCAAGCTTTGCCAACCCTCGCTTAACATTCATGCATTCATTAGCCTCAAATTTATGGAGTCTAGAGACGGGACGACACTTTTGAAGCCACCTCAACTTACTTCAGATTCCAGCTCTGCAAGAGAGACACAGGATCCTTTCACGCGTTTGTCTTCTGATAAGACTGACGACCCTGCGCGTAGGCGACTGTCGCGTCTATTCGGTTCGCTTATGAATCATTTTCCCGATGCGACACCCCTCACCATCCCTGTCGTATCTCATTTGACGCGCTGAGCCTCTTCTTAGAATTCACTCTACGTGTTGTGAATAAAGGGACAAGATCCGGGTGAACATGGCGCCGCTCCCCACAACTCCAGCACCAGCACGCCCATTGTCTACGCGGCCGCGTACTAGCACGAGACCTTCTCGTCCGAAGTCCCTGGGCCTTTCCCAAACAGACAATCCCACTCCCAAGAAGCGAGCATCAGAGCCACCTCGAAAGAAATTGAGATACATACCAGGTGGACCGGGCGGCGGAGGTAGATACGTTGACGAAGACGGCACAGAGATACCTGTTGGAGGTACTGGACCTGGGGGCTACAATTATATAGGACCTAGGGGCCGCGTAGGTCGGGAGAATCTAGCCAACGGCGTCACACCAGTGGTCTACGAGAGGAGAGATAGGAGCCAACGAACGCGCACGGTTCTGCCGCGATCACAACAGCCACCCATGCGCTTCACAAGCAGCTCTCAGGCTGCTGCTGTGGTGCAGAGCGATGGATACAAGCCGCGAGAAGAACGCGCATGGGAAGAGTTTCATCCGAACATGGACATTGATGCTGACCTTCGAGCTTTCAGTGCTGCAGAGGTCGAGGGAATACCAGTAGTGCCAGCAACTCCTACCGGCACACCACAGTCTGCTGGAGGTATAGGAAACTCCACGAATGGAACCCCTTCCAAGGATGCCGACATGGAGACAAAGTCCGATAGCATCATTACACCTACCGCATCGGTAAGCGGTGAAGCGATAGCGATTATGGGCCTACCAGGAACCCCAGGCTATAAAAGACGTCCTGGACGGCCGCCAAAAGATCCTATAGCTTTCTTCTCTGAGAGGGCGCGAAAGCTAGGTGTTGCCTTCAATGCGGGCACACTGAAAGCACCCAAGATTATTCCTCCTAGCCAGATTCCACCTCCAGTTCAAAATACTTCTTCTAAGGAGAGACTCACGTTACCCCAACCCTCTTATCGCAAATCTGATACACTCGCACGGTTTGAGAAAAAGCCGTTCGCAACTTTTGTCGATCAGTCGATGATAAATGTCGGTTATCAAACTACAGATAAATTTACCCGAAACGATAATGCGCTCATCAAGGTTGATTCAAATCTTGAGCAGGATCTTGATGTTGCCTTCAAAAGTGGTGCGGAGACATTCCCGACTATCGGAACTGGTGGCGTCGGTCGTGTTGAATATGACATGGACGAGCAAGATGATAACTGGCTGATACAGTACAATGAGGGACGACAAACAGCTGGTTATGATAAGCTTACCCGAGAGGTTTTCGAAATAACCATTACAAAGATCGAAAAGGAATGGCATGCGCTAGAGCGACGTATACCCAAACCGAACCCGAAACCTCCTCAAACTCAGCGACCCAGGTCGAGTTCTGCTGTTGCGGTAAATGGTGAACCGCAAGTAGGGGAGGAACAAGATAGTAAATGCGCTATATGTGATGACGGAGACTGTGAAAACACCAACGCCATTGTTTTTTGTGATGGTTGTGATTTGGCTGTTCATCAGGAGTGTTACGGTGTCCCATTCATTCCCGAAGGTCAGTGGTTATGTCGGAAATGCCAACTGATAGGCCGCGGCGTTCCTGTAAGTGCCTTATCCACTCGCTTTCTCAAATATACTAAAAATTCTATAGACTTGCATTTTCTGTCCAAATACGGACGGGGCATTTAAGCAGACCAATTCCTCTAAATGGGCTCATTTACTATGCGCAATGTGGATTCCTGAGGTATCTCTTGGAAATCACACCTTCATGGAACCTGTTATGGAAGTTGAGAAAGTACCTAAAACTCGATGGAAATTGACCTGCTACCTCTGCAATCAACGGATGGGCGCGTGCATTCAATGCGGCAATAAGTCATGTTATCAAGCATTCCATGTCACTTGTGCAAGACGGGCGCATCTCTTCTTGAAGATGAAAAACAATCATGGAACGCTGGCTGTTCTTGATGGTAGCACCGTCCTCAAGGCCTTCTGCGACAAGCACTGTCCTTCGGATTATGCAAAAGAGAATGAAGTAGCTGAAGCAACCCGCGAGGCCATAAGCTTCTATAAGAGAACAATGCGAGGCCGAATGTGGGCGGACAGTCAGGCTTCTGCTCTAGCACTAGCAGCCACACATCGGCACGCTGTCACGGAGCATCATCCTGATGAGTCGCAACTGACTGGTGCGAAACTTGCTCAAGCGCTTAGCGAAAACAAGCGAAAAGGCAACCAACCTGCTAAGCCGATATGGAAACTTCCTTCTGGTGCACCAGTCATTCCTCAAGTTGTGTTCCACTCAGTAGAAAGCTCGCTTCAACGCTTCAATATTCTTAAACGGAAAGAATATGCTGCAGATGCCTGCCGATACTGGACACTCAAACGCGAAGCACGACGAGGCGCTGCACTTCTCAAACGACTTCAACTTCAAATGGAGACATTCTCATCGATGGAGATCACCCGAAGGAATTTTGCTGGAATGGGCCCGGCTGGTCGGCCAAGACTTGAACGACGTATAGAATTCGCCAAAAATTTGATTCTCGAGCTAGAGAAATTGAAGGACTTATCTGGAGAAAAAGAGAAGCAAGAGGCTGATAAATTAGCGAAAGCCCAGGTGGAACAAGATATTGTGAACCAAGTCTATTTCCCAGTTGTTCGATCACTTTCGAAGGTGGTACATAAGCTTCAGAGGTAAGACTTACTTTTGAAATAGTGAGTATATACTAATGTGCAAATAGTTATGGCGGCCAGGGAATGGAAGCATTCGCTGCTCCGTTATCCAAATTTCGCGAGAAAGTTGATATGCGTTACTACACTACATCTTTGCCATTTCTACAAGATTTGAGTGCATTGCTCGGTGATGTGATTAGCACTGAGCCTCTAGCCCAGCCCGACATATCTGAGATGGAGAATTCGTCAACTACCAAGAGACATGTCATGGGACTCAAGGAACGCAAACAACTTGCTAAGAGAGTGATCAGGTCGGCTCAAAAGTTGCTCAATGATGCAATCGATGAAGATGCCAATTACAGTGCTAAATCTGTCCAACCTGCACGGGATGAATTGGCTCGTTTGATAGAAGGTAACTTCCAGTCACGGCCGCATTCTACGGTATTATTCTTGGGCGGAATCGGCTCGATTGCTGATGTAGACATGCCGGATGTTATCCAGAACGGCCTTGATCAAGATCGCGAAGCTCAGGTCTCAAGCCTTGACTCAAACCACATTTCAAAAACTACCGATGTGGTTATGATGGGCGGGCTCCAGCTGAACGATGAAAACATTCCGGATGATCGCTCGGTGGGCGACGTGATAATTGCTGTAGAGTCCTCTAAAGACATAGCAGCAAAGAGAGATAGTGTAACCAGTGCGGCACTCACTGAAGTGAACGGAAATATATCACCAGCAAAGTCCAATCAGGCCAATAGCTTTAAGGACTCAAACACACCCCCTGAAACACATGAAGATCCTCCTGGCCCCGAGGTCGAGCAAAGCCAACCTGGCCCACCGACTCCTCCTGTTTCGAATGGCGATACAAACAACGAACAGACTGGCAGCATACTCACAGATGGCGGAGTGCCTCCGTTTCTGTTGGAAGACTTTAACATTGAAGGCACACAAATATCAGAGAAGGAAAGCTCGAAACGGAGGGCAGAGGATGACCTCAGCGATATATTAAGCGATATGGACGACGACCAGGTGAACGAGCTCCAGCCTATCACTGATGCCACGGGCATAGGTACATCAGCTACAGGCTCACGGGCAACGCCAAGAAGCAAGAAGGCGAAAGCGAAGAAGAGGAAGAGATGAATTGTATATTGCTTACTGTATGACTAGATACCACTGTGCGGGAGTCAGGTACAAGATGGAGTTTTGGAGTTCAGAGGGACCGGCCGCTGCCATCGGCAAGATTCAATAGTTTGTCGTTTATTTTTCTGCATGGAATTTTAGCACATTCTACTGCATTTCACGGTTGAAGTGTGTGAAACCTGTTTTTATCGATGGTGTGGATTTGGTTGCCTCTGCTGAGATGTAGAAATAGGCTTTAGAAGTAATCCGGCAGAAATGTGACTTTCCACCTTCCTGATCCTGACCATGTGTGTTAGCTTCAGCTTACCTCATCAAAGATCTCATGTGACCCGGCATGGACACTCCCACCTTCTTCCAATCTCATATGTGTAGTCCGTAATTGATTGGATATCGTTTACTTACAATTGGCCTTAGACTTACGCGGGAATATACCTACGGATATATATGCTTGGGGATTGACGTCTCAACATATCTCTTACTACAGCAATACTGTCACGCCTATATCTACGATACTCTTTGGAATAATGGATTCCATCACTGAAGTCAAGACGACCAATGCACCAAAGCCACTTCCCGTCTTTCCTCAGGCCATCAAAGCCAACGGGATGGTACGCTCCCACCATCCTTCGTGAGCCTAGACGCACCAGCATATACCCTTTCCCTATATCCATTTCCTCACCTACAAAACTGACAGGCCCCTACCTCATCAGGTCTTCGTATCAGGTAACATCGGCCTCGATCCTACATCCTGGGCCCTCGTGGGCGAAGACATCAAATCGCAAACCGTCCGTCTCCTCCTCTTCCTTCCCTATTCTCATCTCCCCTTTTTCCTACACCCCCTTTCCCATCACTAAATCCGCAGAAAAGGAGCAAACGTTGAAGAATATCAAGGCGGTTCTGGAAGCGGCAGGTTCCGATTTCACAAAGATCGTGAAGTTGAACGTGTATTTGAAGAGCTATGCGGATTTCGCGGCCATGAACGAGGTCTATATCACGCATTTCGGGGAGGTGAAACCTGTGAGTCGTTCTTTTTCTAAATTTGCTATAGGGGATGGGAGGGAGGGAAGTAGAGGAGGGAGACGAAGAGGCTGATGTGTATATTGTGGCTAGGCAAGGACATGTGTTGCTGTTTTGGAACTACCGCTCGGAGCAATTGTCGAGATGGAGTGTATCGCTTTGTGTCCTGAAGCTTAAGAAAGGCTTTGTAATGCTGGGATTGCGGAGTTTCGTGTCCCACGGTTGAATTGTATTTCCGTAAATTGGAAACATTACAAATATGGGTCAGAGGTACCTACTTCGCCCTGTGACATCCGTAGGATGGAGCTGGTCTTACAAAAATGATCTTGGTCATTGACAGGTTCTCCACGTTTTCTTTCTTCAAAGTATATAAATGAGTGTTGTAGAGTTATCTACTCTCGAAAGTTTCTACCTTGCCTGTTCAACGTCTGTCCACTAGCCAGATCGGAAGGATGTATCCTGTCTAGACTGCCTCACATTCACGACTTTGGCTTTTTCATACCATTAAGTCAATGTGTGACGGATGAAGTAGCTTGAGTAATCCACTTACATCACTTTAAGAATCTATACTGCTGCATGGTATCAGCAAATTGCTAAAGTCACACGAATATGCCAAGCCATATCAAATGATGGCATGCCGTCTCAGGGGCAGACGATGAGGCTCGTTCACTAAGCATGATCAGGACTGACGCATACGGCGTAGCTACCAGTCTGACATTCAGTCAGCATATCTTTCGATAGTATGCTCCTTAAGGGTGACATGTATATTATATTATACACCAAACCCACCTCTGTCTTGCTGCCACATTGGTAAACTTGAAATTATCTGTTTCTCATGATAGCAGGACCTTCAGCTTCTCCTATCCAACCATGTATTCCAACAGTGTTTGGAGCATAAACCGCACAACCTAGCGGAGTCGATGAGTGCGGGTCTCCGGAGCTTACGTACTTTTCTAACAGCCATGAGATAGATGATATCTGTCTTCAAGCATGAAATTGCTAGAGTAGTGGGTAACGATCACAGAAGGCTGCCCCCAACATGGTGGCCAGCATCTGTAGATCCTGAGTATGTCACTTTCGTATTGAAGCCCATGAGCCATCCGCAACTGCCATTTTGTGTACTGGTGCATAGCCATGAGTAATCCTCCCAAACGGCGGTATCTAAAAGGCTGGGCAACCGCTACTACCTTCTCCGCTGTGCGAACATTGAGCCCAGAATAGAGTACTACCCTTGAATAGCCTCGAGAACATTTGGGAGTTGAAGGGTCCTGAAATACTTGATAACCATCTGGCGCCTCGGCACCAGTAGATTCTATCAGGCAGCAATCTTAAAAGAGCACAAGTTACATGAATGTAAAGCATCATAGGATAGTAGATGGTTGCTAGCCAGTAAACCCTTTGTACTCCGTACACCAAGCCAAAATAGTATTAACGATCTGTCTTCCCTGACCAATGGCTATTTTCCTCCTAACAAAAGGGGGCGGCGGAAGATCTCTCGGGATTCTTGAACGGTACCTAAGGCTACAGGACGCTGGGGAGCTTTCTCTGTCGAGGCTGATGTATAAGCAGAAGCTCAATACTCATTCCAAACAGAGGTGAAGCGGCGCAAATTTTCAGATGGCGATGTCCAGAATCATAGAGATGGAGCACTTCAGTTCGCTGGGTCATTCAGCCGACTTTCGGGACCACGTCCTTGCCAGCACCTACAGCTCAAACCACCAGCGAGCTGACTATGTTCTTGAAATTCTCTATGCTCTACATCCAGCCACGAAACTATTGATACATTTCTTTTAGAATAGCGGATGCTGGTCACTAACACTTATCGCGACACTCTACTAGGCGAAAACTGGGAGGCTGCTGGCTGCTGCCGTGATAGTATGGACAATACGCCTAGCAAGGCAACATATGCGCAGATGATCTGAGTATTCTCTGCCAGCTTGCCCGGAAACATGGTTGTCTCGCTTATTAGTAGGGTTTTAATGCACATTTGTTTTATACTGTATAAGGTCTGTTATGTCATTTCGAAGCAGAAAGATCTGGTTGATAGGGCCTGAGACGAGATGAATCAGAAGATTCTTTATAAGATAGAGGCACCGAGACGGTATATTTATAGTATTGGAGAGAACATTGTGTTCTGGCGAAGGAGGCAAGCACGCTGAGGTATCGAGTTTTGACAGAGAATTTTGGGAAGAGCTCTCATTGCCACCATGTAAAGCAGAATAAGGAGAGGTATTGGTAAGCTGTCAAAGAACTTTGGGGATTGGTTTTGTAACAATCTATGCTATAGGCTGACTGTCGACGATATTTTGAACACGTCATAGAAACTACCTAGTTGTGAAATCGTTAGTATTAATAACATGGCATAGGAATGGAAGACTCATTCGGTCATGAGCTCTTGCGCTTCAAGTTGTCCAGAATAGGGCTGGGAGTGTTGACTTTAACGGCTGAATCTTTATAGTTGGCGACAGACTTTGAGCTAAAATACAAAAGTAGAATCACTTTCATAGTGTTCTCTGTCACTTAAACAAGCTGAGGCTATGAAAGAGACATTCTTGAAAGAAAATTGATCGCCAGGAGAGAAGACGAACGTTTGGAAACTTGTTGATACTTGTCAACCAAGGAATGAGCCCGCAAATATCACCTGACGATTGCCATCTTGCAATGTTGAAATTTGAATTACCCTACTCGGCTATACATTTGCTTAGCAGAGCTTCTTAGTTCTACAGGAACAATCAGAGCTTGATATAGTATCTACATAGTACATTGGCGCATATCTCTCCGATTCTCGGCATCATGAATCGGCTTCGCCAATGAGGTACTCCTGTTCTGAGCGTGGTTGCGTACAGCCCCGTGGAGAATCATCACCGTATGAGTGTTAGGATTCATGACACATTGGAAGTGGACTTGGAATCCTCTGTGCACTGATTAATGGACACTATTTATTAAATCTCTGGCCGATTTTTGATGCCAGGAAGCAAAGGGTATACCGTGACGCCATCCCATGCATGCAAGCCAACCCTTCTAATACAATACTCTTAAAGCTTAAGAGCTGCCTTTATCATCTCCACCCCGCTTCTCCTTGCCCTGATCCCTAGCCCTTGCCCCTTCAAGAATCTTCTCCATGTCCTCCTTCATCTCTGGCATACTCTTTATAACCTCCTCACAAAAGATATCTCTAAAACTGCCAAACGCCTCCTGCCTGCCCTTCAGCAACTGATTGTCTTTCCTCGCCGCCTCCACAAATTCTCTCGTATAGATATCTGGGTTCCTTCCACTATCCACATACTTGAGAAGCTCGAGTGGGATGTCGGGAAGAGAGTTGGGAGACGTGGCAGATGTGTAGACGGTCTGCAGGGATTGAACGAGCTTAATGCTGAGATGCGTTAATTCAGGGGCTAAATCTAGGTTAGGATGCGGTGAGAAAGCGTACGACTCCCGTGAGAGGATTTCTTTGCTGTGGTGCGAAGGAAGGTTGGTGTCATATGCGTGGATTTGCATCATCATGGTGTAGAGGTCCTGGAGGATATTCTGAATTTGCGCTGCATTATATTGTTAGCCTTAATGTTTGAAATTATATAGAAATGTACAAATGGAAGTTTATCACACATACCCTCAACCTGATCGTGGCCAATCTGGGCGGGAGCCATTTGCGCTGGCGTATTTGTTGCTTCGGTGTCGTTGGAGGAATCATGAGGCGGCTCATTGTCCTCGTCTGTTTGTTCTACTGAGTGAGCTTCTACGGGTGGCCGGCGGTACACTATGCGCAGTCTAGGCATTGTTGGTTGTGCCCCACCATCCCCTATTTTGCCGACATTTCCAGAGCTTAGTCTTGGCGTCATGACTTTGATGATTTAATTTCGCCTTTAATGTTGAAGGGAGTTTCCATTTAGTGTTCGACGGTTCGTATATTGACGTCTTTTCTAGTTCCAAAGTGTGGGATTGCTTGTGGCAGCTGTGACCTGATTCTTCCTTTGTGCTCCTTCGATCTCGTTCTTTAGGAGGATGCTCTGATGTATAACGCACAGATAGCAAATGATTTTCCTTGAGTGGGCAAGAGCCGGTGTGTAGTTGTGATTAAGGGATTTGGTGTGTGATATTGTAAGGTAACGGCTATGGCGGGGGGTCACATATTCGACTTACTCCATGAACTTCTGCTCGTAGTTTTGGACATGTGCTTAGAGCAGTCAGACAGCTCGGATCGTGCTTACTGCACAATACATTTCAACCTTGTCTTTTGAAGGAGTTCGTTGTGCCAATTAGGTTGATAGGCCGGAGGCTGTAATTGCCCGGCTAATTCGCAGCAAGAAAGGCTATGTATGGGCAGTGTCAAGCCTGCATTTCATTAAGGGCATAGCGGACAGGGTATTCTATACATGCTATATGATGGCGAGAAGCTGTTCTACTTTGCATTATAGTCTGATATACGAGCTCTAGTTAATAGTCTTTGACTTTTGACTTCTTTCTAACGTTATTACATGGATTCTCCTTTTGAGGCTCATACTAGTTGTATCATATATAAACATGACGCAAAGAGGAACAGTAGGAAAACTCTACACATGTTTGCTCACGGTGTGTTTTCAAAGTTGTCAGTAATACAAATTGCTGTCACTTCTGCAGAACACATTCAGGATGATTAAGATTTATTGTGTGCCGTATGTGTGAGCACAGGTCTGAATACAAATATTATCTGTTCTAATTATGCAGCCCTGTTGGCTGAATGATATAGAAACGTACCAACCATATTAGGAAGCTTCTTCGTCTGTCTATGAAAAGTCCGGGTTTCATGTGATGGTATAGTATAGGCTATGCACCTTGCCAAATAAAGAGATGCTCATACTCACGGCTAACAGGTACGAAGTAAGCGCAAAATGCAATTAAAGAACTTAGAGGGCCATAACACTTTTGAACAATTAAAGGGCAAAGAAGCCGTTGTCCTGGAACCGTATCATGCTTCAGGATCTTTTTTTTCACAAAATCATAAGCTTGCACTTGGAATGAACTAAGATCACCATACTCATATTCTTTTCTTTCATTCTATGCTGCTTAGCTGCTTAGCAAGCTAAGATCCCATTCAAAAGGGAGAATGCCAAAGTACTAATTACATCTTAAGAAGACCCTTTAACGCCGGAAAATGAAGCCATCACTTATTTTTTGTTACGCAAATGAGGAGGAACAAATTTCCCTGGGGCAGCTGTGGGCTTTAACGAATCAGCGCTTGATGCTGGTGGTGCTTGTCTGGTAGGGCCAGGAGTGTCTGACTCTTCTCCACGACCAGAGCGACCGCGTGACAGGGGAACTCCTCCAGATGGCACACGGTTCGAAGGAGGGGGAGTATCACCGCCACTGGAGGCTTTAGCAGCTTCTCTGTCTCTCCACGATGGCTTTCCACCGGCAAGATTGAGTCGTGGTGGACCGCCCGAGGATGAAGCAATAGGACGGTCGTTCGAGTCTTGTCGCTCCATTGCCGGGCCACGACCCATTGGAGATGGTCTCCCTGCAGGTGATTCTGTTCGGGTGCTTGGGGCTTCCTTTCCTTCTGCACGCAGCTTCTCCTTTTCCCTCCAGCCCATCTTCGCACCAACAAGTGGAAGCGGGGCGGGGGCTGAGCGAGGATTCGAATCGCTTCGCTCAAAGCCAGCACCGCGAATTGGCACACCAGCGGCTTTTGCGTCAGCCCTACGCTTTGCGGCCTCCTCAGCTCTACGTTCTTGTAGAGCTTGGATTTCGAGAGCTTTCTGTCTCTCTTCCTCTCGAATAGCCTTGAGTGCCAGGAACTCTTCTCTCTTCTTCTCATCCCTTGCAGCCTTCTCCTCTGCTTCTCTGGCAGCGCGCTCCTCTTCTTCACGCAAGATTCTCTCCTGTTCTTCACGTTCTCTCTTCTCCCGTTGACGACGCTCCTTCACCTCCTTGATGCGTAGAGCCTTCTGTTTCTCAAGCTCCCTTTCAGCATCACGACGACGCTTCTCAAATTCGTCATGTCTGCTTCTCTCGACTGACTCTTTGAACGATTCGAACAAGGGATGAAGGCGGCTCAGCCGGTGCTTGAGCTCAACATTCTCCTTGTGTTTGGCCTCGGCATCCTTGAGAGTCTGAGCCTTGGTCTTCTCATATGCAGCCAAGTCCCGCTCACGTTGTGCCGCGTAATCCTCGGGAAGCTTCTTTGCTTCTTCCTTTCGGAAAGCTCTCTCGAGATGATCAATACGCTTGCCGGTAATTTTTAGTTTTGCATTCATATCATTCTTCTCGCGCTCCAGTTGAGCAAGCTTCATGGCACGAACTTGGGAGCTGTCCAGACCTTCCAGGTTTTCAATATCAATATCCAGCTTCGAGCTAATCTTGAGGTCTGCAATTTGCTTCTTGAGCTCCTCTTTCCGGACTCGATCTAACTCGGCCTTCAATCGTTTCTCCTCGCGTTCCTTTTGCTCTTGCTGAAGACGTTGGTCTTCAGCTGCCTGGATCTCGGCGGCTCTGAGGCGCTTCCGAGTAGCTTCTTCCTTTTCTCTACGTGCCTGAACCTCAGAAGCCTCTTCTTTCCGCTTTGCGATAATCTGCTTACGCTCCAACGTCTGCTGGTGCTCTTGTTCCGCACCAGCTTTAGCTCTTGCGTACGCCTGATCACGGGCCTTGATACGCTCCTCGTTAAATTGAGGATCGATATATTGGCAGGAAATAAAAAGAGCCTTTGCCAGGCGTGTTAATTGAGTACGAATAATCTCGGAGGGTGTGTTTTGTAGTCTCTGAACCGAGGATGTCTCGCTTTCAGCGGATCCGGCACCTGAACCGGCATGGATCGCCTTGGTGGATGAAAAAACATCAGTGTCAAAGCTCAGAACGCCTGTTGCATGGTCCATTCTGATAGCAAGGTCACCCTTCTTATTCCCATTCATGATGAACTTCTCGATCGTATCTCGGGTGACTTGGAAAGGCTCAGGGAACTTGGCGAGGTTTTCAACAAACTCGAGGTCGACAGTCTCATAGACTTGGGAAAGCTGTTGGAATAATCTGGTCAATATAACCTGTTGAAGTGGAAGAATGTACTTTGCCATATCTTCATCGGCGCCAATCTGAGTTAGGATTGGGGAGATCTTTTGGCAAATGGAGAGTGGGTGGAAGTCAACTTCAAGAATGTTGTACAGCTGTCGTATCTCAGGACGAGCCAGCTTTAAAAGATTCTTGCTCATAGCATCTTTGAATAGCACTGCACGAGTAGGAGCCTGAGCCATGCCGAGAAGGTGAGTGAGACGGGAATTCTTATTTTTCTTAGCCTCATCAATGTCAACAAGCGCGCCACGAGATCTGGATGTGCTGATAACAGGGATAGCAAGAGCTGATAACAGGACAAATGAAGCAGCTCTAGAGAGATCTTCGTCAGAGGTAGAAGGATTGTCGGACTTTCTGCCCTGGCCTGATGCAACGAGGGTGGCGGATTGTCTTAAAAGGTTGTAGTATCTAGACCAAGCAGCAGCATGGAAGAGGTAGTTCTCACCAACTAAGAAGATACGGGTGAGCTTCTCATAGTAGTTGGCCATCATGATGTTCTTGGGAGGCCGCTTGCTGAGATTCAATAAGGTGTGGATGTCCTCCACACTTCTGAAAGCCTCCTGCCATAGTTCAAGTTCGACTGCAACATTCAGCTGCTCAAAGCGAGTCTCAAGGTGGCGTTGAAGCGTATCGGCATCACTGAGATTGATAGCGTGCATCTGAGCAGAGTACTTGGCGGCAGTCTGGACATGATTTCGTAGCAGCTCACAGAGTCTTCGGAACTCTGTCTTTCGGGCATATTTCTTACAGAAATCGAAGGCTTGCATCGCAGTGCTCTTGTACATCAACTCTAACCTCGCATTATTTCGTAGAATGTCGAGGACGGTGCGATATGTCTCCCAGAGGAATTTCAGCCATGGCGTAACAATTGCACGATCGGTACGGTCTCTTGATTGTTCACCGGAAACGGTGGAGAGTAAAATGGACTCTGGTGTCTCGCTGGCCTCGAGATCGTCGATACTGGCAGTGGTGTCGATGGTGGACTGCACACTGTCCGCCTGAGCCTGGGCGGCTACAACCTTCTCGTTGGCTAGCTCAATGAACTTCTTCAAAACCAACTGTCCCAGAGCACGTCAGTAGTTGTCGTCAGAGCCTGTTTTGGTATTTCCAAGTATTTACCTCGATTGTGCCAACATTTGTGTTCTGGCTGATGTTCTTGTACTGATACAAGGCATCCTTGGCCAGCTTTCCTTTCTTCTGCTCCACTGACTCTTCCACCAACAGGAGCATCACCGGCTCGAGAGACGTGATGGGAACATTTCGAGAGCGCTTCGAAATGATGTGCTCGTGTAAAAGGACCAGAGCCGCGGGTGCTTGACCTACGCCCTTGAGTTCGTGGGCGCGCTTGAGCACATTCTCTGGTTTCTGGTGCGGAGGAGGCATGCTGGGCAGCTCCTCTGCGGGTAGCGATAACGGCAGGTAGTCGCTATGTGCTTCGCAGATCCAAATAAAAGAGCTATCCGATTATAGTGTGTTTATGTCGCGATGGTGATGGGTGAAGATGAAATTCAATGGTGCTGATTCTGATTCTTAATCTGATTCGGATTCGTGTGGGGTGGGCCACTATGACTTTTGTCAGTGTTGAAATATTCCACGCTAAATAAGCGAGAACAGAACAGTGTTAGTGTCCAAAAATGCCAAGCTCGCTACCCCCGGTCTCTGCCAAGCATCGGTCGCCCGGATTTGATTTTATCGTTAGTGCCAGAGAAGGGTTATTTCAGTGCTAAACCACTTTGGGCCAATTTCATCTTGCTCCCCCAAATTTGTTGTCCTTGTCCTTGTTCCCTGCTCTGCTCACAAGCAAATCTCCAATCTTCTCCCGTCAACCCAACTCCAAGCCATTTGCTATCTACGATCCTTACCGCAATCTATCACCGTGCTGAGTCGCGATTGTCGATAAAGAGACAGTTGTGCTCTGTACATTCCAGCAAAGTACGTACTTCCTCGGCTGCAATTGCTTCATCCAAAGCCAGCCCTTTGTAGCTGACCGGTTCGCGTTTTGATCAGGAGTCGTGCCCCTTCGACCTCGCCTTCTCCACAACCTCCACCACCACAATCGCAATAATGCCTTCCGGATACTCCTCTCGCGACGTGGGTGATGCTTCGCAGGCTAAGAAGAACAAGCAGTCAATGGCGGACCTCAAGCTGCGACGTCTCACCGAGCTCAACAACCGTCTACGGGAGGATTTGGACAGGGAGAGGATTCCGGTCTCTCAAGCCGCGAAGAGGTATGGCACCGTCATGGCTCAATTTTGGGGTTCGTGAGTGCTAATGTCCGCCTAGCATAATCTCATACACGAACAGCACAAAGGATTTCATGGTACCGTCTGCTTGGGGCACGGTGGACAAGAAGGATGACCCATATGTAGGATATACCAACCCCCTTATTGCATACCCCTTACTGATACTTGCAGGCACCACAACAATCAGGAGGATGCTGCGTTGTCATGTAGAAAAAGAGAAGTACGATGGGCAGAAAACATGTAGGCGTTATATGGCGTACGGGTTTTCGTTAATACCTCTCTCAGCGTAGCATATCATGCGGGGACTGTTACTCTTACCATACGCTGGGCACGATAAAATATTGAGAAGAGCATGTAATACCGGCGGAAGACTTGTCTATTACTTTTTGCTTCTTTGTGCATAGGAATTCAAGGCCAGGCCTTGGGAGGCAGTTCCACCACGGTCAACGGACACTCCGAACCTAAGCCGTATGCTATCCACAAGAAGTGCGTTTATACTATAGGCAGGATTCGAACCAGACCATTACAAGCGATTTTCATATAGTCATGAAGACATCAGAATTCAATTTTAATGACAGATCTGGCCCTCGTCGTGAATTACGTGATCAGGTTCGTGTAACTCCCACAAACGCGGGCTCCATTCATTATTACCAAGCAAGACCGCGACTGGTAGCTCAGTTAAATTCAGACCAGCAATATATCCACAACATCGCCTCCAATTACTTCTCCGTTTCAAGCACCTAGGTTTGAGACCATTGATCAATCACGTCCCGGACAGTGAACCCCACTATCAAGCCATACATTTATCCACAAGTCGCACAAGATGAGCGGCAACGCTTCTCCGCCGCTGCTGCTTCCCCGTGTAACCGTATGTTAATCGCTCTGTGTAACTTGCCAAAAAAACAACAACAGCTCTATATAATAACTGCGCCTCCCAGATCCAATTCTGTACGCAATGCAAATGGTCCGTCCTCCCCTCTTTTCTCCTTCTCCCACTCCCGTACTGAGCGCAGATTCGAAGGGTCCTGGTTCGGACTAAGACATCCACGTCACACTATCACTAACGCTTCAACAGGATGCTCAGAGCCGCCTATGTACATCCCATCCGTCCCGCCCCCCCCCCCTTCTCCCAATGTCGAAGAAGCCCATGTAACGCAAGTGCCAATTGCATTGAGGCTTCCCCGGATTTCCACGTTTCATGCGTCTGTCCAGGTTGCTGGATGCATGGCCAGCCACGTGATTGGATGTAGCATCTTGCTTACCATCCCCTGCATCCTGTGATTTGTTTCTTATGTAGAAACACTTATTGATTGTGTTTTTTGGGGTTTTAGTTTGCACAGGAGCTGCTTTCTACCTTTTCTACAGATTTGGGTGAGGTGGCTTTGCAACCAAGTACCGGTATGCGTAGCTCTCTCCTTTCTCTCCTACTCCAAGAAGGACCATACATCCTGTTCAGAATGCCATCACGTCTTAGCTACGCTATGATTGTAATAGCCTATAATCAAAGCTCGAGTAACCCAAACTTAGGAGGCACTTTCGTCGTTAATCTCTACACAACGTCACCTAGTTCCGCTGATTCCCCAGCAACCATACAAGAGCATCTTCTCTGGGACCGCAAAGCAGAAGGTGGCTTTCCTGGTACGTTTACTTTGCCTTCTCTCCATCCCTTTCCCTTCTCTTATGAATCCCCCATTCCTTCATCGAAACGACAGCTAATACCTCGCAGAAACCAAAGAACTAAAGCGCCGAGTCCGAGATGTATGATTTCTCTTCCCGCATAGCATTCTCGTGCAACCCCCTTCTATCTTCGCTCTCTTCTCTTATCTCAGAACTCCGTCTTAACAAACCTAGATAATCGACCCCTCCCGCTCCCTCGGGCACGTCGATTCCCATTCTTCAAAGCCGCCTTCCGCCACACCCTCATCTACACCAAACTCCTCTTCGACCGAGCAGCAAGAAAAAGATTACCCGCCACCCCTCCCCCGGGCGCTAAACCGGCTCATCCCATCGGCCGGCAGCGAAGTAGAAAGGAAGTTCACGCCCATGGACATTGACCCTTCTAGCCGGCCCGTTTCCCGCCAGCAAGGCGACGGTGGAAAGGCAAACGAGGAGAAAGAGGTTTTGAACGCTAGGGGAAAGGTTGTCATCACCGGGGATGATCTAGCGGGAGGGGATATGGGGTTTTGCACTATTGATGGGGACTGTGGATAGAATTTGTGGATTGGGAGCTGGCGGCTGAGGTTCAGGTTGAGGTTGAGGTTGCGGTGCATGAGTAGATGACTTTGTGATAGATGGCACTATACATACAACAGTATTGCTGTTTTTTGTGATAAGTGCATAACCAGACTTCAATGGTGAGCGTACTAGGCTATATCGAGTATGTCTTAATTGTTGTAGTAATGGTCGTTTGACAAGAAGGCTTGTTCATCCTTTGGTTCATGACCGTTTGTGCAATTGCTGCTGGCACTTAACGCATATAAATGAATGATCACAGATGGCTTGTACTTGGTAACAACCAAGCAACACGCGCCTTTGACCCTTCTACCTTATGAAAATATTACTGAACGCCAGACACAGAAGCTAAGACACGCTGTAGGAAAATTAATTTCATTCAACCGCAACATCAGATGTTAGCATGAATTCATGGCACACGCCTCCATCTACCTCCCGACGATTCCATGGAAAGCCAAGCCAGCCGAGTACACAGACAAAGTGAGACATTTTGCGTAAACCCCGTCCTCAGAGTCCCCTTTCAGAAGACATGCCTCTAGTATGCACACATGAAAAATAACCCCTTTTCCTTTTATAAACCATCACCCAAAGCCTTCGTCTCCCATTCTTTTCTAATATCATATTCATTCATGAGGAGGCATCATGTAATCGTGCCGGGCTGATGGTCGGAAGCTTTGCTAGTGATTAAAGGTAGGAAAGGAAACTGGATTTGTTTACAAGTCGAAGATGGATGTCATTCGAGAAAGGGGATCCAAAGCGCTACGCTCATGCGCTGATAGGTATATTTTGTTGGGAAGACCGAAAGAGCTTCATTGCAATTGTGGGAGGTAGAGGAAGCCGCAAAAAGAGGAATTGAGGGTCGTGAGGGCGAGATATTTGTCATGTTGACTCGAGTGGGAAATCTGCACCGGTGTGCTTTATCTGCGTCCGAACCTGCTATACACAAAGTTCGTAAGGGTTATTTCTTTATTATTTCTTGCTCAAAGGGTTGCCAGAGAACGGCCGGCCACCGCCACGACCTCGGTTAACATACTTTTGTTTCTTCTCCGCCGGTTTCAGGATCTAAAAGAGGTTGTTAAGACAAATGCTGGGTAGGTGCGAGAATGTCACGCTTACCTGGAATGAACACAACAAGCTCTCGTCCACACTCATCATAGCTCCAGCATTGTCGAACTCACCACAATAGTTGGGAGCACTAAAGAGAGTGACCAGCTGTCGTTTAGAGAAAAATTCGTAGCCGTCTTCAACCACTTGATGAGCTCGGCAGATCAAATCCATATCGTGCTTTTGCAAGAAACGCGAAACGACATCAGGCCCAAACGTGAAAGAGACACCACGATCGTTTTCGCTCCAGCCAGTGATATCTTTGTCTGGATCGGACCAAAGGAGGTCGCATAGGAGACCGCAGTCAGGAATCTAGAGAAATTAGTACGGGCCCAAAATCTCTTCCACAGCAGAAAAGAGATTTGGCAGAGATTTTTTTTAGAACTTACATCAGTTGGGCGCATAACACGACGGATCTGCTCCATTGAGTTGAGATCTGGGCTGAGACCACCATGCATAGTGAAAATTTTCTCGTCAATGATTGCTGCAATAGGCAAGCAGTTGAAACAGTCAGTGAAGGTCTTCCACAACTTGATGTTGTATCTTCTCTTGCACTCGTCGTAGAACCCATAGATCCGGTTGATTGAAGCGCATTCGTGGTTGCCGCGTAGGATGAAGAAGTTCTCCGGATACTTGATCTTGTAGGCGAGAAGTAGGCAGATGGTCTCGAGAGATTGCTTGCCACGATCAACATAATCACCTAAGAAGAGATAGTTTGCCTCTGGAGGAAATCCACCATATTCGAACAGGCGCAGGAGGTCGTAATATTGCCCATGAATATCTCCGCAGATCTGTTGTGAAGAGCTAGTCAATACAAACTCTAGCAAAATGGTATGCTAATAGGGATTGTAATACCTTGATTGGTGCTTCGAGTTCTAAAAGGATTGGCTGTGAAATAAATATTTCACGAGCCTTGGTACATAGATAGCGGATCTCTGCTTCCAAGAGCTGCACTTGTTTCCCAGGTCGGCTGCCTCGGACTTCCAGTAGTCTATCGATGATAGAGTCGAGGTCTACATCATTTTGATCCGCCATTGTTTGTGTCCTCTCAGAGAGAGAAGGAGAGGGGTGGAGGACGTAACTTCAGCAGTATATAGGCGGCAGGAATAGTCAATCTCGCAGAGTGAATTCGCTGTTATAAGAGGACCGTGATTCACTTCTTAACCTGTGTCAAAGATAATCAATTAGTCAAGACACTAACATAATACTGACTTGCAGGATTTGCCGTCGCGTCTTGCCTGAGAACCCAGCAGTCAACAAAGGTGGCAGAAATGTGCAAAACGTACCGTGAAGTGTGGTCGGCCTCAATAGAGCTTTCTACAGAAAGCGGCTTGGGTTTAGAGCCTGCAAGATCTCTCGGTCTGCTGGTAAGAGAAGGCAGCGAGCAGCTTTCGAGAAGTATGTCTGCCAAGGGTGACTTAGTTGACTTGAGGGGTACTCGTCTGGAAATTTGCCGCTGAGGACTTCTTTCGCTAGTTCGCAGGGTCTGCGTCGTCTTTAGGTCGTGAGATTGATAGTGGTTCTTGTATCTGAAAGATCCGATTTCAAGTGTGGTGGTGGTGTTTGCGCGGCTTGTCGGAATTCTTGAGATGTTTTCACGCAAGCGCGGCTGGATCTCGTTTATCGCTTTTTTGGCTACCAGAGGACCCTCCCCTCTTAAAATAGAGCTTCCAGAAGTCGGCCGTGGGTGTTTGGCGACAGGTACAGGCCGCTGAATAATGGGCGCCGTGAGCACTATGATGGACAGGCACAAACAATCACCGCAGAATAAGGTTGATCAATGTCGGTGTTGGGGCTTGCCGGGTGTTTGAGCACTGTAAGGGGCGGATGGTTTGGGATTATTTTTTTTGGTTGATGCAACTCTGGGCAAACAGCTGGAATGCGATGCCAGATGAGTGGATTTAATGGGAATGTCCCTGTTCAGCTTGGTTGCACAATGGCAGATTTAGGGGGCTTTCAATGTCAGTGTTGCTGTTGTCGGTTTGAATGTTGTTGTCGCTTGGAGGTGGGCAGTGTAAAGTAAAAGGAAGGATGCTGCTTTGAATCATGGACCTGGATTATTATTGCTGCCTCGCGTCTACCTCTCTCTGCCTCTCTACCTCTCTGCCTCAGCTGCTCTGTCATCCCACTAATTCCCCCACATGTTTCAAGCAGCGATGCTTATGGCGCTTATGCCCCTGGGATATGGGCACATATTTGCCGCTGCTTCTATGATTCAAATTGGAGGTAAAAACCCAGCTCGTTGGGACAGGTCCTCCCGCTGCACATAAGAGGGAATTTGGCGCGTTGAAGGAAATATCCCCACTCGAACATTCCTCTCGCCTCTCTTTCTCATTCAATCTACCGTATGCCGCACACTTCAAACACTTACAACGATTGGTTGCCGAGGGCATCGGAGCGTTTCGAATGTTCATCCGACTATTAGCAAAAACTCTAATATTACTGAAGAGATGCTTCTCTTCTCTTGTGAGCGCTTCTTCTAGATGAGGCACACCAGCAACAACCTCATAGATAAGCCCATGATCTTTTCCCACTGCACTCTTTGAGAAAAATTCAGTGGTACGGAAAATAGGCAATGTCGACGGTAGCTTAAGAAACCAGCATCCAAAGTTGTTCGATTGGTATGTAATTGTGTTTTCTATGCTGGACTGGGAAGCTCTATTATTTGCCAATAGTTTTAAGATGTGTGCATTATAATTGCAAGTCCTTCACTAGCACAGTGCATAATCACGTGGATCATCTTTCTCTTCAAATAAGCCCCCCAAGGAATTGCAGTACACTAAACATGAGAACATTTACACGTGAGGCAGTGAGGCAAGCAGCTGGAGAAGCGTCAGGTTGTTTCATTAATCCATACGCCCATATCATATCAACGGTGAAAACCTCGTTATAAGTACGCCTAGCCAACCTGTAACCCATATTTTACAGACCTAGACACGAAAAGTGGCCCAAAATTATCAATCGCTGGCTGTGTCGCAAGATCTAAATTCTCGAAAGTCTCTTTGAAAAACCATGGCTTTCTGTATGAGAACCCAGACCGTGACATATGCATCTTGAGATAGGAAATCTCAGAATGAAAAAATAGGAAGTGGAAAAATCAGATGCTCCGTCCCGCTATGCTGGCGACCAATGCTGACATGGAAAACTTATAATGATGAAATATGCCGCAAATGCTAGACCCTCTGAAGCAAGCAGGCTTATGCTCATGTAATGCAACTTTTAGACACGTGGGTATCAACAACAACCTCCCATTTGCAACTACCAAATGTTGCTCCTCATCAAAGGTTCTCGTAAGACCTTCGAGTTTGTAAACTATCTGAATATCATCCACATGAATTTTAGGTTGAGATCGTCCGATATATGCGGTCAGACATTCAACCTAATGTCCGGCCACTATGTATAGTTTGTTGGCTATTTGACCGAGGTGTTGTTGGGCTTGGCCGAATAGTACTGGCGGGACTAAACTCTCCGCCACCATGGGAGTTCTTTTGAGTCTCCCATGCTTCTTCGCTGAGCACACTGAGCCAGCCGTTGCCGACCTCATTGCGAAGCGCCTCGATCTTTTTGCGATATATATCACCACTAACGCTCCAGTCTTGACTCTCCTGAGGTAGTGGCGCATTGATAATAGAAGGTTCATCGTTGATACCCTCTAGTGGTGGCAGCCGTGGAACAGCGGAGGTATCTATACGTGGCACATCAGATTGACGAGGTTCTGATTGCACATATGAAGGTACCGTTCGAGGTGATGGGTCAGGACTGACACCGTAACCACTATCCGACTCGACTGAAGGTGGCGGAGGCTGCTCTATTGAGTACTTCGCAGTTGGCTTTGACTTGCTTGGGGAAGTATCGGAAGTTGATAAATCCACTATCCTGCGTTTTGGTGTTCTTCTCTTATGCCTAGAGGAGTTCGTGTGTATCTCACTCATTGTGGCTGAGGGTATTGGACGCTCCTTCCGAAGTACCGCAGGCTCGCGAGGAATGGGATACTCAATGATGGGCTTGTTCACCTCGACTGCAGACAAACCATAGTCTGGCGGGGGTGGTTTTACAACAGGAACATTTGCCTTTTCTGCCACCCTTTCTATTAGTTGACGCCGCTCTGTATAGCCAGGCGAATAAGTGTCTATTAGGATATCTTCGGTATAACCAGGGGTCCTCCTAAATAGATTGAAAATGGTCACTCTGTAGCCACTGTGCGTTCTTGTAAAAGGGTTTCCAAGCACCCATATCTCCCTCATTTCAGGGATGCCCGTGAGCCTTGCTAGCTCCGTAGGGTCGTTTATCTTGTTATCTCTCAAATCCAATCGTTCTAGAGGATAGAGCCTTTCGACACCAGCAATTGATATCAGACGATTAGATCGTAGATTAAGTGCAGTAATAGCTGGTAATGGATTGCGAAGCAATGAGTGAAGCGAATCAATCATACAGTTTGACAAATTTAGTGCACGAAGGTTGGTAAGGGATGCTAAGCAATCAGGGATTTGCGCAAAGAGATTGGAGGATAAGTCCAACGAATGTAAAGTGTTGGCTAATGGGACAAGACTAGCTGTAGATATTGCAGTGAGCCCATTGTCTGCAAGACTTAGATGTCGGAGGAATCTCCATTTGGAAGATGGCAAAATGCCCATGGATAGCAGATTTGAAGAACTATGCCGAGGGTTGTGCCAACTTTCAGATAGGCTCGAATGTGAACTACTCGAACCAGATCGTTTGACTTTGTAAGAGCCTCTGAGATGACCGTGAGCAGAGCCGGTTCGAGAGCTAGGTGGCCGTATAGGAGAGTTGCTCCTCGGCCGTCCTTTAATAGGTGACTTGGCTCCATCAGAACCTGACCTGACCAGCGACGCACCTCGAGATTCGTCCTCGTCGATGTGATCTCGCCCACCAGGAGAACCAGGTGCAGAGTTCGAGTGAACTAACTCTGCATGTGGTAAAGTCGGGCTACGTTTTGGGCTAGAGGTAGGCGCCCACGTAGTTGTTGGTGACATCTGTGCCTTTGAAGACCGGCGTCGTCTCTTGTCCATGTCATCCAGCACAATGTTGATTAGTAGATCGATCGGATCGTCAACCCCCGCACGTTTGACGGATAGAGACCTGAGCTGCTCAGCCATTTTGTCCCAGCCAAAGAATTGACGAATATCAATATCACTGATTTCTAATGCACTGATGTTCTTAAAGGCAAGAAGTGGCACTGCAGTATCGAAAGGAAACTCTTCATAACCCTCAATTAACCTGGCACGGCGATCCGGTGCAAGTCGAAGACATGGTATTTTTGTGAAAGCTGAGTAAAGATATTTCAGATCAGCCTCAGTAGCTGCCTTTTGCTTCTCTGTTCGGGCAATAGAACCTCCAGAACCGAGACCGAAGTTGGACCATAGACTGGACATGCCAGACATAACGCTACGTACGCTAGATACTGAATGTATTGAACCACTGTCTGAGCCACGCCCTTTCGGTCGCTGCGACTGACTTAAGAATGAAACATAGTTTGCGGCGGATGTATCTGCATGTAGATTTTCCAGCCGTACATTCATGGGACCGACTTGTATGCCTAGATCTTCGAAACGAGATAGGAGGTAGAAGAGATGGTGAGCTGTAAGGGCAAGCTTAGCGGGTTTTATATTATGCGATGCAAACGTAAGGTACTATGCAAACTTGTCAGTTTGTTTTCCCGCAGGAGATCTAGGTCTATAGAAGAACTGTGTTCAAATAGGATACGCAAAGGGTCATAACTCCCACATGCAACACGTGAGATAGTGACGGCTGTCCGAGGAACTTACTGGGAGAGAAAGCGCCGCCGCAAAAGTGCTTGAAGTTGTGGCAGACGAGGCAGATGATGGCTGGTTAGTAATGGTAGGTGATATAGGTGATACTCCACCATTACTCGGTAAACCTTGCGTAGAGCCATTCTTGGGGGCTTGTTGTCGCTTCAGTTGCAGAGCATTTGCCAGTGCCTTCTCATGTGTCCGGACAAAGTGAGCGAGGTTCTGCGGGACTTCAGTTAGCAATCTGCGACAATTCACAGGTATTGCGGGTAGAGATGCCTTAATGAAGAACTGCCCATCTTCGGTATCCATCATTGAGTTGTGGGATGCATATGGCTAATTTAAACTGGTACGAGAGTCTAAAACCTTTCGGCGATATGTAATCCTTCAGAAAGTGGCTGCCCGCTGCCTTGTATTTCGAGGATAAACAGAGTCCGATACAGTATAAGGTAAATTCGTGTAGCCTCAAAACGAAGAAAGGAGGATGAGAAGCGGTCTGCAAAGTAACACGAAGTTAGATAAGTGCTTTTCACCATGAATAATAGGAGATGTGCAAATCGTAGAGGATGAATGAATCACACAGCTGCAGGCTGCCGTATCCCCCTCGAGTCTTACGGCTGGTTTCTTGACATCGCACGGGTCGCAAGGTCTCGACGGACAACTGCATATGATATATCATAGCACTCTGCGGACCTTGAGACTGAAGCAAAGAACGAATTGTGTAACACATACCTCTTCCAAGATTATTTATTGTGGAAGTGCTGCGCACCAAGAGCAACACGGCTCCAAGGCACAACACAGCTCCAAGGCACTCGCACGAAGAAGGAGAGCCAAAATTTCCTTGACTTACGGGCGACAGTCAGGTAAAGAGGCCGACGATGATGGCAACTGCCTTAGAATGTTTAGCCCAGGACTCTTTGTGAAATTCTGCTGGCCAATAATTGCAGAGGGTGGCTTCACGACAAAGTTTTGCTGCAGGCGGTCGATATGCAGCTGCAAACCACAACTTTGTGCTATCGCTCGTTCTGCTGCAAGTTGCACTCCACTCTTGGCTGGGGGTTGATATGCGTGTACTGGGGGGGGACTGCGTTAGGGATTTGGGGCGGCGCACAAAAGGGAATGAGTATATATTATGACTATTAACAAAGAAAACGACCGACTGCAGAGGAGGAGAAGGTGGACGACGACGATTTGCTGCTGTAGAAGGAGACAGGAAGAAAAGGAGCGGTCAGATAGCAGCAGAATACTCAGGAGGACCACGTCGTCGAAGATGGGATGTTGACGCGATGGGTTGAAGGTTTGTTATGGTTTTGCATCTCCGTTCGGTACCGTAGGAGCATGGTTAAGATAGGGCCCATGAGTCGCTCGCTTCCCACGCTTATGCTTGATGGAGCAATTTCATGCTTAGCGGGGCCGTGCTGCTGTAAGTACTGTACTGCTACAGTACAGTACTGCAATAGTGACTTGCTGTAAGCACTGGACTTTTGAGATGCTGGACTGTACAGTATAACAATACCCTAAGTATCCTCCTACCCTTGACGCACGGATGCTGTTCGTTTTAGCGGCTACAGGGCCTGCCGAAATACCCCTCCAAGGCTTCAAAAAGACCCTGACGGGTATTTGGTTCGCTCTGTGTCATTTCCCATTCCTATTCCCATCCCTGACATCAGCCTTGTTTAAGACCTGACCTTCCTTCCCTCAAATGTTCCATTGCCATGAACACACACCCAGGCGGTACCACCTGCGCATGCAGATTATTTCATCGTCGGACTCACGCGTCCGCTTCCGAATGCCATCACCTACCTACTTACCTACCTACCCTTCTTCCATGCTGATATTTGATGTCGATGTGCCCCCCCCCCCATGCCGCGGGACAGCATCAACCAGCTCGGCGCAGCGAGACTCCACCACAGATCAAAATTTGAGATTGGAAGACTGCACAGACAGGCTCAAGACCCTTGCTAACATCACCCCACTACGCTCACTTGCGACATGCAGGCTTCAAAAACTCGACGCCGCTCACTCGACGCTCATAGGTACGCTATCATCTAGTGCCACTCCACCTACAGTGCTATCCTTGGAACATCTGCAAGCCATCCTCGTTGGAAGACTGTCTCTTAGAGGTCAGGAATGATGGCGAGCCGCGATACCACTGGAAATCTTAATCCAACTTCCACAGTGTCCAATAAGCTTTGAATGCGACCATCGTTTTCAACCCCCCGTGCGATACATGTTGTCGTCGCGAAGGCAGACCGTACATTGTAGGAAAGGCTGGGGTAGAGATCACCGTCGTCGTGCCATCCTCACGATCCCTTCATTGCTGCCAAGCCGTTTTCATGTCTTCACCGCTACGATATCAGAGTCAAGATCCCCCCATCGCCACACACTTTCAATCCACGCGCGTTAATTTTCACCCACACCTTTTCTCAATTTACAACAGCTGCTTACAATAGGCACATCATGTAGGCCAGTGAAATGCTGTGTGATACGAGACACCCTTCAGCCTCGCCGCCTCGTGCAAAGGTCAGGTGAAACATTGCCAATCTTGCCTTCTACGACCACCATTGCGATTATATGAGATTCTGAATAAGCTATTCAGCGCCGCCTTCAGGTGTGCTAGATGCACTATTCTGTCTTTTTGTGGCAAATGCATGATACCTTTGTGGTTACACATCATTTGCTTCAGGAAAGTTAATGGCTGAAAACCAACGTCTTGGGAAATGACCGGTGTAGCTATTCCCTAGTTCATACTCTTTGGTTTAATGGATGCATTCTTATCTGCAAGCGGTATTAATAGCCGGCATGGTGCTGTGGAAGGATTTAGCATGAATCGACTCTGGGTAGATACAGGTTATATCTGACGCTTAAGAAAGTTGCAAATATGGGGGTCACCGATTCTTAGTCTTAAGTTTAGACTAACATGAAGTGTTGTGTTAAGCAGAAGCCACAGTCATTCACCTCCTCCTCCCCCCCCCCCCCCCCCCCCCAAAAAAAAACTAAAATCTGTCTGTTTATAATTGCAAGATGCTGTTGTGCTAAAGCTTTTGGCTGTATTAATCATTATCATCAGGAATGTCAAGCCTGTTCGATTCTCCAGCAATTTTGATGCTTGAAAGTGATGGGGGACACTGGTGATGAAAGATGGATAAACCCGACACATCTATCCGGCCTCTTGTATTGGGCAATTCGGCATTTCCTTGTCTTCAAATGATTGGATACATATCATCTTCACATGTTCAGTAGTCGCACTCCTCGAATTTAGCAGTAGTCAAATACAAAAGATGTTAGAATCGTTTTGCCCGTCATTCCGGCTGGGCAATGATTTTGAAGATATGCGCCAGGATTGCTACACTTGAATGCCGCATTCTGCACTTTTTCGATTGACCTGAAACGGTGTCGACTTGTGTGATTATCAAGAGAATGGTCAAGTGACCATTGAGAAAGACACCATTCCAAGTCTTTGCAGCCAAATACCAAAACAACCCCACCATTACCCCACTATCAGGTGTCACATTCAAGATCATGATGTAAGTACTATGACTTCAGTGTCCAAGCTTCCCCTTGCCAAGAATACCTCTTAACCCCTTTCTACCAATGACTTTCCCATAATAAATGTAGCAAATCATAGCTACGAGCTAGTTTCGCTCATAGCTAGCGAGTATTGAATAATGCCTAGTGTATATCGTAAAATGTAGTCAGCATTTGATGTGGGACTATGGTTACAAGAACGTCTACTGTGGAGCACATTTCTATTCTTGAGCAGATGTCCGCTACATCAGGATATGAGGTATTTCAGAAAGTCAGGGTCTTCAGGGTCCTCAGGGGTAATTCGCTTAGGTGCGCTAGAACAGTCCCTTACTTAAGGCAGTAATGTTCCGATAATGATTTCTATAGCATTATGAAGTCCTCGAGTTTCTATCTGCAAATCGAGTCAAGGTAATTACATTTTATAATTCTTTTTGAAACTTCTTGCGTAGCGTGATTAGTTAGAATTGGGTAATTCAGAATCTAGCATCTTTTTACAAGTTCATAGACTAATGAGACTTTTACACATCTGTCTACTTATAACCGCTGTTTATATTCTATATCCAGGTCTTGGCCCCAAGCTTTCAACAAATAACGACAGTTACAAGACTTTGATGAATCCTCGAATAACTTACTCAAGGTCTGTACATGACACTTTATATCCAATGCGTTAACACCTAAAATAGAATGGCCTGCTTGACAATCAATTTCCTTCAGTCATCAATACGGTGATAAAGTAAGGGTGTAATGCTTCCGGTGAAGGATAAACACGAATAGTTAGCAGCGCTGGTACCACAGTCACGCAAACACTCACTTTACCATTTGCTTTGGGAAGCAACCGTCTGCGATCGATCTCACAACCTATTTCAAAGAGAACACGCAAGTGACAACTGAGACGTCATTACGGAACACAATATCTTAAGAGTACATGCAGTACTGTGCCACAGAAACTTTTGAAGACTGGGAATGAAATGAACTGATTTGAAGATTCACCATATCTGCTGAGAGCCTAGTGATTCCATCCCGAACATGTGGCAACTTCCAAAAGCTGGACAAAAGGGGATAGACAGATGAATTGGGGATTTGAAGATTTCATCGCTGAGATTGCCTGCCGGTCCAAAGATGCAAATATTTTAAGCCTTTGCGATCTAAGATTAGTAATATCCATAGTTGCCACATCAATGGTGGGCATATGATATTTTGCTAGATCAAAGTTTGAGAGGGATGGTTCTGAGAAAGAAAGAAATGTGACTAGCTTTTTGAGGTTTTGAAACTTGTTTGATTATAGTTTGTCATAAGACTCAAAAGCGATATTGCTGAGATTCTCCCTTCCCCTGAAAATATATACCGTTTGATGTTTGATAATGAAGTATCAGTGATAGCCATTCATTTAACTAAAAATAGTAGTACTCTAATATGGTGGTAGTTCGAATCGCATAAAAATTGCATAACTTTATGCCACAAATGCACTCCTGTTTACAGGGGTTCCCCGCATTCAACATCAAATGACATAGGCTTCCATCTCTAATTGAAGGTACTGTAAAGAACGAGCAGTAGACTTCATTTCCTTAAGTTCGTTTGTTCGTGTGTATTTTTAACTTCTTTTGTAGCTTTTCCAATGGCACGTTAACCGTGATTTCCAACCCGCATTTACTGGAGCTAACTCGTTGTTCATGATTGTTTCATGTGTGGTTGCGATCTTTGAATAAGGGAGGCTAACGGCTTGTTATTCAAAACGAACTGGAACGCGACATTACGCATTTAAGTTCGAGGGTTCAGGATGCGTTGGTCTATCGTCGGAGCTGCTGCTGGAGCAGTTCAATTTGTTTCTGCCTCAACGTTGCATCCGCCGGTTCTGCCGTTGATTGTGCGGAACCCATATCTTAGCACTTGGTTAGGAAGCGCACGAGACTTACCATGGGACCGCTGGCCCATCTTTTGGACTGGTCAGGAACTTGGGCTCTCTGTTCTTGTAGCAGTCCCCAAGTCTCATAGTGTATTTCCACTGCTTGGTCGGCCCCACGATTCCTTACCCAAGTCCGGTAAAGCGTAAGCAAATAATCTGATGTAAGGCATGTTGTATATAGCTAATTCGTCAACAGTTTTAATGTTTCGTATCCGAACTATTTGGGAGCAACCTTTGACGCTTCCACAACCAACCTCACATATCAAGTTCCTGCAGGCGATCCCCTTCAACCTCCTGCCGAAGTTATCCTATCGTTTCTCTCCCCTATCACGCCAACATCAACTTTGCGGCAGTCGATTCCTGCATCATATATGACTGTACATGTTAGTGGGAGTTTCAACATTGATGTATATATTGATATAAACGGGCTATGGGTCAGCGCCAACAGGGGAAGCGAGATAGAGTGGTCGTTAGAGCAAACTTTAGATGCTGCAAGTAACAACAAGCCATCCTTAAAGACATGGAAGATCAAAAGGAGGATTGAGCAGTTATTGACCGAAGATGCTGATCGAGCAGAATGGGGCACACTGCACTTTATAGGCCCAGGAGATGTCCAGCATGAGGCAGGGGAATCCGCTCTTCTAAGACAGAGATTTTCCCGGAGTGGGACACTGCAAAACAAAGTTGATGGAAATTTCAGATCTATTATGGATCAGGAACCAGTTTTTGCGTTCTCAAAGTCTTTCAAACTCAACAGCACTTCTGCAATAGCTGCCAGAGAAAGCGCATTATTCACCTTGGCACATATTCAGGAACCGGTAATTCAGTTTGCCTCCGCAAGAGGCTTAACGTTGATGCGTCCATTCTGGTCAGCTTATTATCCAACAGCCGATGCTGTGCTTGATTACCACTATCACGATTATGAGAGCGCTTTTCATCTTGCCAGCAACTACTCATTACAGCTCGAGGAAGATGCCTTGAAGTCTGGATCAGAAGATTATAAGGATATTCTAGCCCTAAGTGCCCGTCAAGTCCTCGGCGCGACAAGCTTTGCCGGGACTCCTGACAATCCTCTCATTTTCTTTAAAGAGATTTCGTCAGATGGCAACATGAACACGGTTGATGTTATCTTTCCTGCCTTTCCGTTCTTTTTGTATACAAATCCAAGGTGGCTGGCCTACCTTCTCGAACCTCTTATTGAACACCAGCTAAGTGGTCAATATCCGTAAGTAACCGCATTCCTTTCTTTGAGCAGGGACTTAATGGCATATTAGAAATGATTACAGTATGCATGATCTGGGATCAAGTTTTCCTAACGCCACGGGGCATCCTGATGGGCGAGATGAATATATGCCTGTTGAAGAATGTGGTAACATGCTTATAATGGGCCTTGCTCTCGTCAATGCCCTCAAATACAATACAGCTCCGGCAAGTATATGGTCAGCTTCAGGGCGTAACGCGAACGTGCAGCCTTCGTCGAGTTCGGCGTTTCCTCTCTACATCGATGCCAAAGGCATGGATGATACCTTCGGTGGACCTATAGAAGCAAAGGGAGAGAAGCAAGCCCGGAAGTGGGTGGAAAGGTCATATAAGCTTTGGGAACAGTGGACTGGATATTTGGTTCGCGAAGCCCTTATCCCAAGCAATCAATTGTCCACGGATGATTTTGCTGGCTGGCTAGCAAATCAGACGAATCTTGCATTGAAGGGCATCATCGGAATCAGAGCAATGAGTGAAATATCGGAACTTGTTGAGGAAGTGAATGATGCAAGATATTATCGAAACATTTCTGAGACCTATATCAAGAAGTGGCAAGAATATGCTGTCTCGCGAGATGGTACTCATGCTAAGCTAGCGTATACGTGGTTTGGGTCGTGGACAACTCTGTACGTGGCATTTGCAATCGCCTTTCTTAGTACAACAAAATACTGTAGCAGAAGTTTGAAACTAACATGATTTAGGTACAATCTGTTTGCGGACTCACTACTCTGTTTCCATCTTCCATCAAGCTCTAGTACCTTAAGCTCCATAGGTCAAAGGCCATTAGGTAGCAAGCACGCCACAGCCTCGAGAACATCCTTTGTCGATGAGAAGATTTACAAGCTGCAAAGCGACTGGTATCAGTGAGTATTCTTTGATTAACGAAATCCTAAACAAAGAACTTACCTAGGTCTTTGAAGCGGAGAACAATAACCCCCTCTTCCCTAGTGAATTCTATAATTGCTGATGTACCCCAACAGTAATGTTCGACAAAGATATGGTCTGCCTTTGGATAGTCGACACCTGTATACCAAAAGCGACTGGGAGTTTTTCGCTGTTGCCGTTGCCAGCAAGAATGTGAGGGAGGAAATCGTAGATTCAGTTGCGTTGTGGGTGAATGAGACTTCCACCGGTAAGTTGGAGCCTTTAGTCACCAATGCTTTCTTGCTAAACCGATTCTCAGACAAGCCTCTTACGGATTTGTATGATACGGAAGGCAACGGAGGGTTCCCCGGCATTGAGTTCAAGGCTAGGCCAGTAGTTGGTGGCCATTTTGCGTTCTTGGCGCTGGAGAGAGCTTGTGGAGGAAAAGCAGTTCCTGCCTTGGATTTCCTGAACGAACATGTTCCAGAAAAAAATATTCATGGGGATGGGGAATTATAAGTACTAGAAAAGCATATGTCTTGTGGACACTCGGGCTTGAGGCTAGGCTGAGCCTCAGCCTAAGAAAAAGCAAATGAATCAATTGGTGTGCCATAAAAATATCCATTATAATGGCCAATAGTGAATTGGACCATGATTCATAAATTCGCTGTAATACATCTCACCGCAATTATTGATTTCCGCATCACCTAGCGCTTATTACATTACTACTGAATAATAAGTAGTGGGAATGATCCGTGGCACCGACCCTATCCGTTTTAGGAAATTTGCGCTATGACTGATCAGGACTAGGCTGCAGCCCGCGTCGCCTCAAAATAAAATACCTAGACCTGTCCTCTGTTGACTCGAACCTTTTTGTTCTTACAAACAACTGGTTCTTTGTGATTTTCATCATATATCAACCACCATCATCAATCCTTCTTAGTTAGTAATCCATCTGGACATTACTACTCATTTTTACCTGCATAGTGTGTTTGTGCAGACCTTTTTCACGCCTCGCCTTCCACTCACATTTTTACACCTTCGACAATCTCACTTCAGCAGCAACCATGGCCTCCATGGATTACGAGAACGAGAACGGCACTCGAGAATACGGTATGTTACAATACAGCTTCCATTCTCTTTCTTCGCCTCGGTCACGTCGATTAACTCGAGCCTCCGAACTGACTGAAATTGCGACGCATAGAGGAAGCTCCACGTTACGAGCGTGATCGTAGTGCGTCTCCTCGCCCAAACCGCCGCGAGAGCCCTGGACGCCCCCGTCGATCTGCCTCTCCAGGTGCTGGTGGTGACAGCCGGCAAGTACCATCCCTCCCGTCATCCTAAGCCTGCTACTAACAATCTCAGTGGTGCTCCTAAGAACGACCGTGGCGCCCCTCAAGATGACGGCGCAGTCAATCCAGGCTCCAACCTTTTCGTCACCGGCATTCACCCTCGTCTCTCCGAGCAAGATGTCACCCGCCTTTTCGAAAAGTATGGAGACGTTGAGAAGTGCCAGATCATGTTGGACCCCCATACTAAGGAGTCTCGCGGTTTTGGCTTCGTCAAGATGGTCACCGCCGAGCAGGCTGACGCCGCTAAAGAGGCGCTCTCTGGTGAACAAATCGAGGGCCGCACCTTGAGCATTGAGAAGGCTCGGCGCTCTCGTCCACGCACTCCCACCCCTGGCAAGTACTTTGGTCCACCAAAGCGAGGCAAGTATTCTCTATCCCCTTATTTACACAATTACTAACACGCACAGAAGACGACCGCCCACCTAGATATGGCGGAGATCGGTACGGAGATGATAGACGTCGTGGAGGCTATCGGGACTACGGCAGAAGAGACGATTATGACCGAGGCTACCGAGGAGGCAGAGACCGTAAGTACCTCGCCCAGTAATGTTTTAATCTTTAGCAATCTCCCTTGAGCTCCTGATATTACCGTACCAATTCCGTTTCAAGTCCAACATCAACTAATTTAAGATTCTCGTTTCAGGCTACGACGACCGAGGACCAGATCGGTACTATGATGATAGACGTGGTGGTGATAGACGTGGCGGGGGTTATGGTGATCGATATGAGCGGGGAGACAGAGAATCGCGCCCATCTGCTCAATATGGGGATCCAGCTCCAAGAAGAGAAGCCGAAAATCCCTATGGTACTAGTCGCTCATATGCCGATGAGAGATATCGCCGCGATTAATTGCTGACACATCCAGGGGAGCGCCCTGCTCGTTAAACTGCACGATTTAGCTTAGGATCTGCGGCTTTCATTGATGCGGGTGCACTTCCACTGTGCTTATTTACTTTTCTTTTGTCTATCATGGGCCAAATTTCGAGCGACGGAATATGCAAAAGCACTATCGCAATCTCGGCAGAACGAGCGCATTCACGGGTCATGGAGAAATTTCGCAGATGCTGGGATTTCCTTTTCATTCAGATGTTTTTTCGGCACCACGGTCGGTGCTGGCGCTCTTCCTCAGATTCAGCACCTCATGCCTACCTGTACAATATTCAGCTTTTGCTGGGCTTCTATTCACCTTTGCTGCGGCATTAATTACTTCGCCTGCGATGATTGTTATCGGACTTGATCGTCATTTAGTCGCCAGAGCAAGAAAATCGAAACAAGCAATCACCTCAATCAGACAGTTCCGTGATCAACAATACTCGCATTTCGCTCAGTATCAGACAAATTTATTAACAAGCTCGACGTGCTCGTTGATAGGATCAATCTCGATCTCAATCCAATTTAATATTGCAACTCTCCTCGCCTTCCATAACCCTCATTAGGCAACTAATCGTAAATCTCCACAACTCAGCTTCAGGCTCTCTTATAGCCTCTGGAATCTCTCTCGCAGATGACCAGGTAATAATCCGATGTCTCTTGGCTGTGGCTGATCTTAGTGTTAGGGAGGGCAGGGCTCACATAATATTCTACGTTTGCGCCCGCACTGTTTGCCCTACAGCACCAACTTCACTCATCACTTTGGGAGGTGCTTACTCCTCGGAATTTATTCCCAAATCGAATATATCACCTTTCATTTTAGCTGTCGACTGAACTACTCCAGTGTCTAATTTGTCTGCTACTAGAACACATTTTCTTGGCTGCCAAGGCTGGAGGCTAATTTGCTATCCCTTCCATTTTGATACTAACGCGGTAAACGCAGCCTGAGTAGAATTAGGATATCAATATTTTAATTATCAAATCCCGCTTACACCTGTGATTGCTATCCATGTTCTCTTTGTGATGAGCATCCTGTAGCTGTAGTTCAAGTGACGAGTGTAGATTGTTTCATATGGTCAGGCAGTCTGGCTAAGACTAAAATTGAGGCTCCCCTCTTGTCTATTTATTAATGCATCCCGTTGCTTACCTGCCTGTCAGTTGCAAAGCCAAGGAGCCAAGATGTTGCTACGGACCGGCGTTGTTAATAGTTCAGCTTGAGCATTGAGTGTGTTACACCCTGTAGAGCAACTTCATTAGACAATTATACTAAGTACAAGTGTTGGCTCGAACTTGGCTCGACGTAATACGTAGGTCGCCAGAATCGCCTTCAAAAACGCTCGCCTTGAGCACTTGTAAAACTCTTCACATTCACATTCACAAGTGGCAGAATTACGAGGTTCACTGTATGCTTTGAGGAGCACTTGCGGACAGACATCGCAAGGTTTGATCGCGCTGTGAAGCGCTTCTCATATTTTAATGGGTGAATATGGAAGACGTAGAGTATTCCAATGCGAAGACTTAGGGGGAGGCTCATATATACGCTGGAGAAATAGGAAAGTAAATATTATGTGTAATTTCTTATTTTCATCATATATATGTTCTTGCAAGTTCACTGGTGGTAGCTGTGGTGTATCCAGGATACCGAGACCAACAGGCATTTCATGCATATGTGGAGTAATCTTCACCGTATGCGGCTCACGAACTGGCAGGCAGACTTGTTCTCCACATGCTACTTGGTATGTGTCATCGCAATCAAGACACTTACGAGCCATAGCTCTCGGAATCTCCTCGTTTGCACAAACCTTCCACGAGATCTCAACTCGATAGAGCACATTTTCCTTTACTTCCGGATCATTGACGATCTTAGTCGTCAGGGATGCCGTCTCGCCTTTTGGGTAGCGAGCACCTGAAGACTGCTAAAGGAGATTGTAGAATCTTTGAACCACAGACTATCTCCGTGTTGTATGAGCTGGGCGTTGATCTCCAGTGTCCTGTTTCGGAACATTACATAGCCCACAACTGCCTGTGGAAAACGTCGCTTTCTCGGATCCGCCCAGCCGAAAGCTTAAAATACGTATTCTACGTGAAATTGTTAGTCGATTCCTGAAACAGGCCTCTTCAACCGTACATTGATTTTCATTGACGCCCAGCTCGTCTTGGGTCCTTGGGTATAAACAATAAATGATCCTTGTCACACTAGCCAAGTCTAGGGCCAAAAACTTTCCATTGCAACATATGGTGGCAAAGAATCTGTATGGCGCTGCGGCAGTTTTGAAATAGCACCGAATGTGGGGCTACAGCGTTTATAAGATACTTTCCTACAAGCACATATTCAGGAGATGTCGGGTACTCCTAGAGATAGTTCTCAGAAATGAGTGTTTAGCCTCGACAAGGGAATTGGGGTCTCCCCAGGTAAACAGAGCAATTTTGTACTTGCTCAGCCGTACTCCAAAAGTGATCCTGTCGGTTGACGAGCAGACTTAGAAATATATAACCCTACCCGAGCTTGTCCAAATCTGGTCTAGTGTTACGCTGAAATATATTTTGATACGCGGGTTTGAGACAGAACAGCCAGTTCTCGGGCGACGCGGCACGGCCATGGGAGACTCGTATTTCGTAAAGTTGTAGTGAGGGTCTGCTAAGGGCATCTCAGTCAACGGGCGAAAGCTAGGATGCTGAAGTGCGTGTTCGGTCACTATGTCCATGCAACAATGCTATAACTAGCAAAGTAATATGCTTGATATACTTAGCATTGTTTGGTATCTCGTAGAGTTAATCATCACTTATATAATATTAATTCAATAATAGACTAATTATTTCAAAAGAATTCTGTGTGTAAATACTATGCTATGATTAAGGAAGTGAGATATAAGGGGGTACGGCTAAATGACTTTATGAAGAATCCTAACGAAACTCAGTAATTTCAATCCATCAGACAATATAGCACATCCAGTAAGTTTTCGCTTTCAAAACTTATAGGTCTGGAGGTTCGTAGGGCCTTTCATAGTTTTGATGTATCACTCATCGGCTGGCCTGAAAGTGTGAAGTTAAGCCTACATGTATTATGTTACTATACCATCAAAATTGAAGTAGCCTCTGGTTACGCAGATTTAAGTATTTCAATAACAACCAAGTCAGAACTTGAATCAACTCTTGTGTGAAAAGCCTCCTTTTGGCTATTCACTAGCTGGTCAAATGTCTACTCACAAAGGTCCATGTTCACTCCTGTTACACAAGCGGGTGGCGGTGCAGCCTGGTGTCCTTATGTGTAACATAGTGTAGTGGCTGTTCATGCCTGAATCTGTTAATATATCTTGCTCCAGATACAAGCACTTCTCGTGCCACTAAGCTACGTCTGTTTAGGCATTATGTATTAGAACAACAGCTTTTGTGTACTGAGGCACCAAAGTGTCTCTACACATGCAAGCCTCAACAAATAGTACCTAATCTACCAAGTCAAAAATATCCCATCCCAGCAACTCGGATGAATTCAACGAAGATTCATTTCGACAAGCTTTGCAAAAATCAGAAGCAACAGGTGATATCAGTTATGTCCTAATTGGACAAAACCTGCAAGTGAGCTCAGAGGAGGCTACCGGAACGCACTCAAGATTGCAGCCAATGCGAACAACACTGCGAAAGCTAAGAGTTTACTTTCAGATTGGGTTTCTGGCTCCTTGCTTCCTGAGCTAGAAGTACAAGACTTCCACTGGAGTATGGCAGCAGCTATCGATTTCGGGAATAGAGATCTGGTGAAACTATTTCTCAAGCACAGAGCGCGGCTAGAGTCCTCCTTACATATGTATTTCTTGAGACATTCAAGTCGAGATGTGGAGAAATTTGAGGGGATCTTGCAAGATTTCCTTGACGCAGGCTGGGATTTGAATGATTCCTATATTCTTCGGTAAATTTACTTCTCAGCCCCCTCAAGAAAATAATCTAATTGGCGGTCATAGAGGGATGCAGCCGCTGCAAGAAACGAAGTCTTGTTTCGATGGCTACTCTACAATGGTGCCGATCCCAACAAACGGCCTGATACTGGCACGTCACCTATGTCGTGTATTGCAGAAAAGGGCACCTTGACAAGTTTACAGCTTCTCTTCGATCACGGTACCAACACCAACAACAACTCTATGAGTGCAGCTGCACGTCGCGGAAAGGATGATATTGAACGCATTGTGATCATGCAACTGCTCATTGCTAATGGTGGTGATGTCAACGCACTCGAAGTAGGAATACGACGACCATCGTCTAGTGCTTTTCATACCGCATATCCACCTCGCCATACTGCTTTGTACGAAGCGGCTCGTGCTGACGTTGTGGGGCTGCTCGAATTTCTTATGAAAAGCGGAGTAGACCCGAGGTTGCGTATCAGATTTGGTGAAGAGGAGAGAACAGCACCGTGGGCGGCTATGCTCGCTTCTAAGGAAAGAAGGTTGCAGGCTCTTGGAGCAAAGATCAAATCAGGATTGTCTAGTATTGATGCCGTTAAGGCGGAATAGGTTGCCTGGACAGAGAAGAAGCTAATTCGTGTGGTAAACTTTAGCGAGTGCAGCTTCTTCAAAAAATTGCTTAACTACTCATTAGTCAAAATTTGGAATCAGCAAAGGGTTCTGTGACAAATCATCGAGCTTTCTATCATTTAATCTTGCAAGTAATTGATCTACTTCTAGTGATATGGCTGTTCCACCTACTCAACAAGTGCGTATATTCATTACTATTATTTTGATATCAAGAAAAAGGTAAACGTGGTAGTGATGGCAGCTTGAAAAATAAATCAGTTTTGATAGCAGAACTATTACAGAGCCTAATGACTTTATGCGACCCTAACTGCAAGACATCAACTGTAATGCTTACCAAAAACATCTCACTACGGGTCTATAATAACCCGCCCAAAGCCTAATACATTTCTTGATTTTTTTTATCAGGATCTTGCTCGCATTTCACAGGATCCTTTATTCCCGGACAGCTTAATGACCTGGTCCTTTGCCATCGCTGGAATAGGCACAATTATCAACGTTGAAAATTTTCATTTTCCAGGATCCGTCTGGCCATGGATGGTTATCTATGTCCCCAGATGGCGCTTTTTGGTTTTTCAGTAACGAGTACGAGTCGCAGAGATTAATGCTCTTGTCGGCATCTTGTTCAAAGAATGCCCATTGAAAGTGGTTACTTATTTCGTCGATGTAGTCGTCATACACCACACTTTATTAAAGTCATTAGCCTTACACCATCTAAATTAAATTCAAAATAGAAAAGCAAACTTGGACTTGAAAATCACAACAATAATGAGTAGATACCCATGGAGCCTTACCTATGTCTATTTTTCGGCGGAGGGGCCTGGAAAGTTTGGGTTTGCGTTGGTTTTGGGGTATTTTCTGGTTGTTGGAATGCATGTACATAGTTTCACGCGTTCCATATCGCGAGGATTGTGGGTCTCCTATCACATATATCTACCTGGCAATAGGCCGTAGCTTAGAAGAATCAACGAATATCAAAACCACACCAGCAAGAGCGTGGTCACAGCTACTACGCCTTTTGCTACGTGGTAGGTATTCCGACACTGGTGTTGCGGTTGACTACGTGATAGTTGGACCCGGGGTTCCAGTGTATGGACATTCATTCGAACCCGTCGCAACAGAATGGTAGATATCGCCTTTAGGACCACACATGCAATATGAAGCAGGCATTCGAGTTCCATGCGGAGATGCACCATGAATACACCATGGTGTTGCCGCTGCCTTTGATGATGTTGGTACAGAGAAGGTCATAGTAGTGTTAAGGCTGTTTCTGTTGCTTGTGATAGAGCTGGAGGTTGCTGGGTTAGGTGGTTGTTGACGCCATGTCGTGGCAGCTGATGCGCCTTGACTGGCTGAGGCGGAGGTCGGGTAAGAGTAAGTGTGCGTGGCATAGTCAAATCCAGATTCGCTCCAGGCTAGGCAACCCCCAACATCATTGTATTTGGCGAGTCGGCAAGCCGCAGCACTTGAGGTCGATGCAACTGTTGTAGAGACCCCGTAACGCTACGGCCGACTCGAGTCCCTGTACAAATAGTGGTTGTTTTACAATCTCTTTTGCTTGCTGTTGAAGCTGGACATATAGTTGACGTGGAACAGTCGCTAACTGTTTGTATTTTGCAGCTCTGGGAACATGTTAGTTTCTTTAATTAAAGGAATAATGTACTGTTCCAGTTTCCTAGATTCCATAGGCCAAGCCAAGATTCTCAAAAAGCTTACAGATGTACTACTCCTACTGGTGGCGCTACTATCTTTAGAATTCTTCGTTTCGGCGCTAGCCGTTGGCTCAATATCGTAATCGTTCTTTAGATTATCTGGATCACTTTTTCCTGAGTTCCCGCCATTGTCACTAGTAGGAGGGCAAGCGCTGACAAACAGAATATGGACGCATGGAAAATGGAAGTCCGGTAGTTTTGGCCAAGAGAATTGGACATTAGGAAGGCTTGGAACCTTCCAGGGATGACGGAGATTGCTCGGTCATTGTCGTTATTGTCTTTGTTGTCGTCACAATCACCTCTGCAGATACAGCCGCCTGTTCAATGCCAATATAGGAAAAAGAAAATTTTATAACAGGGAGCGGACATCTCACAGCTGGTACTTCAGTTGGTTTGCCGTCATAGCCATCGCCGAAAGCCAGAAATTAGATTTCCAGTTCGTATTTATCACAATATTTGTTGATAGCCCAAACGGGGTCGTTGTCATGGTCGAGGTTACCAATTTGATGTCATACGAAGTGCTCGAAGTGGTGACGGTTGGTTGACTCACACCTGATGTAGCTGAACAGTAGAAGAAGCCACTCTGCTAAATGAGCTACTGCCACTCCTAAATAAGGTTGTCACCTGTATAGTTCTATCACTGGTAGAACTACCCATCTCGTTTGTGGTTGTCTGTTGGGTATTTGGTCCACTTGTTGCATTTGTATCTATTCTAGTTGGATGTATCGAGGTAGTAAAATTAATCCGTGTTGTTAAAATGTGCTGTGTACCTGAGCTTTTTGTTGTTATTGTTTGTTGAGTCCCGGAGGTAGGAGTACGGGTAGTAGAGTTAGCACCTTTGCTTGCCGTCCCGGTTTGAGTCCTAGATCTGGTTGTCGAGTTTGTCCCTGCGCGGGTTATCGAGTGTATAAAGCGTGAAATTCGATTTGGTTGCTGAGATCATTGAGGAATACATCGAGGATGCCATTGAAGATTCCATAGATGAGGCAATTATGGAACAAGAGTCATTACCGGCTGAGCCAGCTTTTATCTCGTCGGAAATCTGTGTTTCTCTGCGCTGCAATTTATCACGAGTGTACATTGTGTTGAAGTCGTCAGGCCTCAGAATCAAAGCAGCTGAGGCTTCAACTACGGCACCAAAACAGAAGCAGGAACTGGGTAACCCGTATATCAACATTTTGAATAAGTTACTTGGGTCGAGTCCAAAGTAATTAGAAAGTATTGTAAGCGGCCACAAGAATGGGAAAATAGGGCTATAAGGCTCTTCGAAATCAATATTTCTTGGAGTGTTCTAGGCAAGAAGCAATATATTTTTAAATCTGCACCTATAGTAACGATACGATAAGCAATAGCCACTCCGTTCAATGCGATGTTTCAGCATCATTGATAGACAAAGTAGCCTAGATCGCATAATTGTACTCAACCTAGAACCTTTGTCAAGGTACGAAGTAAGCATGGTGCGGCTGTCAGCCTGTAGGATCAAATTTGATTAAGGTCAACAGTTTCTGTCAATTCTTGTTGCTGTATTGTTTTTCACGCGGTGCGCTCTCGCTACGGGTTGCATTAATATAGTAGGCTTGTGTGCTAACGAAGGATCTCTTGGAATTAATTCTCAGCTTGTTGCAGGGGCATTTATGCATATTTGTGGGAAAGCTACCAGCGCACTTGCTTGTGTCACCATAAACTAGCAGGGGTCGTTAATATCGTGATACAAACCTGTGACTTGACATTCTGTCACTAGGTAGAAGCTTTATGTAATGTATTAAAACAATTGATGCCATCCAATCTCTGATGTTTAACATGTGTGACTCTGTAAATCTCAGTTTTACATGGCAATTTCTACAGATGGTACCTAACCCCTTGTCGAATCTCACCGACTTCAGCTGCAGAAGATACTTTAAGGATTTGTGGCACGGCATTTATTGCAGTTGGTATACTGCGGAGGGTGTACAATCCTTTAACAATTGCAATGGGTCATTTTGCGTTTGGTGTTGTACTTGGTAATAATGGTTTAGGGAAGTGATTGCGGAATCTATTTTTGGCTTTGGGGCTTGTTGGTAGACAGCAGTAGCATTGCCGTTTCTTCTGTTCTTCATATAAACCAAATATGTAACTGTCCAATCTGTATTCTCATTTCGCGTTTATCTAGAATTTTGTTGTTCAGCGTTACTTCTTCTCTTTCATCATGCATCTTTCTGCCTTTTCGAGATGGAGCGTCTTCTGCAATGTCTTGGTCCTTGCTTCCTTTTCTTTAGCCAAGGTTCCCGGCGTCCTTGAGTCAGTTCAGAGCATTCCATACACATTTGGTTCGTATAGAGATACAAAAACAACAAATTGGTAGGCAAAAACTTGGCTACTTTCCTGGGCTTGAACTCGAATGTGGCCTAGACGGCTGATAAATTTGACGGGAGTGGTTTGTTGACTGACATACCTTTTAACAGGACTGATATATCGCTCGTTGGTCAAGCTGATACTGATGTGGACCTAAGGTTCTTGACCGGATGTCTAAAAGCGTGTGGTGGCGAACTTGCTGCAAGAGTAAAAAGCCCTCCAAAAAGAATACCCGGGCGCCAGGAGAGCCAATCGGATTTGTTTCTGATATCTCACAACACACTCAAGGGGAATTGGGAGAATACATAAAGAGAAGAACCGACTCAGATCAGAATATGGAATTTGTTTTGAACAGTCTTGCAGATATCCCGAACAATTTACACATAAGCATGCAACTATTAGATGGGAAAACTGCAGAACTTCTCTTCCCAACTTCGTGATTTAAAGTTATAGAGGGCAAGGAGTTTTCGATTGGCATGAAGTCGCTTACTGGTTGCACATTGTTAACTGTGGTCAAAGACTTTGACCATGTGGAAGAGGAAGATCAAAAGATAGGTATCTAGATTGGACACATGTGGGAGTAGGTCTCGAGATCTGTCTTACATGTCTACTTTTTGCTAAAGTTCAAACCAGGAAACCAGGATTCGTTCCTGAAGTTGAACCAGATTTAGATGACGACATGAACGAGATCCCGGGAACGGAGAGTATGAAGCTGGATGCACAAGTAAATGGCTGGGTCTACAAATTCATCGAGGACGGTTTTCCACTTCCTGATACCCCTAATCTGGCACCACAAAAACCTGGCAGTGCCAATCCACGGTTTCAAGACAGCATAAAAAAGCATCTAGATGCACTGAAAGGTGCGAGTCCCTTTATTATGACTCCGAGGCGGGAAGTCTTGTCCGGTGATGGCAAAATAACTTATCAAAACTACGCAAATCATATTGTTCACATTGGAAGGCTCAAAGGGTATCTTAAGTCCATGGACTCCAGTCTCAGGATCAACAAAGAGTTTCTTTATAAACCCCTTCGCGACTGGGACGAAGAAAAGTTATTTGCTAGTTTTACCGGTCGGGCACTTTTTGAATACGTTCTAGATAGAATGAAGAGAAAATTTGGGAGACTGCTGATGGAAGATGGAGGCGAGGATAAAATTGGACTTCAAGAGTTTGATTTTGGACCGAGTGCTTGATTTAGTGCAATGAGCTATGCAGGTAAAGCTCTGTATATAGATCTGGTCCCTTTAGTGCTTCAATTATGATATAACCTTCAATTGTGTTAGATGTTGTCTTATACTTATCCGTATGGTCAAAGAAAGTATCTCGGCCCAAATAAGGGATTGAAATGTATTGGCAGCTAGTATGGGTGATAGAATAGAGTAAATAGAGTAGAATAGGGCATGCCTATTTGGTTGTAGAAACAGAAGAATCAACTATATAAAAAACGTAAAATAGTGGCCAGATGCCAAGAAGAACTAGACTAAAACAGGAAACTCTAGGTCAAATCTAGATAATAGGCTTCACCTTTCAACAAAATGCTTTTCTCTGATATACTCACTTCACACTCGCGCAACTTTCTAAACCCTCAAAGTTGCGGCTCTTTCAGCACTTTGATTAGTGATATCGAAACTGTGTTTTTGAAAACTGACATCACAATATATTTTTTTTATATATTTTTTTTTAGAAAAGCTAAAGTCTTTTTCTGTAAAATACTTTTCGCAGTAAATTACAACTAGTGTATTTGCTGTTTTTACTGCAAAATCAAAATTAAAGTGATTTGTTTTCAGTTGGGTGGTGGAACACACTATCTTGGGAAATATTGTTTTGTGGTCCCAAGGCACAATTTCAATCTGCAAGCTCGGAGTTAAGTACTGAGATCTGTGTGCAACCTTTTAAGTGCTACAATTGGTGGTGATTAGAACCAAGTTCTTGAAAGCGGCACTACAATCTCGTTTTCGAAATCTCAACCAACCAATCACTGGATCACTGGATCGCCGACTGGAAGGTGCCGAAATAAGCCAGAGGAAAACATCACACTCCGAACCTCGCACTTCAAACCAATGATGAACTTCTTATTACGTGTCAACAACTTCCCAGGTACATACAACCACAGGCTGAGGAGAACTGGGCTACCTCCTCGCTCTGGAGCTACACTAGCCTCAGATGTTACTGATTTTGAATCTGGGCAATGAGATTAAGAATGCTGCGTTTCGGTAACTGTATTTTGACAGCCACCAACTGGACGGTCAAAAATACGCACCTGTATCTCAACTGGCTTAGAGTAGATACTAAGTTACAGTAAACAAATCAGCACCCGCTACTTTACAATGGTTTTCAACTTTTGATTTTAACAAAATGTGTTTAGTTCTATCTACGTTTTGCATTAAGACAACTTTGATATCACGTTAACGGTTATAACATCTACGAATTCTTGGGGTTACAGTTGGGTCAGGGTAGAGAAAAGCTTGGCCAGGGTAGACGGTTTTACGCTAGTAAAAGTTGATCCGGGGTAGAAAACAGTGCTTTTAAAGCTTGGCCAAAGTAGAATAACGCTAAGTATACGCTAAGCATATGCTTGCTAATTTACTTTACTGTTTATTATGTATTGGCATGCTTGTATTGATTAATAACAAATTATTAGCGGCATTGAAAGAATTTGTATATAATTAATATATAACTTGACGGCCTGCCAAGCCATTAATTTTCGAGATCAAAGTGGCGTCTCTTGCAAACCTCGAAACCATAAAGTCCCCGCGAAAGGCACCCGATCTAGCCCAAATCAAGCCTTCTAAGCTAGATATAAATTGGGCAAGGTAGATGTAGAAGGATGTGCTCGTCTGATAGTTCATTCCTATCGGCGTAGGTCAGCTTTCGGCCTTCAACATATTAGAGCATAAGGAATGAGGACAACGGCTCAGTGTCGTCGCTGAGGCTGTAGGTGTGGATTTGAGGTCAATAAACCTTTTCGAGAGTATCAATTTTTAAGATGTTACCCTGTTCAAGCTAAGTTGAGTGTGTTTACACAATTGATATACGTACTTTGAGCCAATACAAGGTAACATTGTAGTTGCGGAGAATAGAGAGCTCAGGAAACTTCGCCCGAGGCTTGGAATGTAACCTTGAGTGATCCTGAACATTATAGTGCCTGACTGGAAGGAAGAATTCTGGAGTATACTAAGCTTCGCTGTCTACCCCAATTTTGTCCTTCTACATACAGTAACATTACCTGGACCCCACTGGGCAATTATTCTGGGTACAAGTACAATTGAAACGTCGACTGTTGCGACCTTGGCATAGGCAACCTTAAATTTTAAGCGAGCCAATCAGCAAGGGTATTCACCTAGTATTTGGCGACTTAGCCTTTATTCAAGACCCCCAGAAATATAGAAAAAATTAGTTATGTGCGACATGTCATGTCCCGTGCTCTAGAGCACAAGTGACCTATATTAGCCGAGCCCTCTCAGAGTGCCCGTGTATATATATAGCCTGCTCTCCTCGGGCTCCTCTTCCTTCCTCAGGTTTAGATTCTCTTTGTATTACACCACCATTGCCCTGTATCTGTAGATGCACAACGCGTGTCGTGACTCTGGTCCGAGTTTGGCACTATGTGGGTGTGACACTTTGATTAGTTTGTCGCTTAATAAGTGAGTTTACGTGCAAAAGATCCAATTAGATTTTAGTGATTGGCTCGCTTAAAATTTAAGGGTTACCTGTGCTAAGGCCTTTATGGTCGACATTTCATTGGTATCACTTATTCTTGCTGCACTAATAGGAAACCAGTTCTATCGCCGGTAAAAGGCCCAGGCCAGCTATTATACTATAGTGAAAATGGCCTACCAAGGTACTGGGAATCTACAAAAGGTCGCAGCCTTCCCATTAGCATCTTTTTTCGTTCTCTTTCCATCTCCTCTCCCTCACACTACACATTGTTCTTTCTTGGGGCAAACTGGTCAATATCATGAGTACTGTTGTCGACGAAAAAGCCTATGGCGACGCGCCGTAGGCTGAGAAGGGCATCTCCCAAATGGAACATGCCCCTAGTCTTGACGACGACTTAAAGAGAGGGAACCTCGATAAGGCGGGTGCTATCGAGGCAGAGAATGCAGAGCATAACATGGGAGTACTAGAGGCCGTTCGAGCATATCCTCTGGCTACCTTTTGGGCGTTTGTCATGTCTTGCACTATCGTAAGTTGCACTTTACCCTTAGTTCCTCCTCTAACATAAGGAATTACGGCTAATCTCAACTTTAGATCATGGAGTCATACTGCGTGTTCCTTATGGGTAATTTCCTCGCCTTGCCTGCTTTTGCCAACGAATTTGGTGTTCTCAACCCCGCAACCAACAAATATATCGTCGTGACTAGTTGGCAGTCTGCCCTTCAGATGGGTGGTCCGCTCGGTGCAATCATTGGTGTCTGTCTCGCTGGCCCTCTCACCAGTCGTATCGGATATCGTTGGGCCACTATCACCGGTCTCATGGCTTTGAATACTTTCATCTTGGTGTTCTACTTTGGCAAATCGCTTGCAGTCATTTTCGGAGCTCAACTTCTCAAGGGCGTGCCACGGGGCATCTTCATTGCCAATGCACCAGCATACTGCAGTGAGATCGTACCCATCAAGCTGCGAGCCCCTGCAACCCAGATGCTGCAGATGTTCTGGGCAATTGGCAGTATCATTGTGGGTGGTGTCACATACCATTACAATGCTAGGCTTGATTCAAGCGCATATAGGTATACTCTCTTCCGCTTTGCAAGAAACTCCGTTGTTAACGGCGAGAATTTAGGATCCCAATCGCGCTTCAATGGTTGTTTCCTACTCCTCTCGCTATCCTTATCTTTATTGCACCTGAGTCACCATGGTGGCTAGTTCGAAAGGGACGTCTCGAAGAGGCAGCAAATGCCGTTGGACGCCTGGGACGTAGATCGAGGTTGAATCTTGACGAGGCTGTTTCTATGATGCGTCGTACCATTGAACTCGAGAAGTCCATCAAGGAGCCCAACCACTTGGAACTATTCAAAGGGACTGACCTTTACCGTACCCTCATTGTGTGTGGTGTGTACGCCGCTCAGAATCTTACGGGTAACCTTATTGCCAACCAGGCTGTCTACTTCTTCGAGCGTGAGTTGTCATCATGACTGTTCTCTAGTGAGTATTTATGCTGATCACAAATGCAGAGGCTGGCATGGACACAGACACTGTGTTTGCCCTAGGTCTTATCACATCAGCCCTTCAGATGATCTTCGTCATGCTTTCTTGGATTCTCACAACGTACCTTGGCCGATGTACTATCTACGTCTGGGGTTCCGGCATCAATGTCTGTTTCCTAGTTGCCCTCGGTATTGCGGCCTCCATTGGCAAGTCGAACGCTGCCTCCCTGGCCCAGACATCTCTAGGTCTTATCGTCTCCGTATTATTCACCTTGGGACCTGCGCCTGCCTCCTGGGTTATCATTGGAGAGACCTCCGCCATCCCCCTCAGACCTTTGACCACTGGAATTGGACGCGGTGCATACTATGTTGTGAATATTCCTTGTATTTCCTAGCAAGTTATATGCTCAATTCAACAGTAAGAATGTTTTCTCCTTCCGATAACTTTTGGTGACAATTGCTGACAAAGTACAGGGCGGAAATCTTGGCGGCAAGTGCGGCTACGTCTGGGGTAGCACTGGTTTTATTTGTTTTGTTGTAGCATACTTCTTCTTGCTTGAGATGAAGGGTAGATCTTATCGTGAGATTGATATCTTGTTTAAGCGTAAAGTTCCGGCTCGCCAATGGACCAAGACTGTTGTCGACGTGCAAGACGACGAGTAGATGGATATGTGGTTAGAAGGCTGTGGCAGGGTGTGACCGGAGGCAAGACTCCTGGTGAATGGAGCATGAAGCACGTGAGGTAGTTATAATCTGCTGTAGATTTATGAGAAATATAGATAAATCCTCAAGTGGTCTCTCATACAGACAATCACCTATCAGATCCCGAGTTTCGCCATACTCTCTGCACCCTGTTTCTGCATGGAGGACTAACCTAACAGCCTAGAAGAGTATATACAAAGAGCTTGGGTGTACCTTACTAAGATGGTGGGGATATCGTTGGAGATACATGTGATCACTAATCGTGTTCGGGGACTTGGGGAACGGGGTCGGGCCCAGCAATCTCTACAGATTACGAAATCGCGAACTAAATATTCTTTCCATGTCCAAGATGAGCACGGCGGGAGCATATCCTCAGTACTCTCTTCTAGCTGTCTGCTGCCTAATGAGACTAGATTGCTTCGGCGTTTCTTATTAAACTCTAACGAGATCTCCTCACCTCAGGCTTTTACGCAAATCGATCTGCATACCAAGGCATTTGTCTAAGCAATGATCGTCGCTTCAATTCTATTTGATGGACGCGGGAAAACCTTTCGATTGATCCGAGAGCAAGGAAAAATTACGGATGTCTTTTACGACAATAGAATTTTGCACGAGATAACTCGGATGATCCAGGTTACATGCGGAACGAGTAGTACCACCATCATGTTCCTTATTCCAAATGCCATACCACCGCCATTGATGATCAAGATTCTAGTGCCTTTTATAAATTTGTTTATTGCAACTATTATAATTGATTGGTACAATTTCCGAGCAAGAATCGTACGTTCGTCCGATATTGCTGGTCGTCTGGGGCTAGTGCTGGAGAACTATGTAGAGAATATGAAGAATATTCTATCTCTACAGAAACTACCCGATTTTCCATCTTATACTACATCGAACAAGTTGTCCTTGGATCAAGGTGTAGAAAGACTCACAAATACAGTCATACCTGGATAATTCGGACGCCCCTATATCGGAAACCTCTATATTTCGGAAGGGAGCCGCGGAACGGTCGATTTTTGGCTGGGTAACTCGGAAACCTTTTTATTTCGGTATCGGAAGAAGGTATAAGGAATATAACTAGGCTCCGATGTATACTTTTAATAAATCTAGCTTAGTAATACACTAAATTTGCGAAGCACGTGATATATGTTCAATAATTACGTATTTTATGTAACACGTGATATTATTTTTATGTAAATCTGGATAATTATGCATTATGCACTTTTTATATATCGGAAACCTCTATATACCGGAAGGTTGCCTTGGAACCAAAGCCTCCGAATTATCCAGGTATGACTGTATTCTAAAGAAAGGCGAATTTCTAGAACTTTACCAACACATCCTTGAATTGAGAGTGACATCCAAATCACTCGAGAGCTACTGTGTAGGTCGATCAATCTTGGTCTTATTATGCTCATAAAATCCTGGATAAAATGTTCAAAGTTCCAGAGTTCACAGTAAGAAATTCATTCTAGTGAGTGACCTATTTTCTAATTCCGCGAATTTAGGAGCTGGTGCCTTAGAAAGAGAGTCACAGTCCGGAAATCTTTAGTCGGCGATATCTTGAACGAGCTAACTATGGCTGCGATGAGACTAACTATTTGCCACCCGCATTCTCAAGTTAAAATTTGCAACTGGGAAAGGAGCCATGAAGCCAAGGATTTGATCGAACGGGCTGAAACAGCAGCTGAAAATATCAAATTTCAAGTAGACCCCTCTAAATTATTGCTAAACTGCCAGACTTTACAAAGGCTGCCGCCGTAGCATGCTGGAAATTACTAGCATCATCTGCTAGCAGCAAAAGCATCGAGTTACTGCCAGAACACTCATCCCTAGATCGACGTCTCGAACAGTGCCCTCATGTTCTGGTCAGTGAAAGCGTGTTAGGTATATTTGGAAGGGATAGAGTTGATCCTAAAGAGTTAGAAGATGATGGAATCTATAGAGGCAAGGACGTTTACCACAGTCTCGCATTGTCTAAACCATCAAATAAAACTAATAGTTATCCAGGAATTTGCAGAGTGGCTGCAAGATTTCAAGTGAAGGATGTGGAAGAACAATTTTACGGTACTGGCTGGTTGATTGACAAGTCTACTGTCGTCACGGCAGCGCATAACCTATACGATCCGATGAACGGTTCATACGAGAGCGAAGCCAGAGTACAAATTGGTATTACAAAAAGTAACGGAGGGAATATTAACGCTGAAATGCAACTAAGAGAATTTGTGGCTATTCACTGGGGGTGAATATTATATATTCTAAGATATATCGGGTTATTCATGTTCTAACTATTCTCTTCCCATAGCCCGCTCGACCTCCTTCAAAATAGCCAAGCATTTCTCGTCTTCCCATCGCCTCGTGATAATCTGTAATCCCACAGGCGCATTGACATACGCCTCAGGTTCATACAGATCCCAATTGAACTTGTCTTTCTCATTCTTTGGGACGTAATTGGTATCCTTGACGTCAAGTTTGACATCCACGGTAGTCACAGGGAATGCTACTGCAGCATACTCGAGCATATTCCATTGACTCGTGTATGACCAGTATTTTGCATTGCCGTGTGGTGGAGCCGGGCCTGGGCCCACGGGACTGAGGATCGCGTCGACTGGGTGGCCATCCTCGGAGCCTGTAGACAGCCAGAGGTCGTTGTAGAAATCGCGATATGCGTTGCGGCGGACTTTCAGCTGCGGAGTAGAGGATTTAGCATGCCAACACAACATGGAAGATACAATAGCTGAGAAAGCTACAAATAAAGGACGACTGTCACTTACATCCCACACCTCCTCGACTGTACGATATTTGATATTGCCGCCATCCGTCAAAAGCCACTCCGTGAGCGGCATCACGGTTTCACCTGCCTCTGTTATCTCCTTTCTCACGGCACGGCCACCATCCTCGTAGTACAACGCCTGCGTGATGTCCCAACATGTGTCATGGCCACTGGGTTTCCAATCCACGAGCTCAAATCTGTCAGGATACTGCTGGAGAGCCGTATATACTTCCTTTAAAGCTCGTGTTACAGGTGGGTGTGGTGTAACAATGTCATCTGACCACATGAAAGCGATCTTGAGCCTGGGTTGAAGAGTTACTTGTCGCCATGGTAAGGGAACTAGACCTGTGTCTTTGATCCATGGTGAGTAGGAGATGTAAGTTTCCATGAAAAGCTCGATACCGGAACGGGTTGTTGACATTGGCCCATGCGTCCCAGCGATGCTGCTTCACGTTAGGGAGTAATAAAGCAGCCCAAAAAGAAGAGGGACATACCCATCCTGACCCTTGACTCCAGCACTCGCTCCATGTCTACTAAGTCGGCCCGGTGTTGGCTTGATTCCGTAGATCCCACAATTCGCGGCAGGACATCTGATAGAACCTCCAATATCACCACCCACTCCCTACCACATAGTCAGTTCCCCCTACGGCGCTAATAAACTATCTAACTCACGAGAACACTTCCCCGAAAGGATATGAGCGCACTCTCACCCCCCGAGCTCCCACCCGGTGTCAGATCCAGGTTATGCGGATTCAGCGTCGTTCCATAGATATTCGAACTTGTCTCAAGATGCATGATACATTGCGGCTGCGTCGTCCGCACATAGAAGACCGCGCCAGCTTCCCATAAGACGTCATTAACGCCGCTGGGGCTGGGTTGCGGACTTTTGATGCGTGCGACGAAACTGGCATGGTTGGTGCCGTTTACCATGCCGTGATGCTCTTTGATGGAAATGGGGAGACCGTGGAGGGGTCCTAAGGGGTGGCCTAGGGAGTCCAGGTAGGCCGCACGTTGGAGCGCCATTTCCGGGAGGAGCTCAGTGGTGCAGTTTAGCTGTTGTTGGGTTAGCCACTTGTTCAAAAATGAGGTACGGGGTAGATGTAGATGCATATTCTGACCAATTCTTGTGCTAGAGCTGCTCTCCTGAGAAAGGCTTTCGCTACGGCTACACATGTGTACTTTTTGACTCGAATGGCATCTAGTAGTTCAAGTGCATCCAGTCCCGTGATCTCGAGTTCTTCCTCGGATAAGACATCTTTGGCTAGGTGAGTGACATTCTTTGGTAGAGGCGTTGGGAGACAAGCGAGGTCTAGAGGCGGTTCTATTGCAGCCAGCGACTTGTCTCTAACATCTAAAGCTTGTTGAATAAGCTCCGCAGCACCCATAGTTGGATATGGGAAGGCGATAAGGTTGAAGAACTCGAGGGTTGTGAAGTATCAGATCGCCACACTACTATTCGTGATTTTTTAAAATATCAATCTGATAGTATATGTAAAGGTACTTATCTCTAAAGTCTGTACTTTACGAATTTAGATTGTGCAACGTTGAAGAATGGGATAAGAACCCCTACAATGGAAGTATAAGCCACTGAGAGCTAGCTTGCCAAGATATCTCACGTGACCTCACATACCAAGAAGAAAGCATCTATCCTTCGAATATTAATACCAGAAATACTCGCAAGTCCAAAGAAACAACCTGAGTCTTGTTATTATATCATATCCTTCTGTTGCATTCTCCCCATGACTGTATATAATTCTCTCCAGCTTCTTCGGGTCTCGGTTTGCCTCGGCATAAACTTCAGATCAAAAGCATGTTGTGCAATCTTAACTTTAAGCCACAAGCTTGCCATTACTGGACCACTACATTGTAATTCCTACGATGACATTTATAATGGTTTTGCCATCAACCAATGGTCAAAAATAGCCTTTTCGATCCCGGTCCATCAACCTCCGCAAGGCTGCGCAGTGGCATTGAGGAATTGCAGTACCTGAGCTTCTTGTTCAAATGGATATGGAGACACATAGGTTATAAGTATGGTAAGCTGGGCTTATTACGAGAACGCATGTTTAATTGCTTTATACAGCTTTTAAAGGTGCTTCGGCTGTGTTTTCGAAGAGCGGAGACGGCCCCTTTTCTTTAAGCGAGGATGAACATGGTGAGCCTTTTAAACAAGCTCAAGTTGCATTCCCGGTGACTTCAATAACTCTCAGTGGCCGTTATTATCGCACGATGAGCCTCTTATACAGCTCAGAGTCTTTTTAGAAAATACGAGCTGGGTTAAGAGGATAGATGAGTTATCCACGTTTATATTTTTTAAGATCTTGTTGTGACATGTGCTATAGTTGAAGTATGAATTGGCTTTATATAGCTACTTAGCAGGTTAGAAGGAAATCGTTGCTAAAGCAAGGCTGGTGAGAATATCTTAAACAAGCACCGAGTATTATACACTACAAATTCCAAAAGCCACGCAGCAATCTATCATATTAGCCAATTTTCAACGACGGCTTTGCTAGCTATAGACCGTTCACGTGCATTCAGTTTCACATTTCTTTTCCAGTAATGCTAAAAGAAATTTCTCTGGACAGGATTGTACGGTGTATTCTGTACTGAGCATCTATTTTTCTTAGTGGTTATATTATATCTGCCTATCGATTTACCCGGAAGAATTTTGATGCGTTTTCTGCTGTTTTAAACCACTTTCCTCCAGTTTCCGATAAATTGCCCTAGTAGGAATGCATGTCGGGTAATTCCGCTTTCCATGAAATGAGCATATCACAAGCATCAAATGCAACCCAACACGGAGCAAAACTCGGATCTAGGGGCGGAATAACAGTTTATCCGGCGCTTCTGCGGGACTATGAGGGGTAGCAACCTCCTCTAAATCCATTGTCATAATTCATGCTGCAACATTTTTGCAAACTACTGGAATTGACTTCAACGACTTATTCATTTTGCTACATCCACTTTTAAAATGTCCATGGAAGGAAAGATAATCGGTGTGACTGGAGGTGCTAGTGGCATTGGATTGGCCACCGCGAAACTTCTTTCAAGTAGAGGAGCAACGGTCTCGATTGCAGACGCTGACCCCACAGCTCTACTTAGCGCGGAAGCATACTTTAATACACTTTCCGTTCCATTCTCAGTCTCGAAAGTCGATGTTTCGGTCCGTTCTGAAGTTGAAGGTTGGGTCGATGGAATTGTAGAGAAATATGGCCGGCTAGGTATGTATTCTCGAAATACCCTTATGAGCAAAAAAGTTAACACTAATTCAAAATTTCAGACGGAGCTGCGAATTGTGCCGGAATCATAGGGAAACATCATGGTGTTAGGCCGATCGCAGAGCTAGAGGACGATGAATGGCATAAGATCATTGCAGTAAACTTGACTGGAATGATGTATTCCCTAAGAGCGGAACTCAACAAGATCGCAGATTTTGGATCTAGTACGCGCTTCTGATATTTCCCTTTCGAACAGTTCCAAATTCTTTCGATGCCCTTATGGCCACTGTACGTCTGCTGACGAGCACCACTAGTTGTCAACATATCCTCAATCCAGGGGGTTATGGGCTTCGCTGGGAGTGCTTCTTATGTTGCCTCTAAACACGGAGTGATTGGCCTGACCCGAGCTGTATGTTACTAGCTTCTTAGAGAAGCCTCTCATGCCCAAAATGGGCATAAAGTGATGTTCTTAGGGGCTTTTGCTAGATTGAATAACTTTAAGCATATTCTATGAAATTAATATAAGATATACTAAACTTAGGATAAACCTTGTAGGCAGCGAAAGAAGTTGGAGATCGAGAAATAAGGGTAAACGCCGTCGCACCGGGCGCTATCCTTACACCTCTGCTGAAGAGAGCACAAGAGGTGAATCCGAATGAAGGCTTTGGAAACCCGACAGCAATCAAGCGTCAAGGAACGGCTGAGGAGATGGCAAATATTATATGCTTCTTGTTAGGACCTGAGAGCACTTACGTGACTGGTAAGATAGCATTGAGATGGAATTGAGCCTTTCCTTTCTTCATTCGCCTCATCACTAGAGTTTCTGGACGGACAACTACTAACACGACTCTTCCTCAGGCTCGGTCTATGGCGGTGATGGAGGATGGGATTGTTGATGAATACAGAGAGGTAGACTAATTTTGTTTAATGAAAAAAAGGTCTGAACGAGACACAATTTTTGGTATTAAGCCATGTGATGGCTGGGTATAATGTACATACAGTGGCCTAAGCCAGAATCTAGTCCTCAATCTATTCATGATCTACGAGTACGTTTGTTTCTTAGTAGTCAATGATCTTAGTCCATAATAGTTCCAAAAGTTCTGAAAAATGAAATGACCGTAGCCAACCTTGTGCCAGCTTGTAAGCTCGATTCCATGCTCGAAACCCACATCTACCAGGTCAATACCTTGATAATATTCATGGACATTAATCTTTTGTCGCCAATCCGTTCCCTCTTGTTAGAATATGCAAAGCTTATCTCTTTAACTATCAATACTAGACGGACGACTCTACGTCTAACGTTTTGCAGAGGCTGTCACACCTCCGCTTTTATTAGGCTTTGATTTGGTGTAAGTTGCAGATTTGTTCTTGGCTTGTGTAGCTCTGGCCTTCGCAAAACGGTCGAAAGACTCGCTGATGACCTGCTCTTTGGTGACACCTTCCTTCACAATGCCACCATACATCACTTCCTCCAAGAACATTTCTACTTTCTCGAACTCGACCCAATCATTCTTATACCTATCTGGTACTCCACCATTGTGCATCAATGCTATGATTCCAGCAATTACAGTGTTTACTGCAGCAATGGCGGTTAGAGCATGACCGTTGCTTTTTTCAGCTGCGAGCGCGGTCATAGCTGCACCAATGCCTAGCCTAGAGCATATCTTATTAGCGGAGAACTCAATGATCACACTTTTGTAACAAGAACCGTGGATAATTATGACAATGTGTAGTCATTGTGGAGCCAGGGCTCAAGAGCAAAGAAAGACGAAAAGAACATACTGTGCCATCAAGGCAAAGTTCAAGAAAGCTGAAGTTAAGTAATAACGTAGCTGGCTCAAGAACCGGGCTGTGATTACGTCTTTATAGAGACCGTCAGGAAGCCCTCTTGGTGGCCACCAGGTGGATTTGGTATAAAGTAGAGTATGTTCTTCGTCAAAGCTACATGCTCCGATTGCTTGACAGACATATACATGATCTATCTTGCTCAACTGAATCATTCGGACGGGCTCGGCGGTAGGATCCTTGAGTGAGGGTACGCGGCCCTCTCCGTTTCCCTCTCCACTGGGCGGTCCATCGAGCCTCCCTAGATAAGAGTATTCCTTTGTGTGTTCACCAGAGGAAGACCTTCTTCGCACCAAGTCTGGCTCAAGATCGTGGAGGTGCTCCATCATGGTCCCATACGTTGAGTGTTGTGGCATGTAGAGAGCAGGAAGTTCGTGAGGTCGGGGAATGACATAGAAAGCCATGGTTTGGGTGAGCTTTCGTCATGAAGGAGAAGATCTCCTAAACTGGAGGAAGGAAGGTACCAGCTGTACAGAATGACCATTAATATTCTAGGCGCCCCCAAATGAGCTGCACCGAGAAGGAATCGAACATTAAAAGCGCCCAAGCGAAGAAAGATTACCATTGAGCAGGTTGCTCATGGCATGGCTGTTAGTTCGTGCATTTTGTATATCATGCAACAGATAAAGACGTACTTTGATTCACTTGTTACTCGAAATTTTGACCAGGTTTATGAAGGGTCAAGGAAGCGATGCAATGACTATGGAAGCTACGTTCCAGACATATAACTATGAAGCAAGGAGGCGCACTAACGCATTGGCTCGTATCGAAATTAAGCAGAAGGAACGTACAAATATGTGTTTGCTTGGCATGATACAGAAACATTTCCAGGGGTATTCCGCCATAGTTTCTTTTTTTGCGCATTACGATCAGGTTACCCTGTGCCAGAGATCACTTAAAGACACTGACTTCGCCGCCAGATATGCTTGTATAGTTTGATGCGTGGACATGACTCTATGGTGATGTAAGACGCTGAAAACTCAAGAGTAATACCCCGTCAGGTAGAATTGAAAGGCTTGATCAGAAATATACAGCTGGTGACAGAACTTCCAAATGCTAAGGGTTGAGATCCCTGTCACCGTTCAATTTCAAGCGAGAGAGAAGGCTGAAAACAACATCTTCACCCCACTCTATAACCCGAACAGTATTATCACTATGGCTTCATTAAACAATCTGCCAGTTTTGATACGGGACAGATTCAAATCGGCACACGAACATGGCGATTTGAATTTCTTCGAGACCCGAGTAACAATCCTGCAATGTTATGGATCTCTGGTATGATTTGGCTTAACATGCTCAATACATATCTCATAATGCTAAGCAATCACCGCAGTTTCAACTGCGCTTTTCTCCAGCTTTAGCGAACAAACCAAAGAACACCAAGCCTCGAGAACCGGGAGAGAGACCTGTGAATCCTTTTCTAAATCCCGAAGAGGCACTCTTGGTTACCGAACTCGGGTCTTCGCATATTATCGTTCTCAACAAATTCTCGATTATTCCAGGGCACTTCATTCTGGTAACGAAGGAATACAAACCCCAAACAGAACTACTCGAGGAAGATGATGTTGCGGCAGCATACAATTGTATTAAAGCGTACCAGAACTACGGGGAAGAACTCTTCGGCTTTTTCAATTCGGGCGAGCATTCTGGAGCCTCTCAGCCTCATCGGCATATTCAGTTTTTGCCAGTTGAGGCTATGCGCACTGGAATCGAAAATGAATTGAAGTGGGACATATTGGCAGATTCGTTGGTGGACTCTGTAGGTGTGTATATCTAATGACTTGGGATAGCTTGGTCTGACAATAGTAGTAGATCTGCCTTTTACATATTTCGCATCACCTATCCCAGAGTCGCCAAGTCCCAAGAAACTTCACGAAATATATCTTGGACTTTATAATAGGGCCTGCAGGATAGCCGGGAAGCCTGCTGCAGATACTTCTCAAGCATCGGAATCTTCCATCAGCTACAACATTGGCATCACTAACAAAGTAATGGCCATCTGCCCGCGCACGAATGAAGGAACACCTCTTGATGATGAAGAGCATAATTCTATTGGATTTGTTGCTCTCAATGGCACAATATTGGGAGGCACCTTGTTAGTTAAGAATGAGTCGGAATGGAATGCATTGAGAGGGGACAAATCTAAGCTGCAACATGTCCTAGGCTGCATTGGGATCAGACACGACATCGAACGGAAGATTTAGGCCATAAAATTGTTCTTCGAAAGCTTAGAAAACCAACGGGCGACGGCATACTACTCAACATCTGGAACAGACCTGGAATTCTTCCTCATACACGAGCTTCAAGGCTAATATCAACGTTTCAATCCTCGGACTGTTCTTGAAGCTCGTCCCACTTTTTTCGACAGGTAGCATTCCCGAAATGATATGATCCACCGTGGTTGGCAATGTATTCTCCCACCTGCTTCCAAGGAACTTTCGACTTTGATGATTTAGCCATCATCTTACGCACCGCCTTCTTCAGAAGCCGGACCTATTACGAGTGTCAGCCAAGTGACACCATGAATTGAAATGTAGTACTTGCATCATTCTCGGTCCATTCTGGCTTTCTGACACGTTGCGCCTTATTCTTAGTCAGAGTCCGGAATCTGCCCCTCAATGTCGATTCGGCTTCTGTGAACCCTCCTTGTTGACGAATATCTTTGTACGACATGCCAGCTAGCTTTGATCTGACGAGGAAATTGTCCTTCTCATCCCGATGGTGCATTGCCTGTATCGTCTCATGAGTCTGAAGCGACTCCGTCCAACTTTGACTATCGGCTCCCATAGGGTCTGGTTCGATTCTTTTGTGTTTCGAAGGCGTAGTAGTTGTAATTGCTTCTTGCTGTTTGCCGTCAACACTGTAAATTGTGCTTGGTCTCGTTTCGTGATTGTTGTTTGATTTATTTTTCAATGATCTCCTTTTGCTGCTTTTGTTTGACTCGTAGTCATTACTTGGCAACGTGTGAACTATTCTTTGAGAAGGAATAGAATTCGGAAGTATCTGTCGCGGACGTATTGGGACAGGCTGTAATAATCTCGCTGATGCAGGGCCTGAAGAATAGTCCTCTCCAGAACTCGCAACTATGCTAATCTCCGACGTTGAGAGTGTTCCTTCTTTATCAGATCCAGAAGATGGTACTGGTTCGGCAGGTTCACTGATCATTAACGCCTTGGGTGAGATGGTAATGGAACCTGCTAGTTGTGGCTGAGGTGACCAAGAGCTGGTTGCCCCACAGCATTCAACGGTCCATATATCGCCATGATCCTGCTGCATACTATTTTGTTGGTGAGCTTCTCTACGTAGTAAACCATCATGGGAGCATGGCAGGGCGTAATAGTCGTTATAATGCTCGCCGCCATTTCGGACAACTCCTGGTGACCAAGGGTTCTTTGTTATGGCGTTGTTTGTTGTTGATGTGGTTGAATACATCATGTAGAATGGATCAATTGGCCCAGAAATGGGAGAGTTGCTAACATAAACCGAAGTGCTACTTTTTGAGGCTTTGAATCGAGCGTCTGCTTGGTAAGGTTGTTGTGCTCGGACCGAGCTCCAGGCTGAATGATGTGAAGGGAGATCGGATCCGTTAAATTGGTGGTAGGCGTAGTCTTTCATTGTGTCCTTTCCTGTTGACAATCCGACAAGGCTACTGTTTCGACGCATAGAAGTCTGCTGAGAATAGTCGTTTCCTATCATCAAGTTCTGATCATTGAAGCAATTTGCATCTAGACTCTGCTCATCATTCATGTGTTTGGTTGTGCACTGCCTGTCCTGAGCATTATGTTGACCATTGGCTGCAGCGCTGTATGTCACTCTCTTTTGGTGGCCAATATTCTGGTTGTGTTCCTGTGATGGAAAGTATCCAGAGTATAAAGAACCAAGCTATTGCATTTAGTTATTCAGTTAAATTGTTCAGTAATTGCTAACTTACTGAAAAGTTTTCGTTATCGTCGACGTTATTAGAGCCATGCTCCCATATATCAGATGTAGGCGTAGCCACGGACCTGAAGACACCCCAAGCGTTTACGTCGTTATTCGTCATCTCAACAAGCCTTTGATGCGCCGACTCCACTCTTTGGTTAGATACAAAGGTTTCGAAGGCATTCGAGACAGTTCGGGGTCGTGCGTTGATAAACATTATGATAGCGTCTCACCGCTATGATGTCTTAGGACCATGTAGCTTTTCGGGACGATTGCTTCTAACTCGGATGCTAGACGTGCTCAAGGCTTGAATGCATGTACAAGTACGCCTTCCCGCCTGTAGAAGGTATGCAGAAACCTCCAAGCTCCAGACAATATATAGGCGGTCAAGGAAATGTTCTGAGTTCTAATATGGAAGGAAGAATTTGAACCCGATGTGGATAATATGAGAATATTATTGTAAAATCAATGGCTCTGACAGTACAAGCAACTCGGCGTTCGTTGGCATACGATATCTGCGCTAGACCTGTAGACTTTTTTGGTTATCATCAAGTCACAAGTGGAAACAGTGGAGTAGTGATACTTATAGCGGGCCAGCATTTGCTTCTATCCAACTAATGAGTTTCTTATATGCACACAAAGCCCAATAATCCACTTTCGAACCAGATGACAGCCGCCTAGACATGTAAAAATTAGATGTTCAAAGATTTTGGGGACCTTTAATATGTCGGAAATGGCAGTATCAAAAAAGCATAATTATCGTGCTAGAGATAGGGTTTCTATGCTAGTTTCGAGGCAGTCAGGTACAACATAATTGGGGAGAGACTTCTCTAGATCCCTAGAAAAATTCAAAGCCGGACCGTGTTCCCTTCTCCGGACTACTATCTTTATTTTACTTGTCATTTATTTTGTTTTATCCATGTCAGGACTTTTCTTGGTCACGGGCTGTCTAATCTTCCCGCCCTTGCTTGAGCAGAATCAGAGCGGATGTTTTGTTCGATATTGGGGCTCCATTATACTCATCACCTCACATTTATCATCCGTCAAAAATGTACCCATCCCGTTCTGACGCTTTATCATTACCCAATCAGCGGCTATGGTCAGCGGCCCCATAGCACCTTAATGAGCGGCGACTGCGAGCTGCTATTGTATAGTGTAGCTGCAGATGGCCGTGGTCATGGCTCTTTAGGAAGTGTGAGTAAGAGAGTGTTCGCTTGTCTCTCAACATCCTAGTGGGAGGCGGCAACAAAAATTCCACATGATTTCGAAATCGAGCTGTGATCACGAACTGGCTGTTTATGACAGAGGCAAACAGACGGCTAAGTGCATCAATTCAGCGGAGCTCCGGTTGTGTGCCTCTAACCATATACAAGACCGTAACGCGACAAACGGCATTGGAAGCTCATCATCGACCTTAGGGACGCCATCCTACTAACTCTTCTCCGCTTGACGAATAGATTTGGACGGCGATCTCGCTATTCCTTTTAGGCATCAAAACATTCTGTCAAAGCCAGAGGTATGGTTTGTTTTGTACTACCAGGTGCCGCGTGCCTACTATAGTCATCTTAATGGAGCAAACATCTTCGCAAGCCACCTTACAAAGCTTTCAGAAAGTACACCGCCCAACCGCTCTCTAATGCTATCTCTCCTATTGTGTTTCTCTAGGCTATAATTTTTAATCGTTAAAGACTTCAGCAACGAAGACATGTTTAATCACCCTTAAAAATCGCCGGCACTTACCATACCAAGATTCTTCGCCGCACACCTTCCCACGCATCGTACATACGCAAACGGTGATGCAGAGACAAGGTATCGGTAAACTACGCCCAGCGAGGTGCCTAGTGAGCGCGGCATGCTTCAGTGGAAGGTCTCATATATCGATATCAACCTATCACAAGCCGACAATGTAGAAGGGAACGCCATAATAAGCAATGGCGCTGATCATTATCAGCTCAAGGCTGATTATGATAAAAATACAATCACCAAATTATAGTTTCCTGTGTAACCCGCGGCTTCGGGCTGGACTCGAGGTGTTGAGCTCTGATTTTCTGTCAACTGCGGAAGGCTGAGGTAACGGGAGTTCCATCTTTCCTCTTCCCCGTTGAGCACGGGCGGGGTATGCATGATCTTGCAGCGGATCTTCGGATGAGAGCATAGCATTCGGTGGGGACTTTCTTCTTCAAGAAGCAGCTGCAGTGGCACAAGGGTACTTACCATGTAACAACGTTCGCCATCTCTGTTTACATTATCCACGTGATGTGAGACATTCGCGGATCACCATGGTAGGATGATTCTTTCGCTTCCCCGTGGCTGCTCTGTAGTTTCTGATCCGCACAGAGCAGATGATGAATGTATCATGCTTGTTACGGAGATATCTCCTGTTTTGGTTTGACCAATGGAATTATCGAATGAATTGGCCGATCTGGGCCTTGTCCGAGTGTGTCTTGGATAAATCCCTATAGCCGTAAGTTGGCTAGAGATTACTCGCTGCCAGAGTTTGCATATTTGAAGGTCAATCAGTTGCAGGCTGAGGCGGTAAGCCCAGGACCTAGGAGCCATGTTCGGCAGGAAAGAGATCTGAGAAGTAACTTGAAGCAGCGAGGTGCCTATGAGAGAGAGAGAGAGATTAGTACAAGAAGGTTTAACTAAGGTTGTATAAATTACCTTTAACACTAGATGCCACTTTAAAGGTTGGAGAGTCGATATTTTTATCTACCATCAGTTCTTGAAGCCCCCTCGCCATCTGCCAAAATACAATATTTCATATTCAACCTCCGCCGTAAATCTCCTTCTGTGCCACTGCCCAAGCTGCTACTCTCAGAAAGAGGAAAAATTAACAAAAAAGAACTCTTATCCCAATCACCCTTCTACGCTCAGTAGAACTATGCTTCAATTCACTAATCTTCGATAGCCCTGGCATCGCCACTACCAGGATGCCGCCTCGGTTGACTAGTCGGAGTTGTATTCAGAACCCACCAAATCCCTCAGAATCCTTACTTGCTGGGTTCGGGCGAAATTGATCAAATGACGCCAAAGATTCTATCATCAGACTTTTTGTGCTTTTTGGAAAGGCTTGTGTTTAAGTGGACTGATAATGGAGTTATAGTTGGGAAGCGTGTTTGGCTAAGAGGAAATGAGGGGGTCGCGAAGAAGGTGAGAAGAGTGAAAAGGGAGATCGTGCAGTGTGCAGAATCTGTGTTAGCAACAGATGCTTGGTATATTCATCTCAAATTCTCATTTTAGTGCAAACGGATTAATCTACCGATGACTGCCCACGTCTTATGGTATTCCTTCTCTTCGTCAAATACCAGATCCGACACAATCTCGTAGCCTTCGTTCACAAGTCGTCTTCCTCTTCTCGTCGCGCTTCCACATTTTTTGCCGGTCTTTGTTGTGCCGAGTCTTTGCACCTCACCTCCTCCACCTTGGGATCTGATCGTATAGCATCTAAGAACTCCTCATCCACCCAGCAACAACGTAGACCATTCTCTTCTTCCCCTCGACCAAAGTCTTGACTTGATTGACTTTGAGACATATGTCTTTGCCGATGACTTCAGAGTGCTGCTTCAAAAAGTGTCCAGGGACAAGAACTACTTCGTAAGGCTGAGCGCCCTCCGGGTACTCGAGACAGTTGTAAAGTGGCGCGTAGACTTGAATTCTCTGATTGCTTGGAGGAAAGTGAATGGGTTGTGTGTACGCACGCCCGGTAAGGACGTAGGTCAAGCGGATGAGGAGGATGGCTATGAAGGAAATAGCTAAGAGTTGCCACAACATAGCTCCGCCCAACTCATGATGTCTAATTCTTTGTGTCTCATGGGGGCGAAAAGGTCTTCTTCTGAAGGAAGTGAAGCTATCGTTGGAAGATGTTTGTTGTCCTCCCAACCTTTGGGTCGCGGTAGATGACATAATCGGGAGAATCCAACGTTTGGCCCCTTTTGTGTTCCAATATCCTTGCATACCGGGCGGGAAATATATTGTAGGTTTAGTGATTTGTTTTTCAACTTTGCAGACTCTATAGTTGCTTTCCCTTTCCTCGATATGTTGCTGAAGGAAAAATGCGAGCTCGGTTATGATGGGAGGTTCGGCTAAGAAGGAAGCGGGCACAGAAGTCTAAATAAGTTTAAATGAGCGCTGTATGAGCTGATGATGGCCCTTGGGGTATCTTACAGAGGCATAAATGGTCCCTGTAGAGTAAGATGTGACTGCAATGCCAAGGCATACATTGAGGCGCCGGGGCTCAGGGTTTATCGTTGAGCTTCACCTTTGAGCTATATTCTATGTTTAAAAAATGATGAGTGTTGGATTTCCTCTCCCTATCTCAACTACAGTATGAGAGGGAAATAACGTCTTCACATCATATTAGATATGGATACCCTTTTTTGAGAATTAGAGGCATAATCTCTATACTGCCATGAATACCAGCACTATCCCTTGAACCCTAGCTTTCGTACAGGCGCCTTTCGTTTCTGTGCTTCCTCCTGCTCCCCAATCTCCTCAAACATATCTTCTAGATCAACATGCACCCTCAAATCCTTTTCTCCCATGACCTTCCATGTTCCTTTCAGCTCCGCAAACTCCATTATACCGCTCAAGTTCTCGAAGCCCACAATGTACAGCTCCTTCGCCCAAGGACATGCTCTGAGTGCTCTATACCACACATCCTTTATGTAAGTATGCAAATTCGGTGTCTTGGCGCAGAATAAGATGTACGACTTCCAGATCCCGATTGAGGCCTTGGATGTAGGTGACGAGACAGCATGTTCAAATGCTGCGTGCACAGAGTGAATAGTTCCATGAGTAAGCTCGTAATTGATGGCAGAGATCCGGGATGTCAAGGTATCGTTATTTGGTGTGAGAATGATCGAGAGAAACACAGTTCTGACCCGGTTTTCGATCCGAAGTCGAGATTCGTTGAAGACGTAGAGAGAGAGGAATATGGTGTTTCGTGGGAATAAGGTGAGAAAGTTGGTAAGATGTCGCCGGAAGAACGCTGGCCGGAAGGGACCAATCCGTGCATGATGGTATAACAGGCGAGCTGCTGACTGTAGCGCTAACTCATGGCTCACAGTGGAGCCTGTTTGGTGACTTGCGAGTCCTTGAGAGAAACTCATAAAAACTGAAATGGCAGACGTGATGTCTCCTTGTGTGCTCGATTGTGGTTCTGTACGGGATTGTGAAGTAAGATACTCAAGAAGTGCCAGGCATTCAACATAGGTAGTAGCGCAGGCTGCCTCACCGGCTGACAGATAATGATCTCGACTTGACGAAAGATGTTGTTTGGTTTTGAGCAGAGTTGCTGGACTCAATTTTATAGTATCATTTAGAGCTCCTGATTCTATACACAACAGAAGGTGGAGAGCTGATGCGTTGTCAGCTTCTTCAAGCAGTGCCCATATCCATGACTTCCAAATAATAATCATATCTTTTCGTTCATCTCGAGATGTCTTGGAAATCATGTCGAGTGCGGCCGAGAATACACCACTAGCAATATCTTTATTCCCTTTCGAATATTCAATCATGCCATAAGCGGCGTAAAGACGTAAATTTGAAGAATGACGTTTAAGCACCGACTTAGCTACTTTCTTAATCGTATCTGGCTCATTTCGCCATTCAAAGGCCAAGTAGTATTCCATAAAATCTTGATGATAATAGATCTGGGAAATCTGTCTGAAAGAATTCCTTATCCACTTATATGATACAGGGCAGTTGCCTTCCGACCAACGCTCTTTGCAGCTGGTTCCATTGGCAAACCATGAGTTTCCGAACATCGATTCGTGAGCAACTACGAATTTTGTAATTCGAGTACTGAGCACAGATGATATATCTGGTTGCTTCCTATCAAGTTCAGTAAGTAAAGACACTTGGTTATGTTGAAGAGTTGGAAAGTCGCATCCAATAGAGTCGCCGATTATAAATTGCTCAGATCCCCAGTCCTGACAGCTTGAAGTGTAAGGACCTGCAGAAGGTAGGCCACAAAATTGAAGAAAAGCATTAAGCATATGCTGATGCAAGCCCTCAGAGTTTGGGATAGCGATAAGGTATTCCTCGATGTCAGAGACCAATATGACCCTGAAAGGATCGTCCTCTGTCACCTCATCCATTGCTCTGGCTGGGCGTTGAGAAGCCTGATTTCGCGATCTCTCCGATCTTGCCCAGGTTTCGAAAATATTATGAATATTTAGAGAGTCTCCAATGCCATCTCTCAATACTTCAGGTTGTTCCAAAGAGTCTAGATGCTCTGTGGAATTTTTCCAGCCAAGCGCGCCGTCTTCGCCTATTCGAGGTACCTCACTCTCCCAGAAGTCCTTGAACATGGCAATTCTCTCTATTGTATTGATTGGAACCTTAGGAGCAAATAAGTTGAATTCGATCAGGGCTTGCCAGATGGCAATAGACAATTCCAAGTATCCAGTCTCACGCAAATAAACTGTGAGTCTCAACAACACATAAATCAGCTGCCGATGAAGAGAACCAATCACTTCACGTTTCCCAGATACAACCTCTCCAGATAGTGATTTTATTCTCTTTACGAAGACTTCTCGGATGTCTTCATATCTGAATGTGGGGAAGTTTGTTTGCTTGAAGTCTAGGTAGCTTTTCCATAGTATGAGACTATGAATATTTTCCCTGGAGATTTGTTCCCATTTGTCTGCCTGCATGTTCAAATCCCATACCTTAGCTCCCTCTTTCAACATGCCAACAAGTAGCCTTTCTCGGTTCTGCAATGAGTTGCATTTTTCTAGAGCTTTTCCATACAGATGTATCTTGATATCAGCCGTGCTGCGAATTTCAGCGTTAGTGATTCGTTGATTCAGGTGTCCCGATTGCAGCAGAGTTCCCTGATGGTCAATCAACGCAAGCCAAGCATCTACATCTTGAGGAAATTCATTTACTCTCTGAGAAAGCCTGATCGATTTTTGGTTGAGAGATTCTTCAAGGTGTATGCTCCGTTCAGCATCTGACTCTGACACGTCGTCTTCTATGGCATATTCGAAGCCATCTGGTGGCTGGGATTTTGATTTTCCATGAATTGATCTATAGTCTTCTTTCTCATCTTCACCAGCGCTTTCCTCAGAGCTAGGGGTGACTCCTTTATGTCGCTTACGCTCTCTGCCTTTTCCAGACGCAAGAGAAATAAAGTCGGCGTTTAACTCAGTAAATGTTTCATTCTGATGATCTGTCCGGAGCCTGAGAACCGGGGCTTATCTCGATCAAGGTTGGAGAAAACATATTTTTTCTGAGCTCTAAGCTTGGTCTGCTGTCCCGTAGTTAAGGTGATGCTAGCACTAGTGTCATGGTCTCGGTCAATCTTGATGTGTGATGAGGCGCCCAAAATGCGACCAGCGCCGACCCGATGAAAATCCGGTACTTTGTACTTGTAGCTCAAGCCATACTTCAAGATTTCCGGTTCTCCTTTTCGGTCGACTATAAATAAGTCATGGATTTCATTGCCCAAAATTACAGGCTGCTCGTGAATGGTCAAACTCGGCTGGCGAATTTCCTCTCTGCTACGTGACCTGTGTCTACGATGCTCATGGCGACGCTTTTTGTTACTTCGGTCTTGTCTGTCATCATGACCTCGCGACTTTCTCTCTTCATGTAGAGCCAGCGCTGGTGCAAGTTGCTTTGGCTTGAAAGAGGCAAATTTGGGTACGGCTGGCTTCGATTCTGTCATGTCTACAAAGCTTGACTATGACATCGAATTTCTCTGAGTAGCGTTGCATTCCAATTCACCACGTTACCTTTATAACCTTTCATAGTCCACAACCGCAGGTCTGAATCCTAAGATAGGTTTGAATGAAGTCGCCTTTCATGTTTAAGCTTTAATTTATTAGCTGACTGCATAGCCACAATAGCCTAGAATGGACTAGTTGTGGCTGGTAACACCGACCCACTTGCCGATTGCAGTGGCAGGGGTTTCAACGGATTTTTTGGTGGGGCGAAAAGTCGGGAACTTAGATATTTTTTGTTGTCAAAATTATTTGACCTTGAGTACCACCAAATTGACGGATTGAAAATCACCACAGCTTGTGGAACAGGCCATGGTCAGGACGCAAGTTGCTATAATTCTCGAAGCACGTTGAACCCTGAGCTTGCGCTCGCGATCACAATGGCCACCAATTTGGCAAGCCAGCTATCAGAGGTTGCCGCAAGATCTACAAATGCTTTAAATCTTAAGGCGCAAAAGGCGGCGCATTCCAAGTCTCTCCTCTTTGAACCGAGGGTAGCAGCATCTCAAAGTTTCGATACTATCTACACAATATGCCATGAAGGATTTCAAGAGTTATGTCTGCTGGATGGCAGATTTTTGGATTACCAGCGAAGTCTATTCAGTCCCCAGAGCCAAGCTGAAGAACGGACTATGATGACTGTTACTGAGAATGCGAATCTAGATAAGCTGGTGGAAGCCTTCTTGGGCCTTGTAGGAGGAAGGCTACGATTAAATCCAGCTATAAAAGCCGTGGAATGGCTTATAAGGCGGTTCAGGTAAACGCGGAAATCCTCAAGGTCGAATAGAACAGAGGCCAGGCTAACAATTATAGAATTCATGAGTACAACACATCTTTTGTTATCACGACCTTTCTTCCTTATCATACACTTCCTATATTCGCGACACTTCTGTCAATACTTCCAGCAAACATTCCAGACTTCTACGGCAAATTTCTCCATGGGCATGTCCGAGCTCTAAGGCCGCCTACAAGAAGTGATATTGTCAAAGCTACGACTACAAACCCGGAGTTTGCCACAAATCTGAACATGTACGTGATTCGGATTAGTAAGGCCCGACAACATTATCCTGCGTTGCTTGCATTCTGGGCTGGCATCATGACAGAGGCTATTAGTGGAATGCTTGATAAGGCTCGATCTGGGAGGAGAGGTGTTCAGCAACAGAATGAACAGGACGTTTTATTGAGGCTCATACCGACTCTAAACGATGGCCTAGCTCTGAGGAAGGTTCCTGATCTCCGGATTGGATGTTACATGCTGCTTACTGTCATATCTTCAAAAGGAATATTAGATGATAAACTACTCACAGCTATGATGGATGCTGTAGTTCATGGATGGACAACGGAAACAATATCACCTGCACTGGTCTGTTTGTCAGCACTAGCACAGCACAGAGGAACGAAAAAGCTTCCCAAGAAAGTCACGAAGGAATTGCTCAAAATACAAGATATATCTGGCCTCCTCGTTGAGCATTCAAAGCAACGAAGGGTTGATAAACTAGCTCATGGCTTTTGCCTCGCCTTAGTTGATCGATCTTTCAAACATGACGAGGTTTCTGGAATCCCAGTTGTGATGGCTATTCTAGAGAATCAACTTTTGAGCGAGGCCCAGACTGCCGCGGTATTTAAAGCATTGCTCGATGGTGCATGTCAGATCGGCGCGAGCCTTGACACCCATAAAAATTTGCGCCCATTACTTGGATCCTGCTTGGTGAGACTTGCACGGCTTTCGGGGCATTCTGGATTAGTAATTCAGAAGATCCTAAATGAGACGGATGTGGACATAGACGAGCTCGAGATAAAATTGCATGTCTCGATTCGACCAATGGAGATAAAAGCTCTGTCTGATAAGATGGATGAAGACATCAAGGAGCAAGAAGCTCAAGTTGCAACCTTTTCGGAACTTTATAAGCAACTCCCAACACGATTGACTGGAGTATCCTCCTTTTTGTCCCATAACCCTTCGCACATCTACTCCGATCTATGCCAGGCTTTTATCGCTTCTACCGCCAATGTCACAGATTTGGATCTATTTGATAATGCACCTATTTTAAGACGAGACTCTGCTTTAAAGGATACTCTCTACATCAGTTTTTATGCGAGAATGTGGTGCGGTCCATATCCTGTCCTAGCCCGTGCATCTGCGCTTCAGATGACAACACGAGTCTTGTCTCAAAGCAAAGGTTATGTAGATTTACAAGCGATTATTCCTTATGCGATCGCTGGCTTAGGTGATGCTGCTGCGAAAGTTCGTAGTGCTGCTGCTGAGCTTCTCATTACAATAGAAAAGCTCTACCCAGCTGATCTAAAGAAGAAGGCAAATAGCCTCGAAATATGGGGGCTTCCCGAGCTTCATGGCAGTGGAGTTCAGACTGAGGCAATCAAAACAGATATCGTGGCTCGAGCACTGCGAGAAATGCTTCTACCAGGCTTAGAGGAGTGTGTCCTTGACGCGAAACATGTAGAGTCGATATTTCAAATGTCATTGAATGCGCCCCGACCGTCGGCCGTACCATCAATGGAGGAAAAAATGCGTCTCCCACAAACTGCTCGATTATCGATACTGTCATTCCTTGCTAGTTACATTATAAATACGCCTCTTTTCTCAGTCAAGCTGAGACTTTTGCATTCCCTTAACCAAGTGCGAAGCATTATTGGCACAACAAGGACAAAATTTCTGCTTCCAGCTCTGCAGCATTGGGCATCATTGAAGGCAGCTGAAGCGTTGAAGCACTGCCAAGATGAGAATATCGAGAGAAGTGAGTTTGATGATCAGGCACTGCTCATTGTAGTAGCGAACGATGTGGGAGGTATGGACTTTTTGACCAGTATCATCAATGGCCAAATTGCAGCTGATCGCCCTGAATTTATGGAGGCGGCTTTCCGTCGGTTGCAAGTTATCTGGCCATCTTTGAAGGGTGAAATTCTTCTGAAATCCGCAGAGATTTTGTTAGATTTATCACAAGTATCACCAAGTACTACGTCATACAATGCAGCAGTCTCAGAAGCTTCAGCTGATCTCCTTCGAGCATTGCCACTTTCAACTGAAATATTGCTGTCCTACCTGTCACAGCTGCCGACTGCAGCAGGAATGGCGGATAGTCCGCCTACCACAAAACGACGACGAACTAGCCACGGTGAGGTAGCTAGAGCTTCAATACAGGATCCATCTTTGCTCGCTAATACAATACGGAAGGTAACTTTTGTGCTTCAGCTTGTTGATAGCTCAAATCCTAGCACTCATCCGGAGATATTGAAGGATTTGTTCAATACCCTCGCCGAGCTGCAGCACTTCAAAGCTCAAGTTGCATCTGAGCTTGCATTTCTTCAACGTCTTTGCCTGGGAAGTCTCCTCGAGATTCTGAAAGCCCATAAGTCAAACCGCAACCTTAAGTTAGATCGCTCGGCCGTTCGTGCGGATCTCTTGGTGGATTGTGTGCAGAAAACCGGAAGTCCGCAAGTTCAGAATGACGCCTTGCTTTTGATTGCCGCTCTAGCAGAGACCGCCCCCGAGCTTGTCCTCCATAGCGTAATGCCCATTTTCACCTTCATGGGAAGCTCAGTGTTGAGACAAAGCGATGAGTATTCTGCTCATGTGATCGACCAAACTATTCGCGAAGTCATACCCCCTCTTATTGCTTCCCTTAGAAAGGAAAGGGGTAACATCGTCACTGGCGCATCTGATCTACTCCTAAGCTTTGTAGCAGCATATGAGCATGTTCCACCTCACCGACGCAGAGGACTTTTGATTTCCTTAGTAGAGACTTTAGGTGCCGAGGACTTCTTGTTTGCACTTTTAGCTATGCTAGTTGATAAGTATGGCTTGAACGAAAATATCCGAGCCTTTTTAGTCGAATTATCGGGTTCTTTCAGCGTGGAAGTACAACTCCAATCTATTGTTAAATATCTTGACTTGGTCAGCGATATTTTGAGACCCAAGCCGACATATTCAGCAGTGCTTCTGAACACCAATGAGGAAGACGTGAAAGATCCTCATGGATCTGCTCTGAACGAGCTGTTGCTTCTCCCTCATCTTCTATCGCAGAGGCGTCTCATCAGCCAGACCGCCAAAATACTCCTGCGTGATGATATGGATGCTGCAAGAGTTCGAGACATTTATTCTACTATGTTAGAAAGGGTTCTTGCTTTGGCAGAGACAGTAAACACTCACAAGCAATTACATGGTGCCTGTGGCGATGTTCTGGAGAGCTTACTCGGGTTACTTTCTACGAGCGAATTTGTCAAGGCAGTAGAAGGCTTAATTGAGAGACCAAATGAATCTCTGCGGCGCAAGATATTACGCTCTTTGGAAGTTCGTATTGATCAGGAGAACTCATCAGACTCTGCGTCAAGAACTGCAATGCTTGGCTTCCTGCCTCAACTCACAGCAATCATACGAGAATCTAAAGATTCTCTATACAAGCACACTGCCGTCGCTTGCGTAGATAAGATTTCAGAAAAATATGGCAAGAAAGATCTTGATGCTGTCACCGCGGCTGCGGAGATAATCGCAAGCAAAGATTGCTTGGGACAATCGGATGACCGTCTCCGAGTCATGGCATTGTTGTGCTTGGCGTCTCTCGTTGAGATTTTGAGAGAAGGCATTGTTTCGGTACTCCCTATTGCAATTCCAAAAGCTTTGGAGTATATTCAAGCAAGCTTAAGAGACGAGCCAGAATCTCAAAAGCTGCACAACGCAGGATATGCGTTCATGAGCTCGCTAGTACATCACCTACCTTATATGGTATCAGGAGCCTATCTGGACAAACTTCTTACTATATCTATTTCTTCCGCTGAAGCTGATCTTGGTGATGAGGCAGATGCTAGTAGAGAGCAGTGCCTTCAACTCGCAGCTCGGCAGATCGATGCCAAGAACATGTTTATTACGCTAGAAAGGAACTGGGAGGCGGCTTTCTCAGGAGGAACTATGGTAAGCATATCTCTAACTATGACCAATTCTGTAGACTGATCGGATTAGGCTGTTGGCGAATATCTCAATGTTCTTAGCACTGCTATTGATAAACATCCTAAAAGTGTTGTCACGAAATATTCATCTGTTCTCTCAAAGATTTTCCAGAATGCCTTTGACATCCGTAGGAAATGGGCAATAGCGCCCGAGGATGCATTCGACACTGACTCACTGGCTGATATCGAAGAAATGGTGAACGAAGTTGCAATAAAAATGATATACAAGTTCAACGACACAACTTTCAGGCCAATATTCTCCAGCCTAGTAGATTGGGCATCGAATACTTGGGATGGTACCGAGCGCAACCTACGCCTTCAAAGCATATACGGATTCATGGTTATTTTCTTCGATAACCTCAAGTCAATAGTTACAAGTTACGCTACATATCTGCTTGATAATTCTGTCAACGTTCTGAAGACAGTCAACCTGAAAGACGCACAATCCATGGAACTGTGGTCCAGAGTTCTTCAAACCCTGAAAAAATGCTTCGAGCATGACCAGGACGATTTCTGGCAGTCTCCTTCCCACTTTAGTGTGATCGCACCTGTTCTGTGTGAGCAGTTTACTCATGCCTCGAGTTTGCCATTAATAGAAGACCTTGTGCCAGCAATGGTCGAACTTGCCGCTGCCGCAGACTCGGCAGAACATCACAAGGAGCTCAATCAAACAATTCTCAAGCATATGCGATCAGAGGCAGCTAGTATCAGACTGGCGGCAATCCAGTGTGAGCAAGCGTTGACTGACAGGCTTGGAGAAGAATGGCTGTCTATGTTGCCAGAGATGTTGCCATTCATCAGTGAATTACAAGAGGATGACGATGATGCGGTAGAGAAGGAGACTCATAAGTGGATTGTGAAGATTGAAGGCGTCCTAGGGGAGAGTCTGGATTCTATGCTGCAATAATGTAGCTAGAGGGTGTGATTTTAAATGACTAAATTTGTATATGAAATTTACCCAATTAGAGCATAAATCATTCCATATTTGTAAACTTGGGACAGGTATAGCTAGTTCACTTCGGCATACCTTGACACTTTCCGTGTGTCGTTACGATTTTCTACTTCATTATTATTTACTAGTAGGCAACACTCAATTGATAAACTCTTGGAAGTGGCTGAGAGTGATGCCGAGTCACGTGTTACCGCGACGCGCTTGATAATCTCAACTGAGCGCGACTTTTGGCGTTGGTCAAATTCTACACCTCATCGCGCAATATGTTTAAGCCTTTTAAGCCACCAGCAAAAGTAGCACAAGAGCAGACTTCTGGTGAATTGACAATAATCCCAGAATCTGACTCAGATGATGAGATTCAGCGACGTCCTTACAAAAAACGGAAGCTGCTGGTCCATGTCGTTGAAGAAAGTCCTGTAAAGACAAGCCGGATCGTGTCGTCAGCTGTCTCTGCTCTTAGAAAGCCTTTACTTGCTGTAAAAAATCCCAGCGAAGCGAAGCCTGCCGATGCAGTTACTAGTGATGCACCAGAAGGATATTACAGGGTCTTATGGTAATGTTTACGACACAGTAGTGCCTCCGCAGAAGTTGCTAACGATAGCAATAGGCGCAAGTTTACGGCGAAGAAACATAAAACGTGGGATGGAGATGGATTACTCTCAGTGTATGGCGGCTATGCACGACTACAGGATATTTCGGGAAGGGAAATGGGAAGATCTATGTTCAAGAATCAACTTCTACCTGGAAGTACATTAAGCGTAGGAGGCAAAGACGTTGAGATTGACTCGATCATAAGCAAAGAAGACTTCCTCGCAGGTCGGCCTTTTATCGATAACGGATTGCAGAATTCAGCGAGCTCAGAAATCAAAGTTAATGCCATGCCAAAAGTTCCCGTGCAAGAGGTCAGCCTACCAGCGAGCAAAGACAAGCCACTGTTCAGCAAAGCGAAGGAAGAAGGCCAAAAATCTTCTGGAATACCTGCTAAAAGTTTTTATGGCGTTAGCACGCAAAAAGGTGATGCTATGAGAGCTCATTTCAAGAATCCCTTACTCTCCAACCCAACAGTTTCGCAGAGTAAGGATGGAGCGCCGATTCCTCGACACGACCCAACTGCCCCTGGAGCTCTGGTTATGACTAGACCAAAGGACTGTCCCAAGGGTAAGCAGATTGTGGATGTTGTGTTGGACCCATTCGTAGGGCAGCATCTTCGAGAGCACCAACGTGAAGGCGTCAAATTCTTGTATGAATGTGTCATGGGAATGCGTGATTTCAACGGCCAAGGCGCTCTTTTAGCGGATGAAATGGGATTGGGCAAAACCTTGCAGACCATTGCTCTGATCTGGACACTGCTGAAACAGAACCCTATTCATGGGTCTGACGGTGTGATCAAGAAAGCTCTGATTGTCTGTCCCGTGACTCTGATTGTCAACTGGAAGAAGGAGTTTAAGAAGTGGCTAGGGAATGAGCGGGTCGGTGTTTTCGTAGCGGATGGAAACAAAAATATCAGGCTCACAGACTTTACCCATGGGAGAAGTTATAATGTAATGATTATTGGGTACGAAAAGCTACGAACGGTGCAGGATGAGTTGAAGAAAGGAGCTGGAATCGATATTGTCATAGCTGACGAAGGTCATCGGCTTAAGACTGCTCAGAACAAATCCGCCCAGGCTATTCGTGCTCTCAACACAGAGAGGAGGATCATCTTATCAGGGACACCCCTTCAAAACGATCTCTCTGAGTTCTTTGTCATGGTCGATTTTATAAATCCAGGTATGCTCGGGACATATAATAGTTTCAAGAAGGAATTCGAAACTCCCATCCTGAAGAGCAGACAGCCAGGTGCATCAAAAAGTGATATAGAGAAAGGGAGTGCAAGCGAACAGGAATTATCGTCCATCACAAAGCAGTTCATCTTACGTCGAACATCCGAGATTCTTTCCAAGTATTTGCCTCCCAAAACTGAATATATATTATTCTGTAAACCGACTCAGGCGCAAGCTCAAGTATATCAGCATGTCTTAGGATCTCCTACATTCGACAGAGTTGTTGGGAGTACAGAAGCTTCACTACAATTGATTACCATTCTCAAGAAAGTTTGCAATTCCCCGAGCTTATTAGTTAAGAAGGATCAAACTACAGCTACAAATCCGAACGTTGCCGAGCTTCTGGAAGTAATACCGACCGAACTCCTGCAAAAACGACCATTAATAGCAAGTAGCAAATTCAGGGTATTGGATCGAATGTTGAGACAGCTCTCCAGTACTACTGCTGAGAAAGTTGTCGTCGTTTCCAATTATACCTCTACTCTAGACATAGTGGGACAGCACTTGACCGCTCTTGGTTTGCCATTTCTCCGCCTTGACGGTAGCACTCCATCCGGCAAACGCCAAGACCTGGTTGATTTGTTCAATAAAACGCCAGCCTCTAAAATCTTTGCTTTTCTGCTCTCTGCAAAGTCTGGTGGGGCTGGAATCAATTTAATTGGCGCTTCACGTTTGATTCTTTTCGATGTCGACTGGAACCCGGCTACTGATCTGCAAGCCATGGCACGTATTCATCGAGATGGACAGAAGCGACCTGTAAAGATCTACAGACTCCTGATGGCTGGAGGTATGGATGAGAAGATATATCAACGACAAGTAACTAAAACAGGATTAGCGGATAGTGTCGTTGACGGAAAAAAGAACGAGGCGAGCTTCTCTGCAGCAGAGTTACGAGATCTGTTCAGACTCGACTTGGAGGATGGGTGTCAAACACATGAGCTACTTGGGTGTGGTTGCAAAGGCTATGGTGTTGAAACCCCCGGCCTGAATTCCGTTCTTTTGGCTGAAGCTTCAGATCAAAGTAGTGACGATGACGACGATGATCTCCCTCTCGTTCCAGCAACAAAAGAGAACATTGCTGCAATCGAGAAGAAAATTGCTGTAACGAGAGAGAAACAGAGGAAGTCTAAGGGGGAGATGCAGGCATTAATGCGATATGTCCACATAGACACATCAGTTTTTATGGGGGAGACTAATGATGTCTTTGGCTTCGAGAATGACGAGGTTTCGCGAGTAAAAGATATTCTTGACGACCAAGTTCTGATACAAGTTTTGAAGGATGAGAGATGCAAAGTAGGTTATGTTTTCGCAAAGAAATAATGAGAAGGGGTCACGGATTATGGGATACATTTCACGGCGTTCAGAAGCTGGCCTGTTATCATGAGTATGACTTGCATGGGAGGCGCTATGGGATAGAATTTGCAATTAGCTTAGCTATAAGTGAAGATATCTTCTCGGTAGAGCTTTGAGACATTGCATTGTACTATCGTCAAGACACCGATAGGAGCCGATCAAAAGTTGAAGTCTCAGCCAATTCGAGTCTGTGAAAAGATTCTTGTGGGTTTGTTGCATGTCTGGGAAGATGTTTAATGTTTCATGGGATAGTTTGTCCATTGGAATATCTAATGCTACAACTTTGGCTGTGGGGAAATATACCTACTGTATGTATGTATATACGTATGTATGTAGGTCGCACCCAATTTTTAGCATCGAGGAATCCTCCATCCCTCAGCCTCGCTGCAAGGCTACACAGCCCGGTAACAAAAATAAATTAAGCTTAAATAAGCGCGGCTGGGGACTTGGAGATGAACTTAGTTCTTGTAGAATACTTTCCTTTGCCTCTTGAACATTAATATGAAAGATTAAAAACATACTTATGCTACTGTAATACTCTTCAATTTTGCTCGCGTTTTCATAAATGACGAAATACTTGTCCGATCAGAAATCATGTTACCACTGCAACATACCGTAGCCACGCGCTCAAGCCTCACCGTTCCTCCTCAAAGTCGCTTAGCGGGCGCGGCTTGGCGGTGAAGCCAGATCCCTGCCACATTATTGACAGATCTCGCTTTTGGAACCAGCTGTCTTTATAAAAGAAATCCCCCACCTGCCATTCCATTCATTGCCTCCCCCCCAGCAAACACATACTGGCAGAAGGCAACTTGCTGTATTCAAGATGAGCAGCGAGTACTCTTATGACGAGCAGGTAATTTCCTTCCCTTGATCCTTCAAAAAAATACAGAGCCTCCCATCTAACAACTGCGTTACAGGGGCAATTCTTCCCCTTCTTCGTCGTTACTATAGTTGGGATAGTCACTCTTCCCTTAACATACAGCATCCTCAAGCCCAACTCAGATCCTGGTGCGACGGCACCTAGAGTAAAAAGCAGCTTCAGACCCGAACATGCAGATCTCATCGATGGCCAGAGGAAGGCGCAGAAGCGGCGGGAGAGGAAGTTGAAGCGCATAATCACTGTGATCGCAGGATGGGCGATTATGGTGTTCATGGTCTATTTGATCAAAGTTACTGCGCGATCAGTTAACAAAATATGGAACCCATATGATATTCTAGCTATCTCAGATGTATGTGTTTCTGTTTTGCTACAAGAACCATAACTGATATGAAATAGTCTTCGTCGGAGAGGCAGATCAAGAAGAGATACAGAGACTTGTCGTTGAAACACCACCCAGATAAGAGGAAGCCAGATCCTTCGAAGAATGAGACTATGGAGACGATCAACGAGTATTTCGCTGAGTTAACGAAAGCTTATAAGGCGTTGACGGATGAGGATATACGGAATAATTACATTCAGTATGGGCATCCTGACGGCAAGCAGAGCTTCAGTATCGGAATCGCGTTACCAAAATTTATTGGTACGTCCCGTCTGTAGGCGTATCATGTTTACGATGCTAACAAATTAGTGACCGACGGAAATGGAAAATATGTCATTCTTGTCTATGCAGTCTTGCTGGGGGTCGTATTGCCATATTTAGTTGGCACCTGGTGGTATGGTACGCAACGGATGTCCAGAGAGAAGATCCTGATCGAGTCTGCCAACAATCTTTTCCGAGAATATGACGAAGATATTACACAGGGTGGCATTATTACAGCACTTAGTATTGGCACTGAATTTCAGCACACTCTGAAAGGAGAGAAAGCTGAATCCAACCTTGGCAAGCTAGAATCGAGGGTTCTTGCAGAGAGCAAAACGTCTAGTTTAGCTGGAGGACTATCAGCCAAAGACCGGCAAGATCTCCAAGATTTGGAGGGAGTTCGGCGGAAGACACTTGCACTGCTCTGGACATATCTTGGACGTGTCGAATTGGATGATACTAGTCTGAACAAGTCCAAGGTTGAGGTCGCACCAATTGCACATGCGCTTAACAACGCTTTCACGGCTATAAGCTTAGCTTATGGAACTACTGCGCCTATACTCGCATCCTTCTTCACATCGCAGAACCTGATCCAAGCGGTGCCTCCCGGGGCATCACCTCTGCTACAGCTCCCTTATTTCACCCAAGACATAGCACAGGCAATTGAGGGAGTAGGCTCAAGAGCCCATCTAACACTTCAGCAATATATGTCGCTACCCGCAGCATATAGAAAAAAGATTACCGTTGGGAAAGGCCTTTTGACAGAAGAGCAGTATCAGACTGCGGTGAATGTCGCTCTTCAACTACCACGGTTCCAAGTTGAGAAAGCATTTTTTAAAGTCACCGGCGAGAAATACATCACAGTAAGTGCAATACAAACCGCTTATCAGACCTTTATTATACTATTTTCCAAGGCAAAAATTTGACTATTGATGTAGCCCTCCTCTTTGGTATCTCTGGTCATCAAAGGCCGAATCATACCTCCTGGATCAGAAAACGTCCCAGAAGTTAAGCCAGCTGACCTCGATGATGTGGACGCGGCCGAAGATGATCTGGACGCACTACGCGGCAAAGCAGAAGACAAGATCCAACAACCACCACTCGCCCATGCCCCTTTCTTTCCACGAGATTACAGCCCTAGATGGCACGTGTTCCTCACTGACTCCAAGCAAGGCAAAATTGCCGTTCCTCCTTTCACATTCACCACATTTGACAAGCCTATTTACGATAAATCTGGAAAGCCCACTTTCAACATGCAAACACTAAAAGCGCAATTTCAAGCTCCACCGCAAGATGGGCAGTACACTTTTGTCCTGCATCTTGTTTGCGATTCCTATGTGGGATTTGATACGAAGATGGAGGTTACCTTGACAGTTTCTGACGCAAGTGCGGCGGTGGAAATTGAGGCTGAGGATGATATCAGTGAGCCTGATGAGGGTATGTCTCCCCCTTCTCGTCTCATCTTCCTAAATACAGAACTAACGCGCCTCTAGATTCCATAGCCGGCCAAATGAGCATGCTAAAGAACGGGGGTGTGCCACCACCCCGGAAGAAGAAAGTTCAAAACCAAGATGATTCCAGTGACGAGGAGAGCGACACCGATGGCGAAGTCGTCGATGATGATACTTCCGAGACGGATACAGATACCGATGAAGAGTGATCTCGCATACTACCTATCCAAGTCTTAGTTGTAGTTGGGGTGGGATTGTAAAATTAGTATGCATTGAAGGACGGCGTTATATACACTTTTTGGCAGATGGAGCAGTCAGTTTTGTGCAAGATGCAAAATATGGCTGAGCGGGCGTAGAGTGATAACTTTTAAGAATTAAAATTTCTTCTACATATTCCCCTCTGGTCTGCTTACCACTGCCATCATCAGTGCGTTTTGAAAGATTGGTGAACAATGGAGGTGCATGCTTGCTCTATAAAATCACCACCCATAACCGCAAGCTGACCCTTTCGTCAAGAAGCACCCCCTCCCCTCTTTTAGTCCCATGGGCTTTCTTAAGAAGAACATGTTAAGCATATGGGACGTCGATAAAGTGGAGAATGCAGTCAAGTGTATCTAAGGATCCTGAACCTAGTGCTTCATTTTAGATACCCTCGCATAAAATGCGCCATACTCCATGGCTAATATACAATATCCTAACATATCCTAACACCACAGATATCCACGGTCCTGCCCTCCACGATCGCTCGCCTTCCAAAATACTCTCTAGCTATCTCCTCGATGAACTGATGATCCGCCGCACTCCACACATCCAGTCCCATGCGCTCCATATCCGCACTACTAACATACACGCTTGGTCCCCTATCCTCCTCTCCTTCACCCAACAAATCTCCATCTTCCCGCTCATCGTCCGAGTCCGTCACATCGACAATATCACTTAGTGTCGTCAATATCTGAGATGTAAGACGGTGGAAGTATGCGATGATTGCCATCTCTTGCGTTGCTGTGCCTTCTGTTCTTGGGGCTGCCAAATAAGGTGTCCGAGGTGTTTTGGGTGTTACGGGGGTTGAGGGGGTTAACGAAAGGCCTGAAAGCAAGGCGGCATCGGCGTCAGCTTCGTCTTCGGACTGTAAGCGTTGTTCGCCAGCTGAAGCCCACCACATGAAGCCTGAGTAAGCGAGGGCGGACCAGGAGACTGGTTCGATGATGTGGTCCGTGTCCGGAATGTCGAGCATTGGGTCATCACGGTGCGCGTGAGAGCTTGTTGCTCGTGGGGTATCTGGTTCCAGAGTTTCGGAACGAGTGTTATTTGGGCTGGCAGGAGGAGATTTGTGATGGGAGAGACCCCATCTTAAGGCTTTGTAGCGGCGAAGATCACGTTGCGTGGCACGCAACTCAACGCCTTGAGGAGATTCGACTTTCGGCCACACCTTTTGCGTGGCATCTTGGGTGTATGCAGGAGGCATGGTAATGAGGACGTCATAAAGTTTAGACTTCATAGCAAGAATGCTGTCGGTTGTGCATGCTATCCAGCCATGACCTGCTTCGTCTCTAGTTTCGGGCTCTGAATCCGGAGTTGAAACTGCCTTCGAGGCCCGGAGATCTTCTTCTAAAAGGGGAATATCGTGCACACCTATTGAGAATAGAGGGCGGAGTCTCTGGGGAGGGGCGTCTGATGCTAACAAGTCGCTGACTGCTAGTGGTATGTTTGAGAGTACTGAGAGATCATATACTACACCGTTGTTAATCGTCACTCATAAGCCTAACGTCATGACATACCAAAATTACATGTCTGCTCAACTGGCGCATGTGCCGTAATGAGAATACGTTTTCGCAACAGCGCCGCGCGATGTATAGGGAATATAAGAGGCCCGAAGATTTCCAGCAAGCTTAACAAACTCCAAGCTGGATGATAAGCAGAGAGATTATGTCCAGGAGCCAACAAGGCTGCTCCATCCGAAGCCGACCGATTCCTACCATGACCTTTTGCCTTTCCAAGTGTCCTCAACTTGTATATACTCCCCGGAATATCCAACAAGGAATCTCCAGCTTCCACATTAGATGACGTATCTTGGCCCTTATGCTTCTCCCAAAATTCCTCCAAAACTTTCGTCTTCGAGGCATCGCCAATAAGCTCACTAATCCTGTCAGCACTTCTATCCTTACAATTAAATACCAATGAACTCACATTGCAATCCCCTTTAACGCCTCCGCATGTTTCCAGCCCCTTCCAAGACGTCCATAACTCAACGGCACTAACACACCAACAGCGCCCATCCGCGCATTCCTCTGCTCCTCCTCCGCCTCCGCACTCACGAACGCGCTCAGACCCGCATACTCCCCATGCACAAAATACACCAGATCCTCTTTCACCGTATGCAGTCCGCTAGGCAAGGACTTATATTCAACGACGCCGTCAAGGGTGATGCCGGCGAGGGAGCGTTTCCATGTGACAGTGTAGCCGGCTTTGATGTCGAAGTGGATGAGGAAGAGCGCGGAGATGGGAGGGAGATCGGCGGGCGAGAGGTCTAAATTGATCGGCCCTTGGCCTCGTCGGACAGCGGCCATTGTGCGTAGGATGCGAGGGACATTGGACGTCAAGGCAAGGAGATCTGACAGGTTGCCTGGACCGGCTGTCAAGGTGTCGTGTTGGAACGGAACGGGTGTGGCATGTGGGGTTCATGGCGCCAAGAATTTAGTCAAGAGTTCAGTCAACATGTTGCAGGTATCAGATAATAGGTATTCTTCTATATATAAATGCCAGGCTTCTACAGTAGACAGTCAAAAATGGTTCTCAGACTAAAATTGGAACATGAATTTGAATACACTTAATCTGATGCACATATATTGTAAGGCTACGATAACCCTTTGACAATCCTCTGTGTGCTTGAAATGGCCCTCTTCTACATGACCGAAAGATATAATGAGAAATTACTTTGGGAAATGCGATTCGACACTATGACAGGGTATTCCAAAGTCATGACCTCCTTTACGCAATCTGATAACCAGTCCATGTCATACATTTGTCAGTCTCTAACGATCCTCTCGAGCCTCCTAGCCCAATTCTTCCTACAATTAATCGCCACAAAGTTCAACCTGCTCTACCTCGCCTTGCTTATCTTGATTATCTTCCAGAATATCGCCATTAAAATGGCCAGGCTCACCATATCACACTGGCTGAAAGTCCTCGTCCGCCTTGGTCTAATTCTCATTTCAGAGTTGGTCATCCCAAGTCCTAAACTCATCATCAGGGTAATAATCCATCGTCGATAGAGTAAGGCTGTCTTCACAGTAATCCTCCATTCCTCTGAGGACCTTTCCTCCCCTTAAAATAATGCTTTGTCAAAAAACAACTTCGAGCCACCGTTTGTGACTCTCGATAATGTTCTCTTCGCTATGAACTTTATATTGGCCCAATTCGAAGCAGGAAACAAGGCATATAAGAACGAGCTTATAATGGCACGGATGTATAACTCCGGCTGGGGGAAATTGGACAGCTTTACCGACTAATCGCCAGTCTATGTTGCCGCGATTGTTCTTCAATTTTCACATAAATGGAATACATTCAAGAGAATTGGAACAAGGAGTGGGTTGAATCTTCAAAGAAGCTGATGGAGACGCTTTAAGGTGAATGCAAACCTGTCGAGCTACCTGTTCCCCAGCTTCAAACACTATCGATACTAACGAATGAATTATCGAACTGAAGGAATAAGCATCCACATCCAATACTTCTTACAGACGAATAGGAACGTTTATTGCAACTCCGGACGGTTTTGCGGTTTCACAAGTACACTTGCTTGGTAGTTAGAGGACACATAATAAAAGAGCTTTACTCAGCTCGTGCAAAATGGCTGTAGACATACTATCACTTCCTGCAACGTCAGCCGAACCCGAAAGACTTTATAGCGTAAAGATGACTATTACAGATCGCCGAGATCGGCTTGGAAGTGATGTGATTGAAGCGTTAAAGCATTTGAAGGCATGGTTTGAAATACGAGATATTCAGGGCGACCATATTTTAATAGTAGCAGTTGAATAATAAGGAATGTATTGGATGTATTATTCCGCTGGCAATACGGTACAATATCGACCAATTCAATATTGGCTAATACAATACTCACCACTCAACAATACAATAATATTGCGAAGCGATCATATTGCCAATATGTATTGTTTATCTTATTAGCAACACTATTGACATAACCAATTAATCAAGCTGTCTACGTTATCATTATACCTAAATATTTTAAATTCTTTACACGTACTAGAAATATTTAGGCGCTTGGCCATTTCTTCTAACAGTGCGAAGGCTTCGTGCGATAGCACTCTCGTATTTAGGGAAAATGCTTTTCTGTTTGAAAAACTGATCATACTGCCAAGACTCTCCACGTTTTCAATGAACATTACAATTTAACATTAACAAGACTTCACTTATATTTTGAACTCAGGAGCTGTGAAATGGACGACGTCGAAATGCTGCAGCCAAGACTTCTATTACCTGCGATGGTGGCAAAGCTCTTAAGGTGCACTGTGCGAGTAAGATTTGCTCCCTAGCATCCTCTCTCCCTTGTCACATAGTATTATTGATTCATGAACAGAAGCGGAGAGCCTCAATTCCGAATCCTGCACGAGTTGTACCGTGAAACCAACATGCCTAGCATAACGAGGATACGCCAGACTAATTGTTGAACTCAAGAAACGCAAGATACCATGCCATTGGTAATGCCATTCCATAGTTTTGTGGCAGCGCCAACGTTGATTGCAGTACATTTTAACCACATCCACACGTTGTATCCTTTACTAGATCGAAAGGGATTTGAAGAGAAAGTCGCCAGTACGCAACACAGCTACCACCTCCAAGTTGATCCCTCCTTTTCGGCCCTGTACCATGCTGTGGTTGCCCTTAGGTGCCAGTATCAAGATGGTGGACCCTTCTATCCTGGAAAAGGGATGTTATGGAAGATCTATCAAACTTCTCTGGGGCTGCTTTCCGAGGTTAGAGGGACTACTAAATGTTCAAGTGGATTTACTCAATCAATCAACTTCTGTTTCGTGACTAATAAAGCAAAGACTTTTACTGCAGTAGCGCGACTATGCTATCTAAACTATTATACACTTCAGCTGATATCAAACCACAGGCTATTTTTGCTCATAAACCATCCCGTCTCTAGATTGGGAACATGTTAACTAGTGAGGCAGCTAGGATGGCTCATTTTGTTGGTTTAATAAACCAACTTGTTGTGGTGAGAATGAGATCGTGTATCACCGCACCTTTCTGGGAATCTACATCCTTGAGAAGACGGTGCCTTTTGCCTGTGGCAAAAGCTTCTGTAATATTCCCATACCCAGTCCAGCAGGAGCCAAAATTTGCTAGGTGTTTTAGGTCCTAGCTGATTATGATATCTGTTCTCCAGTTCCTGAAGCCTCCGATGCAGTCTTCCAAGGTTTTGATTGGGTTTTTACTATGGCTCGCTTTAGTCGCCTGTTGTCCAGAGCGTATGAGATGTTTTTCTCAATCAGCGCAACTTTGAATTCAACCGAGGCATCTTAAACTGTTATTGAGACTACAAACAATCATCTTGAACGCTGGAGGAAGTCTATTGCCGAAGGTTTTCTATCGGGTGACATCCTTCCAATTGACACTTTTTGGACCCTTTTCCATTAGGCGGTCGGGTTAAGAGTGCAGTATTACTATTACAGTACTGTTATCACCTTATCTCAGATGTCTCTGTGCCTCATAGGGCCGACCATTAATTACCTGGAGCTCCGCAAGTAAGTCTTGAATATCATCTATTGGGGGCAAGAATGAGCCTCGCCAAGATATTCTCTTCGTGCCAAGTCCTAGAGACCCAGCACCTTGGTTGAAACACAGGTTAAAGATGGAGGTTGGTATTTCAGGTGTCTGGATAATGGCGATGTAGCCTGTAGGCAATCATTGAAGCATCGGCCCTCGTGTAGCCCACAGTGGTAGCTTATAGGGTTTATGAACCTATAATTACAGACTACGTACCACTGTAAACTAAGCATTCGATTCTTGTTCACTATCGTAGGCTACAAGAAGGGCTGGGCCTTACCGTACTCTTGGACCTCCAAAAGATCGCCGGATCAATGGACAAAATAATCAACCTTTTGGTCAATTCGAAAGGTTTGATGATACACCTATTGCATTTATGAAACCCATATTACTGGTCAAATGGGGACAAAATAGGTCGATTTATTGATAAATCGCGATCCGGCACGCCTCACCTCTCCAGGGGCTAGCCATTTTCGAGAGGATTTGACCTTGTTAGTGGAAAGGTACACTGGGCGGCAAGCGTGAGCTCTATTAGCAATCTATGCACATTTAGCCAAAAACGCCTCGCCATGTCTTATTATGGACGTGGTGGTAATTTGGTGGCACCGCACTATTGGGTTCAGGTCGTCAAATAAGGCTGTCACGACTCTTACCGTCCATGTTCGCAATGCCCTCTATATAAAAATACCTGCACAACCCGTCTTTCACTTTATGCTAGCTAGGCTCACAAGAACGATCTGAAGTCAAGATCCACGCTCCCATCTTCAATCTACAGCTTGAAACTGCTCTTTCTCCTAGAAGCTCATGGTGTGAGCTAGCTGCTCCCACAATGATCCTTTCTCAACTTCTTATCTCTACGGGATGTCTCCTCATCGCGTTCTCCCATGCGCTGGAGGATAGCTCAGCCCAATTAGCGACGCCTAAAGACCTCAAGAAGAGGTATACGCTTTCATGTGAGGTATGTACCGCGTGAGCATGCATCCCTTCCTCTTGTGTACACTACCAGCTCTTCCATCAGGCAATTGCTAAGTACCCCGTGAAGTGCCATACCATCAAGTTCGACTCCGGGTCGTGTAAAGGCTGTACCATGACTGGGCTTGGCATGGGTAGCTGCAACGAGCCATATCACTGCGCCAGTTGCAGTACGGCGCTAAAATACTGCGAGAGTAGTCCAGGGTGTTCGTTCGATGAAGCGGAATTCTTGGGCTGTGTTGATAACTTGGGAAGTAAGTGCAATAACCCCTCGCTGTATGGACCAATGCAAGAAGATAGAGGAGTCTTCCTGTTTGCTGATAGGGCTGGCATTGGCAGGCGGTTCGGAAAATTCCTCGAGTTCGAAGTTGACGAGCTCAATAAGCAGCAGCCACCCGACGGGCGTTCCGGTTGGTTTGAGTACCAGTACAATTTCCAGTGCCGTTACAACCGCCACGGCGAAGCAGAATGGCGCTGATAGGTTGGTGTCGGAAAATGGATTGGCGAGGTTGTTGGCACTTGTCCTTTCCATAGTCCTCGCTCCTTAAAGAGTCTAAGTATTGGGGTTAATACTGACAGAACAAGACCATCTATTTGTTGCTGAGTACCTGCTCGTTGCGGTTGTTGAGGCTGTTGGGAAAGGCAATTCTCGCATTGGTCGTGTTCGGTATCTCTTAGATTGAGCGCTTCGTCTAACACTACAACTAAAATGGCGCCCCTGCGATGAGTTTCTAATATGGGTATCTCTTGTAACATATCCTCACTCTCATATCCATATCCTACCAACGCTTGGAGACCATCAGAGTTATTAGGGCTGTGTCTACCAAGTCATATCATCACCTTTCAACTACCAAATTCCCCTCTCATGCCTCCCTTGCCGCTCTCTCGAATGATGAGTGATATCAAATACGTGGAGCTTAGCCTCTCCCATGACTTCACACCCATAGATACAACCCCAGGCCAACTAAAACTCGCCGCAACGTTGAACGGAGCTGCCGCCATAGCTCATCTGCATCGGGATTGAGAAGGCACTGCCTTTCTTCACCGTCCATATGCGTGCCGAGGAATACAGCCATGCTAAGATTTCCCAGAAACACTGATATGAGAGTTTGATGTCGGTTAATGGCTACTCAGATTTTATTATAGCTTACATACTGTACAAGTCCCACCTTTATGAGGCATACAAATGCGGCTCATGATGCTAATATCTATCCTATTACTCCTCAACCAGAGAGCTTATCGCCTTGTTAAACGCTTTGATCATCCCATCATACATTATACCATTGTCGCGGCACGTTCCGGTGAAGATTGCTCCATGTTGAATGATATATAAGGCGCAATAGTAATTCGGTAAGAAGCATGTGCTTTTTGCTATTTGACACTCCATCTCTAATCGGAAACAGAACGTTTCGGAGGTCCCTAGCCAGCGGTTTACCGCTTCAAATTCTGGTGCAAATTGCGCGAGGATGTTCTCAGACCTATTTCTGTTCATATCGCCCACTTTGTTGTGGGCAATTTGTGTGTACGTTCCGTAAACCAATCTCGGAGGCTGTTTGCCTTATCCGCTTTTTGATCCTCAGTTTATTTCCCAATATATATTGTAAAAATAAACTTTTGTTTAAAACGCCATTTTTTTTAGCATTAAATTTTTTATTAAAAACTGTATTTTAAAACTTAAAATATTAAATCTTAGCAAATATATATTATCTTTCATATTGTGACAGGCTAATAGCAACTTGCTCAATTGACTATTACTGCTATATTACAAGAGATCAACGTAAGGAGAGAAAAAGGGGTAGCTACAAGAGAAAGAAGCTATATAGCTCACCCGTTGCGGGTCGTACTAAGCCATAATTGGCCCGTTACTGCAAGGGTAACAAGGGGCAATCCTCAACGAGAGCTGGCACGTGAATAGGTTACGTGCAGTCCGAGTATGCCCACGGGTCTAGCTTGAGCTGGTCCTTTTGCTTTTGAAAAATGAAGAGCATGTCCTGAGTAGTATGGTTTGGCTGAGCGTTTCAACTGCACGGGTTGTAGCGTATCCGGAAGGTAATCCTGATAAGAGGAACCAAAAAGACGCTGTTTGTTGAAGGCTAAATCTTCTTCATTTTCTGGTGATTATCCGTGTTAATAGTGTTCATTCAAGCTGTTGCTGGCCAGCAAGTATAATTGAAATATATAGAAAGCACGAGGGTGATTTCTTCAAAGCGAGACGGCTCCCGTTTTGCACCCAACCAATCTTCGGGTTTGTTCTTAAGGGAAATTATACCATGTTATGCCGCTGGTCTTCAATCTAACCTATTTCTCGTTACCTTTATCCACTCAATGGCTTCTTTTTTTTTATTGAGATTAGTTTCTCTAATCCATGGCATTAGCGAGACTATTAATCGCTTAACTTGTTACAAGTAGAAGCATGAAATTGGCTAGTTCGCAAGTTTAGTTGTTTTGTAACAACTCAAGGCGAACAGGGATCTCGATCCGTGGATCTCAGTAGAAGGACTAAAAGGTACGAAAAAGGTATGAACGGCTATCAATTGTTATAACGAAAAGAGCAGGCTACAAATGGAAGAAAGGAAGGAAAACAGTGCTTTATATACAGGAGACTGGCCAGGGGCCAGTGTAAGTGAGTCGGCCCTGTCGTGTCAGGGGCCGAGACCTAGGGCCATAAGCGAGGTTGTGCCAGGGCCGTGACATGTTTTCCAATTGCTTTGAATTCGATAATGATTACTTGTACTACTTTATTCTGATACAATAGAGCTTGAAAAGAATGATTTGCATTTTTTGTTTGGTTTGCACTGTTTATTATGTACACTCATGTTATATGCCAATGATTAAGTAACTTGAATCAAACTTGATTCTTATTCTCGCTGTTACTTTGCCCTAATATTCAACACAAAATATCACCAACCACTGCCTACGCTTTCCAGCACTGTCATTTACCAGTCTTACCACCCTGGGAAGAGTATGGTGACGAAACGGTGGTAACGTCCGCCAAGTTACAACGATCCACTTTGGTGTATGTGGGGTGAATTTATAGTTGGCAATAAGTTTCGACTATATCACCCACCCACCAATCAGGCTCCTAGGCTTGTGCTGCCATTTCCTCATGCTTTCTCTTGCCTTTCAAATCATTAAACGTCAATACGAATATCAAATATCATGTCCAATTTCTTAAAAAAGCCCAATTGCGGCCTGGTGCCTATGCAGCGACACTGACCTTCAAGCCCGACACGGAAGAGATCGACCTTGTTACGCTTGAGAAACACGTCGTCCGTCTGGGCCAAGCAGGGCTCTCAGGGATTACCTCTCTGTGATCCAGCGGAGAAGCAGCACACCTCAGAAATTCTGAGCGCAGTGACGTAATTCGGATCGAACGCCAAAGCTTCAACGATGCCGGATTCGAGCAGCTTCCAGTCATCGTAGGTGCATCTGCACACTCCGTCTTCGAGACAATTAAGCTCTGTCACGAAGCCACCACTTCTGGGGCAGACTATGTTCTTGTACTTCTACCCTCCTATTACAAGGCTGCGATGACTGAAGACGCCATCTTCAACTTCTACGAGGCCGTTGCGGCCGCATCGCCTTTTCCCTTGATCCTCTACAGCTTTACTGCTGTGGTAGCGGGCATCAATATGAGCTCTGACTTGCTGATCCGCATTTCTAAAGCCTGTAAGAATGTTATTGGCACCAAATTCACCTGTAGTGACACAGACAAACTGGCCCGAGTTGCGCGAGCAATGGATGCAGTGAAGCCGGGATATCAAGGTTCAGGATATTAGGCTGTTGCTGGATTGGTCGACTTCGCGCTTCAAGCTCTTGTAGTTGGTGGGTCAGGCGTTATTGCCGGAGGAGGAAATGTTACCCCAAAGGCATGCGTGAACGTATTTTAAGCTCTTCACAGAAAAGAAGCTCGATGAAGCTTCAGCAGCGCAAACCTTACTCTCTGAAAGAGACTGGGCTCATACAAGTGTAGGTATAGGTGCTACTAAATCTGTATTGCAGCATTATTTTAGCTACGGAAGTGTTCCTCGACTTCCTTTATGTGGGATTGCGCAGGGCACAGCAACTTTGTTAATCAGAGCTATAGAATCTCTAATAAAGTTAGAGAATAGCCTCTAAAAACTTTAGTTAGACGAGCTATTGCGTTTTATTTATATGCAGTTAATAGTAGTCGGTAGTAGCTACAGCTCCTAAGATCTTACAAATATGACAAGACGGGCATTGCAGAACTTAAATAGTTTAAATAGATGCCTTGTCTAGAATAGATGCAAAGCCACACAATATATATAGTATAAAGCCTTTTTGAGAAGTCAGCTAGGTATTTGTTGATAGCTTGCAAAGCTATGGCGCTGTTATTTGTGAAGTGTACACTAGAGGCACAATGTAGACAATAATTTCATATTCAGACGACCCATAAAGCGACAGTATGAAGCTTCGAGGTTCCATGCTATTTTCAGATTATAACCACAAGAAGTGACCTTAAAGTCAAAGTGGACTTTCCTGCTTAATTTTTGAAGGGGAAATATTTAACCGGATTACATTTAATTAAGGCATATTTCCTTGTTAAGAGTAAAACAGCAAAAGTTCACGTTTTTACACTTTATCATTTTGTATTATTACTAAAATAACGACAAACTAAGAAGCAAAACATAAAAAGAATTTTCAGGTAATTGCAAGCATTTTTTATATATGAACTTTAACTGTAAAATTACTATTTCGCTGGACAAGGCGAGAACGTATGGGCTAGTACTGTACTAATGAGCAATCTCGGATAATCTCACGAAGATCCTGCCCCCAGCCCATTGTAGTAAGAAGTTCGAGGTCAGCCGAACAAGTGGTGTTTCCTGGATGTTTCTGAGGATATTGACTTACGATTTGTGGAATTTCTCTTCTTTGAACGTGCACATCCAGACTCACTAGCTTCATCTCATCATGTGATTTGGCAGCATCAACTCACACAGCCTTCAAATCCACCTAGATTAGGCATAAGAGCCATACCGGTTTATCCCGTGATTTATTTATGAGAGCACTAAGAACGAAAGTATTTACTGAGAAATTCCGTCGTTTGCGCTGGGTGCGTGGTTATCTATAAATATATCGATTTCCACACACGGCAGGACGAACTGTTATGTATGACCATCTGTCTTACTTCCTGACAGAGCTAGAAATTAACAGATGCAGTGCAATTCCGTGGAAAATGCGGCTAGTTGGAGGCGAAGCACCTGTCCCCTTCTGTGCTATTCTCCGTCTTTCATCTGCTACGCCATTGTGCCTCCCACACATTTGCGCCTGCCAATCAGATTTAATCTTTCAGTAGGTCAGTCTCCGATATAGGAGCGAGCTTTTGAAGATTTATGGATTGTCTACATATAAAGGACCAGCCGGTGAAACTTGTGTACAACAGCCCAATGCTCACTATTGACCATTGCATGCAGCTAGCAACCACCCCCATACAAACGGCAAGAGCGATTACGATTGATCTAATTCAATTAAGGCAAAACATGTCGTACCGTTTTAAAATAGTGGTATTTGCGGGCGATAATTGTGGCCCTGAGATGATGAATGAAGCACTGAAGGCTTCAACTCCAAATTCGTTTGGCCCTTTCGTTGCAGAAACATTTGTACGCGCTCAAGCCTATCATCTTAAGGTCCTTAAAACAGTTGAAAATCATCACCCAGCCATCAAATTTGATTTCGAAGACCACTTATTGGGAGGGGTAAGTCACACAGCGAATTTTCGCTAAACCAGACCTCTACGTGGTAGTATAATTAATGATTCTTCAGGCCTCTATTGATGCTACAGGTTCGCCTCTTGAAGAAGAAGCCATAACTGCGGCAAAGAATGCCGATGCCGTACTCTTGGGAGCCATTGGCGGCCCTGTAAGTTCACTTTGATAAATCCCCAATATCCGTATCGGGTACTCTATGATCGATATAGACACACTAGTTGAATGAAAGGCATCTCTAGAAATGGGGCACCGGCATGATACGCCCTCCTTCGGCTTCGCAAAGAGATGGATGCATTTGGAAACTTAAGACCTTGCAACTTTGGGCCACGCAAAGAGCCCGGCGAGTCTTTATCATATGCAGAGGACGTGGACCAATACACACGTGAGCAAATCGAGCGGGTGACAAGGCTGGCTGGTTATTTGGCCATTCAACACAATCCGCCACTGCCAGTCTGGAGCCTCGACAAGGCCAACGTGCTTGCGGCAACGAGTAGACTATGGAGAAGTGTGGTGAGTCAGACACTCGAGAAGGAGTTTCCAAAGATCAAATTTGGCCACCACCTAATCGATTCGGCCGCCACACTGATGATAAAGCGCCCGACGGCCCTAAATGGTGTGGTGTTGACAAGCAACCTTTTTGGAGAAATAGTCTCTGACGAAGCCAGTGTCATCCCGGGCAGTCTCGGTCTCTTGCCCAGGGCAAGTCTATGCTCGATACCGAGTAGCGACAGCGATGGCAGGGTTAAAGGCATCTATGAGCCGGTCCACGGTAAAGAATGCTCTTCCCAATCAAGGGACTTCACATTTAATTACAAACGAACACTGACATCTCCATTAGGCTCAGCACCAGATATTGTCAGTATGAACCTGGTCAACCCCATAGGCACCATTCTTTCGGCAACCATGATGCTGAGGTACTCACTCGCGTTGCCTTTGAAAGCTGATACAATTGAGGGGACTGCCCTCGGAGCACTAAACTCTGGTGTGAGGACTGCCAATATTGGAGGGACGTCGAGCACGACTCAAATGTCTGATGCCATTATTGGAGAGCTGGAGAAGCTGTTGCAGAGCGGCAAATGAGTTAGATGTGCTGAGTTTGTAAACATAATGAGAGAATCTGGACTACCCTATCAAATATTCTGTCCCATCTTGAGCGTATCATTCCCTTTAGCCGGCATATTGAAGCTGGGGCATCACTCCCGCTAGTCAGATTGTACAGAAAGTTCTACGAAGGTAGATCTTGTCATCTGAAATGCAAGCTTGGCACGACCACCATTTTATTAATATTGTGGAACCGCATGCGTCCAAAACTGGTAATTCTAGTTCTATCTTTGTCCTTTCTCCACTGCTCCACAAATAAATTATTTATCCCCACTCCACCAAATATGTCACTTACTCCACATCGATCAGTTCCACCCCTCACAAAAAACAAACCCCTCTCAGCCCATCGAACATTCATATACCTATTCTACCGTATTCTGAAGTGGCCTATGACTCTTGATTTAAAATTGGTACAACAGCTCATCATGCCATCGAACATCAATCCACAGCTAGGAATTTGAAGTCTCACAGTCTGATTTTCATGATATTAACCATGCTGTCATTCCTCACTACAACCCTATATGCGCGCCATTCAGAATTCTGGCAAAATGCGTCCACATCGTTGATGAGCCTCAGAGTACTGGCTGCGGTGGTCCTAATTGCAACTCTCAGACTATGGTACGTCATATACCGGGCAATTACTTCTCCACTGCTTGACGTTCCAAGGCCATTTTTAGCTCGGTTCACGAGGCTATGGAAATTGTATACAATCTACCGCGGGAGGTTCGAGAAAGTCAACATAAGTCTGCATCAAAAGTACGGTGAGTCGGCCGGATAGTGTTTCAGTCAATCAGTCCATGGCACATATTATATATAATACTTACTTTGTTTCTCAGGCCCGGTTGTCCGGATCGCTCCTAATGAGTACAGCCTCGACGACCCCGAGGCCGTAAGTATAATCTACGGGATTGGGGGCGACTTTAGAAAGGTAAATAGGCACCCTATTCTACCCTAGTCTGACCTTGGTAAGGTCTTCTTGCTTTCTATAAATCTGGTTATTACTATTACCGTCTAACCCCCAAGTTATAGAGTCACTGGTATATTGCAAGTGGTAACCCTGATCCTAATGGCCCGCAAGACCTCTTCTCGATTCGTGACCCAAAAAATCATGCCAGCATGTGCTGGCTAGTAGCAAGTTTGTACTCGATGTCAAATCTGGTCAAGCTGGAGCCATACGTTGACCACTGCTCTGAGGTATTGAAACGTAAATTCGAGTAGTTTTCCAGGTCTGGAGTTCCTGTTGATATGGCACACTGGTTACAATGCTATGCATTTGATGTGATTGGAGAGATTGCAGTCAGTTCGCAGTTGTATACAACACCTACAATACCACTTTATTTCAGGAGGTCATGCTTACGAGTCTTCATCCTAGGTTGCAAAGCCTTTTGGATTCATGGGAAACGGCGATGACATTAATGGCATCATGGCATCCGTATCGCAGTATCTCTTTTACGCTGCCCACGTAGGTATCTACTCAGAATGGCACCGCACCGCTTCTTGGATATCATCATATATATCCTCAGGTAAAGGTCGAGGAGCCATGACAGCTTTTACTAACAATTGCGTCAATGAAAAACTTTCTGAGAAAGAATCTGAACATTCGTTGGCGCAATGCAATTTCCTCAACAGTCTTATGGCGCAACACAAGGCAGACCCAGAAAAAATAACTATGATTATGGTGACCGGTACATGCAGAGTTAATATCGGTGCGGGTTCTGACACGACTTCGATTAGCCTGAGCTCGGTCATATACAACCTTTGTCGGAATCCAGGAGCCATGCAATCCTTACGGGATAAGATCGACGGAAAAGCAGCGGTTGGTGAGATCTCTGATCCTGTGACTTTTCAAGAGGCGCAGAAGATGCCATATTTGCAGGCTGTCATCAAGGAGGCTATACGAGTACATCCTGCTACAGGACTACCACTCGGCAGAGTAGTCCCTAGGGGGGGAAAGCTTATCGCCGGTCGCATGTTTCCAGAGGACGTAAGCCATACACATCTTGACCAAAGTTAGTTCTTTGATTCATGATATGAATCATAACAGACGGTTGTGGGAATTAACTCGTGGGTTGCCCATGCCAACAAGGAAGTATTTGGATCAGATGCCTCATCCTTCCGTCCGGAGCAGTGGCTGGAGGACCCTGAGAGATCAAAAGGGATAGAGAAGTACTTCTTCACGGTATGCCACGTTGCGCTGAGCCTAGTTTCGTTTCAACTACCATGAGGAATGAGAAATGTTAATATTCGTGTGTTTAGTTTGGCATAGGCTTTCGTACTTGCATTGGAAAGAACATTAGTCTCTTGGAAATGACCAAAATGGTTCCACAGCTGATCAGAAACTTTGATATTATGCTTGACAACGATGGTTGGCATACAAGGAACTCTTGGTTTGCGAAGCCATATGATTTCCAATGTCGGGTAGCTCCAAGATTGAATAAAGGTTGATTAGTTTTTACGTCAACAGCTAGTTAGGTCTGGAAGCTGTAGATTAGAATTTTGGACACCAAGTCGATAGCTAGTACACCCAGTATTCGGTGTGAGATACACACTATGAATATTAGTGTCTTCAGGGATCATAGTGAGATAACGCTCTGCCGTCCAAATTTACTGTATTTGATCACAGGGTAAGCATAAAAGCTTACGGCCCTACCGAATTCTGACCTATATCTTTCGAATTGGAGCAGATATCTACCAGGTTGGTCTGTTTCTCTCACCAATTCATTAAGTACGAGTTACCTGCCATTTTGTAGTCTACGACGCCAAGACCATCCATGTTAACCATACTGAGCAATCAGAGAAATTAGCTGGAGTTGACCCTTGCTGGCGTGGTGGGAAAAAAAAATCCTTTTGAAAGATTGTGTTATATCGACCTTTGAAATGAAGATTAAAAGTGATGATAATAGTACTTCAGATCTATCCAAGGTGACATCACATACATCCTACCGCATCCTCACAAGATGGTTGTTGAAAAGTACTAAAGAACCTGCATAAACCTGATCAATAAACGCCAGCTAGTTACCTGATAGACACCTACAATTCTTAGAATAATATGGACACTATAACTAGCGAGGACTTTGAGACTATATATAAGGTATAAGGTGGTACACGCCACTTTAAAGGAGTAATTCAGCTGATTTAGAATTCTGAATACATAGCCTCTTACCCAAGATCTCTAAGTTTGCAACAAGGACCTTCTAGATCAATGTGTCACGCGGGCTAGGCATACCTGCAAAGCCTATTCATTTATTCCTTCAATACTAGTGAAAGGGAGCTTAGCTGGAAAGAGACTTGCCCGGTGCCTCGTGTACCATTCTAAATCATGTGCCATAATGATTTCAGTTCGTTGCAGACCTTCGCTGACGCTGTTTGTAAGTTGCCTAATTCTTCTAATAGTCTCCTCAGCCTTTGGCTTGTCCAAATGTATGCAGTGAGTATATCCTCCATCATCTTCCCAAGTTGCAACAGCTCTTTCTCCGCTGAGTAACCGCGTGTCGTGGCAAGCATCTCCACCCAGGTAAACCCAGTTTTGAGGTCCAATGCGACACAGGAGATTTATATGTCCCGGCAGATGTCCAGGACTATCAATTATATAAATTGAACCGTCACTAAGCAGGTCCATGCCAAAAGGAAATGGACCAATAGGAGCCCACCTAAGGCTAAGGGTATTACCAGTCTTGAGAGCGACGTTCACCGATTGACCTTCGGAGGCCGTGGGTAGCTCAATAGTGCGGCCGTCTGGTAGTATATCTGGCTGGAAATGTTGGTGGGATGCAATACCCCCAAGGCCGCGCTGAAGGATATTTAGTGATCCGCTGCCTAAGACAAAGGTAGCCTGCTTAAAATCTTCCGGATCTCCATGGTGGTCGTAATGGACGTGACTTAATAACACAATATCAATGTCAGTTGCGGCACTTAATCCTCCCTCGGACAGCTTCACAGCAATACTTGGTCCTAGCGTAAAGGGTTCGCGGTTTTCGAGGTGCTTCTGTTGTTGCAATGTGTAATCCTGAGACCGCGAACGCAACCCCAGGTCAAACATCAATCGAACTGGTGATTTTTGTTGAGTTTTAACTTCTTTAAATCCCGGATGCGTGATAAGAAATGCTAGCGAGGGAACGGTTTTCTTTGCTTCTGGCTCGCTAGGATATACAAAGAATTTTTCAGGCAGTGTGATGAAGCCTCCAGCGAGGGCTGAGACGGATACATAGTCCTGATCCAAAACTGGCTGAGGGAGGGCCATTTTGCTGGCTCCTATCATGTCATGAAAATTGGGAATGGTTTGCGAGAAGGAACAGATTGATAGGGGCAGGAATCGTATGTTCTTGAAATTATGCTTGCAAGTGTCGATGCTAATATAGCCGTTAAATACCCCACATACAGTACTGACTTATAAGTCTTCGCAGAACACCAGATCTGTCTTGGCAGTCATATGACGCGCTTCCCACCTAGCCTTTTAGGCTTTTCCGCTTTAGATTCTTATATTGTATCCGACCAGCAAGTTCGTATGGGGCTGTCTTGACGAATTCTATCTACTTAGTTAATTACCTTTTATCAATAACTTTACAACCACTTATTGATTTGATTTGCAATTCAATAACAAAAAAGGTCTTTATTGTGTGCATTATTTTAAACTTAGTATTTAATATGCTATCTTTTTTGCTTTAGTTATTGTCGTAACGTTATATACTATTCGTAATCTACTTAATAAATTGCTGACGAAAACATTTTGAGCTTTAACTAAAGATTTTTTGGGCCGTTGGTGGCTACTTTTCTTTTTTCCAGCCTTGGCCGAAATACCGCCGCACATAGGGTACGGGTCAGGCATTTTGCAGTCTGTGGTGAGAGTTCTTTTCTAGTATTCAATGTCTCAAGCGACTCAGTACCGAACAGTTGTAGCTGCAGCGCAATCACGCTCGATAAGGGCCGCGTGTGCCGCACTTCGAACTTTGATGTTGACGTCAAATGGTGCTTGTTTTTTTGTCAACTGCGGAATGTTCGTTGTGTCAAATTGGATGAGCCTGAAATCATGTTAGCGGTTTCCGCAACATAAATGACATGTGGTTTAGAGCAGTATAGTGAAAATAAACCGTTGGAGAGTATATATTGCTCACCTTGTCCTCAGTAAAGTCGAAGCAGTAAAGCAGTCTTGCTGCGGCAATCCAGACGTTCATCTCTCCGACGTTCCAGCCAACACAAACACGTCGCCCTAGACTGATTAGCAAAGAGTACTGCCTGTGACACGCTATGATAATTCAGTTGCTGGGACATGGAACCTTACCAGGTCCAAAAGCCCAGTGACCCTTCAAACTGTTGTTTAAACCATCATTCAGGAAGCGTTCAGGGTAGAACCTCTCCGGCTCAGGATATTCTTTAGGATCGAGGGCAATTGCCCAGACATTCCAGACAAATACCGTGTCCTTGGGGAATCTATAGCCCTCGAACTCGTCATCTTTGGTCAAGCTAGTTGGAGCGCCAATTTCCGCAATATTCGGCCTCCAACGGAAGATTTCTTTGACGGTGGCGGTAATGTACGGTAAACTTTCCTTATCATTCCAGCCTGGGAGGCGTTCAGCATTCGATCCGCAAACAGCATCCAGTTGCTCTCGTTCTCGGGCAACCCAGTCAGGATATGTAGCAGCGCCAACAATCATTTGTCAATTGACACTCTAGAGGTATCACTTCCGGCCACGATTAAGGTTCCCAGAACGAACAGCTTCTGTGTCTCGTTAAAATAGTCATTATCACTCAGTTTAAGGAAATCCACCGCGAAACAGTCTCGTTGTCTTCCTTGTTCAAGTCCTGTCCGTACGGCATCGAGTTGCTTTTTGTATACCTTAATTTAACTTGCCAGATTGGTCATTCCTCTCTTTGTGAAGGCAGGTTCATAGAAGGCCATATTCTGAGACCGGGCACGAGAATAGAGGAACAGCGACTTACGCTCTTGTGATTTCAAACATCTTCCGTCCTCGCGGGCGCCACCATTGCAACGCCGCGGGAAGTTGAGCCAAAATTGGGAAACCGTCGACAATATTAGCTCCAGGTTGCTGTTGCTCTAAGAACATCTCCACCGTCTCGAATAAGTCCACCACCTCAGGGCCGTCAAGCATTGAACGGACACCAAATACCACACTCATGATTATCGAATTCGCGTATCCTTGTCGGGATTGTAGAGATAGTCATATAAAAGATGCTTTGACTCGAGATCTTGGAAGGGACGGAAGACATCCTTCTGGCGAGTGCTCAGGATTTGATGCATAATCTTTCGTGTGGCTCGCCAGCGATTATTATACGGCATGAGAACAATGCGAGACCCTCCCGACATGATGTCCTGGGTCATGGGGAATGGTGGCCGGGAAGAGTAAATTGCAGCTCGTCTTTCCATCAGTTCTGTCACGACCCGAGACGAGTTAAGGAAGACCCAGGTGCTTCCACCAAATTTTACAGTAAACCTAAGAAGAGAGATATTAGTACGGAGTCTAGGCTTCAGTTCATGGGGTGTGCAGTTAGAAAATCACACATTTCGCCATATTTCTCTGCTAACGCTTTGGCCCAAGGTCCCTGTTGGGTTGGCGGGACCTGGAGTGCATTTCCAAATATTGGGACGCCCGGAACTCGAGGCGGAAGTTTGTATTTCGAGCTTCCGCCACTGAAAATCAAACACGATGCCAAGGAGATGGCAAGAAGGCCTGAAATCGATAAGTACAAAGTCTGCTGGTCCATTTCTGTAAGAGCTCCGGAATCTAGCTTGTTGGGAGAAATAGTATTTCGGAGATATGCACACAAATAGCATGAGTTGACTATTTGAAATATCAAGTACATTAGATCGAGAATCTAAGATGCAATACCGAGCAACAAGGAAATACTTATGGGCCATGACTGTCCCTGTTTGGGTATGGTACAGTTGTGTGGGGGTATATTACCATATTCAGATTACAGCGCCGAAAACCTCAGGCCGACTTGTTTTTAGTGGACGCTTTTTGACTCTGTAAAAATTAAAACGCTTATAATTTTATCAACTTTAATCTTATCACTTTAGTTATAGTTGCAAACAAAATAAAATACTAAAGTTATTATTTCACGTAATAAACTGTATGCTTACGCTTTTATTTGCAGTATAAAGAAGTAAAAGGCCGGGGGAAAAGGCTGATTTTAACATACTTGAATTTCCTTACCAAAAGCTTAACATCTGGAAAACGCTTTGTTTATAATTGAATGTTCACTGTACAAGTATTATGCCCTTTATATGCTAAAAAAGCAGGCGTATAATAAGTCTAAACTACTAAGAAACTGTAAATGTGTGTTATAGTATATAGAAATGCGTGGTGTTGGGATAAACAATGATTTATTGGCAAAACAAACGATGTGCACTAGTTACCGCTGACAATTTGGAAACTCAACTTGAATATAGTAGTAATGATCTGGGGCATTTTTGCACCTATGTAAGTAGGCTCACCGTAATGAGGCATGTGGCAACTACGGTGGGAATAGAACCTTGCAGATCTGGAACCAAGGACCCCGAAAGCTGCCTTTACAACTGACGCAATAGGGCTTATGAGATCCGCTCCAGGGAGCGTAGGAGAGCATATATGGGGCACTATGTACCACTCTAGACATGGTGATTGAGTCAATCTGAGGACCTTCATATATTCCCTACCCTTCGCCAGACATTTGCACTGTACCCTGTATCTTTCTAACTATGTATAAAGCACTTCTAGGCAACTCCTACACCTTATATAGCTGGAAAAGTTTCTTCCAAAACCCCAAGATTTCTTCAAAACTCTTCCAGAATTCGATTTAATTCGACATTCACTCGATTTTCGAGGAGCCAAACAGCCTTTGCCTGCACTCAGTAGTAAGGGATGTTTGTATAACTTTCGTGCCCAATCTTGCCACTTTAAGCTGTCGGAAAAGAGTTCAGACTTCTCAGATAATAATCAGGCTGTAGCTTGAATTTCTGGTGACATGAGACTCGCTTGTTTATTTGAGCGACTCGTTCAAGTTGGGGGCACCAAAGTCTTATTTATATGGAACAACGAAGTTGTGACTTAGCATGTTATGACCCTTTGCCATAATTTCCTTTTCGCAGAAACATTGTCTTTTAATCTTGCACCCTGGGAAGTGAATTAGTATGCGCACTAAAACATTCCAGACTTGAATGCTTCCATTGGAGCCCGAGGACATACAATCGCCAGATGGGGATATTTTTACAGCATTGCATAAATCTATGCAACTGTGTGCTCTAATGGCGAAGGAAATTATATTTACAACGTACGAATAAGCACGTTACTCCTAAGTTGCATGCCATTTGGAATGCACATACACCTGCAGAATTAAGGCTCAGATCTCTATTTGAGTGAGATGAAAAATGCTTATTACAGCTCAAAGCATTCCAAGACATCCCACTACAGTAGGCCCACAGAGCGCGGGGAAAGATTAAAGGAATAATGCGTGGTAATATAGATATAGATGTAGTATTTCCAATCGAAGAAGTTCGTGTATCAATATAACGCGCTGTTTTAAGACCCAGAAAAAGCAGATGCAAGCATCTTATTGAAATTGATGCAGTACAACGGGAGCGATGCACAGTTGGGGGATTGGGATTGGTGGGCTGATGCATACTTATGTGTATATTAACTCAGAACTGTCTGAGTTACCAACAGTGGTTCATTGATTCATCTAAAAATCGCCTAAGAAGAAGTCAAAGTGCTATGCAATGCTGAGGCAAATATCTGCCTGCTACTATTGCAATTTCAAGTCATCCAAAAAGTCACGCGTTGCCTTGATACATGCATCTGCAGCCTCCACAAATATCTCATGACCAGGAGCCTCAATGGTGACAACCTTGACATTGGGGGCCTGAGATGCTTGCCATTCAATTTCAGCCTTGGGGACGACCGCGCTACTTGTTGGGGCCAGAATCAGGTATGGACAATCGATGTCTTTGATGACTTGGCGGGAATTCAGTTTCGTAAGGAAGATGACATAGCCCGCTAGACCTTCACTTGTTGTTTTGCCGGCTTCCGTCAGAAGCCATTCCGTGTAGGCTGCATCGTGTGTTAGGAGGGTCCGAGGGGTTTTCGATAGAGCTTCGTTCCAGCCTCGTGTACCAAGATTCATGATTGCTTCTGGCTATGAATTCTCTCCTACAGTGAAAATTTGGATGGCTGATGCAGGCAGATATGATGGCGATGAGCAGGTAATAAGCGCAGATACACGATCTGGATTCTTGGCAGCTAGGTAGTGTCCAACCTCACCAGAGGTCGCCTCCCCAAAGAAGATGACCTTCTGGATACCCAGCTGGTTAAGCATATCCACAATCTCATCCAAGATGACATCGATATCATATCCATAGCCACCTTCGTACAGGTTGTTCTCTTGGTCCGACCAAGGCGAGTGTCTCTTTGGGAACGATGACTTCCCCTGGCCTCGCGAGACGCGACGGATCACGATATAGTCACGAGCAAAGTGCGGTACCCAGTGGTACCACATCTCGCTCGTCCTGGCACATCCGTAATTGAACATAATGACCGGTTTCTGCGAGGCTGGAAGCCAAGGGTCCGTAAAATCGTCCAGATGGTAGTGGGAGACTAGCCCATTGGGGTGAGTGATGAAATAGCCTTGCTTGCGATCCATAGGTTTACACAAAAAAGTAGATGAGCCAGTGGCTTTGCTATAGCTCGGGAGGCGTTGTTTGATTTTGAGATACCTCTTTTCGTAACAATAAAGGCTCCACGCGTTGGCTCCTCTACTTCCTGAAAGACGAAAGTCTCAAATTTTATATTCCAAATAAAAATTATACCATGTTTTCTTCTTTGCCTTTCGGAGCATCTACTTTGCTACCTACCAATCCATTTCAGGTGAAGGTGGGGTAAATATGAAATGCTTCACTAAGGCGTCCCCTCACCTCACAACTTTGCTTTCATTATTGGCCCAAGGCAGCCAGTTTTGCTTGCTTTGGAGTGTTGAGATTTTTGGCCAAGAAACACAAGATCTTGAAGGTCTGTATTGTGTACCTGTCTTATTAATCGCCTTTAGCAAAGTTTGGTCACAGGGATGAGATATGGGCATAACACACAGCAGCCGCACGCCACAAGTACCCTAGAGAAACACTGATTACCCCACATTGGAAAATAGTGGGTCAAAACCTGTCAACTAACAGCCAAACTGGTGTCCCCTGAATGGAATGGGATGGTCTGTTTATTGAACTTTCAAGCTTGGGGCTGCGATTCGAAATTTTGGACCTAGTCTTGCATGTACAAAATTTCTATTCATGGCAGGCCCTAGAAGAAATACAGCGCATCGTGCTTTGGTCCTTTACGGAAGACACTGATCTCCGGAAAACCAAACCTTGATAGATGCACTTCCTGAGACCGCACGACGTAATGGACAAAAATATATTCTGGAGTTGAGGTATCGCTAAACATCACTGCATGAGCCAATCCGGAGTGAAGGTATTTGTATTCAAGGGTACCAGCAGTTAAGATTCAAGGCCCTGCGGCACATATTTTAATGCAGCGAGTTTCCAAGCTTGTCAAAATAAAATAACAAGTTTGGTTTTTTTAACAACAAGCCCTATAAAGACGCGCTGTGAATATTGCATTCAAGGTTTAAATCAAAGATTTTAATTGAATAACAAGTTTACACGACTCACAAAAAAGCTGTAACAAGTCAGTTGACAAGCTGTACAGATATACACTCATATAGGCTAATACAGCGGTAGAGATAGTGGAATTACATGCTATTGTGAATCAGAGTTCCTGATTAGCGAATGGGCCTCTAGAGCTATAGCGCCACCTAGGTGATACAGACTGTATAGGTCAATACAGCTGTAGAATAATAGGAATCACCTATTGTAGTTATACCAATAAGCAGTACAGTTGTAGAGATTTAAATCCCAAAAATTATTGGCTGTAGTGGCAGAGCGTGATCCGGAGCAAGTGCGGGAACTGGGAGCGAAGTTCTAAAGTACATACTAGGATTTAAAGGTCCGGTTCTAGTAGGAGATGCGGTAAGAGGTGTAATGAAGATCCCCTATAAGGCTAGTTTAGAGAGGGTATATGATGGAAAAGTTCTTAATTTATACCGGATCTAAGATTTGGTTGCCGTGAGAAAACGAGAGCCCAGAATTTCGGAAGGAATAGGAGTAGATGTGGTTCTATACGTAACCTCTTACCAAAACATCGCGAGCTGATCCAACGCTAAAGAAGTAATTCTAGTGTATGTAACTTTTTTGATCTACTCTTATTGGCTGTAAGCTGTACTGCTTATAACCAATACCGCGAAATTTTAGCCTGCTACAAAATATTTATCTCGCCCCCTTGACCTGCTTTTCGCTCCCAGACTTGCAAACAGCTAAAGCATTGGAGATGACCGAACTCGAACTGCTGACCTTTTCTAATTCAAGATTTTTGGTGACCTGACATTACTTGCTGCCTCTAGAGTTCCTTATTTATTATTTTGAACCCCTTTATTTTAGCGAGACTTGGCATTGGTCATTTCAAACTCTGCTGGCATATGCCATATTTCGAATATTTGGTTTATTCCGGGTCAAAAGTATGACTACGTATGTAATTCTTAGCAAATGGTCTTTACTGCATAGTATTCTACATTCCGGTTCATGAATCTCTCAGGTATGCCATTTTCAGCAACTTCTGACCTCCCGATCTCTCTGACCTCTAATACAGTCAATCTAATAATTACTTCCGGGAACTTTTGGGGCCATAGGATAGTAGGATAATATGGCTAGACTATCTTACCATTCAGGAGTCTATCTATTATTATTTTTCCCAATGCGGGCGCAGAACAAGGGTTAGCATTTGTGCCCACCTCATCCTTCTCTACCCGCCAAAATATCTTTCTCTCATACAAACATGAGCTGACTTGTTAAGCGGCAGCGACACCAACTGCAACGCCAAATAGATTCGCATGGCGCATAGTGAGGCTCAAAATAGTGATGAGAGCGCCGCCAGCGATAGCAAGGATATAAGTCGTACTGATGGGCACTTACGATTGCATTGGTAGCGGAGCTGGATGTCTGGGGACAGGCTCTGCACGAGGCCAGAGTGGATACTTAAGATGGCGGCTTGAATATCAGCAGACTGGATGTTAGGGAGAATCTTCTGGATCTTGTCCTGGATATTGTTGAGTAGAATGGCATTGGCAACGGCTAAGGCGACAATAATACCCACAAACTGGGCCTGTGTAATGAAGCCGATAGCAGATGGGATATTTTCCGGGCTGACAACGGCTTGGGTGACTGAAAAGGACGCTTGGAGGACCACTCCAACCTCAGCACCTAGTACCATTGTATAGCCGTATACTTGGCTTGTGGAGGCGTCTAGGTCGATAGTGCACACGAGAGCGGAGCTAATCGCTATGAAAATGCTACCTACCAAGTACTTAGCATATAGTAGCTTGACTTAGCTATAGAGCACCGCTGACAGAGCTAAAAACCGCCATGACAATAATATAGGGAGGCAGCCGCACACCAGCGTCGAGCGCGTTGTCGTTGCGAGTGAACTGGAAGAGAATGGGCACCATATAGATGGGAACAAATGCGCACGCCCCGGCTGCCGCTGTGATGCTGAAGAGGATAAGTATTGTGTGGGATTGGAAGAACTGCGCAAGAATAATATGCCGTGACAGTGTGGTAAAGATATAACAAACAAAGCAATAATACGCTCGGAGCTCCACGGATATGTGATGCCGCCTCAATTAATAGCCAAGATGAATGATGTCAGAGCCACGGCTTGCAGCACGATCCCACTGTAATCCACCTCAACCGCCCGTTCCTTGACCCGACGCTCCAGGACGGGGATCCTTGCTAGGTAGCAGGAATATATAGAGACAGCACCGATCAAGAGGTTGATATAAAATGCCTATCGCTAGCCGACTGAGGACTGGCTGACGACGCTGCCGACAACCGAGCAAACACGATGCCGAGGCACCAAGGTATATCCCGTCCCGAAAACATATACTAGGTGTTCGTCCATCGTGGTGATCATTGCAATATTCGCCATAAGTCCGTTGTAGAGAATTATTTATGCCTGCCCAAATCCACCGCCTACTGACTAAAGCATCTTCTACACTTGTTTAGGTTTGGCGGTTATATATTAGGCTTAACTCCGATAATATATAAAGGAACTATCTTTTGTACTTATATGCATATTCCTTTCTTCCAATTATATAATATCGGAATTCGCTTTGGTTGAGTGGTGGGAGATGATATTCGGCACGTGGCTTGTGACCAGCGTGTGACAGCGACCAACCCTTTAATCTAAATCCAACATTAACGCCAACAGGCATCTGCTCATACATCAATTTTACCATCTTCGAAGTTTAGCTTTTATCTGTCTTTGTCTCGTCCATTAGTTCAGTATCTAAGCATTGGTTTCACTGTACTAGCTACGTAAAACTGTTCGCCTACAATCCACAGCTTATGCTGATTGAACCTATCCTCCATCCAACCTCCACTGTTTCATTCTACATACTCTATTGTTATTCCAGTTCTCTTGGCAATGGATACTCCAAATCAATTGCTAGATCCTGGCGCACGTCAAGGACATATAGGTGGTGGCTCAGCACAGCGATCACCTCCAAATCGCCGTACCATATTCTTCTTCAACACCATTTCCATACGAGGCTGGCCTTCACGGGGTGGATTAATTGTTCTGCATTGGGTGACAGCTCTCGACTTCGAATTCCTAGGATTCGACGCAGTCAATCCTCCCCTTCGTCGCGACTCAAATCAGGACGCTGAAGACGAGTTCTGTCAAAGGCTCCTGCTACTTGGCGCAAAAAAGGTATGATAGCCGAGACCGTTATCGATTTATTTGTGGCGTCGAGGAAGAATCGCGACCACACATCATGGCGTTGGAGAATGAAGAGGAAGGTGCACATGTGCCGTCAACTATGGAGCGGCGGTGGATTAGTGTTGGCTATCCCAGCGGTCCCAAAGGTGGGTTGTGGGTATCTGAATATGATACAACCATGTATGGTATGCAGGAGCAATACAACCTAGTTCCACCTTCTGCCGTAAGTACCAAAATGCCTGGGCAGAGTTCTCCGAGATTCCGAGGGCTGGTCTGTCATGGAATCATGGGGCTCAACGGCTTGCATATCTCTGGAATGACCACTGATCAAAGTTGCTCTTTTTGTTCAAGTTCTCCGTGATTGCTAAACTGACTCTGGACTATTCACAGGTTCAGGTGCTGCTGGCCAAGACCATGAACGAGAAATGTGAGGTGTTGAAGAGCTTGGGTGCAAAATTCTATGCTGCGTTGAGGATTATGACGGTCCGTCGTGCTTGAGAGCATGGAAAGAGAAAAAGAACGGAGAATTTGGGCCTCTGGTACGGACACGGTATGTGGAAGACTAGCAGTAGAGAGTTAGCACATCTCTTTTCTGTCTCAATATGCCGTATCCGCATAGTACTTTTGTTTTCGGTAGCTCGCCTTTCAACTAGTAAGAGGTAGGAAAGTTTTCAGCGCTAATAGAGATCTGTTTTTCTCTCTCTAAGATAATATCATGGTAATATTCCTGAAGGCATCTTTAACGTAGCCCTCTTAGTAGATCCACTCAATCCCCAAAGATTACGTGCCTCAAATTCCCTGCAACTCCACGACTCTCACACTTTTCATAACCATGTCTTCCCTATACACCTCATTCCTGGATGCTCTCTGAAGCTATTTGAAATGGCACTGAGGCTAAGTGTCTTCAGGCCCGATCCCTTCAAACTATATAGCTCTCAATATAATAGCTAATGCCGCTATAACAACTACCCTTCTCTTTCTTCACAGATACATGTATGTAGTCGTTGGTTATCTCCTATCACGAAAATATCTTTCTCGCTAGTTATCAACTGGAAAGCGGATCGCGAGGTTGCAAATTTCCATCATTCGTGTCACAGTTACTCCTCGGAGGCCCTATTCCAAATGAGGTCCAGGTGATTTCGGATTTGGTCTCGGTCCTGAAGCGGGATCTGACTTGGGACCTGGCTTGTGAGGTTTGGGTTCTGGAGCTGGTGTATTGTCGCCATTTATCTTGTAAAAATAGGTTCCACAGCCGACATCAACACTTGCGGTGGTTGCCATATTCTATAAGGTTAAATATACATTAGCATTCACCCGCTGACGGTTATATACAACCTTTGTACACTATAACTTCAGACGACTGGATACGACTTACATTTTGTTGGCCACCTCCATGCCCACAAGGCGATAATGCCATGCGTTTATATGCTTCATTGCAAACACTACTGCAGGTTCTACTTCCACTAACAGGTGTCCAATCAAGTTCAAAATTATACGCTGTATAAGAACCTAGATTAGGAGGAGGTGTTCTTCTAAGGCGCCGACGACGGCCTGGTGACTTTTGTTTGCCGGAAGAGTCGACATTCCACAACAACTTAGTCTTCTGGGATTTGCCTACTGTGTCGCAGAAGCCGCCGAATACACTCCCTGCAGTACCTGTGAAGATGTTATACGGTACGCCACTAACAATATTTAAGTCGCATTTTGGCGAGGAAGTTGAGCCAGCTGGAGGTGTGACTGCAATAGCCGCCTGCGCGCCGCCATACTTATCTCCACATCCTCCGTAACGAGGGCTATCAGGAGGGTTTTTCTCACGCCCATCTATCAATTCTCCGTCCTGGATATCCGTGGAGGTTGCGGCAGTAGGCGAGGAGGTCTTCAAATCCTCATCTGATTTGGTATTACCATACAGTGGTTCCTTGTGGGTTATCGAATCCCGTGGGTTTCCATATACCTTTTTTGATCCCGGACTAGGATCACTAGGGTACATGCCGATTTGGTCTTGCAAATATATTGCAAGCGCAAAATATGCATAGTTATCTGCATTCCGCTGTGCGTAATAGCCCGACCATTTAGCAGCGGAAGGGCGCCAATTTCTTATCATTTTGGCGGCGTAGGGGCTGTAACCCATGTGCCAGTCGAGTTCCTTTCCGTCGGCGTACTGAACCTCAAGATCCGAAACATATGGGCTTTTCGAGTCAGCCTTATTTCCAGCGTTCATGAACCAGTCCAGATGAGTTATTTCATGAAAAAAACAGCGAGCTCTGTTGTTCCATTTCGCTAAATCACGCTTGTTAGCAACAGAAAGTTTCTTCCCCTGAGTGATTGCATCGCTGAAGGTTGGTAAATTGAAAAAATTGGTGCAAAAGGTGATTCGGTTATATTTCTGCTTTGGATCGTATTTATTTGGAGCGGTATCACTAAATGCTTCTGACTTCCTCTCACCCCGACCAACAGGCAGTTCACCAGTTGCAGGGCAGTTACCATTCTTTGGGGGGAGTCTTTGGCATCACCACACACATCCGATGGGTCGGTACTTTTCTCCCCTTTAATGCCGTCGCTGCATCTGACCTATAATTTCGTAATCTTTGCTAATATTTTTGTATAAGACTCAAAAATGTACCTCAATCCAGAGAACCTGCCACCAGGTCCATGGGTGCGTTGGAAACGGCCTCATCCATGGATAGTTGTATATTTGTTGTGACGCAGCAAATATTTCCGTAATCAAGCACTCGTTAGCTACTCCTCACAAGACACTTATTTCAGGGTTTTTATATGGTGGCTCACGTTGTATTTCTGCCCGACGCTCGTCGGAGAGCTTATTACGTCCACTTTTAGGGCCTCAGAAGTCGCTGTCCGCATCTCCATTCCAATCTATTTTATTCCACAATTTTGGCTGCTGGGCTAGTGTGTAAAAGTCGTCATAAGCATCCGAAATTGCTTGTTTTTCACCACTCTTGCAGCCTTTCCATCCATACAGGTGTGTGCCTCTGATATTCTCAATGGTGGGATTAGCGCCGTCGGCTGTCGTGAGGGAAGGGTATGGTGGAAATAGACCTTTAGAGAAATCTGGTGCCTCGGTCATGATTTGGGATAAAGTAATATTTGGGTTTGCAGTCGTCATTGTGTACAGAGAAAGGAAGCAAAGCCACTTTGAAATGGCTCCAGTAAAACATCCTGAAAACCAGTGTATGTGAAAGCAGCAAGAATCTTCACTACAATATTGACTGAAGAAGAAAAATGATATCTAGAATCTACAAAAACCTCAACAGAGGGATATTTATATCTGGCAAGGCAAGGCATGCACAATTTGGTAAGTCTAGGTGTCTATTTAGGTCTACAGCGGAATCCCATACATAATATCATACCAACTCACTGAGTAATACCTTTGGGGCTCGGTATACTGTGCTATGCTTCACCTAAATCCATCTTAAATGGAATCCTCCAAACATGAGCAAAAACTGAACCAACACAATACAAAGGATTACCCAGAAAACCCATCACCAAAACCTGAAAGTAGCGCAATGTTCCACCTAACCTTAAACTATAAGGAAAAACAATCCCGTTCTGGGCATAATTTTCCCCTTTGGGCACTGGTTCGACGCTTCAGGCAATGCTAGATTGCAAATGTTGGTTACCGACACAGCCCGCTAGCTCAGCAAGGTGTGCAGTGCAGGAGCTTGAAGCCACCCAACAAGTATATTTATGGCGGGGCTGGGATAGAAATGTGCCAGCCTCTCTTGGCTTGTTAAAGGGTAACTTTAATTTGTTGCATTGTCACAACAAGCTTGAAGGGTATAGAAAGTGGCCTACTCCTTACTAAAAGCAGTTGCAAGAAAATGTCACATGCATTGATGTAGGACCTGCAAGACTCCAAAAAGTAGCAAATTTGAGGAAAATCGATGACCGGAGAGTATCTTTTTTTGTAGTCTGCAGGGCCTTTAAAGATTCTGGTCCTTTAGCAGCGTTCTCTTAAAAAAATCGTATGGTCATTCAAAATGGGACATGAGTACTAGACCATAATTCAAGGTCTAGTAGTCTTGGCGACTTTCAACCTTTATTGAACTAGCTTTATGTTGTTTGAATTATTTACCTAACTCCTCGAGGTTTGTGGCTCACCAGCGCGACCCAAGGCCTTGGCTTAGCTACAAAGGGCTTTTGATCAAGAGCACCTAGTTTCTATCAAGTCACTGCTTCGCTCATTTAGTTTAGAAGGCTAATTCTTCCAGCGGCCAGTTTTACAAATATCTCATTACACCGTGCAGGACCCATCATTCCTAAGGTCGCACAAGCACGTGTTCGCCGCCGACTTTCGTACTCACTGTCCGTGATATTGCCACAGCGGCCATGTGGGCCAAAAGCATAAGTCTGCTTCTCCAGCCATGGGACATGTCCGTTGCAGAAGGTCACCCATTTGTTACGGATGCTTTGCTGAACCGCCGCTACAGCTGCATTTTCTGTGAAATCAAGCCTTCCAAAAAGCATAGTGAGCTCGACTGCATGATGTGCTCTGCTTGATGACTGCCATGGGTTGGCCTGATCAAAGACATAGTCATAGACAGTTTTTCCAGCTTGACGATATGCGGCTTTAATTGCCATAACTGGATATGCGAATCTGACATCGTTGATAAAATCCAGTGCCCCGAGTTTGCATGCTGTTGGCCTGTCTATAATAATGTTGTACAGCCGCTTTAGCTCCTGAGTGTTGTCAATATCCGAGTCGAAGCATGCTTCGATTTCAGCAGCAGTCATAGCTTCAACACCATTGCGCCATATGACGGACTCATATTCGACATCTCCTACCAGAAGTTCTTCGACGTGACTCATTCGAGTTTCCCAGCCTTGTAGATCTTCGGTCAGCTGCAACCACATAGAGACAATTTTTGACTCTATGAGTGCGCCGAGTAGCTTTTGCACTGGGGCGCTGGCGAGAGACAAGCCATCTTTGGCTAGTATTTCTTCTAGATGGCCGCACATTGCATCGCCACGACTCATGTCCTGCGGTGGTGAGAGATAAAGAGATCCGGATTGCAGGATCGCTCTTTGCACGGGGGCACCTGTAATCATATGAGCGTGGACGTAAACAGCGCCTGCACTTTCTCCACCCAAGGTCATATTATTCTATATGTATAAAGATGCGTCAGTGTAAGAAAACTAGCTTGTAGCAGAGCAGCGCTGACCGGATCTCCGCCAAAGAGTTCGATATTCTTGGCGACCCATTCAACCGCCAGCCGCTGATCTTTGAGCGCGAGATTCTTGCTTCCATGTCCATTTCCGAATGCAAAGATGTTTAGCCTGTAGTTGACAAATACCAAAATCATGGGCTCGCCTTCTTTGATAGAATTTGCCACAAATGGAACCGTATCAGCACATGGTGAGGATGCCGGCATAAAGGTCATAACCTGCGAGCCTCCTGAGCAGCGTCAGACGCGAGTCTATTTACTCTACATACTGGGGATGACTAGCCATGAATCCAGATCAAGACTGGCAGTCTCCTGGAAGGCGTTGCTGGTACTGTGATATCCAAGTTCAAGCAACCGAACTCATCTTGCTGCAAAGGCGGCTCCTGGGCTTTGATGCTTTCTGGTATGCGCAAGAGATGATGAAAGTCTGTAGAAACTTGTGGACATATCGGTCTGAATTCCGTTGTGTTAGCAGAGGTCCAGTGCGTAGATGTTTGGAGGCCGTCTGAGGAAAACCCTCACCCATATTTTGTACAGTCAACTTTGTCAGTCAAATTATCATACGAGATGGCTTCAGGATTTGCAAATCTTGAAGGAATTCTACCATACGGAATTCCTCTGAATTGCTGCACCTTCTGGCCATCGAAAATTTCCACAGCAGGCTGGAAGTGCATAACAAAGGATCCGCCCTGAGGCATGCTGAACTAACTTTACTACGATATCAATGAGATTTCGTACGATTTTAGGGTGACATGGGGATCGGGCAGATATGGGCAAAGATGGTGTAATGCAGAGTAGTCCTTGGTTTTCTGCACATTTGCTCGGACAACATGAAGTCGTACAAAGAGAATACAGAAGGATCAGAACAACACGAATAGTTTTTTTGTATTCATTCAATACTGTCTGTGCTTGCTGCCTTTATGTGAGGTTGAGCAAAAGAGACCCCACATCCTAACTGTAAGGGTACCCCGTAGATTCCCCCACCCAACTTATTAATGACAGCTGATTGTGCAACCTTCGTACTGCCCGCCAGGCTTTCTCCACGTGATGATTTGCAGTGTATAAGAATTACATCGCGCAGAGGCATCATCGAACTTTGTATAGATTCTTGCGATCCAAGTGTTCACATTCCACCGACACAACATGTCTTCCACAAACCTTCCGACTCGGGGGTTCTTAGGGCACGATGGAATTATCCAGTATCTCGGTATCAAATACGCTACCCTCAAGAACGCCTTTTCAGATGCACAAATTTTTGACTATCATGACCTCGAGAGCTTAAATGCTACAACTTACGGGTATGTAAAATTCTCTAACCTCTTTCAGGTGCACATGGAAGGATTCAAGCAGCTCAAAGGTTGACATACAGGATTCTAGGCCATCTGCTATTTTGGCACCTGATGCTTGCAACACCGAATTCGGCCTGATTCAGAAGTCTTTGCCTATTACTGAAGCTCCCCAATCGGAGACCGAGTGTCTCAATTTAAACATCACGGCGCCGGTAGAGACCTTAAGCGAATCCTCTGCACTTCCTGTTTTCGTCTTCATTCATGGCGGCGGCTTCGGGACTGGCTCGAATTCATGGCCACAATACGATCAGGGGAGAATTATCCAGCTATCCCGAGACATGCGCACTCCGGTTGTTGGAGTTGGGATTAAGTATTTTCCCCAATATCTTCTTGGTAATAACAACTAATTACTATAGCTACCGATTAGGTCCATCCGGCTTCATGACTTCAAAAGAGCTGCAGGATCACGGATTCAGTGCCAATAACGGTCTAAGTGACCAATTAGTGGCGTTACGTTGGATCCAGAAACATATTGCTCTATTTGGTGGAGATCCTAAAAAGGTCACATGTATTGGCGAAAGCGCTGGAGGAGGTAAGCTGTACCACAAATACATCTCATTGCAGAATTATACGCTGATGAGTGCAGTCTCTGTCATGCACCAGATTGAGATGAATGGAATCGATCTTCCTTTTCAACAAGTTGTGAACATGAGTGGAACTCCTCTGATGCTGAAACCTCTGTCTCCAGTCATTGCCGAGAGTATCTACCAGACTGTCACGAGTATCCTCGGACTTGGTAATCTTCCAGGGGAAGAACGCGTCACAGCTTTGACCGCAATTCCGGCCGCCGAACTACTATCCAAACTCCCACCGGGTCTTCCATTCATGCCAGTGCTAGATGGGCACGTTCTCAAAAATGAGATCAGCTTTGCACAACTGCAAGATGGAACGGGACCCAGTCAATCACCAAACATCAACTTGCTTATCGGTAGTTGTGACATGGATGTAAGTAGAGTTGGCTTGGAAACTTCCTTCCTTACGGTACCATTAGCACTGTTGACTCAGTCGTCCTTTAGTCTAGCATCTTCGGAATCATGTTGGCCGCAAGAAAGAGTGGTTCACTTGAGCGCTTCAAGAAGATACTCAATGAAGCAGAGCCAAAATACGCGTCAGAACTCATGGCAGCCTATCATATCCAAGATGGCATGAGTGACGACGAGGCGTGGCCATTAATTATGAACTTCGCGAATGACATCTCTTTCCATGCTACGGCAGAAGCGTACGCTGCTGCTTGGCCATCACCAACATACAGGTATCGATTTCGAGAACCAAACCCATGGGAAGGCCCTTGGGAAGGCCACTCAACCCATGTTCTGGACATTGCGTACCTGTTTCTGAATTACACTGAGCATCTAACGCCGTCCCAGGAAGAGGTGGCCGTCCAATTCGCCACAGACTTGATTCACTTCATCAATCAAAACGCGCCGTTTCAAAAATTTGAACAAGGACAAAGATATGTCAAGGAGTACATCTCAAAGGACGGTGAAGTTATAACCAAAGATAGGTCGAAAGAAGAGGCTGCTTTTTGGCCAGTGTTATTTTCTCGCATTGGATACGATAGTCTCCTGGGTGTGTGGGGAAGATTTATGGGCAGCTAGACAGCGGATGAAGTAACATTCTCTAATGCCCACATTAATGACTCGTTTACCTGCTGGCCGTCTGGTTCAAAATACATGCTTGCAACCGCGACTATGAAGGCATTTTTGCACCAGTTCGGTTGATAGAGATCCAAAAACGTCAAACACGTGCAAGCCGGTCCCATTCTCCCCTCTTCATAATGAGGGCCATGGTGTAAGAAGAGAAGGTGTGGGGTAAGCAAGAGAAAATGGCAGCCCAGCACCATTCCTTTTTTTTTGGGCAAGTCATTACCCCACCTTGTGACACCTATGGTAGGAACCCAGATTCAGGAACAAATGGGAGAACCCCACATAGCCCCTCATTTTCGAGCTTTACCCGGAGCATTAAACCTCGCTACGTGAAACAGGGGTTGGTCGTAAACGAGAGATGTACGCAAATATGAGCTACAACAAGGAGCCGGCCAAAGATGAGGAATGATATTATTGAATTCGGTGGAAAGTTGAGGCTTTTTATCTTTGCTGCTTCGTACATATCTCGTGTTAGTCCATTCGGCGAAACCTACAGCAAGTTACCAGATTATCTATTGCCAGTATGACTACGTATGACGTAGATGACGTCGAGTTTACAGCTCTGAAACGGAAGACTATTCTCATAACCGGATGTGCAACTGGTATTGGAAGATCGGCAGTTGATCTTGCATACCGTAAGTTCTCAGCCATTCCTGAGCATGTCACTTCGCTCTGCTTCACAATATATATATTGGAAATAAAAAATCGCTGAATTCCATCTCGCAGAAAATGGAGCAAACCTGATTCTCGGAGATGTTCAAGAGAAAGAAGGTCAAGAGCTAGCAACTAAGCTTGGAGAGTGAGTATTATCATGGTTCCCGAGAACTGCTGCCGGCTGACTCCCCTCCAGGCGCGCCTTGTTCCGTAAATGTGACGTGTCCATCTGGGACGACGTGCTAGAGCTGTTCCAGGCCGGGCAGATCCAATATGGCGGCATCGATGTGGTGCTCGCCAATGCAGGCGTGAATGAAATCGGCAATCTGTTCGAAGACGGCATTGACACCGCAACAGGCAAACTCGAGGCGCCAAACCTCGCAACGCTAAATATCAACCTTCTGGGTGTACTTTACACGGCTAAGTGCGCGGTGCATTACTTCATGAAACAGGAGGGAAAGCCGTGCCAGCTTGTGCTAACAGGGAGCGCGGCCTGGTAAGTTGCTATACGCATGTTGCAGATGTGCTGGACATGTAAAAGGCGACCGAATAGCGAGCTGACGTGGTGAAAAATATAGCTTCCTGGACACCCCGCCGCTGTATACGTATTCTGTAAGCAAAGCAGGTGTGATGGGCCTGATGCGCGGGCTACGGACTCAGCTCCCCAAAAACAATAACGTGACGGTTAATATGGTAGCGCCGTGGATGACGAGTGAGTCTCTGCTGATGCCGCCTCCCGAACTACACCGGCCCGCGGAAGTTAACGTGATCCAGAAACCCCCATGCTCTTGCCGGAGTTTCTAAATGTCTGGGGAGAACTTCCCGCCAACGAACCGATTGGCGTCGCTAGGGCGCTTCTATTACCCGCAGTTCGGCCAGAGCTGAACGGGAAGTCATTCTTCGTCGCGGGGTATGAGATTGTGGATTTTGAAGAGGGTTTAGAGAGGACAAGGCCAGAGTGGATGGGAGTACAGCTAAGTGAGCATGTGGATGAAGGACAAAGGAGGATTCTGCCGTGAAAAAAAAAAAGTTTGAACGGACAGAGGCGGGTATTTCGATCGTTGATTTAATTTCCCACTACCTCTGGCCGCGTTACATTATGCCTACATATAGGAGGTTCTCCATACCTTACACCAGCTTGAAATTGTTACATCCAGCATCTGTACCATTCATCTCCTTAGCGATGGCTAAAACTTTCAGAACACAAACAGGTCACTATATGTGCATCAAGATCATCCGCGCAGTATGTCTCTGTAACACAGATTAATGAGCGAAGTACAGAAAATTGATAGGGTATGATATATATACGTTCAACAAGGCACGGCGAAGAAGGAATCAAGAATACTCGAACCATACCCTTACAGATATACGCAGCAGGTAGATACTCAATTCAAATCATACTACAACTCTGTGGTGCAACCCTGGTTATTGATTACCATTCCGATTTGCCTTGGTGAGGCGGAGAGCCAACAGCTTCTTAACTTCCCCTTCGTGCTTCGAGAAGTTATCTGTCCAGTTTTTAAGTAATTAATCAGGTACGAGGAAACCAGGACGTCATCCTATACCAACGAGGTTATCCCACATCTTAGGATCATGTTCCCGCTTCCTGTTGCTATTCCAAGCATAGTCCGTAATAGTGAATGGCCTTGAACTCTCAAACACGAAGGCAATTGCGCCTTTGGATATGACCATTACGGGTGACTCATTCTCAGTTGCAGCCTTGAATTGCTAGTAGGCAACACCGTGCGGCACCATCCCACACTCATATGATGCGCCACCAGGCAAGAAATCGTCAGAGCGACCTCCGTACTCGCCATATAGGAGACCCATGAACTCCGATGCTACGTTGCGGTGGTAGTAAGGTGGTCTGTATGTGTGCGAGGCTGCATCCCACCGAGGCGAGAAGATGAGAAAGTCGGCAAGTGGAGCGGCCGGGTCGCGAGAGCGTGCCGTCAGAACACAGAAAATGCTAGGGTCAATGTGGTCCACGGAGATAGATCCCACATTAACAAACTTTGTGAGACCATACTTGTAGGGGACCTGGAAATTCGTGTCAACGCTCCAATAACGTGACCACTGCAGCTCTAGAGAGACTCACATAATTTCCGTGCCAGGCGACCACATCAAGCGGACTGTGCTGTTGAGTGCTCTGGAAGAACTTTCCCCCTAGCTTGTAGATGACACTCCAGCTCTCTTGCTTAATCTCGTAATGGGCGGTTGGATGGAAGAAATCTCTAGCGTTGGCGAGGCCATTGGCACCAAGTGGTCCCAATTCTGGCAGCTCAAAGTTGCTTCCCCAGATCTCAAGGATATAGCCATGGGATGGTCCATCTGGAACGGCGACCTTGAATTTCTGGCCTCGCTGGATGACCACGATTTCGCCCGGCTGCACGAATAGCATACCAAATTCGGTTTGGATGTCAAGAGTACCCTGTTGGGGACAGGTGAGGAAGTCACCGTCAGAGTTACAAAAGCACTATTCTTCATATTCGAATTCGCAACGTAGATGTGCGTGGCGATGCCCTCGCGAAGGGTTGGGTCTCCGGATCCGGCAATTGTCTTCAAGCCGGCGACGAAATCAACGTCATTCCCAGCGGGGATTTCAAATGGGAGCCACGCGAGCTGAGTTGGGGATATGTGGACCCTGCTATTGATAGGTAGGAAGTTTGATTCGGTGTCGGGGTTATCTGGAAGGTCAGCCTGTGGATTGTCAATTGCGGACACGAATATTGAAGTCAAGTACGATCACAAATCCCTAATGAGCCACCGAAGGTCGTGCACGATAGAGCCATGCCTTTTTTTTTAAGTGTCTAGGCGCTACAAATGCAGAAGCGATCATTTGCTCGGCATAGAGACCAAATCGAACGTTTCTCGGGCTGTTCTGTCCCTGTGGCGGAGTACCTGGAACTGCTTCAGATGCGAAACTAAAACATATTAGCGTAGCGTCCGGAAAGAGTGATTCTCAGCGATAGTAATACGTATTGTTGAAGCCAGATTGATACTAAAGAAGGTTAGGGATCACTTTGAGAGAAACAAATACAAAAAGTACCTCATACGGGTCATTCTTTCTAGTCCCAAAAGACGGCACCGCTCCATCTTTCTGGGTCTCTGCCCAGTGAAAGATATCTTGGTATTCTGACGAGTTGGCGAGTTTTACATGCATATTGAGTGAAAGCAATGGTGATTTTTGGATAGTAAAGGGGGCTCAAGGTAAAATGATGGATGCTTGACAAATCTAAGGAAGCTGTAAAACAAAATTGAAATTGTGTATTCATGCACATTTTGAAGCTATAAAACGCGGAACCGCCATTATAGATTTGACGGTGGGTTGTTCATATCTGTGTGGGGATGGCACTTTTTGGTCGGACAACGCTTGTGGGGGGAAGGCCAAATGAGGCAATTGCACTGCTTCTGGTCAGTATCTTTCGTAGCCTTCACTCACTATTAACTAATTGGGAATTTCAAATTGGCTAAAGTCAACATGGCTTGTGGGTTGACGCCTCACCTACCCTCCACGCCCTTCTGAACTTTCCAGCCCTGACAGAGTGGTTATCGCTTTCTGGGGAGCCCAGGAGTCAGTAAGCTATTGATGGTTTTGTGAAAATTGAACGGTTTGCGTTTCACCAACTAGAGAATGCGAAAGTTACGAGTAAAAGCTAAAAAAAATAATGTACGTTTTTCGAATTCATCCTCCTTTGGTCAACCTGCAGATAGTATATTGTAACTAGATTATCCATGCTGCAAATCTTGTTAAAATGTTTTTTCTTTAAAACCCTTTTTTTTTTTCGCAATGTTAATACTTTTTAGCTCAACTTCCCCCCTCCCGAGATCAAACCTCACCGCATAAGTATCTTGAAGTTTTCCTTAAAAGCGCAACCTTGTCTTTTTTCTATACTTTCAACTAGTGAAAAACCGCTGGGTACATACAATAAATAAATCTTGTATCAATTTCAAGTATTATAATCACCTCGCAAACTGACTTGAGTATAATACTAAAAGCCATTTAGAAATTTTTTGATTAACATTCTTATTTTTATTTATTTTTGCCTATCACACAAGCTTATACAAGTTGGACCTCGTGAGTCATGTGGATTCTCAGCACGTGACCAGCAGCCTCACATATATATACCTCAAGCACACAGGCTTGGCATCAGGATATTTTACAATACTTCTTTTCATGTTTTCTTTTCTTTCCTTAGCTTTATATTCTCAATTGTAGCAATCCTTTCGAATTGCATATCCATTGCTTCCGCGGTGATATCGACTCAAACATTGAGTATTGTTTAAACTCAACTTGATATTGTTTTTTATAAGACCCTAAGTTTTTATTGTTTTGTCTTGGTTGTCATTTTAGTATGTTTTTTATTGTATTTAATCGCATGTAAGATATTGAACAAGACGTGAATGCAGCATGTAGACTAAGCAAATCCCCGACCCTTGAGGCGAAGCTCGATGACTAGGTTGGGGGGAAAGGGTGATTCTCGCAAGACGTTCGACCGTGGCTGGATCGTCACCTAGACCAAGATCAGTTACAGCTTTCTGAAGCTATCCTAAGATATGTGGAATTTGATGTACCCCGATCATCACTGTGAATATCAATTGAAACGACAACTATGGAGGTTTCGCATGCTATGCTTACCTATTGCCTTGTTAACGGGACATTTTCGTTGAAGCTGGCAAGGGGTTGTTTGAAGCCAGTTCCTAGGACCTGTGTTTCCATCAAATCAGCTGATTCTAATACTTTTGCAATGTTTATGTGGTCTTACATTATTGACCTTTTCTGATGTTCCTTTATATGTTTATTGTGAAATTGTAATTATTTTCTCGCTAAGGGACTGACAGCTCATCTTTTTATGGATAACCTTTATTTAAGGAGGTGATGGTGAGATAGTTTCCCCTTAGGACGCCTAAAATACTTTCGAGGTCGATGCAAATATCTCGGCGTACTGGAGTATATATGACCATATCAGAACTGTTGAGATTGCCAGCGAGTATTCCATTTCTAGTAATTAACCACTCTCGGCCTCTTTCATCGCCTAGAGTAGTTGTAAGCATGAAGCTACTATTTCTAGTCTACATTTCTACTCTCTTCATTCATTCTTTCAGTCTCATGGATATGAAAACAACCTAGGTCCTGATCAGTGTCCTTATTATTAGACTAATACAGCCTAAAGTCTCAAATGGTTTCAATGACGGAGTTGTACATTTTCTGGACTTCATCTCATCTAGTACTGACAAAACCTTATACAAATTTTCTGCAACTTGGACTATAGTCTTCGGGTGCTTGGACTGGCCGTAATCGGGCCGTCCCGCATGCATTATGCACAACTCCTTACTATTCAGTTGTGCTACACTGATGTTGAGTCTAGATGTTAGCCAGCATGGAGCTTGTACAAGGTACAAAGCTACACAGAATACGTGGTTGAAAACCATGCAAAAGAAAATACTCCGGCGTACCGAAGTAGCTGGGTTACCTCGCACCAAGATATCGGGGATATTTTGAATTCGTTACAGGCCAGATCTAATAAGGGCGAGCTCTGTTCAAAGCTAATGAAAGTGCATCATATAGCTGGCGCCTTTGCAATGAAGCTCGAGTTCTCGCTCGTATTCTTGTTTCCATGACCCGATGTGATGGTTGCTCAGCTGCGCCATCATTTCTCACGCGGGATCGAGCTTTGCAAAGTTCTGCTTGATGGGCTTATAAGCGATTTAATATGAATGGCATATTCTATTGGCAAATCTGTGTCATCGCCGATGCGGCATGGAGATATGATATATGTTGCATGGCTGAGTTAGAGCGGGGATGAGTAAGACCATTGGTACCAAGTGCTCTTTGCATGTGTTTGAAGGATGTCTTTATGAAGGACCTTCGTGTCTTTATACACGGTATGAGACACATTTACACAACTCAGTCATGGTTGGCGACCGAGAATGGTGTAGAAGCTCGTATGCTTTCCCAGTGCACCACAATTGCAAATCCGGGGTAAGTTGCACCCACCAGAGTTTGAGCGCTCCAGCTACCAGTTTGACTGCTGGGCGTTACATTGCGCTAATTGTTCCCGGAAACTTGGAGATTAGATGGTTTACCAATTCATACAACATCGAATGGTACTGGTTACGGCTTGCAGTCCCCAGAATCCAGGTACTCGAGTCAGCCACTCTCTGTGATTGTGTTGATGGGACACGCGTGACACCTTAGCCTGACTCTTGTAGGGTCAAGTGCTTGCCTATGCAATGGCTTTGTTTGGAGCGCTTGTTTGTCTCAAGCTTCATAATGATGTGGTGTTCGCGCTCTACCCGACTGAACTACTTTGCTCACCAAGTCTATTTAACTAACCCATCTGCGCACTTGTCCTAGAGTGCTGTCTTACTCCGGTAGCGGTGTAGGGAAATCAACCAAAGCATTGTATATGCAATTTGATGGCCAACTGTGGTTCCTTGTCGACAGCGTTACCCTTACCGAGCCTTACCTTACCTTGCCCCTACAGAAGTGGCGTCCACTACATCGGATAGGCGCACATCCCCTCCTTTTTTTTTTCTTATCATTTTCACGTGTGGCAGTCCCTGTACGGAGGCAGACCTAAAGGTTTTTTTTTTCCAGGCGGGCGGAACCGGGGATTTGGATTACAAGTCCATTTTGTTGGTACTATAATGATGACGGTGAGATGAAGGGTTTTACTACATTCAAGCTTCACTTATATCCTTCACTCATTGTTATTATTATTATTCTTATTATTATTTCTTCTCTGAATTGTGTGGAGGACAATCTGTCAATACAAAACCTACCCCTGGTTCATCAGCCTTTACTACCAATACACTATCTATCATCCCCCGCTTGGTGCTTCCTTCAGGCTTTAGGGTCCGACTCCCGACAACGGCTCGGCCAGCTATTTGAATCAAAACTTCCAACGGTACAAGTACCATTTTTCACGTCGCGTTCAAGATTCCCTGCCAATATTAGCAGCGGATATCCTGATTCTACTTGATTGTTGAACGGGAAGCCGCTGTGGTCGAAAATCTTCTGTACATATTCCTCTAGTCGCGTCAATTGTCGACTTCCTGCTTGCACGCACATTGAGAACCCCGCACCCATCAGCACCGAATTTACCAGCCAGAGTCGCGTTTTCTCCTGGACATTGTGGCTGGTCAACCCATTGGCTTAGATATGCTGGAGCCGGATGGCCAGAACAACAATGGTGAGCAGATTCTTTTTCTCTACTTCGTTCCTGTCATCGCCATTGATCCAAGTTCTTGATACGTCTACTTTATGGGGAAGGATCGACAGACTGTGACACCGAGATGGTCGTCTGCAGAGGACATGATCACCACATCAGTCGCCATAGGACCCCTCTTTTGTTCATTTTCAATACATTAATCAGAAATATGACGAGTAACATGAAGTGCTGGCAGGCGTCGATCAATATATCGAAAGAGGGAGAGGCCGCAACCAGAACCTACCTAGCGAACTCCTCATTCCGAAGAACCGAAGTACTGGTAACCTGCTCGCTCATGGCACAACAGGAGGAGATAGGTCAAGGATACGATTCTCATTCGATGCAGGTATGGTGGCGGAGCAACTTGATTCCATGTCAAGGTCAGTGTTGCCCTAACTCGAAATCGAGTCGACCACGGATCGATCTGGAGAGTGGGTTGGCAGGAAACGTCGTTCTGTTAGGAGGAGATTGTCTAAGTCAATGTCTCGAACTGTTTGGCATATAGTACGATGAAAAATACATCGCTAATAGACTCGATTTGACAGATCTCCCATTATGACAGAGCATGAGCATGGGCTGGGAGCGTCCGGACTGAGGCGGATACGACAGCAACCAGCTATTTCTGAATCTTCCTCACGGAATCCATCCGTAGGGCCACGGTCGGGATCTATGAATCTCACCACATTCCCAAGCCGGTCTGCCTCTCTAGCCCTTGCTTCGGGCCCTTCCTCACCATCATTAAACTATGGTGAAGATCTCACACGCTTTCCTTCCGAATCTCTGCACTCTTTCTCATTTGCACATCAATCCGAAGAGTTTATACATAATCGCCAGAACGTGTTGAAGAGGTCCGTGGAATTCATGACACAGAAATTAGGATGGGGAACAGCCAACAATGCAGGAATTGCCAGCGCGCAAGCACGAGTGAGTGGTGATCAAGAGATGCAAGGCATGCTAGAGCTATTAGCCAGGGCGCAACTGGTCGGAGCAAACAATATTGCAGGCTACGGTCAATCACACCTCCTGGGACCCTTAACTGGTCCAACTACAGCAGAGGAACCCAATCTGTTTGACAAAAGTTTTGTACCACGATCGCAGAGTCCTGAGCTTTTTGAGAGCCCTAGCTCCTCGCCCACAACAATTAGGAAACCTACCACACCCAATGTTCCACCAACTGAGACAAATTCGAAGGACACAGGATCCAATTTACCAGTCACTGCTGAGGCAGAGGCATCTATCGAAAATCCCCCTAATGAAAGCCAACCCCCCGTTGTAACGGCTCCTCCCACCGCAAGACGGCAAAGTTTAAGAAGAACGTACACCGACACTGGCCCGCTCTCACTTCAAAACAAGCTTATGGATACACTGGCGCAACCTTTCATAGCTGGCGATAAATTTCATGATCAGTTATCATCGCCTACCATACCTGGAACCGGTCCTTCATTTGTAGTTTCTACATCTCATCCATTAGGCCCGGCAGTGCATGGCCATTCGAGTCGATGGGCTCCGGCGGCACAAGCCATATTCACAACCGAGTGCACTTCACCCTATACCATCCTAGCAGCGAACGACCTTGCATGCCTTGTTTTTGGTGTTACCAAAGCCGAAGTGCGGAAGGTGGGGATACTGGAAGTGGTTCAGAAAGAGAGAAGGTCATGGCTGGAGGAAAAGATAGGGTCTTCGGGGATTAGCTCAGAACCGTCCAAGCAGACTTCTCGATTACCTGGCGGCCACAGTGCACAGCCAAGCCCTACTTCAAGCACTTCTTCACTGTTGGGAAGAGCCGGTGTGACTGCCCATCTCCTCAACAAGCCCAATTCTCGTCAGTCCAAGCAGATGCAACAACAACAACCAACGCGTCGAGCACAGTCGGATGATGGCGCAGGTTCAAGCATTGTAGCCAGGTCGAAGGCAGCTAAAGTTGGACTAAATCACCCAGGAAATGCATCACGAGGAGTCTTACTTTGTGGCGATGTAGTCCCGATTCAGAAACGAAATGGCGCCACTGGAGCAGCCAGTTTGTGGGTGAAGGAGAAAAGAGGCGGGTTAATATGGGTTCTGGAGGAGATTCATGAAGACGTTGCGGTGCTGAGTTTTGATGATGATGCGCTACTCACCAAATTTACTGGATCACCAGAACCAATCTGGGGTGATAATATTACCCAGATTGGTGTAGATGTTGGAAAGTTATTACCAAGAATATCCCGGCAAGGCATCGACGGAAGAAGTGGGGAGATCGATTACGCAGAAGTCACCAAACGAAGATACTATACAGCTAGAAACTCCGGTCGTGTCAATATTCCATGTATAGTTGATAGAGTTCCAGGTGGAACCGATCTCAGAGTATCCAGTTTTCCACATATTGCCGGCATCATGGTACTCTCCGCAAAAACGCTTGCAATTACAAGCTCTAACTCAGTATTCTCCGCTGCACTGTTCGGACAGGAAAAACCTGATGGTCGGCCGATAACTGACCTTATTCCTGACTTCGACCGCATTCTTAACTTCCTCAAGGAGGAGGAAGGCACCTCTCTCGTGGAGGGTATTGTGATTCCAGAGCACAGTTTTCGGCGTGCTAGAGCTCATATGGCAGTACAAGACGGTAAGGTCGAGGCTGCTGCATACTTTTTGCGACCAGATGGTCTGCCAGCCAGGCACCGGGATGGATCAGAGATCAAGATTGATGCTCAACTCAGAGTGGTCAAATCGGAAAAACCTGGCCCTGTGTTTGACGAAAATGTTATAGAGGAGATAAGCGACGAGGACGAAGATTCACGTATAGTGAAGTCAGAAACTCAAAGTGAGCTTGTATATGCACTTTGGATCACATATTCGAGGCAGATTCATGCCAATAATGACCATCTTGGAGCCGCATCGCCATATATGTCGGGCGCTCAGACGCCATTACACCAACCTTCACCAGGACAGCCAGATGTGGCTAGTCCTATGGAGATGGACTCAGATGAACCTAAAAAGGAGCAATCCCATGCTTCTCTCCTTACAACCCAATTGAAGGCGGCTGCTAAAAAGACTATTGCTAAGGTTACTAGACATGAGATGGCACCGCCTCCAAAACCAGAGAAACTTAAGGAGACTGGTCCACCGCCTGGTGTTGTGGAGGCGGTTCCAAAGAAAGTGATCGATGACTTCACGATACTTGAAGAGATGGGGCAAGGTGCTTATGGTCAAGTAAAGCTTGCACGATATAAGAAAAATGGCAACAAGAAAGTTGTGCTTAAGTATGTTACAAAGCGACGCATTCTTGTTGATACATGGACTCGAGATCGGAGATTGGGAACGGTTCCGCTCGAGATTCACGTTCTAGATTATTTACGACGAGATGGCCTGAAGCATGCCAATATTGTTGAGATGGCGGATTTCTTCGAAGATGATATCAACTATTACATTGAGATGGTACCTCACGGCTTGCCCGGCATGGACCTCTTTGACTATATTGAGCTCCGTGTTAATATGGAAGAAAACGAGTGCCGAAGTATATTCGTTCAGGTTGCCAATGCGATCCACCATCTTCACACGAAAGCACTTGTGGTTCATCGGGATATTAAAGATGAGAACGTGGTCCTGGATGGTGAGGGCAGTATCAAGCTCATAGACTTTGGTAGCGCTGCATATATCAAGAATGGCCCGTTTGATGTGTTTGTTGGAACTATTGGTAAAGTCCTCTCTGTCCTTCACACACAGTCTCTAACTCAATCCCAGATTATGCAGCTCCTGAAGTCCTTGCTGGCAAGCCTTATAGAGGAAAGGAGCAAGACGTATGGGCGCTTGGTATACTGCTATATACGATTGTTTACAAGGAAAATCCATTTTACAGCATAGATGAGATTATGGATCGCGATCTAAGAGTGCCTTACATCATGAGTGAGGACAGTATTGACCTCATTCGCCTCATGCTAGATAGGGATTTGGAGTCCCGAATCACCATCGAGAAGGTCATAGAGCATCCTTGGTGTTTAGCACATCAGGATGATTGAGGGTTATTGAGGAGCGAAATGAAGAAAGTGTTTGGAGCTGCCAAGGGTTGGAGCAAGAAGAGATGAGTCCCAAGGTTTGCTTTGCGAGACAGTGCCTGAGTTCGGGCGCCGAAGAACATTAGAGTTTAAGCGTCATGAGAAATGAGGAGATGATACCCAAGAGCATTTTCATTTTAGCATAAGAGGATTGGAAGGAGCATTATGGGAGGAGGATCGTGGGGACGATGCATATATATAGCTCAACCGAGGTATATTATATCAGTGATAAAGCAAATCTACTTCCGGCTTTATTTTCACTTTGTAACACCGCAGCTCACTCTCATTTGTTCAACTCGAATACAAATATCACAAGTGAAGCGTCTCGCTTAGGTCAGGGCTGCCCCTTTTCTACCCATAGCATGAAATCTTAAGGATATCTACGTATCTGCGCAAATTACTTATCGACGGATATCCAGTTCTCAATAGGTTACGGCTATACATTGAATTCAATTCTAATCACAAATATAAAAATATAGAAGGTAATTTAATTAACTTTTAATGGTTGACTTTCATCGCAGTTTCATATTTTGAGGAAGACCTACCAATTTTTCCATCTTATATTTTGACTCGCATTTCTACCCACCTGGTTCCTTCATCTTTCGGCCCCTTCTATGTTCCCCCGATTCCTTAGCTCATGCCTCATCTCAACAACCATCTCAAGATGCTCCCATCCCAACATAGCCCTTCGCCCTCTCCCAGCCTCTTCTGACCGCACCCCGCGTCTCGTCGCCCAATATCAGTATCACGAGCGTAACCTCAATCTGAAGGACGATTGTGATAATCACGAGACGGTGAAGCACGAACACGCCGAGCAGGACCTGTATGACTACCGACAGCACCGCGTAGATGAGCAGCAGGAGGTCCCGGATCACCGTCTCGTTGCGTGTGCGTGCTGGGATTTTGGCCCGGGTTTGGGTTTGGGCTTGGGCCTCGGGGTCTTCTGTTCGAGCGGGTGCACGACTTGGAGGCACGTCGTTGATCCCGCGTGGATTGTCGTCCATCCCCATTATCGTGTCGTTGGAAGAGATAGAGTCGACACGAGCTATGGTAGTTAGGTCTGAGAAGGTGTTTGCGGCTTGTGCTGTGGGATTCTCTGGGGTAAATATTTGTGGTGGTGGGCGTGGTGTTGAAGGGATGGGTGTTGCCGTCATCTTGGGGCTGGGTTGAGGCGCTGACAGGTTCGTCATGTTAGCTATTTCGTAGGTTAGGTTTAGTGTTCCTTGACCCGTATCTGAGCTGGCGATGATGTCTAGGCGAGATGGTTGCGGAGTTGTGGTGAGCGTGGAGAGGATCTAGAAGAGGGATTGATTTTATAGATCAGGTAGATATTGTTCTTGCAGTTGTTCATGTTATTGTCTGCATCTAAGATAAATGCATAAAATCTGTTCAGTAAGAAAGCGGGAAGTTTCTTGGTATGGTTGAAAGGGAAAAATCAAGTTCGGTTCTTCTGTGGCTCATTTCTTTGCCATGGAGCGTAGCGAAGATTGCACAAATGAACACCTTTGAAGAATTGAAGATGTGGAGTTCCGCTTTTCATAAGCTCAACCTCAGCTAATACAAGACCGGCTATATGAAAAAAAAATCACTTTTAGCAAACATAAACTATATGTTATTCGTGTACATGCATATTTCATATATTCGAGCATGCTATTGTCACAACATTTTAAGCACGAAAATTCCGAAAAGAGGCTTTGATATTACATGTATCCAGGTATCTGGTATATTGAATGGCCATGTAACCCAAGAGCAACAACTAGTTATACATGTAAATGGCGATTATCCAATGACCGTCACCGATACATGATAAGAATAAACACAGATTCGTCGGATATTTATCTCTTTCAGGAAAGGCAGGAAAGGGAAACACTGGGCTTTGTCCGTGTTGAAGTAAGTGGATACAAGATCTACCTTGGTAGGACCATACGCCGTATATGTATAGATCTTTCAGCACCCTCTAGATAGAATCAATCAAATAACCCATCTCTCACTTAGCCTTTTGTTTCTATAAGCAATATTAAATTACCGAGTCATTCGCAAATATATCGCAGCAGCCTGTGTAGTGAAAGAAAAGCAGAAGGACATCGCGGACCACAAAGAAACCTAAATGTAGATCAAAGAACTGAAGGATTTGTACAATTACCATTGGCCAAAAGCTATTCCTGAACAATGCTACAACGGTCTGAACAATGTCCTATTGGCCTATAAGTAGGCATGGTACCCTCCTAATGCGAGTTCTCCAACTTAGATCCCACGACCCAAGAGCCTGAATCACGACGGACCGTAAAAGATCCCCATCTGCTTAAGGCATCAATCCAATCTAAGCATTCGCTCAGTCAAAATGGCGCCTGAGAACTTCTGTTCTTGCCCGATGCACATGAATCCAGATCCCGATTGTATAGATTGCGCATTCTTCCCGTCTGACCACTACCCACTAACTAGCAATGAGCAGAACTCGGAGATAACTGTCATAACTAGCGGTTTCACCAATCCGTTCGCATCAGCTCCGACCTTTCTCGATATATCTATGGCTGATGCACAGATGCGAGCCCCTACATCGGAGGTATCGCCCATGACACTCACACAAGCACCCATGCTTTTTGAGTCTGCCAATCCTGCTAACACGCAACGACCACCAATATACCGCCAATTACCACCCCTATCCTATTCATCATACCACATCGCTCAAGATTGGTCCCCTTTCCCAGGTATTAATAACGAAATACCAGAGAATGGTGATGACGACGGTGACTACCCTGAGCAACTGGCACTTTCGGACAACGAATCCTGTTCTCATAAGCTAAAGCGTAAGCTGGCGGCAGAATTTGAGGAGGACATCAAGCAGCCTTCACAGAAACAGAAGATTTCCCAATCCGAGGAGCCAATAGAGCTAGACAAATCACTAAGCAAGATAGCAAAAAACCAGAGATATACTCCAGTGGTTGTTGATCTTGAGGCATTCGTCAACAGATCTTCCAAAGAGCGACAAGAGGAGGTTAAGCGGGGGAAAACGCCTGGCAAAGTTGGCCGACCGATGAACTCATTCATGCTCTACCGCAAGCCCTACCGACATATAGCAGACACTATGAGTGAGCAAAGAAACAATCGGACAATCTCACAAATCATTGGTCACAGCTGGCAAGTAGAATCCAAAGAAGTTAAAGACCGGTTTGCCGCATTGGCGAAGACCAATATGCAAAGCCACAAGAATGCTTTTCCAGGATACAAATTCCAATCCAGTTCAGACGAAAAGACCAAGCGTAAGTCTTCAAATCCATCATCCACAGACGAATCCTCTAATGATGAGCCCTCTCCCTCCAAAGGTAGACCATTGAAACTGAATAAGAACCCAGCTGCTCCAAAGGCTGCCGACATCATGGATGAGTCTTCTGAAAAAGATACTACTGAGGCCGAAGTTCCTACTTTACCCAGAAAGAAGGTGGGTGTGGTCCGAAAGGATGTTATCTATGAAGATGAGTCCTCTGAGGACGATTCCTAGGATGACGAAGCCTATCGGAGACCAGCCAAAGCAACAACGCCGACTCAAATGCGGTAAAGAGATTGCATGTAAGCACCGCAAGAGAACTCAAACACAGATCCGATCTCCAGTAGTTAGATCATTCCTGTATGAGGAGTATTGACTCGCCAACTAAACCCCAAAGGTAAGAGCCGAGCCTGTGCTACCCGAATCCTTCAAGGATTATATAGAGTAATATTTCTATTGGCGTTGATCTTCTGTTGAGGAGCTGTCAATATCGCTAGTACCGTGTAGACTTAAATGATATTCCCAATACTTCATTCCACCTAAATGAGTTTCCCATATTCAGGTGACAAATTTTTTAGGCTCTCGAATCGTTGAAGTATCATGATAGCCTTCTTTGAAGCTACATTTTTCAGGATTTCTATATTTATAATGACGCCACATTATATCATTAAGCTTATCTTTTGCGTATATGTACTTCGCGATATATGCCTGCTCCTGTGCCTATGATAAGCAAGACCGCGTTGAACAACGCCATCATGTAAAACGGCGCCCCAGTAGAAAGCCTATCGAATAGATAGCCGCCAAGCTTGGTGAGCAAAAGAATAGCAGCACCACCTGAAAGACTGTATACACCTGCGATAGAGCCTTTGAGGTGATTTCTTGAAACCGGTCCTGTGGATGAACCAGTTATCAACGGTGCTGTCTCCGAGACTCCATCAGATTGTACCACGTTCGCATTTCCGAGTTGGGAGGAGAGGTTATAACCACCGTCATCCCCCAACACACCTCGACCTAGGAGACCCAGACTGCATACAATGGCTCCAATCTGACTGATTCCAATCAGCGCTACAACAACAAGTACAGCGAGACCACCACCTCGCCCATCGATATCCTTCATCTCCGGGCTAACAAGCCTTGCAAAAGCTATATATCCAATTATGCCAAACAAGCTGGCTGCGAGAAGCGGCATATTGAATCTGCGATAACGGTCTGACAGATAGCCAAATATTGGTGCACAAAGAAGAGCGATCAATTGTGAAACTCCTGTCAACTCAGCAGATAACACATATGCCGCTCTGCATTCCTTTTTAAGCTCAGGTGAAGGGTCGTTTGGAGAGCCCTGGCAAAACCCATTACGAATGAAATAAGCGTTGACATAAAGAGGAATGAATAGGGAAATACCCACAGAAGAAGCACGAGCGACGAACCCTCCTAGATAACCGAGGCCAATTTGAGCATCCTTGACCCCCAAGATGGTTGAGTCAATCAAGAGTCTCCAGTATGGGAGGAATGGTGCTCTTGTTGCTTCTTGAGCCTCGTTTTGAGGAGCTGCCTCGTAGCCTTGGGATGACGATGTGCTTCTAAAGAGCAAGCGCCATCCCTTGCCTTCTTCACCTTGCAGACCTTGCAGGCCGAAAAAGCAGAGACCGGCCACCACGAGGGCTACTCCTCCAACGATATAGAAACTGTCCGCTACTGCTTGTGCTTGGGTGATGCCCTCTATATGTGAAAATCGTGCAGGCAGAGGAAGAAATATCGTCAAAGCAACCAGTGCTCCACAGCCAGTAAAGACGCCTACAAGACCAGCTAGTTTGGGGGGGCTGGAAGAGGATTTCTTGCTGTTCGTGTTGCTCTGCCGAGGTTTCGCGTATGTCGATGGTGTGATGGTAGCCTCAGAGTCAAGTGAAGCCGCAATACTAGTCCGGACACCTTGTAGCGCATCAATATCCTCTTCTATAGCCCTACTCGTATTATCCTCGTTCCTGCTCTTCCCAGTCATAGAAGGTAGAATGGCTGTCACCATGGTAGCTCTGCGAAAAATTAAGCAATTAGCAAGCTGCTCACAATTCCAGAAACTGGCGTAGCTCACGTAGCAGCGCCACCAACGCTAAATAGCATTCGTGCCAACAGTAATTGAGGGTACACATTTCGGGCCTGCACGAAGAGCAGAAGTGACAATCCTACAATTGTGTACCCTAGTACGCAGACGATGCGAACGCCCAACCTGTCGGAAAGAATACCCCATAATGGACACGCAAAGAGTGCAACTAGTTCGTCCACAAATCCCAATGTGCCAACAAGATCTCCAACTCCATCTTTCACACCGATCAAATCGGTGATCACGAACGATACACCGCTGTTGAGGAAGACGAGGAAGGATATCGAAAACAAGCAGACAGCAAAGAGATATGCACACGCCTGCGTCGTAGTTGTGGCTGAAGCAAACGGAAGGTATCTAGTTATGGCACCCATGGTGTGTCTTCGAAGGCCAATGTGCTTGCTGGAGAGCGCAATTGTCAGACTCAATTGACAGCAAAAGTCGTGGTTTATTGATTTAAGCTTTGAGGCTTTTCGCTATTATTCCGGGGCCCCATAACTATCACTTTGCCACATTATTTCGGCAAGTGATAGACGACCTGACCCTTCCCCATATTAATGATTTTCTGTCACCAATCGTCGAATGTTTATGGAGCGTGCACGTAAAACAAATAACACCTAAAGAAAACAATTACATTAAAAAAAGATATCGCCAATCATATAAAACAAAAACGTGCCATTTTGACTTTGAAATTCGATCGAATATTACGACGCCGAAGATTTTATTTTGCTGGCCTGTGATAACTTACCTTCGAGTAGGGTTTAGTGCGAGGGAATGGTTCTAAGTATGGCTTGCCTTATTATCGGGGCCATAGAATATTGCGTTGGCGATAATTACTAGCTGAAATTGCTCTTCAGTTAAGCCTTTTTATCCAGCTCTTTGAACTTGGTTTCCCACCTCGTTTCGTTACTCGTTCTATCGAAAATGGCAACAGCAACGATTGCAAACTAAGAAGGTAATGTTGTTAAAGACCAAAACGCAACTGCTTCTGGTCAAAGTGCTAATTTACCTTATATTCTCGCTTCAGCAAGTTCCAAAATAAAGCGAAGCTATGCAAAAATTGGCTACCCACAATACCTTAAACATCGTTCCTAGTAGATAGCTTAAGAGCTTCAATATATGATGGAGAAAGGTAATTAGTCTATCTCTACCTTGGTGCGATGGGGAAATCCTACCTTTCCATCCAGTCGAAACAGAGAATTTCGGTAATTCAGCAACTTCTAACTATCTTAAAAACACTAACACATCAGAAGAATTTAATAACATAGGCTACTCCTAATTCCCAGAATACTTTCCAATCTTCATGCAGCAGGTTAGTTATTATTAGGAGATTAGACTTCAATGTTAATCATAGTATTAGAATTTGATAGTTTCATCTCCACCGGGGTGCTTCCGTTTGAGTTGCATATCAAGGGTCCGAAGATCGTCCACAAGGTAACCCCGCCGGTAAGAGGCAATGGGATTACAGAATGAATGAAGCGATTAATTGATGAGAAATAGTTTCTTTGTCAACAATCCGGCGGCATTGGATTTTGCTCTTCAGGACTTTGCCTGTAGCAAAGACAACCGGAGTTCGGGAGAATGGCGTAAACGAAGTCCCCTCCTCACTAATCGTTACCCAGGAGTTCGAAAGAGGGTTACAAAGTCCGCCATAAGCAGCTTTACTTTTAGAACTTCCCTTACTTGTACCGGTTTTTGGAATGAGCCAAACTAAATTTCCCCGGCAAGATATTTCATTGCCAAACCGCGACAAATTTCTAAACCTCTTAACACAAGATTTAATCCCTCTCCAAGTTCCTTTAAAAATCCAAAGTAATAAAAATGGAATTGCAAACTGCAACAACGCAAGCTACTGAGTCTCAAACCATCAAACCAGCTGGTGAAAGTACACCTGAAGGCACCGCGGTCGAACAGTCCTTCGAGAACGAAAGGGGATTCGAGAAAGAACTTAACATTGTTTCCGAGAAAAGTCTCAATGATGAAAAAAGTGAACCAGCTGGTGCTGCTGAGTTAGCGGAAGAATGGCTTCAAGGCACAAAACTGGTTATGGTTATGATTAGTTTGATTTTTGGCTCGTTTCTCATGTTGCTTGATACTTCGATAATTTCTACGGTCAGTCTTGTTGAGATATCCCCAAAGAAACCTATGAGAACTTGGAGTTTGCTTTTAGGGTTGATTTCGGTATCGATTTCTAATAAAAGTTTCTCGAGTATAGGCTATCCCGCGTATCACGACTCAGTTCCATTCTTTGGACGATGTTGGTTGGTATGGTGCTTCGTATCAACTTTCCAGGTATGTATTTTCTCCTGATAATGGATATTTAACTCTTGATGCTTTGCTAATTTGCGTCAGTGCCGCTCTTCAACCGCTGACTGGAAAATTGTATACGCATTTCGGAGGAAAGGTATGTTCAAATATCCGTACTAAATTCGCATAAGGATTGCCCTAACGATGTTTTCCACAGTGGACATTTCTTACATTCTTCGCTCTCTTTGAGATGGGTTCTTTGCTTTGCGGATTAGCTAGCTCTTCAATCATGTTGATCATTGGGCGAGCGGTTGCCGGAATAGGCGCTTCAAGTGTCCAAAACGGTGCTTTCACAATTGTTGCTCAGAGTGTTCCCATGCAGAAACGACCACCATTGGCGGGGCTAGTAATAGGTCTTTCACAGCTTGGCCTCGTAATGGGTCCTTTGACTGGAGGAGCACTCACAGAATTCACTACATGGTGATGGTGTGAGTAAACGACTCTGCCTACTTGGCTTTGTCAAATACTGACTTCAACAGGCTTTTACATCAATTTGCCGGTCGGTGCTCTTATTACTGTTTTGCTCATATTCATCCGCATCCCAGGAACTTCGAGCATTCCAACCTGGTGTACCGTCGTCAGCGATCTCGACCTTATTGGCTTCACACTTTTCGCACCAGCCATGATCCAGTTGCTTCTCGCACTGCAATATGGAGGGAGCCAGTTTGCCTGGAGTAGCGCTACTGTCGTCGGGCTGTTCTGCAGTGCAATCTGCACATTCGTCGTCTTCCTGTCATGGGAATCTCACAAAGGAGATGGAGCCATGATCCCTTTCTCTATCATAGGCAAACGGATGGTCTATTCCGCTTGTATCGTCTTCGGCCTTCTACTTAGTGCCGCTTACATTGTCTTATACTACATTCCGATTTTCTTCCAGGCTGTAGGCGGCGCTATGAATCAGGTGGTTTAGGGCTAGTGGAGCGGAAACTCGGGCTCCTGAGTGGTGTTTATCTCTTGCCAAGTATTCTATTACAACTATCTGGTGCAATTGTTGCTGGAGGGGTTAGCATGTAACAAAAGCTTCCATCATCCATAGACCGAGCATACTAGGCAATTTTTTAACCCAGAAAAAAAACTAATGCCCCACCAGTTCCCAAAATCGGCTATTTCACCCCCTTCGCCATAGCCGGCGGTGCCCTCTGCGCCATCGCCAGCGGCCTCTTCTCGACCTTTGACGTATCAATCTAAACGGGCAAATGGATGGGATATCAAATTCTCTTTGTATATCTTCTTTTGTTTCACCTTCTACTCTTTAAATCCAATACTAGCTAATTATTCAGTATTTCGTCCTTCGTACAAAAAATCGTTTCTCTCCGCTGGACTCCGCATATGGATGAATGCCTTCAATCCCTGAGTGCTAATCCAGAAAGTCCAAATGATAAAACGTTGGTTCAACAAGTTAGATTACAATTAATAGTCGAGAAAGTGAGCCATTGGCAGGAAGAGATAACAGAAAATACTGAGCATACAAGAGCTCCTCCGTCTTTCTACATCCAAGCACTCAAATCGCAGGTTCAAGAAATCAGAACGCAAAATTCTTTTTAATTTCAATCAAGTCGTATGTTTTCTCAAAAGACCTTATTGTTGTCTCAAATTGACACTACGGCAGAGGTACTACTTGCCCATCTCTACAGCACAAATCTAGCCATCAACAAGACCGCACTTTCCACGCTACCAATCATTACAAAAAATTCCAGCTTTCAGCAACTGGAATGCCTTTACTCATGCCTCGATTCGATCAAATCTTGGTTCGATGTCTTCTTTAGAATTCCACCCGGCGACTATATAGGATTTCCATTTTCCATCTTCTCTCAACTGTCTCACTGTCTGATCACACTCTACAAACTTTCATCGCTAGATGATCCTTCCTGGCCAAAGGCGGAAGTCCGAAAGACGGCCGACATCCTCTCGATTCTAGATATGGCAATTAATAATTTGGCTCAAGTTTCTTCGCTTGCAGGATTGGATAGAAGTAATTTTGGTGAAGACATATTCACGAGAACTGCTATGAGGTTCAGGTCTATAAGAGTTGGATGGGAGGCAACGCTAGATGCTGATGTTGTGGCGGCTACTGGTGCGGCAAGGTCAACTGTTGATGCGAATCCCCCCTATGACTTTTCAGTGGAGTTTCCCGAAAGTGAATGGCCGGCGGATGACTGGCTCACGGACATACTTATGTCTATGAGGACCTAATAGGTTACTTCCCTCCCCATGGTCAGTAGCTAGTCAAATGGAAAATTGCCTAATTTTCCGCTGCTCAACCGGCTTCATTCTTGTTGTATTAGATGAGTACAGGGTTGGAGGAAGCTTTTTTTTTTCCAGCACCAAGTGTAAAGAACATTGTTAAATAAGGATCCCCCTCCATGCTATTCCTTTTCACAACAATAGGTAGCTTAAAATCTCCCTGTTGCCTTATAAAGCTCTCCCTTGTGGCGATCTAAGCCTGATTATGTGCCATAATTCCATCACATCATGAGGCGCACTTGTCTGTTTCAGGCTCAAGTTCCTTTTGATCGGTTCGGATTCTTCCACATAATGATAAAGGAGCATGCATCCTGACCATTCCTTGTCGCATTACCTCTTCAACTCACCTAATCCAATCACAAATTTCGGACTTTTCCGTGGTCAATCAGCTCAGCAATAAGAAACTGCAGGCCCTTGCTTGGAGCTCTTTGCTTTGTTGCTTCTCGTTGATAAATCAATGCTCCTCGGATCTCAATTGAAGATCATGTAGTCATCAAACAATATCCTCAAACATGGATTTCAATTCCTTGCGCTGATTAAAGTATCCCTGATTAAAGTACGACTACATCTAATATCGAGGAACTTTTCGGCTTAAGCCTCTTATTTGATGCTAAGGGTATCCTACGTTTTAATACCAATTGAATATAAAAGGTATGACAGCGATGGTCGGCATATTTAGCGCTAGATTATATAAGAGCCGTGAAGGTTGCAATGGTAAACAACGGGCACCTATTTTAAGAACGAAACATCAGTGCGCCATCATCTAAACATCTCTACTGTTATCAATGACTGGACTAAGGAGGATGAGGCTATGAATTGGATGTGATGGCGGGGAGTAAAGTCCTGGATTTAAGTCCTGGACTTAAGTCCTACATATGCTCCCACGGCTCCGGTGCATTTGGGTGACTGATTCAGATCAGACGGACGGAAGAATTGCACCGAGCCCGAATCAAGCATTTTACAAATGGGAACCTTTCCATCTACAAATATATATACATCTAATTTATCAATATCCCATAACGAAGCCTTCAAAGTCACGAAAATGCATACTAACAGCCTCTCCTCGGATCTGTCAGCTCTCATCCAGTCTCCTATTCGTGAGCAACTACCTGATGATGTAGTGAAAGAAGTCCTGTCATCTTTTCCATTCGTGCCTATCCCGATGGCTCTCAACCTTCGCACCATGTCATCTCCAAATCTGGCTGCCAATATATTGTTTCGCTCCGGATGCTTATCGCACCTGTCCCCTGAATCCCTCTCCCTTCTGAAGTCGGATCTGAAAATCACGACCATATTTGACCTCCGCTCTCGAAAGGAACGCAAGAAAGCGCCATCACCAGACATCGAAGGCATCGAGACAGTTTGGGTGCCTAGCACAACTGATATCGATGCTGGTCCCATTTGCGTGGGATCCACAGAAGTTACAGTCAAGGGCATCTTACAAGATGTCAAACCTGGCGATTTTGTAGCCAATAATGGAGACAATGGATATATCACTGCGTATAACAATCTCCTTCAAACTCATAGGCAGGCTTATAGAGGTGTATTCAACCGATTACGAGATGGAGAAGGGGGCGTGCTCTTCCACTGCACTGCAGGCAAAGATCGAACTGGCGTACTGGCTGCGCTCATTCATGCGCTTGTTGAGACTCCCAGAGAAGCAATTGCAAATGACTATGGTCTGACCAGAATCGGTATCGAACCGTTCCGTGAGAGACTTTTAAGGTCGCTCTTAGAGCAGATGGGGAGAGGAGGTGAGCCAGTAGACATAGATCAACTCATCGAAGAGCCTGGGATGGAGACAATGTGTGGGGTCCGGGCACCATCCATTCTGGCCTTCTTAGATTCTTTGAATAGTAGGTATGGAAATTCTGGACAGATTATCGGGAGCGGGAAGTATGTTGGCGTGAAAGGATATTTGATTACGGAGCTAGACTTAAGCGTGGATGATTTGGAACAAATCAAGAAAAAGCTTGCTGGGAGCAAGGAAATCCCTGTAACCTACTCTTAGAATACCTAGAGTTTAGGACTTGCCCGTTAATGCGAAAATACCCACTTAGTACAATTCAAAAGAGATGCGAGTTTTAATTGAAGATGTAAAGGCTAATTGCAAGAAAAGTCGCTTTCTATTCCTCATATTGAACTTCAAGTGCTGTATTTTCCGTGAGGAGCGTTAAATTAACCTCGGATAAATCTGGGAATGGTTGTTATTAAATATCTCCAAGGGTATGATTCTATTCTTGTTTGCTTAAATCTTTCTGATACAAATTTCCTTGATAGATCGAATTCTTGATGTGCTTACAATGAAGCGCAAAATGTGCCAAGTTATTTATACTGAGCAGCTTGAGCACGCACGGAGAACAATTGCCCTAGGTAATTTACCCAAAAGCTGGGTCGTCAAAGCCAAACGCAAGAATCGCAGGAGGTGAGGCGCGTGACCCACATCTTTCTCCGCCATCTGAGGACAAGGGCTAGAATAGCAACTCCGCCAGGTTTATGGAGTGCAGAATGATGAACTGTATACTTCAGACGTGAGCTCATTCATTTCGTTGCACTAAATCGAACTACCATTTCCTGGTATGTCCAATGGGATAGGTAATGGCGCACCCCACGCCATAATCCTTGTATACAGATGAAGATCACCCTTATGACATGCGTCTAAGAGAGGGCGTGCAGGGAAACCACGCAATTATTTAAGCAGTGGATATTTCTTTGAAGCATGAAATAGTCATAATGATTCATGTATAAATGCGCCAATATAGCGAGATATTAAATCAAGCGTATCGGTCTGTACTAAGCAAGTCACATGAGTAACAAACTTGTTTGCAGCACTTGTAAGCATTTCAACACGCCAATTTCTACACTTCCGAACATGGTACACAAACATATACCAAAATATGTGTTCGCCTCCATTGCGGTGGCTCTCGGCGGGTTGCTAAATGGCTACGACACTGGGGCTATAGGAGCAATCACTACCATGAGTCAGTGGGAAGAAGTCGTCGGCAAACTTTCGCCATCCTTAATTGGTTCCACTGTATCTATCATCATGCTCGCTGGTGCAATACCTTCGGTTTTCGCGGGTAACCTGGCGGACAAACACGGCCGCATCAAGGTCATCTTAGCAGGGGCTATCATTTTTGGGATCGGAGCTATTGTCCAGGGTAGCTCAATGAGCCTACCTCAATTTCTGGTTGGTAGAGCATTCAGCGGTCTTGGTGAAGGCGTGTATCTCAGCACTATGGCAGTCTACATCTGCGAGATCGCTCCCATGAAGTATCGGGGCGTTCTCGCTGGCTTGCCGCAATTCGCTGCCACTGCTGGAGTATGCTTTGGATACTTCACATGTTATGGAACGGTCGGCTTTCCATCGAGCATTGCCTGGCGAATGCCGTATTTAATCCAGGGCATCGTCACTACTATGCTTATTGCGAGCTGTCTAGTCTTGCCCGATTCGCCCAGGTGGCTGATGCTGCAGGGGAAGAGGGAGGAAGCACTTCAAGCTCTCACCCGTCTCGACTTTTCTCTTGATGAGGCGAATCGAGATTTCATGGGGACTTCCGAACAGCAGACAAGTCTATCGCTGTGGCAGAACATAACTATCCTATTCAGGAGGGGCTATCGGGCGAGAACCATCTTGGCTTTATTTGTGCTTGGTATGGTCCAGCTTTCTGGTATTGATGGCGTTCTATATGTAAGATATTATGTGTACTAATTTTCAATACCATGCTGATCCGCCATAGTATGCACCAGTGCTGTTCTCCCAAGCCGGGCTGCCCTCGCAGACTGCCTCATTTCTAGCCTCCGGTCTATCAACCATCTTGATGTTGGCTATATCTATCCCTGCTTTCTTGCTAGCCGATAATTGGGGGCGACGCACCTCAGCCTTAACCGGCGGCTTCCTGCTCGCTGGTTGCATGTTATTGATAGGAAGTCTATACGCCTCCAACGCGGTCCATCCTTACGGAATTGCCAGATGGGTAGTTATAATTTCCGTCTTCATCTTCGGCCTAGCCTATTGTGCAACATGGGGCATTGTTGGCAAGATTTATGCAACCGAGATCCAGCCTTCCAATACCCGCGCCGCTGCAAACTGTATAGCGCAGGGATTGGGCTTTTTCACAAACTGGCTCGTGGCTATTCTTACCCCTATACTACTCGACAAGTCTGCTTTTGGCGCTTACTTCCTCTTTGGCGGCCTGGCGCTAGGTACGACTGCTGTTCTGGCGGAGTACATGCCCGAGACTCGCGGCCGCTCTCTCGAAAATATTCAAGAGGCTTTTTCCCGGCCGGGCATCAAAAACGTTGCCAGCAATTTGAGAAGAAGGATAACGCGACAACTCAACCCGGCACTGGTTAACTCTTTAGGAATGGATACTTTTGGTGCTGCCACACCAGCAGCCGCAAATTCTTCAGCTGATGCTTTATCGACGGGTTTGAGGGTTGGCGTTGCGGCAGGCTTATGAGTCGTAAGTAGAAGATACATGCTACCATCTATCATACTCAAATATCATCGAAACCAATGATGCGGCCCAATGTCCACTAGGCACGAGAAATTCCTTACGCATATCCTCTAATTTATGATAATACATGATAAAGAAGGGTGACGGATTGCATCGAATCCATTGATGAAGACAATAAAATAAGGGTGACAAATTCAATTCTACAAACACTACACTCAGAACCGCCCATTATAGTAACCAGATTTTCTCATTCTTTAACTATATTTGCTGAAATGTCACAAAAAAGAAAGAAAGAAAGAAATAGGTGTGTGCAGTGGCCTATTATGTAACTTCTAACATACTTTCGCCTGCAGGATGGCAGATAATTTATTCTGACCAGTGATATAGCTGTTGGAAACCCAAAGCTGTGCCCTGCATACTATACTACTCACAATTCTTGAGTAGTTCAATGTCGAGAAGTTGGGGCCTATAGAATGAAGTCGGAAAAGGTTGGAATTGTTTGATCACGCGAACCTAGTTCCAGCCCTTTTTTTGAGGCAAGAGACAGGTTCTTGAAGTCATTTACTATATTTTCCATCTGTGTCAGGTCAAGCCTCTAAACAAAGCGGGTAGGTAATCTGGTACTCGATAATGCGAATTCCAATTAACTAAGTGTGGAAACGGGTTCGGTCGTGCCTAGTGAAGTTGGTTGTATGGTTACAACGTTGATTATACCACCAGAATACGGACATCTAAAGTCCCAATTAGACTAGAACTCATAGCTACCATCTCGATCTAAATACATACCGAAAGAACCCCTCGTCCAATTCAAAGAATCTGTCATAGCAGGCCTCTTGAATGTTTGCTTCAGAAATGAATGCCTTGGAATCGTTCACTCATTATTCTCGCTCTATTATTTCCCAAATATCCACTAATCAAACACACCCGCAACACTATTACCACATCCAATTCAATGCCTCTTAAGATTCCAACCTCCACCTAAGCCCTTGTCTTACGCATCAACAGTAAAGGCACCTCCTCACCCTTATGCAGGCGTAAAAAGTGTTTTCGCACATTATCACGTCTCGATGAGTTATATACACACTTCAGGCACTGAATCGTCTTGCATTTCTCATGCACAGTTCTAATATGCCGCCGCAAGTTCACGCGTGCATCTTTGCCGGTATACAATTTCTTACAATCTGCGTAGTGACAATACACTTGTGGAAGACATGGAAAGTCCCCGCCAGAGCTAGAGGCAGGGGTTGCGGACAAGTGGTGATTATTGCTAGAGCTGGGGGAGGGATTTGAGAGTCTAATCTTAATTAGTGTCATGGTGGGTGAAAAGGGGGGGGGAGGGAGCATGCCTTTGTTTCTTTAACGGAGACGAGTCGCTCCCATACCACAAGGTAATAGGATGTTCGGTTTGGGCAATGTTAATTGTAACGAGGTTGACATTCTCATCATCTTGTTTTTTAAGATTTTGTATTGCCCACTTGAACTCAGTTGCTTCTGTTTTTTTGATGTACGTCATTGAGTAGTCTTCCTGGTCAATAGCAGAACATGGGTATATATGGTCCCATGTCATTCTATCGGAAGCACATAGGCATCGTTTCAGTGTGCTCGATACCAACGCGATAAATGATGTGTAATCACAAGCCAGATGCTGAAAGTCTATATCAGCATTATCATTGTGGACATGATGAACAACTCACGCGTCCAGTGGTGATAATATACCCTTCAATCTCTCTCACAGTTTGAAGTCGCCCAAGTCTAACGAAATTATCTGCCATAAACAGCACTGCATCAATTGACTCATCCGCCTTGCCCAAATCTACTCTAATTGGTGCAAGAACAAGCTTCGCGGCTCCATCAATGAACTCGTTGACTCCTTGAACGGGCCGAGCGTAGCTATCAATTTCGTGCTTCTTCTGACGAGAGGTGATTCCACAGCCAGATAAGTGGAATAGAAGTTCTCCTAGGCTCGTGACAACTACGGCCGTCAGCATGGGTACGTTGGTGCTAAATGGAGAGATTGAAAGAGGAAGAAAGAAAGCAGAGTGATTAAATACATACACTTGATGAACTCTACTACGACTTGGAACATGATGGTCTCAATAAGACATTCTAGCAGAGACGGAACCGTAGGTACCCCGTCTACTATTGGGGGTGACGAGTCTGTCTGGAAAAGCAACTCAGAGTCAGCTACCAAGCAAGAGGAGTTGTCTAATTGATTTGAATTGAGACTGTCAATGAAGTCATTAGAGGATAATATCCGTGCTCCGTGATCTGGCGGGTGTGTAGTTAAGACGACTTCTGGTGGACCTGTCGTTGACGTAATATCTGGCAGGTGCTTCTCAAACGTTGTGTCTATGTTATTTTCTAATTGTGGATCATTTAAATTCAAAAAATCTGCGAACATAAAGTCGTCATTCGTACTAGTTTCCTGCAAGAGCCCCGCGATATAGTCATGCAATCCGTAGTTGTCAGGCTGACTATCTAAGCCGTGGCAGGTGCCTGGATCCTCCAAAGCTGACTGCATACTGTTCTTAAAGTCGTAGCAGTCTGCAGCCTGCGTTCTTTCGAGGAAGTTAAGGTCCGAGGGTGTAATCATGCCATATGATAACATTGATGATGGAACATAGAGATGCCCAGCCGAGCCGTTGCAAGTCTGCCCAATATCCATCTTGTCCTGGTGCAGCTCTTGAGTCAGTATCGAAGTGATATCTTTCTTTGAATGTCCTTTGAAGAAGCAAATCTCAGGCCATAATATTTGGACAGCCTAGTCGTAGATTAGTCTATCCTTTTCTTTCTTGATAGCCAGTCGCCATCGATCAGTGTCAGTCAGAACCTGAACACCTTCCATCCTACCATGGTTTTGGAGTAGCTTTGATACAACATAGGACAAACAAGTGAAAGCAAAGATTTCCTTTAAAGATCGAGGCGCTTGGCCATCAAGCACATCTCCAAAAGTGTTTATGCCTGCATCAAGCATTCCTTTAGGACTACCATACAATCGTCTCAACATTTTAATCCCTCGAGAGCTGTGGCTGCTAGTAAGTTTAAGGAATTTCATATAGTGAAGTCTAGATGATAAGCGTAGTTCCTGTAGTGTTGCCCATTGAGATTTCTGGGGAAGTTTCTTGGTAGTCATTGGTGGCTTGTTCATATAAGGCGGAGTCTCCTGTAAAAGAACTTCGGGTGTTGAAGATAGCGACATGCTCTCTCCATACTGCTGCGCCTCACAACTCTCCTCGTCGTATGCATGCTTCGGGGTTGGTCCATTTACAACGGGATTCGAGTGCTCTTGGGCCAGGTTCGGTATATGAGAACACTCGCTTTGTAGCTCTGGCAAGTCACAATCCGTGTCTGAATAGTCAAATGAGATCTCACAGGAGGTGCCGTTGGCCTCAGTTAATGAAGGAAGCGTTGCATCAGGGAAGAGTTCATTCGAGTAAGGATAACTGAAATCAAAGCTGTGGACGAATGGCGATGGAGTTGAATATACAGGTGATATATCTGACTGCTGAGGACCCGTGTCCAATGACTTTTCGCTACCATCGCAAATTGGCGAGGGTAGACTAACGGCGTTACGACGAACCCGACGTAAAGGTGAGCCCACTGACTCCTCGTTATCATTGTAGATTGGTGAGGGAAGACTAAAAGAGTTACGTCGACGACGATGTAAGGGTGTCTCGACAGTCGGCTGGTCGAATGTATCCAGGTAGTTAACCCCAGCTTGAAGACCATCTATTTCACAGCGAATCCTGTTGGCGCCAAACCTATATCCTTTGACATTGTTCTCTTCAGTTGGCCGTCCCCCGACAGGATAGACGCGGAATGACGCAAATTCAAATGGACGAACTTTTGCCGCTGATCTGTAGCAGCTGCAGACAGCGTACTCACATCTCCCACATGTACTGTAAGTACGCAGAAAATGTGCACTTGAAACCATTGAGAAATACAGGGGATAGCGATTAAACCCTAGAGCATAGGCAAACCGTGTGATTGGGGCCCCCAAAAATTGGCATTCTCCACGGCGTAGTGAAAAGTGATGAGAGAGGTGGATGACAGGAAAGCTGCCTGGCAGCGAGCGTGGCCATGCTTTATTGTCCTCACAGCCCCTGAGAGGACAAATGGTGTTCCTGGCGGCCTAGTTCGAGTTTGCCTCATCAACCTTGAGACTGATGGGAGGACTTTTTACCTGGGGCTGCAGGCATTCATGCATGAGCGTCAGGTAACATGATCAAGATTTGAAAGCTGGATGCTTGTGCCGCTTACGATGTTACCTCTGCAATTCTCTCTCTCCATACCTCCGGATTCTTCAATCGTTTCAAAGCCTGCGCGGATGAAGAGCCAGATCATGCTCTCGATGACCAAGATTCCTTTAACGGCAAATATCTCATATACCACAAAAAAGTGGTCATATATCTGATATACCATACTTTTTTTGACGAATATCTCAAATACCATCTTTTGTTTCTTGGCGCAAATGTATGGTATTTGAGATATTTATTGACTAAATGATGGTATATAAGAAACACTTATATATCTCATATACCATTATTTTGTCGCGACACGCTACAGCAATACAACACACGCAGCAGCGAACGTTATAGCAATAGTATTACTATAAAGTGTATTACTGCAGTATGTATTTTATTGCTACAATATGTATTATGTAGCTATAACATATATTGTATTGCTATAGCGTATGTTACGACACTTTGTAGCAATACACGCTGTAGCAACACGCTGTAGCAACACGCTGTAGCGACACATGCTGTAGCGACACACGCTGTAACGACACATGCTGTAGCGACATACGCTGTAACGACACATGCTGTAGCGACACACGCTGTAGTAATGCAACACACGCTGTAGCAATACAATATATACTATACAATACAAACTATATTAATACTATTGTTATAGCGTGTGTAGTATTACTACAGTGTATGTTGTTACAGCGTGTGTCGCTGTAGTGCAAGTCGTTCCAGCGTGTATTACAGGCTTTACAGTAAGTGTTGACGAATATCTGATATACCACACATTTGTTGACATATATCTCATATACCATAAAAGTGGTATATGAGATATTCGTCAAAAAAAGTATGGTATATCAGATATATGGCCACTTTTTTGTGGTATATGAGATATTTGCCGTTCCTTTAATCATAAAAAAGAACTGGAGCCAGCTTGTCGAGGATGAAACCCAGCTAGGACACCACTTATCCACCTGGTCAGCATTTCATCTCAAGGTTTCAATTATCCTACCGCTCACACAGATGACATCACTTGTGCTCCAGCTTTATATAAACAATATTTGTCTTTTATATGCACTTGTGTCACGTGATCTAAATTGTCCTCCAACCTCTGTCCTCTAACCAACTATTCTGTTGCCACGCGAGAAGTCATTGCTGCTGTCCTCCAGCTCCAGTAAATATAATTCTCTAACACCTTTCCATTAAATTTGATGTGCTGGACATTGTCCTCTTGCCCCTTGTTATTGCCATCCTCTCAATATGAAATAGTGTCCTCCAGTTCGAGTCTACTTAAAGAGCCAAAATACCCTAAACTTCCTCTATGAAATATCATGATGCTTTTTCACCAATAAAGAAATTATACCATCGTTTCTACTCAACCTCTGGTTTTACTGTTAGTTTTCCAGAAATTGTCGCCTTACTTGCATCATTAGACCACAAGAAGCATTAAGCTTTGCGAGGGACATCTTCTCGAAGTTGTTGTTACCAACCCCTATTGTGAATGCAAATCCGCTCTCAGTTCATTAGAACCGCACTATGCCCCCAAAATCGACCAGTCCATTCACATATGATAAGGGCTCAATGCCTTCAACTTCCAGAAATCTGAGGTACGTGTGATCCGCCTTCGTTGTAGGGGTCGATTATTTATATGATATATCCTATTAGTTATCATACAACCCAAATAACAACAAGCTCTGCTTCTGATCAGGCGCCGATGTCTTCGCGGGTTGATAACTCTTCAACGCCTGTGTCTATGTTGGATCGGTGGGCGTATGAAATCGATAAGCAGGAGTTGACCTTTGCGGAGCGGCTGGAGAAGCAGAATTGGGAGGCCAAGAAGCCCAGGCTCTAGGCTGGTCATTATAAGAGACCATAGTCATAGCTGTATGCAAGTATCTGCGTATATTAACATAGCACGATTCCCATCCGCCTCTATATTGAGCTTCGAGTGTTTTTAGCACGTCTCCATAAAGAGACATAATTTACTTGAAACTTGTGCCGATGCTAGAGAACAATCATGATAGACAAATCTCTCGACAAAATTTACCAGAGGATGCTTTGTCACATTGAAAATATCTCCATAATTCCAACTTCTTTGGCTGTTTGTTCTCGTGGACAACATCTTGAACACTTCTATGAAGAACTCGTGATTTAGAAAAACCTATCTGGCTAGTTCTTGACTTCTTTGTTCCATGTTATATACAATTTAAATGAATAAAAAATATGTACTTTGCTTTAATTAAGCAGAACAACAGCCAACTATATCCTTTCCAGAATGGACTTAAATATATGAAGCCTCGACCAAGAAACCAACGGTGAACTGAAATTATATCAGCCTTGCTCTTTGAGGGGGATCAGTCGAACTTCCTTACCTTAGAATGTCGTAGAATAGCATCAAAGCTGATGGTGGAATAAGCCTGTTCTTGTTAGTAGAAGACCAGTTGATGATACCAGATACTTACATCTTGAGAAGAGTGAATATACGGGTCTGAAGTGGCCATGACTTCATCACAGACATACGAGGCAGCTACCAAGAGTAAGCATAAATATTCCCACCACCAGTTAATTTTTTCGGTGCCCAACACTTACGGAAACCATTAGAATACGCACTAGCGTGGTCCGAGCATCCATATCCACAAGCATCCGTGGTATAGGCGAGCCCAGTGTATTGAACCACATTCTTCCGTACGTATGCCACGAGCCCAGAGTCGGAGTAGTCGGTGTATACGCTGACTTTCCCGCTGGGAGAGTATCCCGTCATGTCTTGGACGACAACAGCGAGGACGGTTTTCCCTGCAGAAGCATACGACCTAAACACATCGGCGGAGCCCAAGAGACCCCCTTCTTCACCACCGTAGAAATGGAATTCAATCGTATTCTTGGGCGCAAACTTGGCGTTTGCGAGCACACGAAGGGCGTCCATTTGCGTCACAACACCAGATCCATTATCGTCAGCTCCTGGTCCTCTGGCAGTCGAGGAGCCTCCGGTAGAGTCGTAGTGAGCTCCCACGATAACTAATATGGACGAGTCAGGCTGTGTTATTCCTTACTGACCAGAAAAACAACTTACCCAGGTTCGAGCTTGTGCCTGGAATTTTGACAATAATTGATGGCTGGGAGAATGAGTGCGCAAACGTAGTTACCGTTATGGCGCTGTTAACAGAAGCGATACTCTGGAGTTCGCTCAAAAGCCATGTTCCTGCTTGAGTTCCGTAGGTAGATCTGTAGTAACGGTTATAGAAGCTGAGTTGTTAGTGTATATCTTCCCATTTCTAGATACGGAGCATACTTGGTCAAAGTCAACAACCAACTTTTAGGGCCAGTTTGACTCAAGTTGGCAATCAAAGCATTTGCCTCAGTTTGACGGGTTAAAGTCGTGGGGTAGGTCACAGCAGCGACTGAAACTAATTCATCTTGAGCAGTAGAAAGCCTCGCAAGTGTGGTGTCATTCTAGTCTTGTGAGAGGTTGAGCTTGGATTAGGCAAATTTACGCACAGTGATATCGGTGATGTCAATAAAGCCAATTTTTTTTGCAACGTAGTTCGTGAGTTTCTCTTCTTCAGTTACCCAGGTTCCTGGATCAGCTTCGGAAGTTTTAATCAGGCGCAAATCTGTGTAAAAAGGCTTAACGAATTTATTCGTGGCTGGAACTGCTGCAATCAAAGTCGCAGAGGCAGTTAGTGCCGAAAGTATTGAAACGTAATGCATTTTTGGGCAGAAGCTCGAGAGAGTCGTGAAGATCAAACAGCCGAGATATCTTCTTGAACATATATAAATCCAGATCTTCTGATCTTGCCTGTAGGATCGGCCACGCAACCCCACAATCTAGGCAATGCTCCGGCCACCACTCAGTAAGGGTGTAATATGTACCACCAATCCACGTACTCTTGTACCTTCCTAATTTACGGCAATGATTTAACAGGAGTGCCTGGCGGCAGTTGCCGCATAGGTTTTAGCCATGACCTTCCTTTTAAATACATCCCGCTATTATCTGGATGGACATTATGATATGCATGTTGAACTTGGCGATTACTTGGCATCTCTTCGGTGGCTTTTGTGATTGCACAGTGGGATAACTTGGCACGGCATTGAACTCTCGGTAAGGTAGGAGGGTATGCGACTACGTAGGCAATTTGCCCACTATGCATATGGCCGCTGATAAGTACCGGCGATGAAAAATGGTCCAACCGCATCGCTTCCATCTACTTGGGATATTAGCTCAAAGCATCTTACCCAAGCTCCCCTTGTGTTTCACGAATTAAAAGATGTTTTACTCGGCTATACCTTAACTAGTTACTTTGATAGGGTTACTCCAGTAGGCAGATTAGTTTTGGATGCGTACACTATTTTGCTTCTAGAAGGATCATAATTCTCTGGTCCAACATGGAGGTTTCAGATTGCGAATGGTGTGGACAGAAGCAAGCCTCCATTCCGTCAGGAAGATACAAAGAGCCAGAATCGCTACACACAATAACCCAGTAAAATTCGTATTTTTGGTCTAAAGGTTAAAATCTGAAGCACAACTCTTAGAGCTGCTGGTAATTGAAGGTGTCGGCTTAGATATCTTACAAGTCGCTGAACGAAGCGTGTTAACCCTGAAATTGGTGAATCTTGTCCACATTCAAATGTCCTTAGTATGCGGGTGACTACATGCAGCTCTGAATTTGTCTTCTTAATCCATCGTGTACCAACTTCCTCTCCAATCCTAGATGGCTCCGAAGCTGTTGTGTGGCAAATTTCAGTAGTACTTGCGTTACAAATATATACGCGCAATAAAAATGCCAGGTAAGAGACTCAAAAGGAGTATGCGATGATAAATTTCCAAAATTGGACTGATTTTGCAGCTTAAGCCAATTGAATTTCATAGCTGTTAATGCTCCAATCAGGCGAACACAACTCTGCGAGCATATTTTGATTGATTTCTGTAAGAGGAAAGGAACAGAATTGCCAGCTGAAGTAATATTTAAACAGCATTGTGCTCGTAAAAAGTCTGTCTCACGATTCAATCACGATCAAAAGAAGCTGAAGCTGCTGAAGATTGACAGTGTAATGCCACGTGACTTATACATCGCTTCTCTGCGTGTACTTACTCCATAGAACAAAGCTGAAGGCTAGGAAGCCAAGAGATCATTCCTCAGACAACGAGTCAAAGAACTCAGGAGAATAAACGAGACTTTGTGCATATCTAACTGTCGATGGTCTCTATGGCAATTGATGGTGGCCGTCGAGGTATCTCTATTCCTCCGATTAGGTACCGACAACCACCTAAGTCATTCAATTTGCTACGAAGAGCTGAGAATAATTTATCACAAGATTGGTCATTTTCAAATATTAGCTTCAATATACCACTAGGATTTAATTGTCTAGGTCCTCGGCTCCGAGATGTATGTGGAATGTCCGTCCATCTTTGAAAGAGTAGCGCTGTAGCCTTATTTTATGGCCAAGAACTTAAAGGTAACGTCAACATATGGCTTAGACATCAACGCAGCTCATAGTATCTCGTTGAAATTCGATATCAGCGAACGAAAATGTTATGTGAAGCTTGGTGACTTTTATGTTAGCTTATGAGTTTGAATGTGAGTTTTGGGCACCATGAAGCAACGAGGTCAGAAGAAAGGTACTTTGCAGTTATCTCCATTCCTCGACAGCGTTTAGGGATTTCCAGTTGGTCATGCGCCAACTTTCAGGAATCGTAGCTAGACATACACTGGCTGGGCACTCCTCGACTAGTAAACCCGTCACGCTTGGAAGGAGAGGAATACATTTAAACGTGATGATGAGGAATATTCAGCAGAATTTGTGGTGCTATCTGTTGCTTCAGGGTTATTGTCGATTATAATTTATCTTTTAGTTCATATTCTTGCCGGACACCATAATATTGAGGGTCGACTGCAATATTCCGTGCCATGAGCTCTGCAAGTGAATGATCAAGAGAGCCTAGGCATTTGACAGAAAGAGTAGCTTTAGACTTTTTGGAATAAACCATTAATAATCATGAAATTCTTTTTCCTAAAATAAATTCTTGTAACACATGGTAATGAGATTGTATACTCTATTTTAGTGCATATACTTTTGGCTGTTCACTTGACTCGAACATAGATGTGGAGTCAAGCTCCCCTGCCAAGGGTTGCGGGTGCACAACATCTTTCTTGGTGCATGACGTCAACCAAGAAATTGACCGTCGTCCGTATCACTTTCTTTCTGAAGACCAAATAAAACGAAATATCCTGCCAAACAATTCCTTTTGGAAGCATGCTCCTTCCATTTGCTTTAACAGCATTGGCAACTTGTGCGGTAGCCTTACAAATTCCTCTTTTCCCACAGTCGCATTCGGAGGGATATAAATTTGATCCTTTGCTTCATCTTCCTGGGATATCGCCTTATTTCGATGCTATCGGCGCAGGACTCAATCATAGAGCACCAAGGGATTGTGAGGTGATAGCAGCATCCTATTTAGTTCGCCATGCAGCTATATATGCAAACGACAAAGATTACAGGAATTATATCGAGCCGTTCATCAAAAAGCTCAATAGCACGCTGATGCCAACATCAGGGAAGAGGAGGAAAGGCTGGACCGGCCCGTTGGCCTTTTTCGCAAAATGGGAGAACCCAATCGACGATGCTGACAATCAATTAGAGCAGATAACCCCTCAGGGCATTAAAGATTCTAAGAAAGTCGGCAAGCGTCTATTGTCTCGCTACCCTGAGCTGGTACCCACTACCAAGAAGATATATGCAGACACAAAGTCACGCACCAAAGATACGGCAGAAGCGTTCATCCAAGCCTTTCCACAATCTGTCGAAGTTGTTGAAATTGGAAAGAACCGCTCTTCATTCCACTCACAAGATCCACATAAGGCGTGCAAGGCCTTCTCGAAAGAACCAGGAGATGGAGAATTCAAAACGTTTATGCTAAAATACACAGCACCTGTGATTGCGCGTTTGCAGCCATTCTCGCCTGTGGAGCTAGTGGAGGCGGATATAATGGGTCTTCAACAATTGTGTGGCTACGAATCTTCGATCACAGGCAAGAAATCATCGATCTGTGGAGTATTCACTGATGACGAGTGGATGGCTTATGAATACGCATGGGATTTGAAATACTCATATATGGTTGGCCATGGTAACCCGTTATCGCCATACCTCGGCTTTCCATGGTTAAACACCACTGCGCAATTATTCGAGAACTTTCAAGATGGTACTGAGGATGACGATGGTCAGAGATTCTTTCTGTCTTTCACCCACCGTGAGGTGCCGCCCTTCATTGCCACTGCGTTGGGCTTGTTCAATAGCTCCAATGCAGCAGCTGAGGAGTTTCCAACTGACAAGGTCAACTGGTCACGAAGTTGGAAAATGGCCGAACTAATTCCGTTCCTCGGCCACGTTGGCATCGAGAAGCTGACATGTACACGACAGGGTGGAAGGCTAGGTGAGTTAAAGAAAGACAAGAACATGTATGTAAGGATTATCGCCAACAGTGCACCACGTCCTATACCAGCATGCCAGGACGGTCCAGGTGCGAGCTGCAAGTTCGAAGGCTTTCTGGCGCTGGTTAAGGAAGGTATGAGTGTATATGGAGATTACGACGGAATTTGTGGTAATAAGGAAGCCAGGGATAGTGAGGATTTTGTAAGGAAAGAGCTACGATGTGGAAATATAGATGTTAAGTACCGCTTTTGATGAGTAATACTAGTTTTAGACAAATCAGCGTCCTGGATGGCACAAATATTGTCATTCAGATGATATATTACACAGAGTGATTTTAAGGACTAAGTCAAATTTGAATGTTCTGCTTTTCAATGATACTTTGATATATACAAAAAGCCCATGAGTGCATGAGACTTTCTTTGTCACCAAGGAAACACTTACCTTGATATTGCGGAGGAATCATATGAAACTTGAATGTTCCATTTTGCAATGATTCTTGGAGTCGTCCGAAAATCCTATGATGCGTGAAAATTGTTTGTTTGAAAATTCATTCATGTCAATACATGCAGGTGAGGTTCGGTCTATCTAAGTCTTTCTGACATACAAGCCCACCAATCTCCACTTCTATTCACCATCAAGTTCGGATTCAAATCCTCCTACCAAATCTATTTATTTTTTTACCCTATCTAAAACCCACCAAAGCCATCTCAAGCAAGATGTCGATACCAATCCTCCTCCGCTAGAGTCTCGTTCCGAAAATACGCAACCTTGAACTTTTTATTCAAAGGGTCCTTGTGGTTCGGAAACCGCTGTCCCGAGACATGATATTTATCATCGAACACGATAAAAGGCTCTATCTCAGCCATGAGTTTACGCTGGGTTTTCCGTGGCAGGCCTGGATGGCCGGTCTTATTGATAGCGTATTGGTAGGCTGGCTTCACGTTCCGGCCGAAGATGATGTGGTATACGTAGATCGGGACCAGGTCAGACTGCGTGGAGCTGCGGGCTTTGTTGTACATCCCAACCTTGACCCGGTTGCGCCTAAATGTGTCAATATTGATGTAATTTTGTGGCGATTAGAAATCGAAACTTACCGCTCAACCAAGCAATCTTCTTGAGCCCATTTCTTCATGCCTCTTTTATCCTGAGACTTATAACGAACTGCCATTTCAGAGCTATAGGACGCTAAACCCTTAGACTTCTTTGGCTCTGGAGCCTATGAAAGAGTTAGATCTTTGAAAAAAATGTTAGGGACAAGAATAAACCAGCTTTATTGTTGTCCCTTCCACATGGAGCACTCCCACTGGCAGAGAATGCATGAACTTACTTTGTCGTTGTCGCTATTGTCTCCATTGTCGGCTGTTGAGTCTATCAGGGACCGTTTGCGCTTGCCTAAACTACCAGATGCCATTTCTTCCTCCGCCTTCAAGGGGAATGTTAGCACAGATATTCACTGCAAGAAACATTCGCGAACATACCTCGATAGATTGAAGGACAGTTTGGGCATTGTCATTTTCAGAAGTCTCTCGCTTAACCGTAACAACTTCTCTAGGGACAAGTGGATCTGATGTACCATTGTTTTCATTTTTAGTCTCGTTCTGGTCCCCTCCAATACTGGCGGACGGGTTGTGCAGTAGTGATACGGCTCTGTTGGATGACTTTCGCATCGATCGGGGTGCTTTAATGCGAGCGAGACGGCGCGAGGAGGCAGGTGGACGAGATTCATCAGGATCGCTGAATGTGCGCTGTTTAAGGTCTCGGCTTACCATTGTTGTGAAAGGGTATATAATTGAGGAAATAAACGGTATATAGAGTAAGAGACGTGTGATGAGAGCGAATAATGATTACAGCCTTGCTTAATTCGTGGTTGGAAACACCAAAATTTTCGCTGCGAGAGATGAGTATCTGCTTAGGGGGTAATTTGGAACTTACATACCAATATACTTCTTGATTATATGCACTGTTAGTCGAAGATTCTGTTGTATGCATCAATCTTAGGTCTGAATTCGTGCAAATCAAAGTTATGTTCACTCAATAGTCTTCGCCGGTCTTGAAAGGGACCTTAAATCCGGAACTATATTGACTCAGTGAGTTAGTTGGCACCCAAGGCTGCGAATTGGTAAGGGCTCTCACAAGGTTGTGTATGCTCGCTGGTTTGTATTATTCAATAGGCTAATGTAGCAAAACAAAGGGGATCGATTAGGGTGACAGCAATTCCCCATCCAAGAAGGAAGCTATCTCTAAAAAAAAGGGACGTCGTTGAAGTGACGGTAAGTCGCCTAAAAGGGAAGTTTCCGTTTAGAAAGGTGAACTGCTGAGAGAGGAGGTCGGTAAAGTAACAGTAAGTTGCTAGACAGACGATAACCGCTAAGAAAAGAGGTCGCTTAAAATGATGATAAAGTTACAGAATGCTTCTCTTAAAGGAACAATGGAAGTTTGCTCTACACTCTCTTATTTGCCTCCCTGCAGGGCTCCTCTTAACTTATTTAAGGACAGGTTTGGAAAGATATCTGAATACCTTTGACTGAAATAAGAGGTGCTTACATGGCAGGACTATGACTGGAGGAGAATCTTTGGTCGTTGAGTAACAAAGCACAGCGATGGAAACGCGTCTCTGTGAATCCGATAATGAATGGCACGAAATGATATGCCTCGAGATTGTAGAAGTAAAAGAGGGCTACAGGAGCAGGTACTTTTATAACCACCGAATTTGGTGTTCGAGTCACAAGGATGATATGTGGTTCTCAGACAATCACTCACCAGCCTTGACTGGTCTCCCTTTATGACTCCAGTAGCTAAGCTTGAGGCTCAACCTGCAGACGACGAAATCAAGCAGCATTTGATTCTGGAGAAGCTCAAAGTCCCTCGCACAAGTATCTTACTATCTCATAGAGATATTACAGGTGGAAATGTAACAGCACTTGAATTGAGTGATTTTAATTAATGACTTGTAAACGCCTACGTTAGATCTTCAATAATCGGATAATCAATGATATTAAGCTGGGATTCGTAGCCCTTAGTTATATATAGTGCACCACCAATACCTAGAATACAATATATATGGAGTAATTTTATCTGTTACAATGATAAGTTAAATAGATTCGACTTGTCCGGTACATCGTGTTACTTTTGTACGCTCATCTGTCTTCTATACATAGCGCATTGATTGAGCTTAGCTATACTGGGGGCCGCAGGTTCCTGAGAGCCCATATGCTTATACCTATTCACCATCTTGCTGACAAACAAGGCAACGACTCCAAGGAGCTCGTTGTTCTTTCCCAACAAGGCAGCAGACTTATATATTCCATGACCTAAATTTTAGGAAATCAAGGAATGAAGGAATATAAATCAAAGGAATCTATTATATCCACATCTCATGTGTATTCTGCCACAAATATGCTATTTACTTCCAAACATGAGAATGACGCATGCAAGCAATCCCATCTTAAATACTGCCTCTTAATAATCCTTAATATTGGACCTACTCCGCATTCTTATCTTCTACAAACCACTATTATCCTAGAATGTATCACCCATGGTTTAAGCGAGCCACCCCCTTTTTTTTTATCACATGACTCATTGGCATTGTCATCTAGATGTGTGCACGACTTCCTGCAATAAATGCTATTGCTGCCTCAATCCAACCTTCCAGAACTGAAATAAAACATTCTACATTCAATAATACGCATTTTTGATGTTGTCACGGCCACCTGATTTGGCAATGCAGAATATCCTTATTGAATCAAAATTTAGAACCTCGTAAAGATGTTGACAATATTAAGTCCTTTAAAATATATAAAGCTTTCGCGCAAACTGTACAGTCTACATACTAAAACAAACGTGAAGAAGGGAGAATCACAAACAGACACCGCAAACCTAAACAAAGACAATCTTTGCAACCCATCCATAGCACTACCGCACCCCTGTCGGCAAAGCAGCAACCCTCCTCATCCTCTTCATCCTCCACCCGCTAGCCTTCTTCGGAGCAGGAGTACTGCTCGCCGTGCTCGTCGCCGTCTTATAATACTGCGCCAGGGCATCCTTCAGGCCCTCCACATTATCATACGCCTTCAGCGCCGCAAAGCGGGGCAGCACCTCCTTCTTCACGCGATCGAGCGTTTCGACGGCCGCCTTGTAAGGGCGCGCCGTGAAGCGTGGGTCGAGTGGGTTGATGAATTTCGCGGTGTTAGGCGGGTAATTGAAGCCCGCAAGATCTGTGACGTTGAGTGCGGCCATCATAGCGTGGTCCTCGTGGACCATATTGTGACAGTGAAACATCTTCATCCAGGGTCAGTCACTCTCTCGAAATCGCAGGTGTAAGCAGGAAAACGTACATATAGCCCTTCCCACGGCATAAATCGTGCCAAGACATATATCTCTTCGTTCGCTCCTAGAAGAACGGTATCCTGCAAAGAAGCAGCCTCATATAGTTCAACTTTAGCCCTTGTACCTTTCCGCCTGGCGACGACTTGGAAATCGACGAGGTGGACATGGATGGGATGTAACCAGCCACCGCTTTTGTTGACGAATTTCCAGAGCTGGACGGAGCCACGGGGTGGTTTTGCTAGGATACGGTTTTTCAAGTCGTTGAATGTCACGCCGTTGATCGTCCAGTCAGAGCCTCTGAAAACATATTAGAACTCTGGCTAATAAGAGCAGTGGGATTCATGGACCTACGTTTGCTCAAAGTCAAAGACATGATCTGGGTTGTTCAGATCTTTTCCTGGTGGCAATGGTAGAGGCGCAAAACTCGACGGCAGCAGCCCATTGTTCGAGTTATCAGTAACCACTGTCCCAACGTTAAACTTCATGACTTGATCGGTATTGTCATAAGGAGGGTCGGATTCGACATCCAGAAAATTCTTCATATATACGGGTTTGCCGGCATAAGGTGCAAAATCAATGACAATTTCCCATCTCTCGGCATTGGAACACCAGATATCAGAAGTGAGGACTGGCTTTGAGGTTCGGCCACTGTCTGATCCGACAACATAGAATTTGATATGCTTTGACGTTTCCTTTTCCGTGACAGACAATTTGTCAACAATATAGAGACGAAATGTGCGGCTGATGGATGTGTCGAGCAGACGCAAGCGATATTTGCGGGGCTCGACATTGAGGAACGGCCATGGCTGGCCATTCCTATATACTTGTTAGTCCGGGGACCAAAAAAGGTTATAGAACACAAACACATGAATAATATCGCCAAATAAACTAACACCAGGCTGGTTCGCAGGTGAATACAGCTGTCCATTGGCTTTGTACTGTTTAGCAGAGAGTGCGAGCGGGATGTCGTATTTGCCTTGGGGCAAACCAGAAGCCTTTTCAGCATTGTCGGTGAGTAGGTAGAAGCCTACTTGTCCATAGTAGGCATTCTCAGCCGTATAATCTTTAGCATGATCATCTGCAAGTTGCAGCGTTAGTTTAAAGAAGAGCTTTGCAATATTATAAGTGTGTGCGTACGGTACCATATTGTCCGAGCATTTTGAGCGTTAGGATAATAATAGTCCTTATAACTTCCAACCTGGACAAGATCCTCCGCCCAACCATCCCAAGGTGGGTGCGCTACTTGATGTCAATAGCTGTCCGCTTGTATTGAGGGTGGTTGATTACTGAAAGAACCGTGCAAGTGAGTAACAGTCGGCTTATCATTCCCCTCATTGATGAACCTAACAACAGCTTCGGTACCAAAAGTCATGCGAAAAGTAGGGCCTGGCGAGATACCATTATAACCCACGAGTTTCGTTGGTTGTAATTCCGGGTATATCTGCTGATCAAATGGCTTTATACGGATTTCATAGTAATCGATCTTCGCGCCGTTAGCTTTCGTGTAGGTACTGTCATATAATCAGCGTTATTCACTCCAGGATGGTTTAAGATAGAGACTTACGTAAGAGGAGATGCAACTGGCGGTATAGGAAGAGGAAATTCATAGAAGTGCTTATATGCAGGACTCGGACCCGGCTTCCCGTCAGCACTTGCTAACACATAGAGAAATATTACAATTAAGAACAACATTACGGCGGCAAATATAGTACCCGAAATTCAAATGTACAATGTTCTGAAAATGTACCAAGACCTACAAGATGGAGAAAGATCTCAAGCATCTTATACAGAAAGAAGCTGTGCCTAAATAGGAGACCTACCCCTTCCGATATGACACTCACTATCGAATATGATCATAGCCACGTGGGAGCAGATTGTCCTTACGCCGCAGCCGCTTGTCTCAACGCAAACGCCCCTTAATTTTGCAGTAGGCTTTCAGGACATTATGCAAGGAGATGGCCATGGACATCTAAAACAGTTAGAACGACATGATGGTATGATTTCTGATGTGTAGAAATTGGCCTTGCTGGTAGGAAATTACCATTGACTTACTTTTTCTGTAGGGACAGTCAATGACGAAGCACACTGACGTTTGCCATCCAAAAAGAGAGCCACACCTTACTTACAACCCTGCGATCCTAGCCTGCATAGAGGTGTATAATTCCTACGAGTGTAATTATGCTTCCATTAGTTGTGCCTACTTCAATCAGGAGGATGAATCAATCATCTCGCCCTAATTCTGGCGCCGATCGTCTAATGCATCATGCATGCAACTCGATAGGCAGACGCAAGGAGTCGAAGGTAGTACAGGTTTCCTCGCCTTATCACGTCTCAGCGTGACCATCGAGGGCCTAATTCAATATGTCGGAAAATAGTGTAAGACGTCCACCAAACCCGATTAGTGATCGGTGCTAAAGATTAAAGAGCCTACCTTCTACACACAAGGCCAATGATGCCAAAAGCCCAACACCACTGGAGATACCTTGCTTGCTAAATTAAACGGCACTCTGCATGCCGAAGCAATGAAAGAGAGCACAGACAGCCAATGACATTTGGTATACAGCCCTTTATCAGAATTGTAAGAAGTTTCAAACGAAACGTGTAGAAAGAAAATAGCATGCGAAGATGCCATCTTGAAGAAATGTAAGACCAAATCTCTATGATAATCCAAGGAGCCAAGGAACACCTCCATCATATCTCAACTGTGCAACGGTGCGTCGAACCCTGGCTGCCACACACAGATGTAAATATTGGCCTACGAGCTCTATCTTCTACGACTTCTCTCCACATAAGTAGTGAGAATATCAGGAACTAAAAATAATTGGAGAAACCTCAGGATCTGTCGCTTTAGTAAGCCCTAAAGTTCAACATATTCTTATTACTTGACATCGGGTGCAATAAAAAGTCCGTGAATGCACATAAGCGATTCTATATCCGCATGTGAACAATCTACAGAGTAGAATGAATGCAACGCCCACTATGCTTACCCATAATATCGCTCCCCGCTAAACGACAAACCGCTTGCTACCCTCAACCAAAGCTTCGCTCCTCTTCACGATACTTGCCCACTCTGGCGCGAATCTTTGCAGCTCGTCTAATGCCGGAATCGTTTGAGCAAGATTTTGATCCGCCCATCCACATGCCACTCTTCCGCTCCTACCCTCATCTCCCGCATTCTTGCCTTCGCTTACCGGCCATTCTACATCAACAGACCATTCACGGTTCCAGTCTCTGTGCCATAATTTAATCTGATTGCTGCCATGTTCTGGGATATCGTTGCCTTTGCTGTTATCTGAGGAACCGTGAACACGAAAAGCAGAAATTGGATCATCGAAGCGGATAGAGCAGCCTCTGGTTTCTTTACCCAAAATTGTGAATGTCGCTCTGTTGAGTCCCTTTTCGCGAGTAACATTGAACTTGAGCCAGTCTGTATAACCTTTCTCTGGAGGTACGCCATGTTTGACATTATTCACTACATTCGGGGCAGTGCCTTCATAGGAGCAAACAAGTAATCCAGAACGGGGGTCGTTTCTGGGAACCTCAGGACAGGAAAGAGTCTGTCCTGCTGCTGATGGCACATATGATATTATCTCGCGAATGTATTCCTCAATCCCGGTAAGGTAAACTTTGTTTATGTTAGTGTCAAGATCAACCGTTTGCTGGAAATAGGCTTTGTATCTATTGTTGGTCGAGAATGGAAAGGCCACAAGATTGTAGATGAGAGTACCGACGAACACGAAAAAGAGGAAAATTGGTAAGTGATGAGATATGCGATGAATGAATGGTGTGATAGGGAGAAGCAGTAGGATCGAGAATAGAGCGATGACAATATATGGCGTGAGCAGCGGACTTCCATCGGTCCCAGTTTGATCCATTGCTGTGACCAGCAAGAGGCCGACTTGTCCGAGAATTATGAGCGTGAACGGCGCAAGTAGTAGGAACTGTAGCAGCCAAGTCCATGTTGGCAAGTCTTTCGACCATCGCTGTTCTTGTCCAAACACCGAGCCCTCCCCTTCTTGATCATCATTAGCCCCATCAGTATCAGCGATAGGAGGCTGACGATATCTATGCGAGAAGCTCAACGATGGTGTGCTGTTGTTCACACTATTTCTGCTGCCAATTAGAGGAGTATTTTCAGTGACTTCATTCTCGCCTCCGTCATTTTCGCTTTCGTGAGTTTGGTCCCCACCATGCGTAGCGTTGAACCCATTTCTGGTCTCATGCTCATCATGAGATGCCTCAACAAAGGATTCTTTAGTGGGAAGAGCAAACAGTTCACAGAGCGTTACGAGCGCCGCAGAGAATAGCGCTGCATAATAGAAAACAAATATGTATCCTCCGCCGATATCATATCGATCCTCGCCAATAGCCACAATAACAAGAACGAGCCATCCAATTGTATGGAGCCAAAGAATAACGTAGCCTCTTTGAAGTGCTGAGGGCCTGACAAAGTTGCAACCAGCCATCAAGAACCCTATGGATCAAAACCTCAGGTCAGTTTCGTCGCCTAAATTGTGATTCGGAGCGAAAGCAATTTTTATCTATTATGAAACGCCAAAGTAGAGCAATGTGCTCTGAGATTCTTATATTAAAGTTTCGGATTCAGAATTCTCACTCCAATCTTTAATTGGAGTGAAAGAAATGTTTACGCTTTATGAAGCGTTTGAGAGAGAAAATGACTTACAGAAGCTACAGAAAAACAGCGCCAGCGACATCGCCCAGACGGAGTATGACGATGAAAATACGATCAAAGGGTTGACTTTACGAAGGAGAAACGCAGCTCCAACTGTCAAGGCGCCAGATATGAGGAGCACAATAGGAAGTCGAAAGGCTCCTTTCCAGCCACCGAGTGAGATAGATTCATTGTCATGTCCTTGTGGCTTTCGAGAGCCTGCAAAAAAGTAATACTTATCCTTCTTAACGAGAATGAGGGTGATGATGATGAGTATCAGGGGTGCAGCGATAAGCAAGGTCAATGACCAGGCGAAAAGAGTTCGTAACTGAAAAACAGCAAAAGTTTGACCGAAGAGGTCGAACCATATGCCGGCTGATCCGCCCCCGTTCCTTACTTTGTTGGGATTTCCATCACGCCTTGGCTTATCAAACTGGCTGCTTGTATCTGAGGCTAAATACTTTGTCGTCTCTACAGAAGCAGAGAGCATATGCCAGAGAGAGTCCTTAGAAGCGTGTCTAGCATCATCTTGTTCCGTATGATACTTGGATCTTGGTTCCCAAAAAGCAAGATCTAGTCCACGGTATCCTTCTTCTTCAAAAACCACATAATCGGTTCCACTTCTCACGAAACCTCGACGGAATCCATCAGCACTAACGACTGTACCAAAAGGATGCTTTGCTTTGCCGTATGCTCGAGTGACTTCTGTATCAGTTGTTCTGAACAAGGTTGCACGACCGCCAGCACCAGCACCTTCAAGATTGAGGAAGGTATGGACGAAAGACGCCATTGGATGGGACAAGAATGCCTTAGCTCCATATAAGCCATCTTCTTCATTATTATTGAACAGTGCAACCAGTCCTTTCTTTGGCGTATTGCCTTTAGCTGTGAAATACTTGACCAGTTGCAATGTGGTAATCACGCCCATTCCGTCATCTGTAGCTCCGTAACCGGTCGAAACACTGTCGAAATGTGAGTTGACCAGAACACCGCCTTTTCCGTGTGTTTTCTTGTTCTGTGTTGCTAGATTCCACCATTCGCCTTCCTCATCTTCAGTTCCACGGACGTAGACGATTATATTGTTGCCTTCAAAGTATGTGCTGATTCCAGAAGGCCCAGTCGTTCCAATGCTTACAGCCGTACTTGTGTAATTTGCCGTCAAATCACTGAATACTGTAGCTGCTGGTGACTTAAAGGCTCCGGTATCAATCCCGTCTGGTGTCTCGAAAGACGAAGGTAGCCCAACCCTAGTATATTGAACACCATTGGCATCAAGTATCTCCTCAATCCTCCTCAAAAGCCAATCCCGAACCTCATCATTTCTTCGACTATTGAACGGATGGAAGCCGTTACTCAATTCTTGCAGATCCCCCCAAGCTTCCGTCAGGTTGAGACCGCGGTAAAGGGTCGGGTTCGATGGAGCCGGCGGAACGGTTTCGTGTATGATGAGAAGAGGTATGAATACTGCAAAATAGACAACAACCACAGCGAACGTAGTGGCCATTGGCGTGAAGGAGAGCGGATTCCAGAGCTTCATAGTTGCGTTGCGTTCAGGCAGTACTCTATGATGTCAACAAAAGACGTTGACGCGCACGACGCGTTGCTGATTAGGACTGTGCTGCCTTTGCATGCCTAGAATCTTGCGCCCACAAGAAGATTCGTGCTAGGCAACAAGAAAGCATTGGTTTCGTAGGTACGTTGTACATGTATGAGCTCGATGAATACGGCAGGTCCTAGTTAGAGCTATTAAGTGGGGGAATGAGGAGCTTCTTGCAGGTGCGGCCGCTAACCGGCGCAGCCTCAATTGAGCAGCAAGACCCAAAGGTTCGTAGAATATGTTCTTCTAAATTCTGACGTACCCCCTGCAACCATCCCAATCAGAAATATAGAATACTTCAATGAATCGAGGTCAAAATTTCCAAGTTTGGAATTACAGAGTTCTGTTTCATTATAATGACCAGTGCGCCATGCCTGTGTCCATGCATATGCATATGTCTCCTATCATACAAAACGCTCTCTACTCAAGCAACAGCCGTTTCTATCTGAGGCGCAGACCCGAGCCCATGCCTGCCCTATGCCCGTCCAGACGCCCGCTTGATATGCTTTCAAGAATTTGCAAAGATGTATTACCGCATCGTCTTCAAAAAGCCGGTCATGTCGAACTCCTCTTCGTACTGCTTATCGTCCCAAAGTTCTGCAAGGTCATCCAACCAGCCCTTCTTCCCTTTCTCTCGGACCTCACCCGTTGCATCCACCATGTCTTCTTCTCTTTCTTCGCCTGGTTTATCTATACCCTCGGCAGTTTCGCCAAGACTGAAGAGATCGAGAATCTGGTCAGTTTCCATGGTCCCCAATCCAGCATTCTGTTGATTGACAACTGTTGACGCAACATCGATCTTGAAACGTTGAAGACTATTCCAGCAAGTTAGCAACCTATTTCTACAGTTCAAAGTATCAGATAAACTTACGATAAGATTTTCTCCTCCAAAGTCCCACGCGTGATCAATCGATAGACATTAACAACCTTCTTTTGACCAATTCTATGTGCACGATCCATAGCCTGTAAATCTTTCTGCGGATTCCAATCATGCTCCACAAAGATAACTGTGTCAGCACCGGTCAAGTTTAGACCAAGACCGCCTACGCTCGTAGTCAAAAGTAGGACGTCATAAGACGGGTCAGAATTGAACTTATTGACAATATCTTGACGTTTCGATGCATCAACAGAACCATCCATGCGCAAATACTGCACCGATGGTAACATTTTCTTCAATACTTCTGTTTGCACCATATCAAGCATCTCCTTCATCTGGCAGAAGATGAGAGCGCGGTGAGGAGACACGTATGAAGTCTCCGTGGTTAGCTCTTGCTCGGCTCCAGATTCAACGCCGATTCCACAATCCACAAGCAAATCTTTTAAGGCTGTGAGCTTTGGTGCATGGATCGGATCTTGAAGACTACTGCCTTGCTTGGCAAGCATACGTTGGGTCTCTGCGTAAGCTTTGTGATCTTCCTTCATTACAAAAGCGGGCGAGTTGCAGAGTTTGCGCATGTATTGCAACGCCTGGAATATATGCTTTTTCCCTTCGCTATCTCCTGCTGCCACCTTTTCTGCAATAGTTTTGCTCTCCTTCTTCGTGAAGTCCTCAAATAGCTTTCGCTGAAGGTCACTGAGGTCACAGTAATAGTTCTGCAGAATCTTAGGTGGAAGATCGTCCAAGACCTCTTCTTTGAGACGACGAAGAAGGAAAGGCAGCACCTGCTTGTGGAGAGCTTCAATTGCAAGCGAACCAGCTTCCTGCTCCTTAGAGGATGATTTGGCATAACGACTTGCAGCGATTGGTTTGGCAAACCGCTCATGGAACACTTTCTCTGCACCAAGGAAACCAGGCATGAGAAAGTCAAAAAGAGACCAGAGTTCTAGGACATTGTTCTGGATTGGTGTACCCGAGAGAATTAATCGATGATTGCTCTTCAGTTGTTTCACAGCTATTGTGACCTTAGCTCGTGGGTTTTTGATCAGGTGGCCTTCGTCGAGGACAAGGTAGTTCCAATTGAAAGGAGCGAAAACATCAGCATCATTGCGACAGATATCATACGACGTAATGACAATATCAGTCATCCCGAGCTGGGCACGGAGGCGGTTTCGGTCGGCTGGGGGTCCTACATAAGCGAGAGAGGTTAAGAATGGTGCGTAAGTTTTGATCTCCTGTTGCCAGTGCCCAGAAAGAGTTGGAGGACAAACGATAAGCGATGGCAATTTTCGCAAATCACTTGCTCCCGTCTTAGCAAATTCTGTTGCTCGATTATGGTGGTCACTAGCAACAATCGTCAATGTCTGAAGGGTCTTTCCAAGACCCATGTCATCACAGAGAATTCCATGAAGATGATACTTGTTTAGGAAATGTAGCCAGTTGACGCCTTCTTGCTGGTACGATCGTAAGGTAGCTTTTATAGCCACGGGGACTTCAAAGGGCTCAATTTTATGGGGGTCCAACAGTTGGCCGATGAATGTTCGCTCTTTATCACGACCTTTCAAAAGTTCTTGTGATAGACCTGGTGGATCAGGAATACCTGCTTCAAGCGGAACAAGTTTAACAAGTGTCGCAAAGGTGGTCGTAGCAATAAGACGAACGTCAGTGTCCGAGTCGCTCATTCGTCCCAGGACTGGCACAATGAGAAAGATGACATAGGGCAAAATATCATCCGCCATTACATGAATGAGATGGTAGACAGCTTCAATCGCGCCTTGTCGTAGTTTCAGATCACCGACATCCTTGATTGAAGGCAGGACATTCTCTACAAGCATTGTCATGCCCTCAACCGTGATAACGCTGCAAATAGTGGCAAGACACTTTGCAGCCATGTAGCGAAACACTGACAGTTCTGAATGAAGAGCTTTAATGATGAGCGGTACTAGGCTAATGACGAATGAATGCAAATTCTTGTGCAGCTTTGGTGTCAAAGTTCGAACAACTGACAGACCATCGATGGCTGCTTGGCCGGGTGATAAATCTGGATCCTTGGTGTCTGTAGGTAAATCTCCAGAAAATGCATACTGTAGTGGTTCCTCCATAAGTTTTTTGAGTGTGGGAACCTTCTGGAGAAGCTGGTCACCAAATATTTCGGACAGTTGCTCGAGAGCTTCCTTAGCTCCTCTTCGGGTTATGCGAGCGCCTTTTGCTTCTCTGGCAAACTTTTCAGCATCTGGGTGGTCTTTTCTATCCTCTTCCTTCCGAAGTGAGAGAATGTTGTCGGTAATGGCGACATTTGGGCGTAGCTCAGGGGTTTCAGATGTGTCAATACAACTATATTGGACAAGGTTGGTAACCACTTTTTGAGCCGGACCTGACCGACCGCCTTCTGCGAAAATTTGCACAAGTCTTGCCAGGGCAAGGGCTGAGCGTTGTTGTAATTCAACATTCTCCTCTTTCTTCACACTATCCATCATCCCTTTGATAATATGAGTAGGCTTCTTCGGAGAGACTTTCATGGAGACCAAAGCACTCGCTGCAGCTGCCTTAATGCGAATGTCCCGTTGTTCCTTAACCGCCTTAGCGTTATCAACAGCCTCGACCACACCTTTGCGGGTGTCGGTCAGAACTTGTGAAGCTATTATTCGTTGAGCAGTGGACATAGCTTTCTTAAGTCGCTCGAAGTCTTCGCCAACACATTTTTCCCCATTAACAATTGAAAATGCATCGGGGCCTGCCTCCGGCTCCCCTTGAACAACAACAGCAAGTGTCGGCAGTCTACTTTGTGACACCTTTCCAGTGTCACGGAAGGTATTGTAGAGCTGTGAACACTGGGCGCGAACAAGTTGTGTGTAGCTAACTAGATCACGATAATGGGTTGGCCGATCTGTTTCGATAATCTTTAGCAATGTATCACTAAATCTTGCTGCTTGATGTGGCGATGAACAACACTTCGCGTACTCATCGAGAATCATGGCTGCAGTCAGCTGTGTTGTTGAGTAGGGAGAGGTCAATCCTTGGTTAACGCATTTATCGTAAGCTACAAGGGCATTAGGCGGGATGAGAGACATAAGAAGACCCATCGCCCGCGCCGCAGACGACCGAGAGCGAATAAGCGTATCCATGCCGACTAGGTCAACATCACCTTGCATCATATGGCCATCTACATCATGAGAAGAGGTTGCAGGAGCAGGCTCTACAATTTTGGTGGATTTTCTTCGCTGCTTCTTTGCAGGGGGCTCTGTTGGGGATGGTGGGCGAGGAGCGATAGCCGGAACAACTCCACTAGGCATAGTATATGTGCTTCCAGAAGGCTTTTGAAATAGGGTCGCGTTCATAGGTAGAGGATGCCGTGAGACTCCAATAGGGTGCAGCGTCAATTGCATCAAAGCATCAATATGTATTTGAAATTGCTCAGCAAGCGCTTGAGGGTCCTTTGCGAGGTACTGGACCATGGCTATCCAAACCTGAATAGAGAGATTCAACGTATCCACATTACGCTCAACGAGAATGTTTTGAAATATGAGTCGCAGAATCTTTCCAGTAAGCCAATCCCGAGTACCTTCTCCTTCGATATTGATGAACGTCAATAAAGCTCGCAGAACAGCGGATCGAACAGATGTGATAGTGTGGCGAAGGAATGGGTAGAGTCGCGGCACCAGTAGGGCAAATGAGTTCTCGTAATGCTTCGCTGCGTTATTTTTCATGGCTTCGAGTACTTCTGGGAAACTGCATAGTTTTGCGAGAAGATCCATGATTTGACCAGTACTAGCACTAAGGTCATCACCGAGATTTGAGAGACAATCCCATACAATATTAATGAGACCATCTAACGCTGCGGGTCTCAAATTGACAAACTCTCTCGCAATTGGGATGAGGGTTGCGGCGCTGACTGACCGCACATCATCGTCAATATCGCCCAGACCTTTCATTACAGCCTCAATAACGCCATCTATCAGGTTCCCATCTTCAAGTAGCAGGTCGTTCCGGACAGCTACTAGGTAGCGCATCCCTATCATACCACCGTGACAAATTGCCCAGGCTGATTTACCAGGTTCAAGATCCTTTTGCATCACCATCCGGTACAGAATACGATGAACCGCATACACGGCATTTGGTGGCAGATGAAGCATCAAGGCACCAAGCGTTTGTCCAACTGTTTCCCGAATTGGTGCCACAACAGTATCTGAAACATAGTCCCCGAATCTGTCAAGGACAAATACAGAGCACAATCGACAAGCAAGGTCATCAAGCCATCGTTGATTTAGGATATCATTCTCAGAGCGAGACTTATCTTGTCGACGGCCTGCTCCTGCACCATGGGCACGGATAATCTCTCGTAGACCCATCGCAGCACCGTGCCGAATCTCCCATTGAGCATCGAAGAGATCTACCTTAAGGAAGTCGCATAGAAGCTCAAACGGCCACTCTACGCCTTCAGTCTCCTCTTCCGTCTGGAGCTCGGACTTGACAGGAACAACGGGGCCTTTGAATTCAGAGACCACCTTTGAACTCTCATCGACCTCCTCAGTACGCCCAAGAGAAAGATAATCATTAACCTTAGATGGATCTTCAAGGCCAGCATCTGCCATTGCGGAATCTACATCCGAGGTGCCAAATGTGCTTGCTCTGCGGACTGCAAGATCAACGATCTTATTCTTTGATCCCGCGTGCTGTGCCTCGCGCTTTCTCTTACGTTTTAATTGATTGAGCTGACGTGCGCTGAGACCAACCTCGTCGGCAGGTGTGGAATCAATCGGCTTTGGTGGGTTGTGGTTGTGTACATGTCCGTTACCATTAGACGAGTCTGAGACTGGCGATTTACCATTTGCCGTGGGTTCATATTCGTCCTCGATATACTCGCCCAAAAGGCCGAGACGACCAGGGAGTGTCTTCTTCCGATGGGCAAGACGTTGAGTCGCATCTAGGTGCGCCAGAGCATAATTGTTATCTTTACTGGAGCCACGGACAAGCTCCGTTCCATAAGTAATAATTGATTTGAGATCGAGAGTGGCGAGGCTCAGTTGGTCTCTTGGAAGAGGAACATCAACAGGTTCCTCTTCTTCCTTGATATGAAATCCGTTTGTCTCCTTCTTAGGCTCCTCTTTCTTTGGCTCTTCTTTCAATGAACTCTCATCTCTGTTCGGATCGTATTTCTCCGCGTGATCCACGATACCTCCTAAGGCTTTGGCTGTAAGAATATTAGATTAGCATCACCATTTCTAGCAGTGTGAGGCTTCAGGAAGAAAAACAGGCGCATAGAGGAGCCTTTCAACCAAATCAATTCAAAAAGACAAGGAAGGTGCATAACTTCCTCAGATGCCTGCCAATCTGGGAGCAAGAGAAGAAATTCTGCTACTCACTGGCTGCTATCCGAGTATCCCAATTCTTATGTCGTAAATATGGAATGACTTTTGTGAGAAGGGAAAAGAGGTCTTCAGGGTGGGCCTTTTGAATATCCGCAAGTTGCTGAGCAGCCGTGAAACGGATATGTTGGGTGCTGCCAGTCTCTAATAAACTAAATAGTCTTGTTAGTCTTGAAACATGTGGTTTCGTCAACACCTATAGTATTGAGGAGGGATCTCTCTTTCTTAAGAGATCTATTGACTCTGATTGGAAACTCAAACCAATGCCATGAGAAGAATATTCGCGGGGCTTCTGGGACGGGATCCCTCAATCTGAGAAAGAACGACAAAATCCACTCACGTGACCAATCTATCTAATCTGCAGATGTGTCAGCCCAGTCACATTCGTTATTGGAGTGGTGCGCTCTTTGACTTACCTTGAAGCCATCTTTGCCACGAGTTGTCATTATCTGTACGATAGAGGGAAATGAAACGGAGGCTCCATCAAATCGAAGATATGGGGTGTGCCAAGATAAAGGTAGTTGAGGGATGAAGCTGAGGCCGGCAGTTTGCAGGTGGGTAAGGGGGGTCTTGCTTACTGCTCCGTGGAGAAGGCAAGTGCAGAGGTGGTAATATCAAGCAATGAGGATATTGCGTATGTGTATATACGGGTGAGAACAGGCGGGAATAATTGTAACGAATATGAGGTTATTCACAAGTCGAGCCCCAAGTGTGGAAAGGTGGATGCAGAAGTGAATGGGGGACTGTGGTTGGTGGAGGTGTTAGGGTGGTTTTGTTGTGCATTGGTCAAATGTGACACGGTTTCTTTCGGGAGCTTGGGAGCTGGGAGCTGCAATAATAATAATTGGGAATTCGGGGGTGAGGGGGGGTCTGGCTGCCTTTATCGTTCATTAAATAGCCCTCCAACGCCTATGAGGCGCCATGGCTGCAGGGGTTGGCAGCTTTAGCGAGCCCGCTAAGCCGCCTTAGCGCGAAAATCTCCATCTGGCGTGTGGTGGCCCCACCATTTTCTGACTGACGAGACGATTAGCAAAGTGAATAGGGGATAGTAGGATTATTATCAAATATCATTATTTACTTTACTTGGTCCTAAATACCTGGAGAGACAGAGAGAGAGAGAGAGAGAGAGACAGAAAAAAGCAAATGTAAGACCTCTTTCCTGTCCACTGTCTGTTCAATCACCCTTCAACTGCATCTTGGTGCCTGCTCACTACCTACCCAACCTGCCTTGTACCGAAGGATGAGTAGCAAACCACCTCCTCTACTAACGACAAGGCACGCTACGCCTTATTCATCATCAATGACGGCAGAATACACCAAGAACCATCGAATGCAGTATCTCAAGAGCCACAAACTTGGTGTGCCTGGAGCCAGTCTTAGTGATTGTCTCTGGTCGGCATTAGGATATGGGAAATAAAGCCTAGCTACCACACGTAATGGATCTAAAATTTCGCTGGCTTTGGATCCCAGGCTTATATGTTTCAATGATCTTGACGCATAAGAGGTTTGGAGGCTCTGTCCATCAAACACACCATACAGCTGGAAAATCGTACAAGCCATCTATCATCGTTCAACGTGGCAACCGCAGTTTACCAACCATCTACCAAAACAAAGACCTCTAGAAAGCAATTTCATAATCAAAGTCGGGCTAGTAACTATTCAACTGCCTTTTCCCCATAAGTCCATCATGACCTATTGAATACCAGAGATAAAGATGGTGCCTATGCAAATCAAGCACAGAACTTCGACAAGGCTGTGGTATCCTTGAGGACGTCGCGACACGTATCCATAACCCATAACTTTCCATGTTTCCCTCAAAGCTTTTCCGAGCCTTCAATTCTAGATGAACTTTTGGGCTTTCTTCTGGCTCTGGCTTGATATCAAAACGAACGTAACAACATTAAACCTGATGAACCATTAACATAAACAGCAAGATATCTCTAGTGACAAGCAATCATCTTGAGTACGGTAGTACTGTAATGCTCTGGAAGCCACATTTGTCGGAAACCTAGCCTAACTTGAATAGGCATAAGTCTAATCGGGCGGTGTGCACGGCAGTATAGTCAACCTGGGCCTCGTCTGTGTGAGGCATCTCAACAGTCTACCTACAAGAATTCGAACCCTGATTTTGCTCGCCATACTCGATTATCTTGGTAGCTACAAAGTCCTAGTAGCTTTACATATCCCTCCTCTCTCAATGCGGTGACTGTGAAGCTCAGAGTCTTATCCTCCTTTACACACCTTCCACTCGAACCCTTATGGCTTCCTATAATCCTGCAACGACAACGGCCCCAAGGACTACTGTCTTTGGGGCCCCAATTCCTGTCCATGACTCGTCTGCCCCAGCTGGAACATTTGCGCCAGGGACGAAGATACAGGTGGGGAGCCAAAAGGTAATCATACAAAAGTACTTCTCGGAGGGAGGGTTTGCACATGTCTACCTAGTCAAGATGCCCAAGGCCATTGATGGCACAGATATTGCAGTCTTGAAACGAGTCGCTGTACCGGATAAAGAGAATCTTGCGAATATGCGGACTGAGGTAGAGACTATGAAGAAGCTGAAGGGACATCGACCAATTGTCACATATTACGATTCACATGCGTCGCAGCTAAAGGGTGGTGGCTACGAGGTTTTCCTGCTAATGGAATTCTGCAACGGAGGCGGATTGATTGATTTCATGAACACAAGATTACAGAACCGGTTGACTGAGCCAGAAATATTGAAGATCTTCTCGGATGTGGCAGAAGGCGTAGCTTGTATGCACTACCTTAAACCACCACTGCTCCACCGCGATCTCAAGGTTGAAAACGTCCTGATAACTTCTAATGGGAACTCGCGGCGGTTCAAACTTTGCGATTTTGGGTCGACAGCACCACCTCGTCCTGCCGCAACTACAGCTGCTGAATGCAGGCTCATAGAAGACGATGTACAAAAGCATACGACCTTGCAATACAGGAGTCCGGAGATGATTGATGTCTATCGAAAGCAGCCAATCGACGAAAAATCAGATATATGGGCATTAGGTGTGCTGTTATATAAGTTGTGCTACTACACTACGCCTTTTGAGGCCCAGGGCCAACTTGCTATCTTGAATGCAAGCTTTAAATTTCCGGCATATCCAATATTCTCTGATCCTTTAAAGAAGCTGATAGGTACGAAAATTCTCACCATTAATCTAAATACGTGCTTACTTGCGCAGCATCTATGTTGAAAGAAAGCCCAAGATCTCGACCTAATATCTATCAAGTGTTACGTGAAGCATGCTTGATGCAAGGCATTGAAGTACCGATTAAAGACGTATGTCCATCATTCAGAATTGAAGTATTTAAACTCAAGGATCTAGATATATGCCGGAAGAACACAATCCGAATCGAGGCGATATCAACAACTTCCCAATCCAAATGCAGATTTACCGTCGCCCCCAGTTGTCGGTGCCGTGTTCTCGCCCCCTCCTTCACAAAAAGCTGTTATTCCTGATGTAGTTCCAATGCGGAGAGGGAGACCAGGTGCTAATTCACATGCACCTTCTCATACGCCAAAGCCTAGTGCATCGCCAATGCGAGGAACAACGAGTGATCCTTTTGCCGCTCTTGACGGGAAGGCTGCAGCGGCATCGCCTCCAGATGAAATCTCTAATCGATTTCCGAGCCTCGATCAATTCTCGTTGTTGCATCATGGCGGAAAGTTTGACTTTGACGCAAGCTCGCCGACCAAGCCTCCTCAACGTGACCTTAGCCAGCGAGTAACAGAGAAATTGGCAGACGATGCCTTTGCTGTACCGCAATCAAAGCCATCTCCTAATCCAAGCTCGTCTGCCGCCACCGCAGTTTCTCGGGCTCAAAAGATAATATCTAGTAATCCAGAGCTTCAGGCGGTTTCCTCTCCACTTACTATACATCAGCCAACGCCTTCTCGTACACCACACGGCTCATATGTCTCACAAGGAACAATGACCTCACCCACACCTCCTGCTCCTTATCGTTTCCCAGCAGCCTCAGACCATCATCGCTCTGCTAGCCTCCCAAGAAATCAAGAAACGGGATCCAACAGGGCGCACTATCTCCGACCTGAAGAAAGCCAGAATGCATATCCTAGCAGTATATCACGAAGCCCACAGTTAGGCCATACTCGAAATATATCATCTTCACGACCTTCATTAGAAAGTGGTAGACCCAGTCAAGAAGTTCTAGAGCCAATCGCGAGAACGAAATCAAGCAACGCACGGCCTCGACCGGCAAGTACTTACCTAGAATCAAATATGGATTACCTCAGGGGAAAAGAGAAAGAGTCATCCGGTAGGCCTTCCTTGTCATCTGAGAAACGGCCGTCGTACGTGCAGGAAGCAAGGGATAATGCGGTGACGGACGCGGAAGAGGAGACAAACATTGAGTCCAATGTTGACTTCTTACGTACAATGGAGGACAGCGAGACATCGAAGAAAGATAAGCGTCGTAGCAGCGGTGCTGCTAAAAAAGAGAAACGATCAAGCCTACCTTCCATATCGCTCTCTGGGACAAAGAATATCCTTGCGGGAAGATTTGGGGAAGCTTTCAAGAAGTTCGAGCACAGTTCTAACAATGTTCCGGGACCTCGAACCCCCAGTCCCCTGCACGACTTAGAGCGCCGCGATCTCACGCCGATTGCTGGGTCGGAAGCGACAGACGGCCGAAGCGATGATGGCAATGCTGTCGAAGATGAAGAAAACCTAAATCCAGAGCAGCGTCGAGAGCTTGAACGAAGACGCCTCTCGATCGAAGAAAAACGGGTTGCAGATGCTGCCGCAGAATATCGGAAACGAGTCGCGGAACGTGGAGGTGGCCTAGCCCCAAGAAGCATTGGAGGCGTGTCGCGTGCGACAAGCATCCAAAATAAAGTCAAGAGCCTTCTAGAAGAGACTGGGCAGTCCTCGCCGCCCAGAAAGACAGCAGAGGGGTATGGGCGCTTTACTGACAATCCTGCCTCATCGCAATCTGGTCCTCAGTCGGGCAATCCATATGCCGCTCCAAGCATCGCACGAAAGCCGATAAATCAGGGCATTATCCACTCTCGGACGCTTCCAATACAGAGCGATATCAGTTACGCCAAACCTCGAGCTCAACCACCAATTCCATCTCCAACCAATGCTTCAAAAACCGGTGGACCTAGGCCAAACGCACCTCCCAAGCCCATGCATCTCAACAGCATTAGTACAGGACCTCAAAGTACAGCTGTAAAGCCAAATACGCTGCCCGCACGGCCGCTGCAGGAAAGACCCGACATGAGTCCCCAAGAGAAAGAAGATTATGTCGCAGATTTCAGCAAACGATTTCCGAGTCTCTCCGGCCTGTCCGCTATAGAGATGGTGGAGCGGGACATTCAAAAATGAGCCGAATTATATACGGCGTACGACCATATAAAGAACGAAGTTAGATTAGACAATGTATAGAAGGCTTTGCTCCGTGGATTCATGGTGGATTGGCATTGTATATCTAGCGCTTAGATTAACGCCTAACGGAATCATGAACAGCCACTCATAGCAAGGTTTTATGATCTCTATACAAATGTGATATCCCAACACTCTTTTATTAATTAGCCATCAAGTATTTGTAATGTCGGGGCATGGAAAGACGTCACACAAAAGATTTCTCGCATCTTTAACCGAAGCATCATATTCTTGCAACGAAGCAAGAGCCGCGAAAAAATAAACCCTTGGATTCGCAGTAGCTATGACGCCTTCATCGTAAAGCATATGCTCTATGGAAAAGTTTTCTCTCTCCCTCTCGCTCTCGCTCCTTCGCTCGCTTGCACCATCTCTGTCACACCCTTCGTCAGTCTCATTAACAACATATAAATCCCAAACAAACGCGCAAAAAGAAGCCAGCAGCGAACCCTCCCCCGACCCCCGTAATGTCTCCTCTCCCCTCTCTCAATCATCACCTTCGCGCCTCCCCATAAAAAGCACTTTTACTCCTCTAAACTCCCCGATTAGAAAGCTAAAGAAACCCGGTCTCGATGTCCTCCCATTCAACCTCGTCCCCGTCGATCTTCTCCCACGCCTCGTCCTCAGCAGTAGCGGCGATATCGTTCGTCTCCCAGCTTTCACCGGCTCTAGCATTGGCTTCAGGGGCCGCTGCATCCGCCTTCTTCTTGGGATCCATGGAGCTCTGTGTATCACGCTCACAAGAAACCGCACCGGTGATCTCGCTGTTACCTTGCATGATTGCTGCTTTGGGGGGCTCAGCGACGGTGGTCTGTTGGGCCTCTTGTGCGGTGATTGCTGCAGGTCTGATGTCGCTTTCCTGAGCAACCTTCTCGGACTGTGGCGTCTGCTCTGCCTTGGCCGCGTCTTTCTGTGTCTCCGTTGCAAGCGCAGTGTCTCGATGCTTGATTGCTACTTCGAGGGATTGTTGGGTCATCTTTTGTCGCGCCTTTTGTGATGAGGCTGTTGCAAGTCGCAAGTATCTCTCTCGAATTGTCATGAGTTTTTGAGATCCAGCCTCACAATATCCAGCTTCACGTGCACGCGCAGCTGCTTGAAGTTTTGTTGCTTTTTCAATGGATTCTTGCAGTGTTGCTTGGTGAATCTCTTCCTGGTGCTTTGCAACTGGCCCGTTCAATAGCTGCTCTTGCCTATCTTCCTTCAACACGAACGGTGTTAGCGGACCATCAGCTACGTTAGCTCCTTCCATTGCTTCTGCCATAGTCTGCCATTTGGCTGCTTCCAGGTCGACATTTGCCTTTGTGGTGGCTATCATCTTGTCCCGAGATCTCTTCATTCGTTCGCTAATTCGCTCCTGCAGCTTTGCGTCGACCTTGGCGGTTGAGAACGAAGACTTGACCCGGTTTTCTAACTTCCCCTCAGCCTTTGCATCTCCCCAAAGACAGTCAGAACATAATGCTCCTTCCTCAGTGACCGACAATGACTGAAACGGCTCTGTACACAGAAGCTCGCCAGGACAGCCTGAGTAATGAATCAATCTATGCTTGCTATGCCCACATGAATGATCTAAATAAAGTCTGTATTAGTATGATAAATCTTTAGCGTTTTTGATTGGTGATTACTTACCAGTTCGATAGTGCTTGCAAAACGGCTTCTGTCTTGACTGAAAATCTAGGGAAGTGCGGAGTTGAGGGGGATTAAACTCGCCAGGTGGGTAGTTTGGAAATCGAGGACGGAGGCGAAAGGTGGAAGTACAATCTAACCGGGACTTTGGAGTGTAGTGCGTTTGGTTTGGACTAAACTTTGGAATTTGAATAAGAGGTCGGCTAGCAGTTATGACATTACCTGTTTCTCCAGTGACAGGAGCCTCGGGGTCAGCTGCTGCAACTGTGCAACCTTTCGCAACCTCGGCCTCGATTGCATCAAGCTCGGGCTGGAAATCCTTGCCAAAGTTATGACTTTTGACGCTGGTAGAAGCTGGGTATGGTCGTCTCTTTGCACGCCAAAATTCGAGGCGCGCATGGCCATCGATCAATTCGTTCTCCGGATCTCGAAGATCTTTGTCGAGAGGAGAGTAGAAGCTGATCTTGGTCTTACGCCCGTCAATGAGAATCCCTTGCATTGCCTCCAGAGCGAGAGCTGCATCTGCGGCAATTGTAAATTTAACATGGCCAAAGCCCTCTTTAAACGAACCAGAGTCTAGTACATAGAAAACACGAGCATAGGTGATCACACCAAACTTCTCAAATTCGTGATAAAGCCACTTATCATCGACATTGACACTCAGGTTACTGACATACAGCTCGTTCGTAAATGGCGCTTTCAGTTTTGCATTCTTCGGAATACTTGTTGTGGCTGGGTGTAAGTCTTTAGGCAGCTTTTGCTCTTCAACGGGAGAGCCAAAACCAAAGCGCAGGCTAGTCTTCTTAACTGTGGTGTTTGTTGGCACGACATTCAAAGAAGTGGTGGAGGTTGCTTTTAATTGCCGCTTGTGGTGAGGTGCCAAATCAGATGATGACGACAAAGAGCTGAAGGCGACTTCAGACTGTAAGTTCACCTTTTGAGACGACCCGCTAGATGGGGCAATGTTAGGTGAAGTACTGGTTGTTTGTGATACTCTGTCAATTTGGTGGTTGATGAGCGCAATCGGGTGATGCGCCATAGATATTGTACCTTGGACGTCCGGGTTCGACTCTGCTTCCTCTCTATGACGCTCATCCTCCTTCATATTCTCAACAAGTCGGATACCTTCCTCATATCGTAGCTCACACTCTTCCCTGTCGAATCCATCCAAGACCGCCTTTTGGTCAGGGCGGGACGCCAGCCAGCTCATAAATCTCTTTTCGGATTTATGAATCATGAAAATATCGTAGTAAAGCTCGTCGATCTCGTGGTCGATTAGCTTGCGTAGAGTGCTGGGGTCTTTATTGTCTTTGAATCGGAGGATTAATGTTTTCATTGACTCAATAATTCTATTAATTTGAACCATCCAGGCCTCTGCGTTGAACGTCTTGTATGTCTCAAGAAGTTCCTCAGCCTTGCCGAGCTGACGAGTACAATAGTCCAGACTGTGACTACTCATGATGTCTTCAGGCTGATGGGGTGAGGGTGAAGCACGTCGTGGACCGTGTAGGTCGTGAAAGATTGAAGATGCTTGTCTATGTTGTGATCTTGAGCTTTATGTAAGATTTAATTTGGATTGAAGAGTGTGTGTGAATGGTGGTGGTGGTGACACATGGGGGGTTGGTGGGGTAAAAGGTGTAGAAGGGAATTAGGCAGAGACTTGATGTTTTCCCAAAAGAGGTGGTATATCCATGAAGCACCCTAAATTCTCACAATTATCTAAGCACGATATAACATTCATTCGACAGTACCCCTTGGTTTACTTTTCTGTCATAGAATAAGTTGCAGTCAATGAATATGATCTAAGCCAACGCTTAGATGCAACAAGAATAAAACCATCTCCGACGATATTCATTAGAAATAAATTAAAGAGAGCAACAGTCAAGTTAATTCAGCGCTTATGAATATGCTAGAATGAACCAATTTACAAAATAGTGCCAGTCGCATAGACAAAGAAGGTGTCGCGCCGCCATGTATGAAATGACAGCATATGGCTAAATATTTCCCATATTCTTCCCTCACCATTCATCAGCACATTCAACCGTTAAAAAAGCGCAATCAAATTCTGGTATTGATGCATCAGAGAGAATGAATACGTACAAACGGAAGACTTCCAGGGAGTTATTCTCACCCGGGCCCTTGAAGCAGGATGAATTGCAAACTCCGTGCGATCTATTACACGGGAATGAGGATCAGGGCACAGTACTATACAAGCAAGAGAAAGAAGACATCGAATTAGTAAAAGGAGAGTTGGGAGGTAATAGCAAAGATGCCGTCACCCAGTTTGATGCCGCATTCTTCGAAAGGCATGACCGAGCAATAATCACCAATTCGTTCGATCAGCAAGCAACATTGAGAGCAACCAGCAACAACAGACAGCGATCCACAAGTCAAGCAAAATTTGCATCCAGGCTAAAGGAGAAGGGCCTTTTAGCATGCCGCCATGAATGCCCATACTTGGTTTCAAAAGACACGCGATATGGTACTCAAGAGACCAAGGCGGGCATAGCAGAGGTGGTTGGCGGACTGGATGAACCATTCATTGATCATAAGGCGCCTCGAGACCCATCTATAGCTGCCCAAGCTGGCTTAATTCCAAAAACACCAGCGGATGGTGGCCTTGATGCCGAGCTTCAGCAAGCCAATTCCCGGCCAGTGGAGGACATCGATGAAGGCCATTTACCAGCAGACTGCATTACTGCCGGCGGTAGATTCGTGAGCATCGCCCTAAACTCAAACACCAGAGTACCGCAAGATCCTGAGCATGACTTCATCGTGGTGGACGAAATTGAGCAGTGCGAAAAGGTGGACATGGAGAGGGTCCGGCCAAAACGGACATCGCGTCTTGGGAAACTTATGCTTGATGCCATGGTAATCCTTCCCGAAACTGTAGCTCGAGGCCTGCGGCTACGGCGGATCAATCGGTATATTGAAGGCAGGGTTGATTTGGCACTTGTGAAAGAAAAGAGAATTGGCGGAGGATCATGATGGGAGGATAATTACTTGATGGAGGATTTTGGCAGCCTGGGGATGGAAGGGAACGGCGACTCATATGAGGATTGGCTTTGAGAGCCATCACATCGCGACCAAAGCGAGCTGCGTATGGGCATGATTCCTTCTACGCCGGAACTAGTCTTGGCTTCATGAATCCCTTGCTTCTTCAATAGGAGGTGGTTATACGCCTATTCTCTCTTTATTGCCGCCGCTATCCATAAACATCATGGTCTGTTACATCAATTCAATTGCGCTAATTCTAATTCTAACCAAAGCTCCATAAGTACAAGAGGAGTGTACACCAGGCTCGGGCCGACCTGTTCTTAAGTTTCAACATTTGAATACTTTGCACATTTCAGGGGCTCGGTAAATGGGCCAATTGACACTTCACACTTTCATGTGGTGGATCTTCGGAGCTACAGAAAAGTGGAGTAGCGGGTGCTCATCCCTTTTAGACAGACTCGGATAGACCAGGATAGGCAGATATTGAAAGAAATCCTCCAGGAAACCAGGAAGACACCAGCCAAGCTGGGTCTAGGTCGATTAGCCAGGGAAGGGAGGCATCAGCATTGGCATAGACATAGGCATTTCGCGTAATTGTAAGCGCAGCTCGCACCCTATCCTCAATTTGCAATACAAAGGGAAATATTTCGTATCAGGGCTTAGAGTCCCACTAAGCCCTCCATCCTTCGAACTAGATTCCGCAGAGATCTAGCTTACAAATCGTCCCAGATCACCCCCAATTGCTTCCACCGGTGGCGAGAACCACAAACAAATGTGCCATTAACCAAAGTGACGACACATTCTGTAACCTTATCTTGCAATCCATACATACCCAGTACCTCACCCATAAGACATACATGATTTACCTAATGCCATATACACCTCCTCGTCTTGAATCACGCCCGGAAGCTGGGACACGGGGACGCTTAAAGTGCAGTTTTTGCGTTCCAAGCTCCACCGCATTACCTGTAGATAGAAAAGCGTATATTTCAACATATTTGCTCCAGATTAATTGCAAACCTATGCGCTGACCGGCTCCCGCCCCACCCGCATCAAAATTTAAGCCTAGTCTTGGTCAGAAGAAGCGCTGCCACAGAGTCCTTTGCTGATCCGTTTCAACGACCTCCAAGTCTGGCTCGGCGCACACGACTACCCAAGGCTCAACTTCATCCTCACCAAAGGCTACCGCTTCTTTCACGTCATCTAGGTTATTGACCAACTCCCTGCTGTTATTCCGGTTTCGTGTTTCTGCAAGTGCGGCGTCAGGGATCTTTCCAGTCCCCGATGTATCTGGACCGTCTTTTGAAGTTATTATTTGCCGATTTTGAGCATCGTCCGAGGCCGTTGGAGGCGTGTTATTGGGTGTCGTGGTATCAGCATTTGGGGGTCGTTCCTTGTCCATGTCCTCCGCAATTTTCTCTACTTGCTGCTCACTTGCCATGATTTCTGCTCGAGTCCCTTCGACTCTATCGTGTGATAGCTTCCTTATCTTTTCTACGCTATCATTCCCCTGTGTGGAACTATTTTCAGTATCGTTCTTGTGATCCCGGACATTTGGTGGTGGGACAGCAACCTCATTCTCAGCATGTGGCATACTAAAATGACAGTTTGGGCAAACATCGTTGATCTTGACGACCTTGCATTGAGTTGTCATGTTTGTGCATCTTCCAGGGTGATTCTTTGGCCAGTTACACACATGAACTATGACTCTTGGTTGATTGTGGTTGCAGTAATAGCGATAGACTTCAGCACGGCATTTCTGCGAGAAGTCAGAGGCAGCGGTCCGATTTTTGGCTTGACGAGGTTTGTTTGGCATGGCATTTGTTTGCTAGAAGATCGTGCAGTTTGAAGGTTACAGTTGAAAAGTTCTTTAGGTGCAAAGTATGGCCAATCTTTCTTTTATCCTCTCTCCTTTTAGGTGTGGAATCAGAACTCGCTTTCATTAGTCATATAGAAAGAAGTAGTATGACGTTTCAACTTATGCATCTATTGTTCGATCAGTTTGGATGAGCTTCTGCTCCTTGAAAGAGTCATGACAGAAAACTTAGCTAGCCAGAAAAGCCTGCTTATCGTGGCTAACCTACGGCAAATAGACATTTCTGAACAGTGGCTCGCCTCATATGTCCAGGAAGGAATTTATGGAAGGCGGTCAATACTCAAAGATTAAACGACCTTCAATTTACCATTCACCGTAAATATTCTTCTTGATTAGAACCCACAGCCGCGTGAAAGCCCAGCTCATCAGTCAGCAATATTCTTTTCTCTTCTCTTCCCTCTATCAACAACAACAATTCTCAAAGACAAATTTACAACAAACTCCCTTCCCTCAAGAACCTATTCAAGAGCGACCTTCCTCCAACCACCGTCTTGAATATCTCCGGCTCCAAAACCAAGCAAAACATCCCCAGACATCAAGATGTGCAAGACCACCACCTGGTTCGTCCTCCCTCTTACCTCCGTTCTTTCCCACAAATCATCTAACACCCCCCAAGGTTCTACGCCTGCAGCTGCATCGCGCCACCCCTCGGCCCAACCACCACGCGCTGCCAATCCTGGAGCCCCAAGCACAAGACCAAGGCATGCAAGCCCGCGGACGTCACCACGGAGACGATCTGGCTCGAATCCGACTGCGACGCCCACTGCGACGGAGCCTGGGGGGACCAGGAGGAGCGCGACGAGGCGGAGCGTCGCAAGGAGCGCGCCGACCATTACATCTAGTACGTTTCTCTCCCCCCCCCCGGTTTGGCGCTGTTCAATAGCTCCTTGGGGAGCATGAGGGACTAACATTGCTGTACAGCCACGGTAGGCTCGCAAATGATCACGAGGATTCCGCCGAGTTCCAGTACTGGCGTGGCGTTGCCCGCCGCGGACGCGGTGCCCACGGTCATCGCCGGTGGAAGCAGTATCCCGCTCGCCGCATATAACGAGGAGCTTCCAAACTTCCCTGAAGACGAGATCCACATTTCTATCGGGAGTGCTTTTTTTTGTTTTTTCTGAGGAGTTCTGGGTCTTGCTTGCGGGATATGGGCACGAGTCGATTTGTGAGCGTTAGTATGGTCAATATAGACTTGGGAAACTTGATTCCTGAGACAGATAGCTGCGGTTCTTTGGCGTGTGATGTGTACAATTGTATAAATAGGGATGGTTATTATCACGCGGATTTATTTTGAGCTTTTTGAGGCATATCTTGAAGAAGAAGCCTGAGAGAGCTTCTCATCTGATGATGCTTTGAACAAGTGCACAGGTAGCGGAGCGTGAGCTAATGAAAATATTTTCTCTTGTTGACGCGACTGTAAGTTGTTACCATTTCTAATCTCTAGATCACACAAATAAAGACAATCCGTACGATATTTCAACCGCAGCCAGTACTATTTAGAGGTTGAGCACCAGAGACACTGTCAAGCTTAACCTAATTCACTTAACCAATTGGCAAGTACCAGCTCGAATGCTGCGATCAGACGGGAAATGGAAAGAAAAGGATTCTCACACCAATTACATCAACAAATGAGCTTGATTGACGACTTGAACTATCCATTTATGTGTTTCGCGCCACGCTATGCCTATGCTGTAAATCCAACAATCCGTCAACCGCCCACGATAACTGATGACATGCCATTGTGCACTTATCTCTGTTGGGCAAATCTACACAAGAAGGGTATCAAAGACACAAAAGAAACTGGTTTTGATTGTCATAGACAAAAATGTCCTTTTGATGTGAGCGGGAACATCTGCCAGCCAATAACGTATATCATCTATGTTGTAGTCGCTTCAGAGGCGAGGGGAGGTTCGCCGAGGGTTGCATCTCATCGGAAGGATTTGAATGTTTTGTGTGCAAGGGGTGAAGAAGCATGAGTGGTGCTAACTCCTATCGAATCGCGAATACGACCTCCACGCATGTTTGGTGTCTGAGCACAGAAGCGGCAGATATAGACACTCGGAACACTTTTGCGGTCGAGATTTATGCATTCAGCGTGAAGCCAGTTCTCGCAGGACTCACTAAGCCTTGTTAGCTGTGATCTGAGCGGAAGGGACTAAGGTTTCTTACCATTGAATCATGAAGCGGTCATCTTCTGGCTTGTTGCATACGCATCTTGTGTTTCCGCTCCTTGAGCTAGAAGGAGTTGACCGGTCTAGATCAGAGATAGTAGTAGGGGATAAGTTTTGCGAAGACCTGTAATAGCTTCCTCTCGAATCTTGGGCATAATGATGATGGCGCGGATTTCGTTGTTTCTGCTTCATTTGAATCTTCTTGCGGTCTTCCATTACTTTCCGCAACTCGCGAGTTGCATCTCCTAGCCCACTATCCTCCTCCATTACAGTCTCAGCTTCACTTTCAACACCATCCATTTGCAGGGAATGCTGGCTTGAAGACTCGGAATGGCTATAGCCACTAGCGCCTGTGCTCTGCCTCCGTAATTCGTTTGAACGCCTAGCAGTCTCGAAGCTTGCAAGCTTTGGATCCTTAGGCTGTTGAGGAAGACTGAACGAAGTATTCCGGCTTGGTACGATTATCAGCTCATCATCAGTAGACGATTCATATGGAGATGAGTCCCATTCTTCTTTAACCGAAGGTGGCGCAGATTTCCTTGGAGAGGAATCTCTTCCAACATAGACAGTCTCAGTGCGTGCCTTCCCATTAGAATCTATGGTAAATATTACCTCAGTTCGAGGTCCTGGTTGAGGAGATTCAAGAATCGAGGGCAAGATCGCAGGTCGCTGCTGCTTCACAGGAGAAGAACGGCCAGTACGAGAGGCCAAGCGGCCTTGTGGTCGCTTTCCTTTACTATCACTAAAACTTCGATGCAGTCCTGGGCGTGCCGAACCTTTCACCGGCGAGCTCACCGTTTCCCGTCCAAAGCTTCGACCAGAGCTACGATCCCGAGTACTGCGAGTCCGACGAAGTTCTTCCTGGTCCCTTCGTGACTCCCGTAACTGGTGCTGATAAGGCTCTCGGACTATATGACTCGTAGCGGGACGTGGTGGTGGTAAGTTGACATCTTCAAACGCTGAAGCCGAGCTGATAGAATTATTCCGGCTAAAAAGAAGCCCCGGATCTACACTTCCTCCGAATAGATCATTCGAAGCGGTTGTTGTGTTGTTGAAGTCAAAAGGTGGCAAAGACTTGGGGGCTTCAACAGCTGGAAGCGGCTTGGGTGCTTTCGGTGCTAGTGGCCGTTGACGCTTGACTGGTTGTTTTGCTATGCTCTGAGCTGCCGGGGGCGAGGCTGCTACTGGTACTTGGATATTTATGCTCTCCTGGAAAATCTGATTATTTCTTCCCCAATCAAATGAGTTAGCAACCCTGTGACCGGTGGTAAATATAGCAGTATCTTCTGTGGTAAAGTCAAGATCCATGCCACTCATGCTTGCATCCGGATCCCAGAAGTTTTTGGCGTCAGAGAATACAGGGGCGGTAGCAGGTGCAGACAAGGGATACCCAAACATATCATCCGTGGTTGAAGGGAATGCCGAAAAGTCAGGGTCGTGAGTGGGCGTTTCTGACATGCCATAGTGGCTATCTTGGCCATCATTCTGCATAGTTCCAGTCGAGAGTTTCGGCGCCAGTTTTCTTGAGCCTTTGTGCGCTGACTGTGGAGGGGTAGCAGTTTGTCCACTAAACGGTTCGTCCAACCGTTTCTCTGGCCTTCTTGGGGTCACCTTCTTCTTTGCGCTGTCATCGAATAGACTGTTTGAAAAAGGATTTGGAGATGGCGCCAACTGACTGGATGTATCAACTGCAGCAAGGGAAACACTGGGATTCGGCGAAAGTTGATGCACATGAGACGCTATATCCGCAGATATGTTTCCAGAAAATGTGTTTTGTTCCACTGCTATCGAGGGATGCTGAATAGGTGTACCAAGAAAAGAATTTTGATCTCCAATAAGTCGTCCAGGAGTGGAGTGGAAGACTGAGTATTCCTCTGCGAATGTCGGGGTCCACCCACTTCTATTCTCAAAACCCGCACTGGCTTTCGGCGTCTCAAAGGTTGGGCTTGGAAATTGTCCAGATGTTGGTGTTTGTCCAGGGGTTGGTGGTTGAGCGCTTGGGTTACCAAAGCTGCATTGTTTGTTAGTCCAGTATCCTCATTCTTCAGCTCTTCTTTGGTGTCCCTACCTATATGCCGGTTCCCAACTCATAGCAAAATTGCCTTGCTAATGTGCGGCAAGAAGCCAAGGCAGGTTGCACTCCTGCACAATAACTAAAGGGTCGTCTGTCTCACACAAATCTCCCTGAATTCCACCCTTTGTATACTGGTCGTACGATCCAAAGTTTCGAATAATAATATTTAAGCAGGATCTATTCCGCAAGCACTTTTCAGCAGCGTGGATAGCAGATGTGGTTGCAGGGTCGGGAGCATAAGTTAGCCAACACTATATCCTGCATGTATTCTAGCAAGTTCCTCTTTCCTGCGTGAATCTTGCATTAGCCTACAAGTATGGGCGGTGGATGATCAATTAAGCGTACCCCAAATAAGAATATTATGTTAGACAATAGCTGTTGAGGGGCTCAAAATCATGAGCAAACGTGCTAGCGCTGGCTGTTGATGCTGACCCGAGGCAATGGATTGCTCTATGGAGTTCCGCCAAATACAAACTTCAGACAGACTGGCGAGCAGGAGGAGGGGAATTATCTTTAGAAGACGTCAGGAAATTCGTGAAATCGTGGTAAATAGGTCGTCGTAGCACTAGATCATCATGTTTGTAGCTCTGGAATCGGATATGGTATGAAGAAAATGGTTGCATGTAGTAACGCAAAAAATAGCCAGGATTATGAGAGCGGGTCCGAAAGAGTAGCAAACACAGTAGGAATTGTGCAAAAGTTGTGCCCGACCCAAGTAATGATTAGGATTGCATTACTGTATTATCTTGCAAAGGGGGGGGGGAGGGAAAGAAGTGGAGGAATGTAATATTCAGAGGTCAAGGATGTGCCTGCCGACACGGAAACCAAGATATCAGGCAACGAGGCGGTTACCGAGTAGCCAAAGTAGAAACAAAGGTCCCGATTAAAGGCTAGAGCGTGAGCCAGTGATGGATTCACATAACTGCGAATGATGAAATTGAGGTCAGGATAAGGCTAAGGGAGGTGTAGAGAAAGGACAATGTATGGCAGGTATGGGGCATGTATCAAGAGCATAATATTGTGCACCAAGACGGGTGTTGATAGGGTGGTAGAGAGCGGTCTCCATATCAATTAAGCAGGTTGAGGTTAGCGAGGCCAGATAGACTTGACAGACACCGACAAAGCCACAACTTAACTTCCCGTGATGAGGGGATGAGGTAGGATGGGGAATGCTATTTTGTTGGGCGGTACCAACTTTTCCATCTATTCATTTCCAGTGGCTCATTTTGCCACCCTCCCTCCTCCCCCCCCCCTTTTAGCACTTCAAGTCGTATAACCACAACTCACCTATCGTCTAGGCGATGGACGGAAATAAATGGCCGCAACCTCCTCCTTCGTTTGAGAGAAAGAGAGAGTTGCTGTTGGGAATATCAATGCTGACGAGGTGCCAGTGAAGGATTGGACACTTTACGTTACGAGAAGCTTATGGACCCCACAATAGCTCTAAATGAGGGAGGTAAACAGACGAGCAGAGACTCTGGACAGAGCAACTGTTGCTCTGAATCTTGAGGATTGGAAATTGGAGTCGTATCGGGAAAATGTTCAGTTCGTCAAAGCCCCAATTTATCAAGCTTTATTGGCTGATATCAGGTTCCAACAAACAGTTCCTCTCATCTTCCTCCTCCTGCTCCTCAGACGGGGAGCCGTCAGCGTATCATTTCTCTTCCACAAATCAACCTCTGGTGGATCTCTAACACATATGTGTACCTGCGTCGCGCATAAACTGGGCAACTAATGAATGCTCTTTGCTGCAAGCAAGAGCAGAAGCTGAGCATGCTGTTCATTTGGGACCTGCAGCCAGGGCATGATATGCTTTTGGAGTGGTCATAAATATTGTCAATGGCACATGTACTTTTGTTCCTGTCAGCCAACAAGCCAAGGACGGACAGCCAGCCACAACTCCGATCTAATAGCGTTGAGTAATCTCCCGTTTTGTTCATTCTGTAGCCCAAGCTCTCTCTACCAACACTTCGTCGTCATCAAGCCATCTTTTGTCGCTTCGGAGCCTTCCTCTCATTCTTCAGACGACAAGATCACGTTCTTGTTCGCTACCCACGCACAACTTCAATGTCCATATATATTTACCGAAACAGATCGTATCTCTCAACGGAACATACATCCATCACGAATGATGCGCTAAACTCGAGAATCCGGTTATTATGATTTACGTCTCTCTCCAAGCTATCTATCTTCTCACCGCTGATGCACAATTCAACGCCGACCCCTCATGCTCCAGCGAGGAACCCGAAAAGGCCATCTCGACGCCTCAAACGCAAGTCGCAAACTAAGCTATTGAGCCCCTCAATCAACCCTTATTATCGCCTTTTCGGCACCTCCACGTTCCCGCCATCCAGCAGCCAATTCATACCACTTAAACAATAGCTCATGCAGTTCCGAGACAGCAATCAATCTACAAACAGCTCACTTCGCTTTCTCCGTCTCTTTTCCACTCGCTTAGATCTCAACATCCGTTCGCCGTTCGCACCATCATTTCCACACCGTTCAGTGCCGCACTAAAAACCCCCATTACCAATCCCTTATTTATTTTCAACTACCGGTATCCCAAATAAAGAGACTCACCAGCTCAAACCAGCTGAACCCTCTTTCTTCATCCCCACCAATCATCTCTGCACAATCCTCCTCGCTTAAACACCGCATGAATTCCCCCTTTTCCACTAACATCCAGCACTTCCACTAATAGCCACCTGCTTTTTTATTTTCCACTTTACCGTACCACCGAGCCACCACCAAGCAAGCCATCTCGAACAACCCTCAACCGCTTCAGCCTCCCAAGCTCAAAACCTTATCCGCTATACGAGAACAGATACGAAGTGCCCGCAACTCAAAAAGAAGCCGTCGCGCGCGTGACGCGGGAACACGTGAATCCCGAATCAGGTCACATTGAACACCGTCAACAGACCAAGGTCCCCCCTTCCCCAATTCCCATAAAACTGCTCATCTACCCAAAGCCAGGATGATGGCTGTATCCCCTCTTGTCCGGCTCAAACTCAGAAGGCGAGAAGGGAAAGGGGGGAAAAAAGGTTGCGCGCGCATGATACCGTGACGAAAGGGGAAACATGCTGCATTTTCTGCCTTCGTAAGCCAAGTTTTCTAGAAACAAAGTGTGTGTTGGGTGGTGCGTGCAGACGCTGGGATGATGGCGGCTGGTGTTTTTTACCTTCTATATCATCGAAAGTATTATTGCCAGAGAAGGACCGAAAGTTTTTGGTACCACCCCCCCTTCCACTCGGCATCGGCAGAATGGGAAGTTCGCAAGTTCGTGATTTCTCGTTTCCTGCCGAGTGAACCGGCGTGAGGAACTTGTAATGGTTTCCGTTCTATAGTTCATCCATTCACTGGTGGTGAAGCTTGGATGCTCCTTTGATGAACGAAAAGTACTATTAGATTTCTTGCATAGTTTTATCTCCTCACTCTGATCGTACTGGTTTTCTTAGCGAGACGAATCATGCTGTTTTGCGCTTCATCCTGTGTGCTGTGCTAGTTGGAATATATATCTGCTTATAAAGTCTTCATTTTTGATCATTAAAGCTATCTACTAAGTAGGCATAATGACAGGTATCTACTCCGCCATCAAAACTATGACATACCTCAATTAACCTTGTTTGTTCTGCTTTCATAAATCATCAAATAAACCAACACGCCCGCTTATCATAAAATCACATTACTGATCCCCGTGGAAGCGCCATGCGCCATAAGCCAATACCTTTATTGATGCCATTGCCCAGCCCATTCCCTTTCCATTCTTCATGCTATTGGATCCGTAGTTTTGAACAAAGGAGAGAGAAGAGAGTGCGGAATTATATCATGCCTGATAGTGGGTTTATCGGGCTGATGGTTTTCCTTTGTTGGGTGGTACTTGGTGTTGATGTGCCCGCTGAGTTGCTGGGCGTCATCTGAGGCGTCATAGGGACTTCAGTTCTTGCCTTTGCTACCATTGTTGATGTGCCAAGAGCGCGAGTATGTGAACTTTCGCGGCGACGCTTTGGTGCGTCCTTGATCTTTGGGTGTGTATGACACTTTCAAAAGGTTAGCGCTGCTGTAATATTATGATAATTGAGTACTCTGAACTTACTTTATAAGCATGTCTGAACCAGGTAGTTCCTTTCTTTTTGCTGCTCACAAGAGCAACCCATTCGTTACAGCTACCACAAAGACCTTCCCATACGTCGGGATTACCATCCATTCGTCGTGTCTCTTGAGGTTCCTGGAATGGACTGCCCGTTGCAGCACTGATACCGTGCGTAAAACTTTTGTCATACCAGAAAGCGCTGTTCTTTAAAACCAGCCATCGGCCTGGCTTGCAAATTCCACACCATCCCTCTCGCTTGTTCCCGTGACCTCGAACCCATTTGGGGGTGTACAAGTCACCATCAAAGCGAAGTTCCTGCTCGTGCGGAATTAAATCCGGATCACTGGGATTCATGTCTTCAGGTGGTGGTGGAACTTGATCTTCGTGAAGTGATGCATAAAGATCAGGCGGATCGCTTAAATCGGTATAGTGCGAGTGCATTGAGTGTGGATCCGCATTGCTCTGCAACATCCGGAATAGTCCGTGCGACAACAACGGCGGTGGCGTTTCGAATTGGTGTGGTTCATGGTAATTGTGAGATGGTAAGAGCATACTATTTCGCTGATAAACCTGGTTATTTGACATAAGAAATGGGTGCTGTTGTGATTGCAAATTGTGCATGTTGAGAGGTAGCTGTGCGTGAGGCAATGTCGGAGATGAGTGTCTCGACGACATCCTTGGTGGATGGCTTGTGAATGTTTCTTGTCCTTGATGGAAAACGAAGGGGGAAGGACGCCGAGTTGGCAAAGTGGCGTATGATCCTGTTGACCATCTCTTGCTTCGAGTGCTATCCATATTGTATGGTGCTGAGCGCATGCTTGGTCTTGGGGAAGGGGATGCTCTTCCGCGACTCTGCGTTCGTACCAGTTCAGATCGATGCTGTGGAGTCATCCTCGGCGATGCTACAGGAGACAATTGTGTAGACGACATAAGAGAGTTTCTGTTGGATGTTGGTGGATAATCTGAACTAAAGGATGGCGCCTCTGATAGTGTTGTCGAGAAATCTTCATACGAGGGCATTTCCGAGAGGCCACCTGTAGTTGACAGAGTGAATGAAGAGCCGGACATGCGCCTCGAGTTATATGGCTGGTCGAGACTAAGTCGGTCGCTATCTATACCAGGTCCAGAGAATCTCAAGTCGAGTACTGGTACCGCTTCATCAGTCGTATAAGCTTGTCCTATCGTCATATCTGTATCGAGATGTTGTATTTCAATACCATCACCGCAACTCTTTTGGTTCCAATTATCTAAGAACTCATTAGTATGCCTGAGCACTACTTCCCCACGACGAGGTGAACATACGTTCTCCCATGGATGAGGGATAGAAGTCCTGCTGTACTGAGTATGTCTGGGGAAGTCCGTCATTCATTGGCTGCATGGGCATCGTCGAAGAGTCCCAGGCTGGCAAGGAGGTATACTCTTCTGGCAGGCAATAAGAAAATCCGGACTCGTGTATAGTTGCTGGCCTAGGTCTCCTTCCAGTCTGAGGAGTTGCAACTGGTGAAGACCACATCCCAAGTCCAACAGGTTCCGGCTTCATTGACATATCCTCTGGAGTCATGGTGACCGGCGGCGCGAACGATCTCGGTGGATAGTCTCGTCTAAACTTGTTGTTGGGGTTGAATGTGAAAGAAGGAGTAGATATCTGGTGGCGACTGGATAGACTTGTTAGTGTGACGGGGGATCGAGGGGCATGTGAATGATTTTCTTACAGCTGCGCCGGCGTAGAATCCATGACGGAAGAATGCGCACGATATCGATAAAGATCTTTGGGCCGATCGCTTCGGCAGCTAGCTAGCTAGCATCATCGTCGTCAGCTTTGGGCAATTGTGAAGGAGTTATGAAGGACGCATTGAGTGGCGTGGCCCACCAAGCAAGGCCCATTGGGAAAAAAGGAAATTTGATCTTGTAACTTACCAAAAGAGATATGATGCGAGGATGTGCAACAGCCGTACGTGTTATACTGCGCCTTAAGGTGTGTAAGGAATGCGTAGAGTTTCTGAGTTATTCCCCGAAACGAAATTGGATATTGATGCCTCGCGATGAGGAAGTGGGTTGGTATTACTAGATCTGGAAGTGCTGTGGCAGCGGGAAATGAGCGTGAAGAGTTGTTCTATGCAAAGTGGCAGCGGTGGTATAGAAACGAACCCGTTTGGTGATCTGCGTAGCCTGGCTTGATGTAAATTGAGAGCCAGCTCCCAGTATATAGAGCGAAGCAAAAGGGAAATTAAAAAAGACAGTTAAGGAGTGACTGATTGAACAGAATAAGAATAATAGAGACTGGCAAGAAGAGCAGCGATTGGGACGGAGGCGAAAAGGTAGAAGAGGGGCGGTGCAGGCGACCCTGGAGTATATGAGGATTAAGAGAAAGGCGATTACCAGGTGGAGCGCCAGGACCCGAGAAAGAGCAGATACAGTACATACAGTAGTAGAGTTACAACAACACCTCCAACCAAGCCCACTTTCACGGAGTCACGGATCAGTCCAGTGCACGATCCCTGCTGGACGGGCTCGGGATGTTGCTTCGGAACCCATGTTGTTCGGTTTTGTTGACTTTTTGATACAAGCAAAACTGGAACTTCTCATCGCCCAAACCCAAACTTCCAATTGTGTCGTGTTATGGAGAACATTTTGGCGGAGACCTGGTAGCGAGGATGGAGGCGGAAGCTTGGCTGAGCTTGGCGCTGCCAGCTGAAGTCAGAGAGGGCCCTTGTATCAAGTTGTCGAAACCGGCCAGAACGTCAAGGATAGTGAGGAAGGGGATAACCAACATGGAACAGACTACCAGCGTATGTTCGTCCAGTAAGAAGCTGAAGGGGGTGGCTGCGTGTCTCAGGAGGGAAGGGCATATACTGGATTTGGATTATATCTGGGGAGGGGGGGAGGGAGTGAACAGCCCAGGCTTAGAAGAGCAGCAGGCTGAGTGAGTATATGGCCCTCGCCTGTGCCCGTGAACTTGCTCTCACATATGCTACGAAACGAAGCACAATTTGAGCTGTAATGTGTCCCTTTTCCCCCTTCCCTTCCCGCTCCCCTAGAGTCCAGGCCACACGGAATTCCCCAAAGAAGTAGAAGGAGAGAGAAGAGGAGGGGAGGGGGGAGGGTAGTTTTTTTTTCTTCCCTTCCAACTAATGTTTGGAATTGGCACATCCAGATAGATGATGGCAGCAAGAGCCTGAAATCAACCCATGCCCAATAATAGTATATTACCACCCAAATTCTTTTGTTGTACCCGCTGGCTGGCGGGCTAGGTGGGTGGTAGTCCAACCCTTTCTCATGATTCATCACTATCCACCGCCCGTCAGCGAAAGGCCAAGCAGGGTCCAGGATGATGATGTTTGGTAGGTGAGATCTGGGTCTTGTTTGAGGATCGTCCACACTACACCAGGATTCTCCCCCGGATGATGAATGGCCAGCAGGGCATATCAGCCCTAATATTACTTTTAGCACACCGCACATATGAAAGTCCCAGGTACCAGCATGAGGGATCTCGAGCACGCGAAGAAACACTAGAGCTGCTAGGCGATGGACCAGTCAGAAAAGACTTTTCAAAATGGCACACGCCTAGCTGCTTTTTCGCAGGTCCAAAAAGGAGAGCAAAGATGCTGGGGGGGGGGTTCATTTCGCATCGCTTCTCGCGACTGTGGGCGGTGCTGGTTGAGCAGGTACGAAGCGATGGTTTCAGTTGGTTCGAGAGAAGACGTTGTGGTTTTGTGATTTGGCGACGTTGAATCTACCGACTGCAGGGGGGAGCAAAAAAGAGAGGGAGGGGCAGCAGGGTAGGCCAGGCCAGGCACACGGGTTTCAGGTTGGAGGACTTTGAAACACTTGCTCTGGTCCAATAGAATTCGCTCCCCTGACTGTGGGAACTCGGCCCCTGGATGGATGGATGGATGGCTTGTCTTGGCCCTAACCACCCCCCCAATAAATAGGCTTTACAGGTGCTATTGTATGCTGTACGTTGCAGTACTTGTACAGCGCTGTAAAAAGTAGTTTTGCCGGGATCGCCGCTTTCCCGAGCAAAACCCCACTGTGAAATCACTTATACTCTCTCGCTCATCAACTACCCTACTTCAATCAGCCAAGATTCGTGATTCACGCTGTAGATAACTAGGGAAACAAAGATGGGTCAAGAGAACAATACTCTGAATTTTCCAGCTGAGATTTTTTTTAATCTACGTAATAATGGTAATAATAATACTACATTCATTGAGGTGGGATGCTTCCATCCATTCATCAAAATCCCAACCCAAACCATGGTTGATTTCAAATACATACAATCTTGCAACTTGGTCCTTCTTTCGCTTTCAAAACAACCTTGATCTTCCAAATACACAAACTCGATAACACCTCTTGGCAGACCCTGAAGTGTTACTAGACCAAAGCACCTCAGACGACTTCCCAAACAGCGGTCACCACAGTCAAACCCCCTCCAAACCGCCGGAAGAGCCTCGAAGCTACAGTCGTCTGATGTTCCTCCTCGTGGTTTGGTTTGGTCATCACCTGCTGCGTTCTGTAAACTTTGTTCGTGGTCTTTGCAACACCTTCGACGTTTGCAATGTGAGATTCCTCCGGTCAAGCATTTTCTCCATCGTCCCCTGGCTCCCATAACGCCTGAGATTAATAGAGGACTAAATTAGCACAGAACAGATTTGCCTCTTCGCCTTGTGATCTGCACAAAATCTGGGTTGCTACCTTTTTCTCGGCCGCTTTTGCGTCCTGGTCCTTGCACTTGCGGGGATCATGACAACGTCGTTGAAGATGCATGAATTTCGACTCTGAAAAAGGGAACGCCAACTGCCTGAAGTAGATAGACACTGTCAATAACAAAGCTCATATGAGAATCTAACAGGACTTCCCGCCCAATAATGCTCCATTCGGCTGAAAAGGAATCTTGGTTCCACGCGGCCGTCTGCTCTGTTTCCGCTATCATATCGAAACATATCGTCCTCGATGACGCGACTTTTCAGCCCATCAGCCATCGATTCATGCGTACCGTACTGCAGAAGAAACGAAACAAGGTATCGCCTAAGTCCCCTAACCATGACCATGACCTTAATCAACATCCATGAAAGTGTATCTATTTTAAGGGAAGATACGCCGCAAACCCCACCAAAAAACAAAAATATACAACCATGAAAGACGACTGCCGCAGTGCCGAAAAGAATATCTCATTGCTTATTGATCCTTCGCCAAACCTCTGCTTCAGTCTCTTGTAACTTCGTTCCCGCAGTTTGCGCCCACTGCTTCGCTGTACTCCAAATCCCCTCACCATCGATTACCCCATTTGAACCATTATCAGCTTGTGAGGCGTTCTCAAGGGTCCGTCTTTGTTCACCGGTCATTTCTGCTGCATAGACATTCTGCTGATAGCCTGGAGGGTGGTCTAGAGTTCGACGAGGATTATCACTGCCCGTGATTGGCAATCGTACAGGATATGCTGCTGAGGGTGTCATGCTTGTACTAGTAATGGAGGATTGTCCCGCGAAAGCTGTGGTCGGTGGTGGAATAGCCATTTGAGGAGGGACTTTCTGGGCTTCGTGCTTCTCCCCAGCCTTAGGAGGGGGGAGTATGGACGACTGCGGTGGAATGGGGACAGCTCCTGGTTGAGGAGGAGAAGGCCCAGGGGTGGTTGAAGCAGTGGTTGAAGCAGTGGTAGGTGTAGGTTGAACAGGAGCATAGCGCAAAGCGGCGGTTGGAGCTGGCGCAGCAGCACCTGGTCGCGCTGAAGGGTAAGTATTTGAGGTAGTGGTTGTTGTCGCCGCCGCCACCGGCGGTCCTTGGTTGGACGGTATTGTGTCTGCAGTTTTAGGTGTGACTCCCGATGCTTTTACAGCATTGGGATTAATTGGGCTTGCCGTATACACCGGAATGCCCGACATATTGAAGAATCAGGGACCTACACCCCAACCGATTCAGAGTCAGATAATATGGCTTGTTGTAAAAATTGAGGTCAACTGAGAAGGCTTTCCAAGGCAACTAGTAAGTGTTCGTGTCCTCAAAGGAATGAAGTAGAGCTGTGACATCATATCACGTGTGGTGCCTCTATGACTTGCTGAGGTTGTGCTTCAAGAAGTAAGAGGTAGTAGGAATTGTTGTAGTATATTAAAGCAAGGATTTTAATTATAACAAACTTATAAGATAACAGGAGGTCAGTCAGGTAAATTTTTTGGCTGAGATATATCACTATGTAGAGAGCCAAGTTCTATACTCGTCTGTAAAGGATTTAAATCATTGAAGATTTATATCTACCCACGGAAGGCATCATAACTAGCATATGATACTTCTTATTCGAGCACTGTGCTAGATATATATAGCTTTATTTCTAAGCATACAAAGTCAGTGTAAGCTAGGAGCTATATCTTAGCTATTTGAGCATGCGGTCTAATATGTTCATGTTTCATGATTATGTTTAGCGGTATACCGTACTATAATTCCCGACAAGAATCTAAGGAATGGAAGGGCAACGTCAGACAAGACAGCATAACACCATCATGTTCTTTATACCCTCGTAAATCTTTGTTAGAGAGAAGATACTAATGAAGTCTGTCATGTCGGCAGTTGATACCCGAGCCGACACCCTTGCGTCGGAAGTTATGCGGGACACCGATAGCGGAGTTGAGGGGCATTTTAAACATCACCCACAATCTTCACACTCGAATACAAACCCAAGAGCAAAGGCAATTGCTTTCAATAGCAGATCCAATTAATCACAATAGCCTTTTCTATACATATTTCACGATGGCAACTCACAATATCGTGGTATTTGGAGGAGACCACTGTGGTCCAGAAGTATGTGCTCAACAAACTTGATCCCACTTGCAATTCCAATTTTCACTTCAGCATCTCTTTGAGACTTAACTAATAGTGCTCATTAGGTTGTCGCAGAAGCTGTGAAGGTATGATGAGACCCTTAACTTCGTAAAAGAGAAAGGAAACTCATGGTTGCATCAGGTTTTCAAGGTAATCGAAGGCGAACGACCAAGTGCTGGAAAGTTCAATTTACAGGATCAGCTTCTAGGCGGCGTATGTTATCCTGAGAGTTATGTCAAGTCCCAACCGTTCTAACCATTTTAGGCCTCAATTGACGCGACCGGCGAGCCTTTGACCGCTGCGGCTCTCGAAGCTGCCAAAGCCGCTGACGCGGTACTTCTCGGAGCGATTGGTGGTCCAAAATGGGGTACAGGGAAAGTCAGGCCAGAGCAGGGAATCTTGGCTCTCCGTAAAGAAATGGGCACTTATGGCAATCTAAGGCCTTGCTACTTCATCTCCGAGTCGTTGGTTGACACCTCACCATTAAAAGCTGAGGTATGCCGTGGCACCAACTTCAACGTCATTCGAGAGCTTACTGGAGGTATATACTTTGGTGCGCGGAAAGAGGACGATGGAGATGGAATTGCGTGGGACACAGAACCCTATTCCCGACCAGAGGTTGAGAGGATAATCAGATTAGCTGCGCATCTTGCCCTACAAAGTGATCCTCCATTGCCAGTTTGGTCATTAGATAAAGCAAACGTTTTAGCGACTAGCAGATTGTGGCGAAAAGTCTCTTCAGAAGTTATGGCCAAGGAGTTTCCGCAACTGAAATTCGGTCATCATTTGATTGATAGTGCGGCCATGCTGATGGTGAAGAACCCAAGAGCCTTGAACGGCATTGTCGTTACAAGCAATTTGTTTGGAGATATCATCACTGATGAAGCGAGCGTCATCCCGGGTAGCATTGGCTTGTTGCCAAGCGCCAGCTTAACATCGATTCCTGATGGAAAGGGCAAGTGCAACGGTATTTATGAGCCAATTCACGGTATGCTTCGCCCAAAGACATAATTAAACCACTGCTAATATCTTGCAGGTTCTGCCCCAGATATCTCTGGCCAAGGCATCGTAAACCCAGTTGGTACAATTCTTTCCGTAGCTATGATGCTCCGGTATTCTTTGAACCTGCCAACAGAAGCAAAGGCTGTGGAAGAAGCGGTTCGGAGAACCATTGAAAGCGGGATCAAGACGAAGGATGTGGGCGGGACCTCAACCACGATTGAAGTAGGCGATGCTGTTGCTGCGGAACTTAAGAAAGCCTTGGCTGAGATTAAGTAAATACAAAATATTATCACAACGGATGGCCTTGAGATGTTTTCTCTTACTATGGTCTGCAATCCTGACTGCTTCGTGGCATATATATCATGTTAGGACCTCTATGCATACCATAGAGAAAGGAAAAGCGTAGGTAGGGTTCTTGTGGTCCGTATTCATTATCATTTCAAAATTTCAGGGTTCATCCCAGGGGTTATAAATCTTACCATTAAGAACATACTAGTGGTACATGATCAGGATAGCGAATAGCTGCCCTTACAGAGGATTCCTATAAACCTATTTGATGACCATCTAGATGAAGCCTCGGCCGATAGGGTTATGTTACACTATGCAATACATACAAATGCATCACTATGACTTCTTCTGCGTTGAGGTGTGATCTTGCAGAGTTGGAGGTCTTAACGTCCCTATATATATACATACATGGGACAAAATATGCATCTTCTATGGAGCATCTTCCCTTCTATTATTGGTCTTCAGCGCATCTCGCAGAGCCTGTCGTCTCTCGTTGCATTGACATCGGCACTCGGGTACAGGGCACTCAACATGCCGACCAAACCAAGCAACGGCATGATCCATATGCGTTACATGCTTGCACTTAAGACAAAAGCTAGGAAAATTCGTCATCTGCCGCTTAGCTGGATCATTCGAGAGCTCGGGACGGTCCGAACGAGGTATCCCCACGATCTCCATACATATAGCACACCGGGCCAGATGTGAGCCACACTTAGGGCAGCATAAACCGGCATTGATGCCAGTACTTACCAGCGGATTCCTGCTGTCTGTTGTGGTTGTGATTGGGCCTGATGCTGTTTTTTGTAATGCTCCTGAATTTCCGGGGTCGTTGGCCGTTTCCATATCGCATTTGAGGCAGCGGATGGTCACTTGTCGTGGTGGAGGCTTAATAGCTGGTGCTCCATCTCTCCCGCGGCTTTTGATGGTCGACTGTTGTTCGAATTTAACACGTAGGATATACTCTTTCCGGCGCTGTAAGAAATCTTTGTAGTTTTTCCGCCAAGCTTCGCAACGCGAGTCGTCCATGTAGCGAGGATAGCAGAATGACATAATCAGAATTGGTGTTTGGAAGTCAACAAACTTTTCGACATACTTTGCGAGGATATCTACCATACTATCGCTGATCCCAGACAAGACTATGCCCTCAATATGTCCAGTCCGAGCAGCTTCTTCCATTTGCTGAGAAAGCCATTCTGTGAGTTGCTTGTCGGTGAAATTACGAAGCGCAACTCCAGCACGATCACGCAACGGGAGGGCAGTCTCGTTCGCGATTGATGCCCAATCTCCGGAGGTGATATATTTGTAAATAGCTCGTAGATATGGATCATTGGCTATCTGCGGGTGGTTTTTAAGCTCTTTGGTCCATTCTCCTGTATTGATATCTAGATTAGAGGCGCTTTGTAGTTTAATATCCAATGCCATTGCTATGAAGAGCAAATCAGTGCCACCCTTCTTCAAGAGCTCCACGGTAAGCTGTGGGGCACCTTCAAATAAAGCCCACGCCGCAGCCGTCGTGACCTTGCCCTCTTCTACCAAGTCGGCGAGATCGCGGTCAAATTCTTCAGGCTGCTTAACGAGACCACAAATTGCGAGGCAGAGTTGTCGGTGCTGCGGTTTACTAGTAGGCACACCTTCGAAGTGTGAACGACCAGCCTTTTTATTGAGAGATGCAATCAAATGTTCCCATTGAGTTACATCAGGAATGATAGTACTGTCAACTAGTCTGTGATTCGGCTTTTGCCCTAGAAATCGTTAAGCTATATCATAAATAATTTATCGGAGTCGTTGCATACCGAGTAAGTTGTTCCAAATCGTGTATACTCCTAGATAACTGAGGTCTAAGGTTCCAGCTATCATGCCCTCATTTTTAGCAGCCTCTTCTGCTCCTGTGGTGGTTGATTAGGAAATGGGTTTATCATTAACATGGCATGGCTTACCTTCAATCCAATCCCAAACATACCAAAGCCCGGGGTCCTCATCCACAATCTCCTTGTTTTTAGTAGGATTGAAGAGATAGCCTTCTTTTGCTCTTCTAAGCATTGTGTGCACAATGAGGCCATTTTTTGTATTGGGTGAATCTGAAACTGCGGCAGAAGAATGACGCGGCTGATCATGTAATTCTTGACGCGAATGGAGAGGCACTTTGTGAGAGGTGTCATTAATATCCTGATTAGAATTCCTCGAGGTTTTAATTTGCTCTGGCTGTCCAGTCAAATTAGTCGAACTAGACTTCGTCTCGAACTGATTTCCAGTAGCTAAATTAGTAACAGGATTTGCGGTCGACTTCAGCGCGTGCGTAACTGCAGATTCTACGATCTTTTTTGTGATCTTAGAGGTAAACCGATCAGACCCGAATAGAGGAATACTTTCCTTGATTTCAGTTGCAAATAGTGGCCCTAAGATCTGCTCTCGTTCAATAGGATCCTTAAAATCCATTAAGCTCAAATTATTTTCATCAACTTAGAAAGTTCTGATTAGTCCCTGTTAAATGAAAGTGAGATTTTAACTTACGGCGCTGTGGTGGCTTCCATGGGATCACGTTTGCCAGTAAACCAGCAGTTGGTGCTGGCATACCTATAATCTCGAAAGATCCGTGAGCTCTCAGGGCCACAACACGACCTGGAACATCGGACGTGCCCATATTGATCCAGTCGAAAGACACGATTCTGTCGTCATACTTTTGCTCGTGATCTTGCTTGTTGAATGGCCACTGGAGATCGTAGGATTTCCTGACCTCTAAAAGCTCAGGACTTTCAAAGTTATCATTTAGTGAACCTGGTTCTACATATTCCTTGCTAGTCTTAAAGACTTGTAGTTGCCCAGCGCCTGATAATACTCCCAAAGTGCCACGTTGATCGCGGCAGTAACGCAGCTGTCGAATATACGATGGCTTATCCGTATCTATTGCACGGTCTAATTTGAGAGCAGCCCCCCACGGTATCTCATCCTCATCTATAGATTCAAGATACATTGGTGATGCATTGGTTCGACTTGCAGCGCGCCGGTCCCATACTATAAGCCCCGGCTGGTCTAAGGATGAGGAGGCAAAATAGTTCTGGTCTGCGTAGTCGATTGCAATATTATTGTTGCATCTGGTCTGGAAAGTCAATACACTAAAGTTCGGATCTACATATTGTCAGGTAGCATTCTCAAATCAGGAAGGTTTGTCACACCTCTCAGGTCGTGGACCTTGACGCTCGAGTTCTTGATGCCAGCAACTAGCGTTTGAGGCTGGTCTTCGAAGAATCTGATACTTGCAACTGATACACTATGCTCTAGCTTCTTAGGTTCTATACTCGACGTTGAAACTCCAGTCCATCCTGGCTGCTTTGGATCCCAACCTGAGAGACGCTGATTCAAATCCCATATCTGTAGACACGCATCGTTGCGTACCCTATCGAATCCAACCGCGAGTAGCCCAGCTGTACTGAAAGCCACAGATTGACAAGGTCTTTGGAGCTTCAATGGTAGGGTGTGGAATTGAGCAGAATCATCATCAATTCTCACGAGATTGACCTCTCCTCTTGAATTGCCCATGGCTACCAGACCAGGAACTGTAGGTGACCAGTCATAAGCGGTGAGAGGAGGAAAGTCATTGTGCTTGAAGGTTCTCTGGTATTCAAATCTACCAGGCTGGGCGTGACCATTGGCATGATATATCTGAACAATTCTATAGTTCAAATTGATGCTCATGAATTCGTCACGAGTCGGATTGGGTGACCACCGAATAATACCATCATTACGTTCCATCGTGGAACACCATGCGATCTCTCAACTAATTGATAGGAGCTAGATTGACACTCTTCCGCTGGCTCTTTTGAGTGTCCTCTTGTTGTGCATGTGAACTAAAGTACGGTCTCCCCTTTGGAAGATATTTGGAGACCTATGACTTTGGCATTATTGTGGTCGCCATATAGTATGATCCCGAGATGCTTTCTTCCAAACCGATCTCCCAAAACTAATTTCCTATAACCCTATCTTTATATATTCGACAAGATCCAGACCAGATGCACCCCCTTAAGCTCTGGTTTGGGCGTTAGGAGCTGGCAGAGCCGTTCTGAGGTCACAGTACTGTACTCATAACGTGATCGGCGATAAGATAAAGACGCGGCCGCATGCACGGGACTCAACCAGAGCTAGACTCCAGGACAATAAAATTTACATCCAAGGCCAACTTTGCCAACACGATCAAAACAGCAAATCCGGGCGTGGTCTAAAAGAATATATGGCTCCAAAAAGGAAGCTTGAGGACTCGGAGCCTCAGGCAACAGTCCACGAGTCTCGACAAGCTCAAATATATGGCAAGAACCCAAAGCCGGCCAAAAAGCCCCGCAACTTCGAGTCTTCAGCACCAACGCAAGTCCATGCCTCAAGCGTCAACGCTATAAAGAAGCGTATTCGCGATGTTACTAGGAGGTTAGAACGATCTGATGCCTTGCCAGCCAATGTGCGAATTGAAGATGAGAGAGCATTGGCGGGATACGAACAGGAGCTGGCAGTTGCTGAAGCAGAAAAGACACGACAGAAGATGATCAAAAGATATCACAAAGTCCGGTTCTTTGGTAAACAGCGAGGCGCATGCTTCTCATTATCCAAATTGCTAACTTCAAATAGAACGTAAGAAGGCTGATCGATCAATAAAGAAACTTCGCAAACAGCTGCTGGAAGCTACTACCACTGAAGAGGTACAGCAACTGAAGCACCAGATGCACGTGGCCGAAGTCGACCTAAATTACACAAGATATTGTCCACTTAGCGAGATATATATAAGTTTGTACCCCCCAAAGGACGAAGATGGGGAAGATGAAGATTCTCGGCAAGAGTCAGTTCAGACGAAACCACCCTTGTGGGTTGAGGTGGAGAGGCACATGGAGGAAGGAACACTTAATCAACTGCGAAACAGGTTACCGCCCCCTCCAGTTAAGAAGATTGTCAGAAGACCAAAGAGCAAACCAACCAAACACACCAAACATGTGAAGCTTGCCATTTCTAGGCCACAACCTACCACCATAGATTTGACTGGATTGAATCGACGGCAGAGAAGGAGTCAGGCAGGCATCACTCAGAAGACCAAGACGAAAACGAAGCATAAGTCTATAGGATTTGAGAAGAACCAGGCATTCGGGGCAACAGAAGGGGCAAAGACTGACAAGACGTACGAAAAAGACGACAATGGCAGTGAGGATGGAGGCTTCTTTGAGGAGTAAAGTCATTATAGAGGTAGTGCAGCATTGCTTGGAGTTACAGATACCCTTTGAGTTAATGAGTTATATGGCAATCGTAGAATGCAGAAACCTCATGCGGCGATGAATGTTATCTACGACTACAAAATGAAACAATTTTCGGTGTCAATTCCAGGTTCAGGTCGTAGGCTGGGAAAGTCTTTAACAGTTCTTTGGTACGCAATAAACGAATCCTTTGTAATCATGTTCACGACATAAACACAAAGAGGTAGCGTACTCATCTAACATATGATATCATCCTTCTTGACGTTTGCATCATCCTACATTACTTAAGATATGAAAACAATAGATCTGACTACTTGTACTGTAATTGGGATTGGATGCAGATCTTGCACGTGAACTGTCAGTACGGGAAGCAAGGGCGGCCCGAATGACACCAACAACTGTATCCTATTATCACATTTTGGCCACCATTATCCATTCCAAGCGCTACCTTTTCAATTTACCACCCCTTTCTAGACTTCAAGTACTCATTTCATTACGAGTTTCGACGTTCTGTCATTGTGTACTTGATATCTGGGATCTCGCACAGTAGGCAAAATGAATCCACCAAACTTCTCTTTCAACCCACAACCCCCACCACCCTACCCGCCCTCTCAAATCCCTCAAGTCAGTCGGACTTTCCAGTCCATCGAAGATTTCGTTAGAGAGCAAGATCAGTTAGATGCTGTCAAGTCAGCAGAACTGAAGGCCCGCGCTGCTACAGCCCTTGCAAATTCCAATCCCAAAAAGTTCAAAAAGGCACCCATCGATGTTGAGGCTGTAGCAGCGGAAGCTCGTGCTGTTGCTGAGATCGAAGATACCAACTGGACTGGCAGACTCGGCGGTATGGTCTTTGCTCCCTTCTCTCTGCTCTTTTCCTTGTCAATTGAGTCCTAACATTTTCGTAGAGTATCGTGCGGCTCATCCAACTGCAGTGAAGGGCTTAGAGTATACTGAAATAGGCACTGGCAAGTTTCGTTGTACTGTCAAGATTCATGAAGCCCCGCATATACAGTTTGGCGATAGCAATGTGTCCTTTACCAAGAAGAAAGATGCAAAGCAATTTGCATCTAAGAAAGCTATCGACTGGCTGATATATAGCGGATTCATGCCACCTAATGGCGCCGTCAGATGGCCCAAGCCTACCCCAATTCCAGCAGCCAAAGTGATTGGACCGAAAATTCCTACTACAGCCCTGACACAGAAAGCTACAACGTTTGCTGGCCAGATCCCAGAACTCTGCCATAGTCTCGGTTTCAAGATTCCCACATACAAGATTGAGCGGATATCTGAAGAGGCGCCACTGTACAAAGGTTATGCTCACTTTCCAGGTGATCCTCGAATCGAAGGCAAGATCGGAGAGGTGACGGATATTTACGGGCAAAAGAATGCGAAGGAGAAGATAGCAGCGATTTTGTGGTCTTTCCTTAAGGACATAGAAAGGCAACGACTGGAGAAGCATGAAGAAAAAGAAGAGGAGGAAGAAGAAGAAGAAGAAGACCGTAAGCGTAAACGCAGTCAGACTCCAGGAGAAGATCAGAATACGGGTAAGGTAATAAAGGTGGAAGAACAAAATTTAGAAGAGAATGTAAGGGAGTCGTTGAAGCTGGAAGAATCGAAATAAGGTTAGACATGTTGAAGTCAGGACGTAACATCCAAATTTTCCCGATTTACTATTTCGGGAGTATGGCAGAGGTTTCTTGGATTGCTAACAATAGGGACGCATGAAGCATGGATATAGCGGTAATATCAACTCACAATTCTCTAACTTCATTAATAGATGTGGTGAATACAGCATCTCGGCCGGGTATGCCTTAATGGAAGCACTCTTTGATTTTCAATCTGTTACTGCTCATTAACGGCAAAACTCATTCATCAATCTCGCCAGCTTCTTGGTGTGATAGCTTTGTATTTGCCTTCCCAGCGCTCTTGTTATTCCTCTGCTGGGGAATTGTCTTTGGTTCTTTCCCCCTCGGAGGTTTCCGGTTTTTCTGAGCTTCGGGCAGTTCAGCAACTCGCTTTCCATCTTCCCAAAGAACACCGACATTCTCCCTCCGTCCTACCACCTTCGTGAAGTACTTCGTCTCAAGTACCCCATGCTCGGTTCCCTCGGTGAGCACTACACCATTCTCGCTTATCCACCAGATACCGCCATCTTCTAGGCTTTTTTTGATATTTATGTAGATCAGAAGTTCAGCATCACTTCTCATGCCACTGATCACTCCTTGCTTATCTTCCGGTAAACCAGTGCTGAAGTGAATATGATTCCTAGACATCTTGCTCAGACCTCCCGAACTCAAGATGGGCTCGTAGAATGCGAAATAAGTGCCATGGATAACGACTTCGGGAACATTGCCAGCGTCTATAGTGATGGGTGCCAGATGGGCTGCTGAATCTATAGCGATAGAGTGGCCTTGGTTAGCACGTATCACCCAGTCGGTTGGGTCTTCCGAAGACGGATCAGGCGGAGTTTGGAGCTTCGGGTTGGCTTTCATAGAGAAACGCTGTTTAGCGTTATCCGATACCGCCGTGCGGATATCACCAAATGTGACTTTCAAAGACCTTAGACGGCTCCATTGCATCTAGGCATGATTAGCAGGAAGTCCTTTGACCGTATAAATCAGCACACGTGACCATTTGGGATGCTGTGCTGAATAGACCAGGATTGAGTATATACCACTTGATCTAGCCTTGCAAAGCCTTCGTTGTCCAGCGGAACGCCTTCGGACTCAGCAGCATGTCTTAGGAGCCGCGATAGTGCTTTCGAGATCTGGACCTCTCTATCTTGGCCCCTTCCTCCTCGTCCTCCATCACGACCAGATCTGCCTTCTTTGCCTCCTCGACCTCCCTTGCCGCCTCGTCCGCCCCGCCCACCTTTATTCTCCCTGTCTCTTCTATCCATATTCATATTTTTTGAGGTGGATGGATGATCCATCTCGTAGTCCATGGCGTGAATGAATACTCTTGCCGCCTTTTTGAAGTCCAAAATTGAGGGTACCGCTGGCGTATATTTCGTTCTAAGTGCAGTCCTAATAGGAGACAGCCGCTTTATCATGTCTTGAGGAAAAGGCGCATATGCTGTATTATATCTCGTGGCGTTGATGGTAGGAATATGTTAACTCGCTTAGGAATTGCCTAGCAACAACGACATTCAATGATCGCTGAATACAACTTTGAGTCATACCGAGAGACTAGATATTCAAAGCCATCCCGTTCGTCGACTGGATTGTGGTATTTATGGAATATTAAAATTCTTGAGATATTTTACTCACACTACTGGCCGTATGTTCATCCTCATGATTATCATGGGACTCCCAAATATCAGGATGGTAGGGATCTCTCAGTGCGGGTCTTAGCAAAGCTTCGCCAGTAGTGGTAATTTTGAGGCTCCGTGACTACTGGGCCAGGCGATAGTTCTCTATGTTCTCCTCGTAATGTCACAAATGCCTGAGACCTCTTAAAATGATATGCCCTTGCATACTCGACATTTTCTGAGAAATCAAGCCCCATTGCCTACGTCTTTTAATTGATATACCCCAGAATATTGATAGCTGCACAACATTCAGTGTTTGGTATTAGTGTTGACTTTAAGTATCACCATAGCATCTGGGGCTTCCATTTAAGCTTTAAAATAGAGATTTTCAATCATACAGATCTTTCAGCATTAAGGGACTACCAGTACTGTCTAACTCATGCACAGCTACAAGCTTTGAGGCTGTGTTGCTTCCAGGCTTCTCCATCAACTTTCACTCTGATGGCCTTCGATCGATGGGGGCCTGTAAAAGCTTACGATTTTTGGGACGAATTATTGCACTACTCAGGAGTCTTTTGATTAAATTCGTGTTTAGAGCCTAGAAAAATCCAAGCTTCAAAATATCGAGCAACTCCATCTGCGTTTCAGCGGCGGACCTGACAGGTATGCAGAAAGGGCTCAAGGCGGTCAGTCATCCCACAAGGGGCATTGATCACGAAGTTGTCTCCTTGGGTACTTATGGGGTTTGTACTTGGAATAGATAGCACTCATTTTAGCGACCTCAGCTTCGTACAGAAATCCCGTTCCGAGGAAATATTAGCAGAAAGATATTAAAGGATTGAAGGGCGGTTCGGACGTTGCGAGTCAGGCGGCTCAAATTCCTAGAGTCTCCATGCTCTCAGTTGCACCAGTGTTCGGCTCTATTGCAAACATAGATATATCAAAGTATCCAGCACTAGGTAAGTTGAGTATGGGCTTGTGCACCAAGCTTATCACTGCTGGTTCAACTCTTATTCGTACCGAAGCGTCGGGCATGAGACTCATCTCCAATGGTAACAGACTGGTTGTAGGGGTATATCTGGTCTAGTAATATTGTTGGTGTTAGTTGTACTAAGCTGGAATGTATCCTGTTATTCTTGGCATGGTTAGAAGCCATAGTGATATGGATGTGTTATAGCGTTTATGGGTATTTTATTGTACACCTGTTGTCTCCGTAAATCTAAATTCTTGAGATCCAGGAATGTCGATTAGATGGGCCAAGTTGAGACCAAATGTTCCAGGGTTTGTAGGCAAATTCCTTCTTCACAACCATCTCAAGGACGGTGTGCAATGAAAAAATTGGTAGCTTCTCTTTGATTGAGCGTGTCATCCTTAGTGCAGGGGCCATGCTAATCTTCTCTGTATCGTTTCCTGCCCATGATATTAGCCATCGTCTCAATGCCTCTTGATGAAAAGGTATGCCTACAAATTGACCAAATGCCCGAAGGCGAAGAAGAAAAGAAGAGTTTGTAAGAGGGACGCTGAGATTATATACCCTAGAAACCGACTAGCGGTGGCTAGAATCAACGACCGTACAAAGTGAATCACTCATTACAATGTTCCTTCTAATTGGTTGCCCCCCAGGCATCCAAGCATCCCTTCCCGATTCGGTAATTCGCCAACCACCTCGCTTAATTCCGCACTAGTGATACGCTAGCAAAGCCCTTCCATTTTCCAAGGATATAAAAGCAGAGCTCCTCTCCCTCTCTTCCGCTTTTTTTTCCTTTCTTCTTTAGCTCTCTTTGCCTATTGGCTTAGATCAAGTGTAGTATCTGTTCTTTTCAGTTTAATCTCTGAAAGATGGTCATAGACCATCACATTGATTATTCTTATTTTTGTCCCGCTCGGGCTCTCCTCTGGGCTTGCTCATGAGAGCTCGAACTGTGTCTCTGGCATTACACTGCCGCCAGATGATGCGACCATCTTTTCATTGAGATCTTAGCTTTGCTGAGACTTGAAGAAGGATCATGATATCTGTGGCAGCATGTCTTTCAGCCGTGGCTATGGTGCATAAGAATGCGTAAAGTTCTGGCAACTGAAATTCTGTGCACGCTACCATAGCTCACGATACAAGCTCGTTCTCTGTATTGTAGCTTAGGATACGTGGTATCGATCTTGGTACTAATATCAAGATACAAACTAATACAGGTGCCACATCTCACGCAACACAGACTTTGGTGGAAGCAGATACTTCCCGTCCACCAGATAGATAGCCTTATCCGTCATCCAGCATCAAATACAACCTCCCAAGATCTCCACAAATGGATTTTTCACCCTACCTCTCATTTAAAAACGCACAGGCGTTATGAAATTCCCGGGAAGCCATGAAAGACAATGAATGCGTTGAGAGCGCCTGGCCATAACAACATCCACACCGAACAACCACAGACGAAGCCGACCTAATGACCCTCCCCTTCATGAACCGCCCTCCAGCCCCCCAATGACGCCCATCCCGACCGCGAATCCGCATCACCAACGCGCCAAGCAGACAAAAATGATGAAGTACATCCACCCCCTCTCAGCAACCAGGCAGCCAACCGCCCCGACCCCAACATACACAAGCCGGACAAACAGCCACCGCATAACAACGACACCGCTTCAACCGCGCGCAGACAAGCCTTCATGATATCGGTAAGTGAGGAGGGAAAAGTATACCCCCCCCAAAAAAACATCTAAACGCCTTCCGCCGCCCCTTTCCCCTCAAAAGCAAAAGCCGATCCACCCGCGGTTCTCCCATGCTCGGGAACGACGGGGGGCCTGGGCTTGAAGCTGTTCGCGCACACATACGTGGACCGCCTCCCGTTCATACCTGCGCAGGGAACGGGAAAGATACCGGGGGCGGTGGGAAGGCAGGATGGGGAGGCGGGTGTGCGTTGATGCGAATGAAGGAGAGGAAAGATGATATGCATATAGCGGTGGTAGTTCTTGTTGTTGTGTATAGAATCAGTTCCTCAAATGGGGATGAGATTAACCAGTTGGCATTTATGGGCGAGGTTTACGGATTTTGTAGAGATTCTTGGGCTTCAAGAGCTTTTGTGCCTTGCAGCTTGGTCCTTGCTGGTATTGTGGCCATAGTTCTCGCATTGCTTCGGCTTCAAGAAATGAACCAGCTGTTGGACTATTTTGATATCTTGAAGCGACTAACCTGACGAAAGAACATACACCATAAAATAGAAAAGCAGTTCTTATTCATGACGCTATACGTAGATGCCCGCTTTATAACCCCATTCCTATAACTATTATACATCCCAACCTAACGCGCCATATCTAACAATCGCAATCGCAGCAGGATTCTCGTGGCTGGATCGTCATCATGCCGGTCATGATATACAGTTCGAACAAGCAAATACGTCCATGCATTTTGTGCTAAATGCTGACCACTTTTCTCTATCATGCCATGCGCATAAATCATTGCTCCTGGGTATCTTGCAATGTCGTTGTGTTTTCGTTTCTTAATTTTGACACAACGCAATAAAAACCAATAAAGCGCTTAACCTGGCGCATGTCGTTGCCTTTAAAAAGCCCTCAAACTCCATTGGATGATTGTTAATACAAGTTGTGTGAATTTATTGTTGGTAGCCACCGCCTTGCGATTCGCTGGGCTGTCGCAACCTTCTCGTGAGGCTGCCGGTCCGTCCCAGTGGCACAGCAATTGATGATTTTCTCTGTGTGCGATCTTCTGCAATCTTCCCTGCCGGGACGAAGGTATCTCTTTCTGGTGTGGCACGGTCAAGATACCTCCTGCTATTACTGTTCGAAACTGCTGGGAGAACCACTGGTGCTGTACTTGTAAGGCTCGTAGACGCATAATGCCTTCGGACTGGTAATGCTGATTGTGTCGGAACACCTCTATCAGGTAGAGGCTGCTGTGAGGTATACTCTCTTGTTGAGTTCCTGATTCGACCGACTTCCGTAATTGCCCTAGATGGGGCCCTAAATCGAGACTCATCTTCCTCTTCTGGTTCTTCGGTTCCCGCACGTCGATTTCGCAGAAGCAAAGACGTTCGTCGCCCGGCCATTGAGCTCTGCGTGGGTGTACCAGCATCAGAAGGAGCGTATCGAGGACTAGGTAAATTACTAGTGGCAAGAAGACTGCTCCTCCGCGCCTCTAGGCGGCTGAGAGCTCTTGGGCTAGATTTGACTCGGGCTAGATCCGACAACGTTGGCTGTCGCTGGGTGACATCTGCAGAATGGACAGGCTCGGTGTCCCGACTCTTGGGTCTCTCCTCATCCTGGTTTGGAAGAACCTGTTCGCTTTTGACTTCTGATAATGCCAAGCATAGCTCTGTTAAGCTGCGACACATACTATCTGCCTTTCTTCGAACCTGTCGATCCGAGACAATATTTGAACCTCCACCAATCGTTGACTGAGAGCTGGATATTGGCCCTGGTTGACCGGATGTTCCCATCATAACAGAAATAGAGAGAGCGTCTGCAGCAGTAGCCTCTAAAGCACTATAGACCTCTGGACTCAGAAGTGCCTTGGATTTTGCTAGGGCGGCACTCAACAATGGATGGGCATCGTTTACTTGGGTCTCCATCCTAGTAGAATCGACTGGGGAGATACTGTTTCCTCGACCCCGTTTTGGAGAGGACGATATAGTGGTAACTGTCGTTGTTGCGGTGGGCGGACGCTCCTGGGATGCCCGGGAAATCGCTGCGCCAGATGTGGCGGGTAGTTTCCCGGTCAATTCAAGTCTGTTGATACGGGATTTTATATCCTCCAATTCATCCCAAACAGTTGACGGCGCGGTTGTAGACACGCTGGATTCTGTGCCCTCTGTAGCACGCTGTGTTTCGGCTACTTCTTGTACATTGTCGGTACGTGAGACAAGCGGGGAAGAGTTATACGTTCGCGAGGCAGAGTAGGACAAGTTTGATTGGCGATATGTTGGCGTTCGTGATGACAATGCCTGATCCGGGACGGAAGGCCTTCGTCCGCCGTATGAGATGTGGGATTCGGGTGATATTTCTCGACTAACAGCTGCTTTCGGAGTTGTTGGTGTGGAGTAGGATGTGCCAGATTGAAACCGATTTCTAGTTATATCCAAGGATGTGGGTACCCTTTCCCGTGCAGATGGTCGGTATGTCAAGGCCTTTGATACCTGATCCTCGCCTTGACGCAGTCCTGCCATGCTTTCATTCTCAGAGCCTCTGCGACGTGCAGCTGAGCTTTGGAATACGGTATGATTAGGTGGGAGAGATTGACGATTCGAGGTGATCTGGGACTGCGCTCAAACCATTAGTTACTGCTACCAAAAAATGACCGATCTCGGGAAACATTGTAGCGAAAACATGAGCCCTAATAATATGATGGAAGAGCGAAGGAACTCACCCTTCTGATGGGACCCGCACGAGTATTTCCTGCCTCCTCTCGCGCGAGTTTAAGAAATAGATCGGAGTCATCGCTACTCTGTTCTTCCTGCTCTCTATTGATGTATGATGGTCTTCGTGAATTGAACCCGTCCAGAACCTTCAAGGTCTCGTCCTGCTCCATTGCCGCGGAGCGTGGCACATCCACGCTTTTCCTACTTGATTTAAAGCCACGGATGGGAGGGATTAAAGGCGTCGAAGGTGTCACCGGCTGCGAATGGGGGGACTGCGGCACCGATTTTCTTTGGTCGATAGGGCTAGTTGCAGTAAGGGTTGATTGATTCACTACCCAATCTTTCGTGGGATCTTCTGTTTCTACAGATTGCAAGAGGGACTTTTGTGTCAACATTGCTGGCGGTGGACCTTTCCCTAGATATCCATTTCCAGGGATTTTCCTTGTGTTGCGTCTGGTGAACGGAGGGTGGTTCTGCGACGTGGTCGTGCTTGCTCCGTCCTCCGAGTTGATTTGGGGTTGTTGCTGGTGCTGGTGCTGGTGCTGCTGCGGCTCTAGCGGGTCAGCTGGAGATGTGCTGGCTAGCGATGTCACGAGAGACCGCTCTTGAGTTGAAGCCGGCTTTGGCGGAGCAGATATATTCGCGCTGGAATCTGAGTCGCTGCGATGATGGCCTGTTTGATGATTTACGTTTTCGTAAGGATTCGACGTCGGCTGGAATGTCGTGTTTGCAGTACTAAAAGAAGGCCAAAGCGATGGCAGACCTAGCCCCAGACCCTGCTGCTGAGCACCTGCATCAGGAGATTTAGCGAGGTCAGCATGGCGAAATGTGGGCAGCTTGGAAGAGGAGTTGGTTAGACGATGGGAATGAAGAGAAATCGGAGGCTCCATGCTGCTTTGAAGAGCAAAGAGTCCATTGACGTTCTTCTTCAGTCATGAGAAGAAGGATCTCGAGCGGGAGGGGAAGAAAAAAAACCGAGGGGTTGGCCTCTTTCTTCTACTACTACTATATGCATCAATTGAGCACAGCGGGAAAGAGACCCTAGAGTCATAGCGTTTCTGCAAGCCGCTCACACGTTCATAATTCGTGGCCAAGAGCCAGTAATTGCTAAACATGAAATGCATATCATCTATTTTATATGGGACGATGCGTGGATGGAGGTCCTGCATATCTGGCTCAAAAAAAAAAAAAGGGATTAGCACACATAGTGGCTTCCCTCTTCTACAACAAATCACAACAAATCGATGGCCTCATCTTTTTCATCTTCATCTTTTTTCTTTTTCTGGATACACGCATACAGAGATGGAAATGACTTCAATGTACACAATACAATTGTCATGAACATGAAATTATGTTTCGCTTTTCGCTCTCCTTGACATGGATCCCCCATGGCCCATATTGCTTTCTCTGCCAGTTAGCATGGCAGCTTGACGCCGCAAACCGGCGCGCTTTGAGGTAGCATTTGGAAATTCGTATACCAGGAAGGGTTCTGTTCTGGAAAACCCCTTCTTGCATGGCTCCAAGCACACTCACCGTCACTCATACTTTATAGATAGAATGAGAGCCATGGGAATTGCCTTCCGCTTGAGCGGGGTATGCGCGCTCTCATAATCAAATCTAGTTCCCTGTATTGTACTTCGAAATAGTTTACGCAGCCTCCTTCCTCCGACGCTCAATGGACGAGACAATTTGGCACAAATTAAGTTGGACCTGCATTGGCCCTGGTACCTTTGGCAGATGAAGTCTCAGCATAAACGTAGATCAGCAGTCGTGGAGGGGTAGATGATTCTGCACGCGAACTTGTAGTGATTTGCTGATCCTGAAGAATTCATCTTGCAGATCAACATGGCCTATTCTACCCAGGCAAAGTTTTGCATGAATGATACCTCTACATTCTTGAGTGCGTAGATGTCGAACAATTCATTTCATGATTTTGGCGAAGATTCACAAATTGCCGCCTTCAATTCCTGTTATGGCAGCGTTCTGTATTAACCGTTTAGGATGCCCGTCTGTCATGCTCTGCCTCCTCTGTTTCATGGACGCACAACATCAATTGGAGTATCACGGGAAACAAAACACGTCCTTATTCGCGACTGGTCCTTCTAACCGCGTACTTTGAGTAAATTCGGGAAGGCACAGATCCTCACGGAAGTGATGCGGCACATTGACCTGTGGAGGGATTCGATGGTGAGTGAGTGAATATTAGTCCTTTGGGAATGTCTTAAGTTCTGGGACGACATTCGATTTCAGATACCTCCAGGTCTTCCATTTCCGAACCATTAAATCTGGCTTGATGGGATGGCACGAACGGCCATGAACGGTTCTGCTTTGACCACATGGAGTTTGAGGCCATTGAACTGGGCCGTGGCTGCATATATTGCATGTCTTTTCTCTCTCTCTCCATGCTGGTATCACATGTTATCGTTTAGGGTTTGCTGCTTCCAGTGTTGGCGGTGAAGATGATAGTAGAATCTTGACAACCCGTGATATGTATAGTCCTGTCAGTAAAGTCTTCTTTATGTCGGCGATAGACGCTGATGTAGACAATTCGGGGATAGTGAAGGGGACTCGATCGCTTGAGAGTTGCATTCCCGCTTGCTTCTAAAAACGACTGTTGTTTCATGTTCGACAAGGGCCGCGACATCGCTTAATCTTCCAATGGTCGTGTATTATAGCCTCTCCTATACCAGTAGACATTTCCCAGACCAATTGAAAGGCATGCTTCAATGCTTCAAGGGCTTCCCGAGCCACCAACTAAGGTCAAGTAAGTAGATTCACTGCTCCTTGCTCCCTGTTGATCCTCCCCAGTTGCTCACAATTGCTCCTAGTTGCTTCCCCCACCCCCCAGCAGTTCCTTCCAGTGATTTCTCTCGCTCCCTCTCTCTCTCTCTCTGTCTCTCGCGCTCTCTCTTTCTCGCTCTCTCGACGGTTCTTTCTAACATCCAACCTTCTTACCTGCTATTCCTTCTGTTTATACTTACTTCTATGAAAGCATAGTCTTCTATCATGTCTCTTTGACAATCAAAAAATAATAATCTGCCAGTCGGCACTTTCTTCTCAGCATTTCAGCATCGGCGTTCAGTTGTCTTTTCGGCTTCGCAATCTTGGATTACTTTTGGGGGATTCGTTGGATAATCACCAAATACACAACAAACGAGGTAGAGATACACCGCAGATTTTGGGACCAGAACGACTCAATACGCATTGAAAAATCCTGCCTCTGAACTGGCCTGGACCGGTCTCGAAAGTACTAAGGTCATAATCATTCCTTTCTGGAGCTGTTGCGACTGGTAAAAGACACATACAGTACGGCAAGGAAGGTCACTCCAACCAACTCTACTCATTGGACATAATAAACCCGATTGCACAACACCCTATATCTATCGCAACAATTAGCTTAATCTGCAACTACACCAGCTACATAGGCTGGTTCTTTTTTGAGTGCTGGTTTTGACGTTGTTTGTTGGTGGCCTTTGTTTCTGTAGGACGGAATCGCATACAAAGTTGGTCGCCTTGAGTACCCTCACACAATTTGGACCTTTGTTGATGCCGACAGGCGAGTGTTGATCCGAAATCTAAAGAAGCAGCTGATTTGCCTCCACTGCTGCAAAGATCCCGTTCTAGGGCGGTCTGGTAAGGGCTTTTTTCGCTTTCTCGAAGCTAATTCGCTCCAAAACAAACTTTGCCGCCCACCACCCTTCTGGGACGGGGGGACGGGGGGGTGGCCTATTTTTAAACATGCGAGCTGACTCTCAAGAAAGGGCCAACAGGATCCATCCTTGGAATTACTACCAACACTTCCAGACCTTTTTGTTTCCTTTCAAGTCAAACCTCCAAAACTTGTGTCTTCTCGACAATCGAACGTGCTGCAATCGTGCTGCCCGCCGAGTCTGCAGAGGTACAGCAAGGGTATCTTGCGACCCTGTCGCATCAGAACAGCTGCGCCTGGTCTCGCCTCCACTACCTTGTTGTATACGATTAGGTTGATTGTTGAGGCTGCTCGACTAAGCATCCTTCGTGGCAGTGATCGCTCATTTGTATTCGCAAATTGCAATTGTAGCCTCGACACGACCCAATACTTGGTCTTCTAAGATCTCGATCTGGCAATTCGATAATCACAACGCGCCATTTGGGACATTCATCGCGGCGCTAACCAAACGGTCGGTGTCAACTTGACCAGCTCCGAAGCGCCGCATAAACCAAGGTAATTATACATTTCCTGTATTGATGCCCCTCTGCCTTCCTCTGTAAGACGGACCTTAGAGGTGTATTATGCAAGCTGCCAACTCCTGGTTGGCTATTCCTTAGTTTCTATCTGCTCGATGGTGCATCTTGTGCTTGTCAAGTATGATCGTTCCATCAACTCTTCACAATGCTAATGGTCGGTGTCTAAAAAGGGCGTTTACCTCTGTCGCAACATCATCGCCGCCTTCACCCGAACGAAGCACAGTCACAACGATATCGCGACGGCAGGCAGATAATTCTCCTGCTCGAGCTGCAACAACAAAAAGACGGGGCCTTCGCGCAACGAACGAGAGCATGCAATCAACAGCTGGTCCTCGACTGTATGAGCAGCAGATACCATCCTTTATGACGGTGTATGACATGGATTTGAGTACAATAGAAAGTCCCGGGGTTGACCCTCCTACGAAGACACTGATACCCACGTACATAACTCATCAACCCTTCGACCAGCCTCATAATCAGAAAGAACATGTTTCGTTAGACGCGCAACTCCACTCTCACCAACATCGTGAAAGCACGTCTACGCAAGCGTCGGACTCAACCGACTCTTCACCTACCACGACAATCTCTACGGCAGATTCATCAACGCTAACGGATCCTTCACCTAGCTCCTCCCCCGAGTCTCCAATCACCCTTGTTCCTTTGTCTTCGTTTTCGGCGTCGACATTTGGGCTAGACAATTTTCAGAGCCTGAAAATGGTAGACAGCACGCCTATACGTCTTCCATTGAACGACGAAAGACCTATGACATCTCCAGGGCCACGAAAAGCGAAAAATCCAAAAAGTTTAGCTCTTAATCTGAATTTAAATGTAGAGAGCGCTCAATCGTCCGAACCATCCTCGCCGTCCTTCATCAAGCCGCCAGCACTTAAAGGGAGGAGGAAGCCCAGTCTACTTAGTTTGAATACTGGCGCGGCAAATCAGCAAAATTTAAATCTGGGAGGTCTGGCATCTCCGGGAATCCCAACTATGTTACAACGCCGAAGCTTGAAGCATTCTATCTCTTCTCCACAGATGCTGAGTACGCCCGGGTTTGGCCCTGCCGGCGGCATGACGCTTGGGGATAGAAACCCGCCCAGACTCCTTGGTATTTCACGACTTAATAATTCTAATTTGGGCGCCAACACCTTCACCATCAATGAGGACGGAGATCATGAACCAAGTACTGGGCCGCAGATGGCCACAAGAGTTCCTGGAGCTTCGGTTGGAGGCGACTCATTCGACCGACCGCACTCGGGCGAGGACGCTAAATCACCATCCTACCCGGAAGGACCGATTTTAATGCACGAGCCAAGCGTACATCTTTATCTTGAGCCGAAACTTGAAGAAGCAATGCAGTTTGATGTTGTAATCAACGTAGCGAGGGAGGTTAAGAATCCTTTCAAAGAGATGGACAAACAGGATTCGAAAGACACGCCTTCAACGGCGTCATCCGATTCAAAAACAATAATCCCGGAACCTGATACGGCGGCATCGTTAATGTCGTTTCGAACAGCATTCGAAGTTCAACCACCAGGATCGACTGAATCATCTCCTACAACTCCAAAGCCTACGCCTGAAAGGAAGATTCCTGAATATATTCACGTGCCATGGGACCACAACACAGACGTCAAGGACGAGTTATGGGATCTTTGCCAAACCATTGAAGCTAGAGTAAAGGCGGGTAAACGAGTGCTTGTTCATTGCCAACAAGGTGCTAGCAGGTCGGCAACATTAATTATAGCTTACGGGATGTATATCAACCAGGACCTGACGGCGAATGAATCATATACGCGAGCTCAAGCAAAGTCACGCTGGGTGAATCCGAATATGTCGCTCCTGTTTTCGCTCAACGACTTCAAGAAGTTGATAGAGAAGAAGAAGGCAGAGAAAAACGTTTGGAAAACTCAAGGAAAGCATCGACCGACGTTATCTGTGGATGAAACCCTCGAACTACCAACTCCAAATCGTGCCCGAGGGAACTCTACTCCCAGTTCAACCGCTCGAGACAATGCATTGGCAAGCAGGGATGACAACAAGCAAAACACTTCCGTTAGTGATACAACTATTCGACGGCTAGCAGATTTTGATTTTGGCTTTGGTGATTCACCTTCGTCCAGTGAAAAGAAGGTGCCTAACCAACCAGACACTGCTGAGACGTCTAAGGACACAGTTCACGAGCCAGTGATGGAAGTTGAGCCACATCATTCTAGTTCCATGGATTGGGAAGAACTGATGTCCCCTCGGGTTGCTGAAATGACGGACAACCCCCTTGAACGAGCTTTCTCCCGCAGCTTCGGTTCAAGCTCGGCAGACCAACCATCCACACCCAACCTCTTCTCTCCACGCGCTGTTGAATATCCTCGATCATCCTTCTTCGCTACCCTACAAAGCGCTCTTCCCTCCGAGGACCCTCGGAGTCCTCCAACGAGAGGAGAAGCTCCCATCACGCGATCCATTGACGATTTCCTTTAAAAGCAAAGAAGTATCATTGGAATACCACCCCGAAATAAAGATAATGCCCATCATGTCATATCAAATATACCACATACCATTTAAGGTTTGGCGTTAGAAGCAAAGCACGCAGTCACGAAGGACAGGACGGCGATCATGGAGTTGCATAAGTGGCGTTCCCTGGCAGGCTCGGAAACCGAGCCGCCTTGTAAAATGTAATGACTAGCATTGAAGCGATGTTCCTTCAATCGAAACAGATGAATACCCAAATATACACCTGCTTAGTTTGTGACCCTTGCAATGCTATATGGACGAGCTTTTATTGTTGTCTTTGAAGAACTGGAGTCTTGTTCGTAGTGAATGTTTGGTCCATCTTGTTAGTAGACGCCATATGAGTATGTATTTACAGATTTCCTATGTCTTACATATTGACTCGTCAGCCTGTCGCCACCTCCCAACATACAAATTTGTAACCGGGTGTGCTCGAGCGAGAGAAGTCAGCCAAGGAAGAAGTTGCCTTGTAATCTAGACATGTCTTCACATTAGCCCTCTCGTGCCCATACTAATCCAATCTGCTCGTTTTCCTTAGCGGACCTGACATGCGTCTGCCATTCCAATCCAAAAAAAAAAGAAGTAAAATTCTATATCATTCACGCACACCCAAGACTTCTCTAGATATATATCTCTTGTTATTCTTCGTCTGAAAACGCCGCTGATGCCATGCCCACCCCCGTCACGAAACGCCCTTCTCTCTATTTCATATTTACACTCGAATCCAAATCTTTTTACTTCCTATTTACAGGTCGGCTTAAAGCTCCTTCGTCTCAGGCTTGGTTTTGGCTTGCTCCTTCGCCGCCTTCTCGCGCCTCGTAATCAGCGCCTCGGCGCCGATACCGCCGAATACCAGGCCCACGCCAGCCCATTGCTTGAGGCCGAGCGAGTGGCCGAACCAGACCACGGAGAGGATCATAGTTAGCATCTTCCTCGTGACGGTGATGGTGACGAGGAGGAGGGAGGAGAATGTTGAAAGGGTGTAGACTGTTTGGGATTTTAGTTAGCTGTGTTGGAGATAGGGAGCTGGGGATAGGACTTACAGATGAAGACTTGTCCTATGGCTCCGCAGATCGAGAACCCGAGGACATCGTACCAGACGCTTGGATGCCGGGACATGAAGCTTAGAGCGGCAGCTAATTCGCCGGAGGAAGAAGATATGTCCATTCCTAAGTACGAACCGATGCTGGTGTGCACGAGGTAGGGCGAGAGAAGGAGGTACGAGAGCGTGAGGAAGGTCATGATTAGATTGTTTGCGCACATCATCTGCGGCCCCTTATAGCTCTTATTCTTCTGGAAGATCTGATCTTGCGTCGTATTCGTCAAGCCATCAAACAGCAGGTTCACCCCCAGTAATAGCAGACCCCAGACGACATTGCGGTCTGGGTTGGCGTGTGCCTTGGACTTTTTGTGGCCTTTGGCAGAGCCAGCATGGAGGGTGAAGACAGCGACGCCGGAGGTCACGGCGAGAACGACGAGGTACTTGTATACCGGATATCGCTTTCCGAAGAGTAGGACGTGCAGGAACATAACGGGCAGGAGCTTGCATGATTTGGCAAGGATGAACGTTATATAGTCTATATGCGCCAGCGAAGCGTATCCAAATGGCGAGGCGAGAGAGGAAGTGATAGCCACGAGGATCAATGGCAGAACGATGCCGCGATTGGGGAAGACGGGCGCTATTTGAGCGCCTTTCGGAGTGTCGAAGCGGAGGTAGAGATACCCGCTGATCGCAGCGAAGAGAGATTGCACAGTATTGAGGAAGACGGGAAATTTGAAGAGCTCGGGCGATTTCGCAGAGCCGTATGGCGTGGTTGTTAGACGTTCTTGAAGGACAGCCCATGTGAGACTATTCCGCTTGTTAGTTCTTGAGCTTCTTGTACAGAGATAAACCATACAATGAACCATATATCCCTCCAGCAGCCATCAGGAACTGCAACACGCCTGCCTCCTTCCGCGCTTCGGGAACCATGCTCTTCAGGACTTCTACTTTCGTATGTTCTGCGGCCTTGCTACTCCCATTCGCAACCACCCTATCCAGATTGCGCACACTTCGACTCGGTGTGCCATTCTGATCTGCCTTGCTGTAGTATTCACTTGACGGCTCTCTTCTTACCGGAGTAGCCTGCTTCGTTCGTGCCATTGCGAGATCAATTGAATATGAAAAGAGACTCAGAACCAAAAAAGATTGAAAATGCGCAGAATAGTGAAGCAAAGATTACGAACTACAGAAAAGATGATTTGGCCTGATGAAGCATAGAAATAAGTTTGGTAGCTGCCATCTGGCTTCTAGATCAGCCGCGCCGTGCCTGATTGGATGCAGGGCAGACTGGGGGGCGGGAAGGCTGAGACGGCTCAAATGGCGGGACGTCGAGGTGGGATGCGGTCAGGAACAAGCAACCTCCTCCAGAGCCTCACTTGCAATCAACGTCTTCCTTGCGCTCACGCACTGGTACCCAAGGCCCAATTGGCACACGGTACCTGCTCCAGCGTCTGATATCTTAGCCTTACCTCTTTCCTGCTGCAGACTTTCCTGACCTCATACGCTCGACTCCCTCGGAACACCCCCCCACCAACCAGAACCCTACGTCCTTCCCAAAGCACCGTCATGTCCAACGCCTCCTCCCCCGAGATCCTCGCGGCGTATGATGCCGTCCGCTCCGATAAGGACCCCACAAACTGGTTGATCATCTCCTACGCGGCTGCAACAGGCGACGCCCTCACGCTTTCCTCGACAGGGGAAGGGGGCCTCGCCGAGCTCGCCGAGAAGCTCGACGACTCGCAGGCCCAGTACGCCTACGCCCGCGTCGAATACGCGAACGACACGGAGAGCAAACGGGTAAAGTTCGTGCTGATCATCTGGATCGGCGAGAAAACAAAGGTGATGCGCAAGGCGAAGGTGTCGATACAGAGCGGCGAGGTCAAGAAGGTGCTGAATCACCATAGCATCCAGGTTGATGCACGGGATAAGGGGGATTTGAAAGAGAGCGATATTGTGGTGCGGTTGCGGAAGGCAGGTGGTGCGGATTATAATGGAGGAAGGGGTTAGGAAGCATCAGGAGAGGCGTGGACAAAATGGAGCAAAAGGGGAGAAGTGGTTTTGCAGCCTGGCGGAGGGTGGTCTGTCGGTTCAATGGTATGTTCAAAGAAGTCAAGGAGATGCACATAGACATTGGTCCATACACTATCTATATAGAAGCTTCTATATTCTTAGAAAAGCTCTTGAAGTTGGTTCAATCTCTCTCGGCGTGCTGCTCATTTGAGCCTTATAGCTACTTTTATTGACCCATGCCGCTGCTGCGATTTGCGCCTGCTATGTCACAAGAAGACAGAACTCTCTCAAATTGAGAACAGGGATTAATAAACTGAGGGAAGCGTATCCCGAAGACCTAGATATCAGGATTTTTTTTATTCGAAGGCTGAAGAGTTACAAGGGCATATAACAATCACATGCAAGCTAAAACCTGTCTTTTGTGATCTCATAGTAATTGGCCTATTCTATGCTAAATAGCTCCCCTAACATCACCAGGTGATCTGGAGACGTGTCAACGAGGAAATTGCTATACGGAAAGCGCCAAATGATGAGTCGGATGGGGCCAGAATAGTCGGGGCAGAGAGCGAGTTTAAGAGAAGCCTCGACGGAGTTGAGTGTTGTGTTGAGAAAGAGCTTGATGTGGTTCAGGGCTTAGGAGAATTATCTTAGTCATAGACGCATGATTGAGATTAGGACGGTTCTCGTAGGTACGGAAGGACAGTCGGTAGGCAGAGAATCGAGACAGTAGGTCGGTATCTCGAGTTGTCGAATGTCAAGGCGAGTATCTGGATCGAGGATGATAACGGATGGAGCAACCCAGGTGCACCATGCGGGTATGACCGTAAATTCGTAAAGCCGGGCCGTAACAAAAAGGAGAGTGAAATAACAAATAAGCCTGAGGTACTTTTGGAGAAAGAAAATTCATCGACCAATTAAAGGGGAATCATCGCAGATGTCCAGATCCGTCGCAAAATCAGCCTCGCGGCAAGTCAAATCTGGAAAACCTAGATAAAGCTTGCCCGCACGAAAGAAAACCTGAATGACGCCAGCAATACTGGAGACTTAATCCTGGGGAGAGCCACTGGTTCGGCGCATCTTCTCAGCCTCGAGATTCTCGTAAAGCATGAAGAGAGCCTTTTCATTAGCCTCGGCACTACCAGTGATGGTGAACATGCGTTCTCCAGTATCATCATGGGGTGCTAGGTACATGTTAGCTTTGACTCTACGATATGACGGAGACTCAAAACTTACCCTTAGCAATTGAGATGCGAGCACCAGAATCGGTACGAATCTGGCTAATCTTTGCTCCCGCACGACCGATAATACATCCAACCATGTCTGATGGAATACTGATGTTCTGGGTCTGAAGCTCATTTCCATCTTGATCATGAGTTGGAGGACCACGTTGAGCAGCATCAGAATCAGAGCGACGGTTATTGTACTGCAGCTGGCGCGGGGCACCCTCGCTGAAGTCGGCTCCATTGCCAGTGCGGGTAACACGAGGGTTGTTATATTCCCGGTGTCCACCTTGCCCAAAGCCTCCTGATCCGCTGCCGCCACTTTGAGTGCGAACGACTGGATTGTAAAGGACAGTGCCTGTTCCACGCTGCCAGTCATCCACCAAGCATTTGCAGATCTCCCAAACAGCCTTTTGAATGCCTTCCGGTCCACCTTGCACCTCAACTACACGCTCAGTAGATTGGGGGAGCATCTCCTTCTGGGCAACCATGCGAACTCCCGACACGTCTTGAATGTGCTTGATTTTGAGACCTTGTCTCCCAATAATCGTGCCCATCTGGTTGTGTGAGATCAAAAGCTTGATAGCTAAATATATAGGTCAGCTAATAGTCCATGCTTGCTCATCAGGCTACTAAGACTTACAGTGAGTGCCGTTGTTAGTAGCGACACCGCCCATCCCAAGTTGTGGCGCACCTTCCATCAAAGCCTTTGCCACACTGGCATACGCCTTAGAGATAGCCTCACATCCACCAGCGATTGTGAGGACGCGATCATGAACACCTTGGACAACCTTACTAACACCAGCTTTGACACCAGTCTCATCACGAAGGTCTGCGACATTCTTGCCAGCCTTGCCAATGATCACCCCAGCTTCCTTGGATGACACGATGGCACGGAGAGTAAGTTGCGACTCAGCGTACTCCTCGTCCGTTTTTGGGAGAGGCAGGCCATCAGCTCCAAGACCCTCATCAGTGTTGAGGTTGTTGATCCCGTCATTGATCTCGTCAACGGGATCTCTGTGATCGATTTGAGAAGACATTCTGGAGGCAGCTGATTAGATATTATATGTCGTGACGCGGACACGTGGAATGATTTTCCGGTAGTTGTGAAAGAAGTTATGCTGAGAGAGATGTCTGCACGAATCACCATCAGTCTTTTTATGGCCCCACCATATGTCCAAGAATTAAAAGACAAACTTGATCGAGCTCCAGGCTTCTGCAGATATCAATGTAGTGATAAAGGGTTAAACTTACCGCTTTGGTGGAGCGAAAAATAGCTGTGCGGGCAGAGTTTTGAGGGTCTTCGGATTCTCGGCGGGGTACAGGTGGAAGATGGAGGGGAAAGAAATTGAGGTGTGAGCAGAGAGTGGGGGGGTTGAAAGGCGGGGAGGAGAGGGAGAGGGAGAGAGAGAAGAGAGAGAGAGAGAAGAGGGAAGAGGGAGAGAGAAGGGAAGGTGAGGCGATGAGGAGGTGAATGTCTTCGGAGGAAGGGAAGGGAGAAGGAAAAGAAGAAGAAGAGAAGAATGATATCTATCTCTCTTGTCTCTTTTCAGTGGGTGGTGGTGGTTGATCAGGAGGAATCCACAACAGAAGTGAGAAAAAAAAAAGAAGGTAAATAAGGTCAAAGAGACCCTAAAGCTATGGAAAAATTGTGGGGTATTCCGTCCGCTTGCGACTGCATTTTAAAGGCAGACCATAAAACCATGACCATGACTACAACCACCTCCCTCCGGGTGGCGGGCTGGATGACAAGAAATTTCATCGCAAACGGGCATCAATCAAATTACTACGGTAGACTGTTAACCATCATTCGGCCAATCCCACAGCTACACATCAACCTCATTACTATATCATCTTTATTCCTTTCTTTCCCTTTTACTGATAATGTTTACCTCTCTCAAGCCCCAGATGGTAAGATAAAATACTTTTTTGTTCACAATAAACCCGCCCGTGCAGGCCCCATTGCATGATCCAAGCATAGTGTCACTCAAATCAGGCCATCGATTGGCACTCACCACCACTCCAGTTTGGTCAATGAGGCATAAATGCTTCCGCTACCCTCCGCGCCCACCAATGCCCCCTCGTGCTGCACAATTTCTGCATGAAAAATAAAAAATGGCATGTGGTGATTTTCTTCCACTTCTGCATTTTTATTCGTTGCTCCGCTTTATCTTCAACCCATTTCTCAACAAATCAGAAGAGCGGTACCATGGAAATGACTTCAAATGGGGTAAGGAGGGGTGAGCAAATGGCAGTAGAAGCATCCATGGCAGATTGTCCCTTCGGAATAAAATTAACAAAGGTATGGAACACGCGCAGAAGAAATAATTCGCAACATTATGTTCGGTGCAGCGTGATACATCGGGCTTCTTCTTCTTCTTCTAAGGCACCGTCGGGCTCTCACCCCGTCTACAGAGAGAGTCTACCATAGTTGTCGTGAGGGGAGTGGCGTGGGGGATTGATGCAGGTGCAGCAGTCTTCATACCTATCATATTCGCTTCGCGCCGAGGTCATGCTGAGCTTTTGCAGTTGCCACTGATACCTCATCCAGCCACTGAAGCTCAGGAATCCAAGCTTCGTGGTTATCAGACCAGACGAGACTCAAAGAACGGATGTAGTGACCAGAGCAGTCCACGCAACAATGCCTAGAGTATTTGCTCTATCAGAGCATGTTGTGTTTTGTGATTTGACTGGTCATTTCATTTGTTTCTGCCCTTAACATGTATGGTTTTAAGATCAAAGCTCTGCTCCGGGTCCACCAGTAAAGGCGATCTTGACTCCGGCTTCTGCAATTCTCCGCCATCTTCTCCAAAGAGAAATGCAGCTCTTTCTCGACTAGGCCCTGATATGGGCTTTCTACCAGATTTGAGAAAAGGCGTATTCGGGGCCGGGGATACTGCCTTAAAACCAAGACCCAGTGCTGGAGAGTCATCGGTATCTAGCATCCATGAGAATGAAGAATTAGCAATGGTGGATCGTGTTGGCACTGGCGCCTTTGGTCGTCCTAACACGCTATCATGGCTATCAGGCTGAGAGACCTTTTCTTTAGGAATTATAATTGATGGCTCCGGAACTGCCGTTTCACCACGAACCTCCTTATTCGTATGTGGAATTTCAGGAGCTGGGCTAGGGATCGGCACTGTTCCTGCCTCCGCATTCTTTCCTATAGAACTCGGCTGAAGCAACATCGGTCCACCATGTTCCTGTGTCTCACGAGACTTTGGCGTGGGACTTGATGTTGGGTTAAGCAGTGATGATGTTGCTGGAGATGGGGATGGGTCCAGCTCCGGTTGATCCGCCGGGAGAGGCATTGATAAGTCCTCGAGATAGATTTTCACGAAATCAACCTTTGCTATGGCCAAATCAATTGCGTTGACGTACATGCCTTTATCACCATCTTTGATAGCAGAAGCTGTTCTGAGCTCAGCGGTGGCTTGCTCCAGCATTCTTGCCAATTGCTGATTCCGGTTATTGATTGCCGCGAGAGAGACTTTTGATGATGACACCGAGCGACCCTCATCTAATGACCACCGCATAGCATCTGAGGTCCTCCTTGACGATGCTGAATTAGTTCGTGATACTTGAAGTCCTTGCATATTCTTTTTAACTTCTCCAACTGCATCTCTGACAGCTTGGTTAATACCAAGACGTTCTCCTCGATCGAATACGCCCCTTGCAGCGCCTTGAAGTAAAGCCTCAACACCGCCTTGTTGCTGCAAAAAGCGTGCTGGCGATGATAGCGGAGATCTAGTCCTCGTATTCTTCTGTCCAGGACTAAGAGCTCGGCTGAGCGGCGTCGAAGGACGCAGATCAGGCGATTTCACAAAGGGGTATTTCCCACTATACTTGCCAATGATTTCTGCACCACCAGCAGCACTAAAGTTATCCCGCAGGAATATGGCATCGTCAACAAATGTTTGTGGCCCATGTAGGGGTGACGGGGCAGGATACTTCAGCAGCAACATCAGTGCGACGGAGTAATTTGCTTCGATCACTATTTAAACAGTCAGGTCATGTGAGGACTTGTAGATGAAACAACTCACATTGCCACCGTATTCGTAGTAGCATAGCAACACATATCATATCCACAAGCTCTAAAGCCGGGTCTTCTGAAAACAGAGTATCCCATAACTCCAATAATTCTTCAAATGGGAACTCTCTTCCAAATAGGAGCCTAATCCAACGGCTATTCACGTATTAGTGTAAGTGCGAAATCCTATGAATATAAGGTGGTGTGCGTACATCAGGAATATTTGAGGCAGAACCTCTATATCAGTAATATGCTTGGATAGTTCCGGATCAATACGTGATAAATAGACCTCATGAATTCGCTTACTCCTTTCAACAATGGGCGAAGCATTATGCTGCGTAGCTCCCAAGCCACTCGAGGATACGCTTGACCTTTTTTCAGGTTCTCCAAGTTCGTAAAAGGACTTTGCCGTTCTCATGATCAGAGACAGGATAGTAAAAGCATCGTGCTCTATATATTCTAGGTCAAGCGTCTCTTTCAAGAGTGCATCGTCCAACAATCTGGTCTGCTCGACTTTACTCCCAGAACCAAGGGCGTCATGCTCAACAACCCAAAGAATCGGGGCTAAGATCTCATGCATTCCTTGTCGATATCCAACATCCTGATTTATTTTGCAGAAAATGAATAAAATGTCCAGCATGAGTCGCTGTGTGTCAGGCTGACGGAAATACGGCTCTTCGGGCATGCATCGTTCAACATCTTGAAATATCTCTGCCCGGATTTCCTCGTCTCGACGTAATGTATTCCATGGTGACTAACACGCGTGAACTTAGCTTGCAGCATTTTACCTTGAATGATTATAATTGCCATTGCCTGACTTACCACAGGAACCGATTTAAATCGCACCTATGCGCAGGACTCGCGATATTCTGAGAATATTGTAGCGGACACACTTACCGTATGCCTGGTACTACTCAGGCAAATGATTTCGGTCTCACTTGAGCAATGTATATAGCAGATTGCAAATGACAGAGTACAAGATTAGGCATCATTGTCCTTCATATGCATGGTGGCCTGCAGACTTAAGAAATTGACTAAATATTGGAGAAAACCTACGTGCCGATCATCATCCAGCGGATCTAATGCAGACCCAAGTTCATCTGGGTTTTCAATATATCTCAAAAGATGTTCCCTGAGAGAGCTATATGCGCCTCTCGAATCTTTTAATATTCGTGACCATCCTGTGACTTCCGTGGTCTGAAAGAGTAGGAATATCTAAGCATGAAAATAAGCCCCCCGGTTTTAAATCTATGACAGAATAAGGATTACCTTCCAACAAACTGAACGCAGACCAGCCTTGCAGGGGCTCTCATCACCATCTAATCTGACAGACTTTTTGAGGTCTTCTAGGCTTAAAGCATGGTTGATAGTGTATTCCCATCTTGCTCTAAAATGAATGAGTACATGCCTCTTATCATGGAGCATATGGAATATTATTACTTTGCCTCACCCAGTGTTCGCATCACTGCCAGAATAAGAAACCGACAATAGGACGTTTGTGCTTGTATGCAGACTGATCAGAGAGCTATGGTGCATGATCGATATCAATGTTGACATCCCGAGGCTCTGCTCTAACCTTGTTAAGCTCTCTCATGGGGGTGTGAAGAGTTAGAGCCAATCATAGTCCCGTGGCTTGAAATAGTTCAGCCTCGTCGATTTGGATCCCCCTGAGCCTGCTCCATTCCTCCTAGATATAAACCTTCAGAATTTTGACAAACCAACTGAGTTTGTTTCGCTTTGCGTATGGGAACAAGAACCCAGTCTATCGTGTCTCAATTTTTAATCTCGCATGGTCGCCGGATTAATCTGTTCATGGCATGGCGCTGATCACCAAGTTAAATGTACGGATAGCAGTACTGCACCATAAAGATTGATAGCGATGTCATCCGATCTTCTTGCAGAGTTCGACAGCTTCTATAGAGCTCCTCAAAACAATTCGCCAGCTCCAATAACGACATCAAATAGTAGCACATTACCAGAAAAGTATGTGGGCAGCGGGACGACACCACAATGGCAGACCTCGGGTTTCCACCACAATGTCACAACTGGATCAACCTCCGGATTCTCCAATGGGGATAGACTAGATAATGGATATAGTGCTCAGAATTATCAGCAGAGCCCGGCATTTCAACCTCAGACAACTGCTAAGACTAAGAATCTTCAACAAGGACAAGGCTCTAGCCATACTTTCATGAGCAATATGACACCTCAATGGGCAGCTGCGAGACCTCCACCAGTGAGATCAACTCCTTCGGCTCAGAACGATGATATTTGGGGAGGGATGACAAGTTTCCAATCTACTACCAGCTCTCAGCCAGTTTCTAAGCCACCAGTCGATATCTGGGACTCCCTCATCACACCCGCGAGTAAATTAGATGACGCACCAAATGCAGCGCGCTCCGGAAAGATTCGAAGACCTACTATTGATCTATTTTCGCCGAACAACAACCATTTTACGGAGCCTACTATGGTTAAATCAGCAGCAAAGCACATATCGTTTCCTCAGAGACCACTTCCAAAGACCAAGAGTTCATATGGTGAAGTGTTGTTCGATGCTGATGAGATGTCTGGAGAAAACGGGGATGACGATGATGAGTTTGGAGATTTTGAAAGTGTGATCCCAGAGCCTTCCTCACAAGCATTGCCAACTACCAGTTCCATTAGCTCTCTGGAGGGTATGTTTGGCACAACTACTCTCCACACTGCTACCCCAAAACGGCAGCAAGACCTTCTACCTAGGCCAATAAGTATGGTTGGAAGTTTGCCATATCCTCAGGCTCCTAAATCACCGTCATTCCAAGAGCGAAACCCCTTTGCAGATTTAAGTTTAAAAACACAGCCAGCATCTGATATAAAACATGATAATCTCAAATCACCTTCTCCAGTAACCGCATGGCCAACTTTTGAACCACCTATTCCGAAGGCTGCATCTTATGCCAGTCCTCCAACTGCCAAAGCAGAGGGTGATGATTGGGGAGATTTTGCAGATTTGCCTCCTAAGACTCCCAAGGACAACTTAGGTCCAGATGTTGACTCATGGGATTGGGATACAGTAGATGCAAAAGCTGAAGCTACCCCTGCGCAACCTAATCTACCGCCCCCAACGAATATTCCTCCACCTTCCGTTCTACTTGCTCTCTTCCCTTCCATATTTGATCTACCACAAACTGCGCTATTCAAACCTGTGGCCAGCCAACCATTCTCGCTCAAAAATCGGATCATTTCTGATCCTTTGACAATTGAATTCTTACGCGCTTATTTGCTCATCGCAACTGTTGCAGCTCGCATTATCGCGGGGAGAAAGTTGCGCTGGAAACGGGATACCATGCTTTCACAGGCTATGAAGATGGGTCCCGCAGCTGGAGGAAGAGGGGGCATGAAGTTGGTAGGAGTTGATAAGGCAGAAACTACGCGAGAAAATCGAGAAGCAGCGGATGTCGTGCGAACGTGGAAAGATCAGCTCGGAAGATTGAGATCTGCCATTGCGATAGCCAATTCAAGTATTCAGGAGTCCTCGAGTCATCTGGCAATCCCTGATATCAACGAAGCATTGCATATCAAAACACAAGACCGAGCTCTCACGGCGCCAAAACCCTGTGTAATATGTGGACTAAAGAGAGAGGAGCGTGTCCATAAAGTCGATATTGATGTTGAGGATAGCTTCGGTGAATGGTGGACTGAACATTGGGGCCATCGAGCGTGCAAGAACTTTTGGTTGGAGCATCAGTCGAAGTTGAACCAGCGCTGAACACTTGCACTCGTAGATCATTCAGAGGGGTTTTACCAGCGCACCATTATAACTTCTTTAATGAAGAGAAGACACAGAGCACTCTTCTGCCTGGATTACAGTGTCTACTCATGATTAACGGCCATCTTCGAAATATCATGGCCCATGTCTAAAACGCTTTGTGACAATTCAATATTTGTCTAGCCCTAGATAAAGAGCCAAGAAAGCGATTGAGCAATGAAGGGTAGCACACCTCCACACAAATGACACAACGTTCGAAAGTTCGAGTGTAGTGTGGACAAAGGCTTCAGCACGGTCTTCTCACTAACGGACCTTTCTCTTAGATACCTAAATAAGTATCTACATTTCTTCAAAGTTCGTATCTATACTTCGTCATAAGAACCCAGTCTCATTTAAGATGTGTAATTTCGTCCACTACGTTTACCGCTGTCATCACGATTACCTCCGTCGCATGATCCAGAGGTGTGACTTAGCAAGAGCTATCCAGCCATGGAAGTGCCGACCTAGGGTAGAGGTCGAAATACTACACGCGCTCTGCCCTGCGTGCAAATTCCGTATAGCAGAGGCTGGACAAAGAGTAAGAGATCGCTTCCTAGGATAGGTGCGAGTTGAGCATAAGTTTATATACCAGATGTTAATATACTCTCTATCGACCGTGCTTTTCAAGTTTGAATTCGTTCCTTCCTTTTCTGTTCTAGATATATGCTTGCTCGATTGCACATCGCCGTCTTAACTTCCGCGCGACACCGCCGTACATGTATTACTCGCGCCAACAAGCAGCTGTAACTTTTGTACAGTATTATGCCACGAATGCAGTATTCCATTGAAGAGTTACTTAGATTACGGCCTTCGCCCTCACGCTCACGCTCACACATTCAGCTTCAGTCAAACTCACCTTCCGCTGCTCTTGCCTTCAAGCCCAACGACATGTGGAGACACCCTTCCGACCCTCCACCAACACAGCCGTTCCCCTTCCAGGTTCCCTTGCAACAACAGTCTATAAATACAACTGTATCACAGCAGGTGTTTCCAGTAAAGCCTATGCTTGTGATGGTTCCTCAAGCTCCAAACGCAACACAACCCCTTCCTGCCAACAATATGAGCGAGAACACTCCTAGTACGTTACACGCAGATTGTTTCTCGATTAATCAAGTTTCTTGGTATACTGGTAACAAAGGCAATCAGAGCTGACTACTGTAGCCCTTGGTATTACCTCCAAAAAGGTCAAATTCGATGATTCTGTTACCATCCCACAATTAGTAACTAGGATCATAGCCCTCGAGGCCGAGGTTGGAATATTGCGCGGACGACTTGACTCTCCCAGAGCTCCAGTTTCAGCTCCAGCTCCAGCTAAACCTTTTGCCTCCCAAGTCGGCCAAGTTCCTGCTCCAAAGTTGAAGACCAAGAGTTCTGAACCAGCCCTCCGTGCAAAACCTGCTTCTCCCCAAAGACCATCACCAACCAGTGCCACTGCCGCAAACGCCATCCCGACTGAGATTGATTTGACAATCTACGACGACGGCGAGAGAACTGTCCTATACATCCCGTCCAAGTGCCATATCTCCCTTGTCGAGCCCGACTTCGACGGACGCCGCAAGCTTCAGGAATTTCAACAAGATAGTGGAGCCCGGATTGTCGTCGTCAATGGCCATGCCGTTTCCTCAGGTGCTAACACATCTATCGCAAAGGTCACCATTAATGGCAACCAAGATCAGCGAAATGTTGCGTCCAGTAAGTACTTCTACGTGCCAGAAAGTTTTAACATATAGGGTTTTTTGTTAGACCCTGACTGACACAGAGGGACAGTGTTTCTAATCGACTATCGTGTTGCCTTTCTCGCGGGCCAAGCTTCAATATCTCCCCCTCAACGTGCTGCTCGACCTCAAAGCGTGGATGCAGCGGCTACTGGAACCAGTAGTAGCGGCAGTCCAAAAAAGACAACCCCGAACAAGCCACGACCATGGAGGTGATTATCGAGCTTATGAATTGTAAAGGGAGTATGACTAGGTATAATGTTCGTCTCGGTCTTGAGCATTGAGGGTAGCCCATTATGAATGCGTTCCTATTATTGACGCATAGGCATATCACTGATGTCTACTAGCTCTAGGAAGTTAATAGAGCACTCATACAATATAAATCTGTCTTCTAGAATCACTCGGATTATTGTACTAACCTACCTATTTTGAGCCTGGCGATATCACACGGACTCCACTGTTGAAAGTTAACCAGCGCCTGTCCCCTTTCCGATCATTTCATCCATCATCTTCTGCATGTATGTCAGGATCCCCAGCAGCTGACTACAAGCACCCCAAAAGAATAGAAGTACTTTCTAGCAAAGGTGGATGGGCCTATATCATAAACAATTTAGGAAGAATATCCAAATTGAGGCCCAAGTATCCCCAAGGAACTTACGCCTTAACAAATGTATGGGTCATTCCATGTTTCTCGCCTTAAAGGAATGGCAAATTTTATTTAATCTAGCGATAAGCAGCCCGTCTATTCCTCCCCTTTCGAATGTTCAACAAGTCACAACACTTAATTATAACGAAAATCAACTTAACCCCGGTCCACTCCCGGAACCAATCTCAGCCCCAATCTAGTCGTCAAACATTCCCTCGTTGGCAGTAAACGGGTCCAGGGTACTACCCACGGGAACAGGTGTACGGGCACCTACTGGGCTCAGCATTCTAGGACTATGCAACATCGTCCTGAACTCTGGAACCAGCAGGCCCTGCACTGTCGATGGAATATCTGAAGGGATATCGTACATCAAGCTCTCCATACTTAAATCTTCGCCTGCACCGTCGCAAAATAAAACCCTGATGTCTGGTATTGGGTCATCGCTAGGGCTGTCAAACAATGGATTGTTGCGGCCCATTTGGAAGTCTCCCACTGTTGGGAATGACATGTTTGTCGCATTTTGGGGTGCGGATTCCCTCTCGGCTGCAAGAGCTGCTACGGAGCCACCGATCTTTCTATTACCGCTCCCATCGTTGTTGTTACCAGCGTCGCTATTCACAATGCTGTTACTCATGCCGTTGCAATTTTCATTTCTACCACTGTCCTCGATCTCCTGGACATGGTTTGGCTCGTGATATACAGCTTCATGAGGAAAGTCATGCACGTTGTGCGAAGCAATTGGAATGAATTGATTCATCTCGATTGGCAAGGCAAGTAGCGGATCCAGGTTATGAGGTACAGGCTGTTGCGGGACAACTTGCGGCGTCACAAATTGCTGGTTGACAAATGGTTGTGGGACCAACAGTTGTTGGTCCAGTTGCTGAAGATGTAAGTTCTCCAGGCTCAATTGGAATTGCGGCATCGGAACCATGTGTTGGAGAGTCACACTTTGAGTTATCATACCATCCGGCATCTCTCTGTTATTTCCTAGAGGTCCAGCGATGTTACCGTGAATTAAGTTCTCAATGAATCCGGCTCCTTCGCTTGGCACACCCAGATTGTTCGGTTCTTCTGATAAATCAGCACTGGCACTTGGAATTATGAGGTTTGATGAAGGCGCAGATTGAGGCATCAAGCCAGATCCCTGGAAAGGCTATCATAATTAGTATTCGCTGCAGCGAAGGAGCAAGAAAATATGAGCCCTACCAACGCTTTTTGCGTTCCCTTTCGTGGCTTTGAAGGATCGGTTGCAGATAGACATCTGTAAATAGCGTTGTCTGAGTAATAGCTGTCGAGTGGAAGTTAGACCACGAAATAAAAATCGATTATCAGAAGGTTGTACTCGAAAATTATATGTACATGAAGGCGAAAGGAGCAGTGATATGATTACGCACCTCATTCTACGAACAGGGTCATGAATTACAATACGTTCATTAGCAGGAGGCGTGGCCGCAAGCCTGTGGAGGCTCCCAACAATCATATAATAGGATTTGAGAACCTTTTCCATGCTTTTAGCTTCCGGGGCATCGTCGCCACACGCTTCAAAAATAGTAATTGCACTTTCGATAGCTTGGTATGCTTTATCATGGGTATAAATATTGAAGAGTTGACTCGAGAGCAAGATTAGGCTCGCATCGAAAAGGAAATATCTATAGTTGCATGAGTAGTTTGCTTCCAATTACACGCAAATAAGGAGTTTGACGTACAGAATAAATGCATTGTGGTAGGAGAGGTAAGACTGCCGGTGCGCAAGCGTAACCAAGAGAATGCCTAGATGCAGTCAGACAATGTGAAATCCACGGCGCATAATAATACTAATTTTGGAAACGGAAACAGGGGGAAACATGAAGCTCAAACCTACTATAACAGCTGAGATCCACGCATTTGCGGGCACAAGATTTTACACCCGGTCGCTGCTGGAACTCTGTTCTTTGGTCAGATCGCTGCAAATGCATTAATTTAAGGAGGAATGGCCGTGTGAATAGCACGATCGAGTGGCCTGAAAACCGGGATATTAGTAATTATTGAACACAGAAGTCTGCTTTAAAGCTTCAAACGTAGCAGGGAACATTGAGCCACTTACAATAGAGTAGATTGAGCGTTAATCTCGCTACCTTGTCACCTGGATGTCTCGGTATTGAATTTTGCCAGTGGAGGTCTTGTGGAATATCCTCTAGCCATTTGGAACATTCGGCCGCAATATCCGGAGCTAGTTCTGAATTCAAAGTTTTATTGTTGTAGGTCAGAGCAACACCGACGCGGAAAGAGCTCTCCACTGCGGCAGCAAGCTTAGAGGAATGCGTGTCAGTATTCGGCCCAAGTCGAAGGAAAACCGAATGCGGATCCTGTTTATCCATGTTTGGAATCATGATATCTCTACCTCTTGATAGAGATATAAAACGATCCATAACAAAAAGGCTTCGCCATAGATTTTCATAGGCTCCCTGTACATTTTGATCTTGGACCAGGTGAGGGCGGCCGCGGTCACCCTGAGGAACCTTATGAATACCCAGCGTAGCAGCATATTGAATAGCCAAACCTGTGTAGATATCAAAAATCATTCCCCTTCCTCAGGCATATAGAATGGCCGTGGACTTACCGTGAAGTGAGCAAGCTTGGTCCCTCCTGCATGTGAGAAGCAGATACAGGGTCATCAAGCAGAGAGCTTCCACTTTCCAGTGAGAAGCTACCGATATGCCTAACCTGGGGTCCCAAGAGTTTATTGCCGTATCGTAGAATAATTGAGCTTGTTCCTATTATGTTTTTATTAGCTGTACCTTACATACAATAGCTACGACCGACTTCTAACTTGTCGGGAAGAATAGGTACTATTTAGCGGCCTGTATGAAGCAGACAAAACTGTGCATGAGCAATGTCCTAAATGCTTGTAATGGGACAGGAACCTTCATTCTGCTATCACTCACTGTATGTTTCCCTTTAGAAATAAAATCTCTGTACTTTTTCTGCTCATCAATCATAGCATCTTGTGGAGGCTCGAGAAGAAGAAGTGCACCGATGGCTAATATGAGATACATTAAGCAAAGTGACTGTCTGGGGATCGGTTCAAATTCATAAAACCATGCATCAAGAATTCCAACAATAGAGTCTACAGGCAAAATTTCAATAAAGCCTTGAGTCTAAGTTCTGATTGAGCCGTCATTCTCTCTGTTACAAGGATCTAAAGGTACTTACATTTTGAATAAAAGAATCTTTCAAGTAGTCAGCGACCTCGCGAGGAGGTTTCGGCGCGGAAAAATCCTCTGAGAGGAGAGTTTTGTGGCTACAGTCATTAAGCTGCCTATCCTCGAATTGTTTCGCTGCATCAGTAAGGGAAGCTGTCTCAATATTGAGCTTATTGACAGCCCTTAAAATCATTTGTAAGTGGCTTAGAGTTGCAGAGTCGCCAACTGGACAGCAGTATTTGGTAAGCACTCATTATGTTTGTTTAGAGAATCAATACTCACCACGATTATCATATAAATAAGGTGTTGCATTGTCAAGCCTAAGTGGAGAAGTCAAGTTCTCACTCTTGGAAGCGCTATCAATAACACTCGAATATTGCGCGGTTATGCGAGGAGGGTTGCTCCATTTATCGGCTAATGGCGATATTGGATCGGATATATATTGGAATAGGGAGTCATTGGACTCTGCAATCATTTCAGAGAATTTGGATAGCGACCTGTCTGAATACAACGCTCTTCTTCGGGTCGGAGCGATGGTTTTGATATATCTTGCATGATCCAATCTTCCAGTTTGTTTTTCACCCATATTTGGATATCCTCGTACACCGTTCGCTTTATATGGTGCTGCAGATCGGCGGCTTGGTCTTCCAACTATAATGCCAACTTTCAGAGGTGTCCATGAATCTTGGGGTGAACTCGATGGATCACAGACCTCTTGGGGTATGATACGAACAAGTTAGCGCATTGCCTCGCCTTGTGCATGTTTGGCACGGTTGCTTCCCGTTGCACTATCGAGGAGTAAGTATCAGAATGCGTCATGTTACCGGACCCTTCTCTGTTTTGGCAAGACGGTAGGCGCATGTTTTCGGGCTTTTGGGGCATTGAATTTCAAAGGCGGTTGATAACTGACCTTCTGTTTTCGCGATTTGCACAGATCACAAGCCTTTTCGACGCGCAGCCTTCGATGAGGTTCGACATATATTCGACAAGGCATAATAGCATCCTCTAATGCATCTAAAAACAGTGAGAGCGTGACCTAGAGGACGATATAGCCTCAGTTGTAGATTTGAATGTAGGACGTCTGCTATATAAGTTGGATTGAGTTGGAACAAAAATTATGTTTCTCCACAATAGTAACTCTAATCTACATTGTCAGAATGTAAAAGACATTGACTTTAACTACCGAAATAAACTTCAGGTATCAATCTCAACACCATTAAATCTCCCTTGAGCAGTTGCGTGCTAGGTATTGACAAGGTGGCTCATTTATAACTTACCATGAGCAATCATCAGCTTTCCTGGTAGGCGCTACCAAAGTAAGGTTTAGAAGGACTCCATTAGACTGTAATATCATTTGCAGTCATCGTTCGAATTCTGCTAAGCTCACCTGATAATGATTGCTGAAAGATGCCTAATGTAATGGTATGCCGAGTAAAAAAAAGGTTTCTAGAAAGAACTAAAGACAACTAGGTAAATAGCAAACCAAAAAGGTTCTTGGGCTGGCTGAGATACTTCATTGCTAGAAGACTTCCATGCATTTGAAGTGCATCTACAAGCAGTTCATATTGGTCATAATCAACAAGAAGATTGTCGCCAAAGATAGGTCTTTACAAAAGAACAGCTACCTTCATATGAATAACCTGACAAGAACAATTATATGTATCACACGAAGTGCGCTCTTGACCTAACTCATATCTCCACATAGCATAACTCAACACTCCACTTAGAGGCGGATGAATCGTTTGGCGGCGTCAAATGCTAGTCAAAAACCCATGGCTCCAAACGTTGTGAACAGGTAGCCAAGAAAAGTGCGGTCTATGTAAGATATCAGCTGCGAAAGCCAAGAGAGGATGCGACGGCTAGAGAAGGTAAGTGATCACTTTCTAAGTATCTTAGCTGCCATGAGCACACCGATGGATGTAGATTTCAACTGCTGAAGGAGTTGCATGGTCTAGAACAAATGAACTCAAGTAACGTTGATGTTGACAACCTTAGTCCCATGCTAGCTGGAGCCAATGAACACAAGAAACTGGTGTTTACATAATTGCTGACTGGGTCGCAAGCTATGATCCACTTTTAGCAACATCTCAGACAAACTGATGAGAAATTTATAGACTTGAAAGGAAGTTTACTTCAGTATTCTCTACAAATGTACACGCGCACATGAACTGCTGCCGTTGGAGAAAGAAATCTCAATTGGGAAGATTATGATCACTGTCGTGGTAACCTGACATCTCGGGAACGTGGAGAATACTGCCAAGTTGACGTGCACGACAAATTCACTATATTCGACTTGATTACTTACGATGGCTTCACCAGACAATTATTGAAAACTTGCGGTGAAAGCTCGAATACCTTCGAATGTGCCATATGGGATATATTTCGGTAGAAGATTGATAGTCGGATTCACTCTAACCTTACCGCATTATCAGAATCGTTCTATCACTGGATATGGTATCACAAAGCATCAGGTCCTCTGTTGACGAGCCGCGACGAGCGCTTCCATTCTGTCGATATACGCCTTACCCATATAGAATTGTTCCGTAAGGAAGCATATATTCTCCGTCTGTTCCTCCGGAAGGGGTGCTGTGCAGCAGAAGTTGTGCGGTGGCAGAGATGCTTCATAAAAAAATTCTCCGAAATAGATAGATTCTTATCTACTTATCACAGAATTCTGATCTTTTGTTGCAAGTCTGCTTTCTCAAGTATGGTACCGAGACTCGTTTGTCCTTCACCGATCGCCTCCAATATCTGGCCAATATAAGATGTCGCGGCTAGCTTTTGAGCCTATTCCGAAGATCGCATTTAGCCTGCATTAGCCCGCGTCTGCGCGCGTCGATCTAACGCCTCCAGTGCAACATATCGCGAAACTTCGCAACACCAGATGGACGGTCATTGGACATTTGTTTAAGCTTTTCTTCAGACATATCTCGACATATGCAAGTGGTGGTAAGATGCGTTATATTTTATCCAAGCGGAATCACATTCCGACGACGATATCACTACTAGCAGCAACGATCCAGGTGCAGTGCCTGGCTATTCGATATTGACAACGTCATTTGGAATCCTTGTAAGCCGCGGACCTCAATATTCGTATCGCAGTCTCACCACCATGGGATCATCACATTTCAAGTCTTTTCTGCCAAGCCATGCATTTAGTTGCACTTCAAAATTCACAGCTCGCTTGTTTACAACCTCATTTCCTCGAATCATTCTCCTCATCGTATTTTAAAGTCGCAAGTTGCACTCTTTAAGTCTGGTAAGAGGCCGTTCGTCCCTGAACATCATCACACATGGCCGAATATTCATTTGTACAACAGATCTCCTAATATATGAATTGCTATGTCCATCCATGGGATCTTGTTATGCTGTCTTATGTTTCTGGCGCGAGGTTGAATGGGAGGCGTAAACTGGATCTATGGTTCTTTAAGCCAACTCTCTAGATCGTGCTTTGCCGCGGTGATCTTTGTGTTTGATGCAAGATCAGATTTCAGTACCACGTTCTCGCGTCTCTCCATGCCTCTTTCATCAAACGGCGTCTATCGTGTGGACATCAGTGGTGCCAAACTTTCTTCCAGTATCTCCCTTGTGCTCTCGTCCAAAGAATCAGGAGCCCGCAAACCTTTCTGCCACCAAAAGTAATATTGTACGTTGAATAAAGTTGGCATCATTTCCAGCAACATGGGATCCTTCGACAGGACATCCGAGTCTTGCTAAAGTGTTCTTAACGCGCAGGCTATGTGGATTGCAACACAGCTCAGATGTGTAAGCCAGTTATCGGGCATCCAAAATGCATATAATCGCGGTCTTGGAGTCGAATCCGAGAGAGTGCAATACTTTCATATCCGTGCCCAACTCACAGCCATTATTGCAGTGTTGTGGGCTCGGTCAATCAGCTTTCAAACATATATTTCAGTATCATCCTTTTCTTGAATCAGATGGTGTCCATGAAGTGGAATCTTTGATTGGTTTTACCCTGTCACAATTCGATATTCCAAATCCAGCATTGTATGTCTCCAGTGCCTCCTGTGGTGAAACAGAGGAGAGAATTCTCGTATCGAAGATTGAGACCCAGCCTGAGCATGCTTGCTTGCTGTTTCCCAAGATGCCAGATTCGGCCAGAGAGATAATATGATGGCCACCTTCGAAGTCTTGTGAGACAAATATGATATTGGAATACTCGCTGGCGATTATTGATTCTTGCCCAATTATTGGGAGGCGTTCTAGATGCATTTCTTAGCATGAACAGCTGTCTAATCAAGGTGATCAGCAAATTACTTACGGCCTGCTTAAGTTAATTGTTCGTAGTATAATCGGGCCCTTCTGACCTTGCACATCATCTTGGAAGGTTGTTAGAGGAAGATGCTGATGTTCTGGGATTCTTTGCGGGCAAGTTTTCGCGAGGTTTGAAAGAGTAGGAAGGCTACAATGTCATGAAAGTTCGGTGTACAAGGATGCCGTAAGTTGTGAAGGGAACCGGTCAGAGGGCTAATACCGATACGAAATATTTATTTCGTCATTAAAGATTCTCCACGAGAGTAAGGCGCATTTATAAACTTCTGCTGTGAGTGATATGCATGGAAGTGCCTAAGTTCGGTCCCCTTCAGAATGTATTGAGGCAGTCTGCAACCTGGTAAATCGTTCATCTTATCCAACACAACCACTCAAATTGTGGTTTGAACGCCGTTGAATTGCCCTTATTTGAGGTTTTATCCCAATCACGTCAGAATTCTTCCGTGGATCTCCTATTTGCGAAGCTCTAGTGGTTGAATCGTTGGCTGACGGCTATTACTTGCGGCAATATATATTCCTGAGTTGCACAATAGACCTCCAACCCAAAGACATGACAGCAACGTGCATAGCATAGTGCCACCACTGCAGGTTAAGTCATATGACCATCAGAGGGCATCGTTACAATATAATTATATGGCCGTTGTAGCTCGGTTCGGCAACCTGTAGTTTGATTCCCACCTTGGGCAAGCGCTTCCCCCCCCCCCCCCCCACCATTCTGTTCGTTTTCTTATTCATTCTGGCTCTTTTCCTGCTCGCTTCTGTAGCTTGTGCTACAGAGCATGATTTTGTGGGAAAGAGTGGCTCGGGGAAGATTTTGGCGAGGTCTTTCGTAGCCGTCGTTTCCATTCACAATGTACCTCGCCAAGGTGCCCAGGAAGTGCTTTAAAAGGTTGGCGCTATAGGGGCTAGTCCGGCTGGTTTCCCCTCAACGTCTATGTCTCTACGGCTAAGAAATAAGGGCCGATTCTTGATACGGCTATTCCCCTTTTTCACTTTATCGTATGCTCGTCAATGCTTACTTCATTGTTAGGCAATTCCATAGAATTACTAACTACAAAGTCAAATTACTTCTCTCTTTGTTGACAGATGTTTAATGTCGAAATTTCGATTGTAGTAAAAGAATTGAGTGCTAATGGCCGGTGCTAAGATCAGCCACTCAGTTCTCAACCGGAAAGTATGGATACAGCAGTCCACCAGATCTGGGCGGAGCCTCCATCAAGGAAGCACGAATTGGATCTTATAGCGGTAATCACATGGAATCGTGAAGAAGATCGGGCAGTAGCTAAGACACTTAATACTCTAGTGCAAATCCAATTTAGTATGCTTAATTCGTTACTTAACACCAAGGCTCCAAACATTGGTTGTTACGAGCATAAAAAAAGGGATCGCGGGGTTCAAAGCCTGCCCTTATGCCCCTACTGGCCATGGGCAGCCGATAATAAGCTAGATGGAGGCCAACAGCTAATCCACTCCTGCTTTCGGGGACTTGAAGGCTTGGGTGAGACGAGTGGCTTACGTCTGGGCTACAAAACTGGCTTCGAACGGGGATTTATTTCACGGACCAGATGGTGAAACTGCACGGAAAGTGCCGAAAGAAGTAGAGCTGTGTATGAGGCATCTTTCTGCTAGGCTACTAGGCACATTGGCAGCCGGATTGGAGGATTCAGGAATTGGTCCAAGGATATCTTATCGCATCTAAAAGATCCATTGCCAAATCCTAGATCCAGAAAATTATAATAAGGCTGGAGCAGCTAAGTATTTACTGATCAAGTTGCGTGATACAAACGCGAGGATTTTGCTATTTGAAGTAGCTCGGTGGTTGGCCGATGTTATTGATGAATTTGGACAATATGCAAGCTTCCTTAAATGACAAAGAGTTGACAAGGCCAAGAAGACGCAGACTACTAAATCTCTACTTAATTCAGTGATCGAAGACTGCATTGGTCATGGCATGCCATTTTCAACCTGCTTCAACAACTTGCACTGTGGCAGCCTCCCCCAGCGAAATCAATTCTGCCCAAGTTCCATTGCAGTGAGTCTCATCCGCGGGCCCGTTTCTCAATTCGTCTCTCCGTCCAAGGTTTTGCACATCTCGAAAGGTACACCGTAGTCAGGCGGGGTTGGTAGGTCCGGCCATGTAAGCCGGTTTGGTGCATTAAGATATCGTCCCATGTCACCGCTGGATCTTCGTGCCGCTACCCATTCATTCAAAAAGGTTCGGAATGTTGATACTAGCGCCCAGTTCATGGTTACCAGTCCATTCTGAAATACTCTGCACCATGTCCATGTTTCGTTCCCAATGGGGGATAGCTGTGAAGTCTGCATTGTTTGTGATAAGCTCGTACAATGTGAATACGACGGCAGACAGGTCATCTAGACCATCCAGCAAGCCTTGTTTCCGCCTGCAGCCCAATTTTAGTCAAAGAGAAGGAGGTTGTGTGTCTATGGATCGATGGTCAGATTTCGAGGTGCAATATCTTGATTCCCAATTCTAGGTTTGGAAAATCCACGAGTTGGGTAGGCTGCCGTATCCACTCAAATCGGGAAAGTATCATTGGATTCACGAGTGTTCCACCTGGAATGTACTTTGTTGTGAACCCAATCACCTGAGACTCTAGGTCTTCCAGGACAACGCGATCAATTGGTACGATATTGGGATGCGGCGGCAGGCTTTCGAGCAGGTTCAGTTCATCCCAGGCCATCTGCTCTAGTTGAGGCTTCCCCAAGGGATTGGATTTGAAGGCTACCTTTTGGGAATTCCCAGATTCGTCTTCGTATAATGAGAGACCAACACCTGACCCAAGCCGATCGAGCTCTTGAAGCTTGGAGTACTGGACCACACAGCAGCTGGCGAGTGATTTAACCCTCAACCTTCTAGATTCCCTACTGATGTACATCCTTATCCATGGCCCTTTGGCCAATATGGTAGCGCCAATTTCACTGGGTCAAATGGAAGGAATATGGTAAATCAGCTAGACAACAGCCTGAACAGCCCAAACAATTGTGCTTGCGGTTAGTATGTTTACTACTCGAGCGTCTGCGACCATGCGTATCAGAAGGCTCCATACAGATGCGGCGCCACAACTGCCATATCTGGTATAATTTGCTTCTGCAAGACTCCAGAACCAAGAAATATCGTTCAGGCACCGCAGATCAACGCCCAATGCCATGCCTGCTGATTTCCAGTATTTGGGTGGGTGAGAATTTCTGATGATTTAACGAAAATTGTTAAGCATGTGATCTCAGACTTAGCAGAAATCGATGCTTTCGGGAGAGTGCCAGGGACATTCGACGGCGCTGGTGGTATTGATAGTGGAGGTATATGCAGAGACTGGGTACTCAGACGCGGCAGACTACTTTTAATATCACTGGCTCTTTATCTGCGGGGGAAGCCCATTAAAATCAAGGCCGTATTGTATTGCAGCGCGCTCCTACTCCGGTGCACGTTCCAGTTCGAAGATTGCCAAATCCAGCTCCAATAATTGCCATCTTTCTTGAATATTAGAAAGCCCTGCTGGTCCGCAGCGTGCAGACACGACTTACCGAGGAAGGTAAGGTATCTAGATACTCAAAACCGTGAGCAAGCCCGGGCAAATATGTATGATAATGATAAGCAACATACCTTACTAATGATAACATCGTATAGCTGAAAAAACATTTGCCATGTACCTATCGAGGTCTAAGTTGTGGTGGAATATGGTAGACACAATATCATCTTCACTATTGTCGAATCGGGAGAGGTTCTACTATGGCTCATATCTTGCTCAACTCCGTAATAAGTGACTTACTAAGCTATATTTCTGTTGGATGTATTACTAGAGACGATAATTACCACGATCACACCTGGCAGAGTCTGGTTTAAGATCAACCCCTATCATAAGCGAGGAAAGGTGGGGTAACCGGAGTATATTTACATGAATAAGCATTCTGAGAGTAGAATGCATAAGGTTGTCTCCTAAGGTGGTTCAAGTTTCATAAGAATATTTCATTTATCTCCTACGCCGACCCAGATACAAAAACGATGACAACATTTCAGACACTGGAAGTACGCCAAGGAATTAGACATCATCTAATCTCTTGGCAAGTAGCAGATTCATGGCAGATCACATGACTATACAAGAAACTTATGGCTTTGCTGGAACGCGGCGACGACTCCTCCACGGTTGGACAAAGAGAGAGATGGAGAGTGTTCAAAGGATGTTTTATTACAGTGTTTGCCCGAGAATTGAAACCTGATTTTAGTTCATGGCATTCACTAGCCACAGTGGCTTGAAATATGCCATTCACCCTAAACCTGATGTGTTCTAAGTCATGTCTCTAGGCAGGCAAGTCGTGATCCATTCTCAACCCCGTCCCGTAACCGGTACTACTACCCTTTTTTGTTTATAATCACTGAAACTTCCATCCTTCTCCCCGTTCGCTCCCCCAAAGACTCTGCAGCTTCTACATTGTCCTTTTATTGATGCCTTTTTGAATATTTGCATCCCCGGGCTATTGACAATCGACTGTGCACACCCCTGCACCCAATCTCTTCAGCCTCGTCATCCAGATTCGCCATCACAATTCCAGGGTTTGACTGGACCTTCGGTGTCGTCCGCGTTCCCCAGCAGCTCCCATCGGCAACGTCACAAGAACTTCACAGTTAAACTGTGCGGCTCAATCTGCTCTCAAGACCATTCATCATCTATTGTCGACTATACTGAACTATAACTATGACTTCAACTTCCGAAAATTCCTCTCCTCCGGCGCAGCGGGGTTACGAATTTCCCCGCGGACGGCTGAGGCTGTCGCAAAACGACCCCTCCAGAATACCTCTTGTTTTGGTAGCATGCGGAAGCTGTACGTACAAGCAATATGGTTTTAAATTCTAGCATCAGTCTAACTAGCAGATAGTTTCTCCCATCACATATCTACATTTGCGCATGTTTGAAATGGTAAATCTCCATTAAAATTTTTGGAAGTGCCTGCCCACTCTCGAGGTATCAGAACGAGTCGCATAGGCATACTACACCCCAGCGATGTTTACATCGAAGGTCGAATAAGACACAACATCGCAGGAGTACAAAATAGTTTGCGGGCTCTCCTTGTAGAAACTCGGTTGATTATACGGGAGTGGGCTTGTGCAATCGAAAATTATGGTCTTGCTCTATGTTGCTTGGGACGAGGCTAACTTTTTCTTGTAGGCCTTCGACTTTGCGAAGTTCCAGACCGAGTTTGAGATTCTAGGAGGATATTTATCACCTGTGAGCGATGCATACAAGAAGGTTGGCCTAGCACCTGCTGTCCACAGGCATGTTACCGCCGTGACCCAACTCTACAAACCGCTAACATAAGTAGACTTCAAATGTGCCAGCTTGCTGTTGACCAAACATCAAACTGGCTGATGGTTGATTCATACGAGGCCACCAATCCAGAATATATGCCAACAGCTTGTAAGTGATTTTCGTCAGGAGTTTTAACTTGAAAGGATCTTGGAGTTTGAGACCACAACACATGGATTAGCAGAAATTCTCTATACAATATCATGAAATTATAGTGCTTTATTGGGAAGGCAACAGGGCTCTTTTCTGCTACTTGGAGAGCTCTGAACTGACTCTTTATACAGTGGTTCTTGATCACTTTGAGCACGAGATAAATACTGTACTTGGAGGCGTAGAACGACCTGATGGGACACGAGTTCCTGTTAAGATTGCGCTTCTCGCTGGTAAGTCTATCACCTGGAATAGATCCACTTAATTGATATTGTATCCTGCGCAGTGCTGACTATTATGCACTTCAGGCGCTGATCTCATCGAAACCATGTCGACACGTAGGTGCTTTGCTACTGTCTTTTATTCACCCAACTTTGTCTCTAGAGCTCAAGATGTATTATTCGCAGCACGAAACAAGAGACTTTTGCCCACTCTCTAGCCATTTCTATCGAGAATATGCTAATAGTTAAACACAGCCGGTGTCTGGAGCGAAAAGGATCTTGATCACATTTGTAAGGACCACACATGTTCTATGATACTTAGAAGCTCATTAAATACTGACCGGTTCTAGTGGGAAAGTTCGGGACATTCATTGTTGGTAAGTCCAATATTTGACCAGGTCTAATCAAAGTATTAACAGAATTTGCAGAGAGATCAGGCACAGATGTTGATCAAGCTGTTAGCAATCTTTCAGCGTGGAAGAACAATATTTATGTTATCCAGCAGTAAGTACATATTGTGATCTTGAAGCGGCAATAACAACATATAAGCTCAATCTAATACGGCACTAACTCTCCTCGCAAGATTGGTACAAAACGACGTTAGTAGCACCAAGATTAGACTGTTCCTGCGACGTGATATGAGCGTTCGATACCTCATTCCGGAACCCGTCATCCAGTATATTGAGGAACATGGGTTATATTTGGACGATGCAGCCTCAGACGGAAAAGGGAAATCACACAGCACGGATATTAACAGCAAAGACTCTGCTGCAAGCAGCAGTGTGTCTAAGAGTTAGACTTGGAAAACACGATACACTCGCTATGAATTTATTACAGGGGCGTTCTGGTCATAGATCATACTCTTTCCAGTCGCAAAGACTGGTAACGTGGCGCTTGGGTTAATAAGGCTACGCTACAAGTTAGCTATTCTCGCAAGGAGTACTGTAACAACAACTTCAATGCCGTTCAGGCAACAACAGCACAATCCCGCCGAAGACACCATTCTGCAGAATCCTCTGCCCTCAGATCTCTCAAGTAGTCATCCGTGGCTGTGGACTGGGAGATATCAGGGCATCAAGCACGGTATTCTGTCTGCCTAGAAGCAGCCACGATGGTGTCGTCGATTAGGATTTAAGGGGGAAATACCTGTTTGAACTCATCTTTATAAATAAGATAAATAGGCGAAGCAAGATATAGAAAAGTTTCCCTCACAATACTGACCTCGTACCCACGCTGCCAATAGTGATGTGTTGTTACTATTCAAGAATATTTCCACCTGCTATGAGTTTGTATTTATTTAACAGGCTGAACATAGCCCTGGGGATGGATATTGAGAATGGGCAAAATGAGATGGCAGTCAAGTGAGACGCTGCTAGTCGGGCGAGAGGTCGTCCAATGTATCAAACGTTACGCACATCTCATCGCATGTCTTAAGATTCTGATTGAGAGCGGAAGCGCCCACGCAGTATCTGAAACCTTTCATTCCATAATATCTACGCTAAATGCTGTCACTCATGCACATAAGGTATTTTCTCTATAGTCATTTCATTGGCATCAAGAAAAAGTGTTATCCATCCCTGGCTAAAAAGCATCCACCCGAATGTATCCCCTCTGGTATAGAAACCTCACGGTCAAACGCCTCTAAAATGCATGATCCATTCCCTCGTCTCATCCTCCCCATCCCTCAAATTCTCATCTTCGGTTACGCAGTGTCCCAAGCAGGTATGTCGCCAATCCTTTCCTTTCTGGAGAGGTGACCATGCTCTTTATGAAGTCGGAACCATCCATGCCCATTGATGGAAAGAACTCACTTTGCAAGTGCTGAAGGAAGAGGTCCCCTGTCTTGATATAGATCGTTTGTTCCAAGCCAGCTATCTCATTAAGAACTTGCTTTGCCTGAGCGTCATTGCCGGGATGAAATGTAGGCTCGCGGAGAACTTCCCAGCAAACAGGGTGAAAGCGTTGGATTAGAAACTGATCAAAGCCTGGGAAGGCAGGCGACGGCGGGACAGAGGAGGTGACGGGAGCTTTTCCCACCTCCGCAATACTCGGACCGCCCCAGAGGTCGGCCATGCGTGTGAGGACGGAGAAGGCAAGGCGACTTGCCATCAGGTTGCCTTGACCTGCTGTGACAGTCTTTGCTAATGTTGTGATCGACACGATAAGGGTCTCGAAAAATGCCTGGTTTTTGTCACTAACTAAAACAGCGCCAAGATCATTATTGAGAATTATCTGAACGAATGTCAGATATTCTCGACGGAGTTCTGCAAGCTGGATTTCGTCATCAGTCCCAGTAACGGGCTCAGCCAAGCCGATGAAGACTCGCTGGAAGAGAGGAGTTAGAAGGGAGTCCAGAACGTCATAGATGTCCTTCTTAAATCCGAAGACTACTTGATCTAATAGACGAAGGAACATGGCCATTTCATCCTTTGAGGAGCTTTGCGACAGAAGTCCGTCTATCCAACGAGGGAGTAGTGGTAGGATCCCAATACCCATGACGCCCATAAGTCTACTGAAGGCGGCTCGACTTGCTGTCCGAACGTCAAAAGATGTTCTCAAAGACTCCAGAGCAATGAGAATGGCTTCTGAGGCACGACTGAACTCTTCTGTAACCTGCTGGCTAGGTGCGTGATGCGCTGTGGCAGAATTTCCTGGCGTCCAGTCCGAAAACCCATGTGCCAGGGTTCCGAGAGCCATGATAACATGATGAATCTGAAGTATAGCTTGTGCATCTCCTGATTTCGCAGGCTCTAAATTACGCTGTATTTCGGAAAATAAAGGATCTAGAATTGATCGCGCATAGATGATCTGCTTCTCCACTGGAATACTTGCTTCTGATGATATAGTACCTATGGCCTCGAAGAGGTACAACTGCCCATTAAATGTAGCATCGGCAGAATGGTCGCTCTCGTCCGAGGACATATCATCTCCAGATTCTTCTTGGATCTCTGCCCGAATGGGCAATAAGTCACTGATAGACTTGATCACAGTCTCGGCAACGTTGCCAACGTGTGCTCTAAGATGCTTCACGAACCGGAAGAAAAGGTACCAAGATCGTGTCCGCACTCTGATGTGTTGGTGGTGAACAAGTTGCACGAATTGCTCAAGAACTTGTGGAATATAGTTGATCTGACTCTCGAAGAAGGAGCAATATCGTACACAAATTTCCATGTACTGAAGTTGAATGGCAGGATGGTTAAATGATGCGATTCCTTGGAGATATTAGCGTGGCTCATAACAGTTAGCATTCGAACCTTACCAGACTCAACCATTTTTGCCATCATGACGATAAGGCGCTCGGCAGCAACTCCTGAGGGCTCGCTCTTGGCATATAGACCCCCATTGGGGACCGTGAGTTCTCCAAAGAGATACATCTCATGAAGTGCTAAGTCGAGGTCACGCCAGTCCATCTGTCCTCCTTGCTGATCAAGATTCTGAAATGTGTTCCCAACCACGTTGCTCAGAATATCTATATACAGACCTTCGTCGACTGCAGAGACACTCTTTTGCAGCACCTGCAGCCGCTTCCGGAGTTCTTGAAATTCTGCTTCGTCCGTTTGTTCGTCCTCATCTCCCCACGAAGAGGTCTCGTCGTACCTCATCTTTTGAATTATAGCATTGAGTATTGGTGACAGCATGGCGGAATATACAGGAGGTAAGGGCTTAGCCTTACGCAAGAAGGTAAGGAGATCGGTGATAGAAGAAATGACAGATGAGCATATCTCATCATACTCATCAGAAAAGAAGCGAAGTAGATGCGGGAGAAAGGTCTGTAATAGTTGTTCTGCTTGTGCTCGAGTTTCAGTCTCAACTTTAGTATCCTCAAGAATTCTGACAACATCAGAAACCGTATTGTTGACAAGCTTGGCAACTGCTTCTGCAAGATCAACATCATAGCTTGAAGTAGTGCGGAGTTCATGTAGAGGTGGGCTCGCGACAAGCTGAGAGACGACACCTCCCAGGTTCAAGAATATGATCATGCTAATTTTATCAGCAGGCTTCATCTTCTTGCCAACGATTTCAGTGAATGTGTTGATAGCTGCATCTCGAACTCTGTCTTCCGAGTTGGTAGGATTAGTTCTGCCAACAAGCGGAAACAAGAGGTTGAGAGTATCTTGGTTAACAACCAAAGATATATCAATCCAATCTACCCACTTCCCAATTACCTTCAGAGCCATCTCCACAACCTTGTCATTTTGTCCTTGCCACTGTGTAAGAATTTGCTGCCAGGAAGCTGCAACTTTTCGAACATCTCGAGCTCGTAGAATATCTTTTAGTTCGGTATTACGTTTACCATTCGAGTTGGCTCCTGTGATGTGTACATCGGCAATCTCATCGTGCACAGATTCGAGAAGTCGAAGGTAGAAAACAACACCGCTCAAATTATCCCTTGATCCATTGTTTTGTAGGCTGGTCAAGCTCAAGAAATCATCGAAGAAGGTGCTCCAGCTATCTTTGTATAACGCCACAAACAGTAATGTTAGGGCCTGGGCGAGTTTGTTTTGCAGACTTGCTGGATCAACATCGTCCGGATTTCCTGAGCCATACGTCCGTCTAACATAGTCTACCAATGTGTCTTTGATATGTCCAAGTGCCTGGCTATCTTGCTGGGCCTGAATAGCGTGGTTGACTACATCTAGGGAAACTAAGCGGACAACCTCAACGGGTCTTGGTGAGCGTGTGAAGAGCGATAGGCATGCTTCTCTACCTGCTGGATCGGTGCGAAGTTGGTTGATGAACTCAAAGGCTTGAGATTTGAGATTTTGGTCGGTAGCAGGGTTCCAGGCTATCTGAATAGCATTGTCGACCTGAACCAAGGCGTGTTAGCATATTTTGGAGCATCCAAGGAGAGGTACAACAGCATTTGGCAATGGAAGTACTCGAGGCTGCAACCCCACCGTCATGCAGAATGAACGTTGCAATAACGTACTTGAGTATCCATAGCTACCCTGTCCAGCTATTTACAAGTTGTGGGAGGAATGGCCGTGAAGCCAGAGGTTCGCTGTCACTACTTTGTTAACAGCGGGATATTTTCTGGTATGGCCTGCCTTGTGGCTCCTGCTCTGCTATGGAGTCATAGGTGCTGCTGGGAGGAAAGGCCCCGGTGATCAAGAACAGTAAGGTATTGTAATAGGTCAAAAGTTACCAGGGAATTCGTCTTTGTATGTATGGTCTAGTGTCAATCAGGCTGCGCTGTCAATATGTTTATGAGCACTTCAGGTCGGTGTGCGTCTAACCCCACCAACATCCCGGGCCGACATTTTCAGCCTTGGGGATCGGTCACGTGTACCTATAAGTATCTTAACAGAACTCTTCTCAAAAGCCAATGGATTCATGAAAGGCATTAATCTCCTATGATACACACATTATGCATTCTTTACAAAACATATGCTAGTTTTCTTGTCCAAGCAGCCCATCCATCGCTTATAGACGACCGATAGACAGTCGAAGAACGCCAGCAATGAGATCTATCCCTCCACTCTATGAGACGCCAATCTTCGCAGAAAGGACAAGCTACCTCTGCCGCAGAAATACACTGCGGCAGCCACAAATGCCAATAAAAAGAGGAGATCCCAGGGAACGAAGACGCCAAGAAGCAGGAAACCCATGCCCAGCTTACGAAACCACCGAACTTGATCTTCATGACTGCGGCGTCGTGACTTTGCCCAATCTTTGGATTGTGATGGCTCCCGAGAGTCTTCCTCGTCGTCCTGTCATTGAAAGGAGAACCCTCCAGGAAACCCTTGCGGAGCACCACGTCGGCCACCTCCTCCTGGCATACCGCCTCCTCCAAACGAGAATCCACCCCCTCCACGGCCGCCACCACCGCCCATCTGCGCTCCAAACATCTGCATAAGGATTTCTGGGTCGATTTGCATACCGCCACCCATGCCTCCCATGCCACCTCCACTAAAGCCTTCCATCGGGTCAATTAAGTCCTCGCCACTATCATATCGGGCACGTTTTCTGTCAGGTGTTAGTAAAAGACATGAGAGTACTCATCAAAACAAATGCTACTTACTCAGTATCACTCAGAGTCTCATAAGCCTCTCCGATATCCTTAAATCTTTCGGCGGCAGCCTCGTCGCCTGGGTTCTTATCAGGATGATGAATGATGGCAGCTTTTCGGTAAGCTTTCTTGATCTGAGCGTCATCTGCATCCTTCTCCACACCGAGGATCTTATAATAATCTTTCCGCTTGCTCTTCTTCAACTCTAATTCGGCATGTCGAACCTCCTTGGCAATACCAGCATCATTCGGATCTTGCTCCTGTAACACCTTGAGCTCGCGAACAGCGCCTTCCCAGTCGCCTGAATTGCCAAGTGCGGTTGCCTTTGTCTTCTTCGCTTTTGTGTAGGACGGATCGAGGGATAGAGCCTTTTCACAGTCCTCGATCGCTCCCGCGTGGTCTTTGAGTTGAATTCGACATAATGCTCGGTTCAACAATAGCTTGGAATTCGTGCCCTTATTCAATGGGTCAACCTCAAGAGCTTCTGTGTATTTGTCCACAGCTGCTGCCCATCGCTTAGCCTTATACTCAGCATTGCCGTCAGCCTTCATGCGATCCAGCTTCTGTACCAACCGTAAGTACTTTACAGCATCTCGGTATTCTGGATCGCACGTTAGAGCTTGTCGGAAATGTTGAATGGCCTTATCATTATCTCCTTGTGCATAAAGAGCTCTTCCTCTAAGCACCAAAGCCTCTGGATCCGCGCTATTATAGCGTAATAATGACATAGCAATGCTTTGTGCATCCCCAAGGGCATTAACGTTGCCCATTTTCAGATATGCTTCTCCTCTCATAAGTTGCCACTTTCTCGGCTTTAACGCACCCAAGCCAAGTAGCTTCTCTGCCTGATCAAGTGCATGGAGCGCCATAGACCCGGTTGTGCCGCTCCTCAGTGCATCTTCTGCAACTTGAATATGCTGAAGCATGGCTTTAGCTGGAGCCATGTCTTTTGCCGAGGGAGGAGGTTGAATACGTGCAAATGTGTCCAATGCATCTTGAGGTTTGCCCAAACTGGTGTAGATTCGTGCTAATCGGAGAAGGATTTTAGGGTTTTGAGGGTCGAGCCCATCGGCACGGGTACAATCCTCTAAAGCGTTCTGGTATAGGCCTGCTGAAATGTATGCTGCTGCTCGGTTGCTAAGATAAGTTGCAGACGATGGTACTGCTTCCACAGCTTGCAAACGAATTCTCGTCAGCGGTCTTCTGCATAATGATCTGAATAATTGGCTATATACCTTTTGTATACTCTGCAATTGCCTTTTTGTATTCCTTTTCTTTATAGAACTTGTTCCCAGCTGCCTTGAACGCCTCAGCCTCTTCTGGAGTCGGCGCAGCTGCCGCGGCCGGGCTCGTGGGGTTTGATTTGTGTGGAGGAGGAACTGGGCCTTCCTTTTCCCCGTTGGCACCGTTTGTCTTCTGCGAATGCTCGAATGAGCCAGGGATCGTGGGCTGTGGCGGGGTGGAAGAGGGGGTCTCTGAATCGACTTCCATTGGGTCCGACATCATCGACAGAGCAGAAAGTCTCTTCCTCTCCGCCTCACTGAGATTTAAAGGGTGAGTATCTGGGTCCAGGTCGTGCTTGCTGCGGCGTGAACCGTGACTCGATTTTGAAAAGTTATTTATGCGAGGCTTGTGGGACGAGCCTTGCTCGGATTTCGAATTATAATTCTCGTCCCGACTCGATCTCGAAGAAGAACTTTTCAGAGGCGAGCGTGGCTTTGGTGAATGGGGGGAGTGTGGTTCCTCGTCACTGTAGTCTCTAGAGGGGGATTTCTTGGGTTTTTTGTCGGATTTGGTAAAGAGTCGATTCATTGAGATGGTTCCCGCGGTCTTATTCCCTAGGCTGGCTGTAGGTTGGTATTTCTCAACTAGGTAGCCCGGTTCCCGCTTCGGTGGAGGATAGCGGATGTGTCCCTGTGGTTGGCCCAAAATTCAGCGTTGGAATAAATAAGCAAGAAAGGGCAGTTTGAATGATTACGTCTTTTTCCTTGCAAAGCTACCGATTTAATTCAAATCAAAGATAAGGACAAATTCGCAGTGAATTGTGAACTGGATCGTGTCATGGCCTTTTCGCACAATAACAATAACAACAACAACAATGAGGGCAGCCGCTGGAGAGGAGAGGAGAAAGAGAGAAGAGGCTGGTAATATCTTTCAAAAGTTAACCACTTACAACGGTTTTTGGGGCTCTCCAGGCGGTGATTTGTCGCTCAGCCCGCCCCCTGGAAATATGTCTGTGCTGCCTGACGTGCGATCAAATTAATTTCTAGAAGCTTCGGCGCTTCAGGAAAAAAAATATTGACTTCCAGAGGAGCAACAGCAATAGAAAACAACTACGGATTGGATTTGATTTGCGGATAAGATGCGGGATGAAATGGCTGTGTTAGGAAGTAAAAACTTATATTAAAAAAATGCATTGCAGTTTTTTAATAATTTTTTTAATCCTTTATTATGAAATTTCCTCCATCTAATTGCTTAGGTATATTCTGCTTCTCTGAAGGTGACACGGAACACACCCCCAAACTTCGTCCTGCAATCGACGCTCCACTGATAAGCACCTTATCCAGGATCAGTCAGCCTTGCGCTGTTTTGCCAGGGCGATAGAAATCTGCGAGCCAAGTACACATGTCTATGGTTTTCTATTCATTTCGAGCTATTTGCGATTCTCTGTAGAGGTAAGCTTAAAGTCTAATCAATCCTTAGATACAACTGTGCTGTGAAGGTATATGAAAGCTGAGTCATCGAGCGGACAATACCAATTTGAGATGTAAAGTAGGAGAGGTTGAATCTTTAACTCTATCACCATAAAAGTCGTCGCTAATATCATTTCTATTTTCAAGAAGACATAAAAAAGCCTATATTGATCTTAGAGTGGTATATTCCTTTGCCGGTTAACAACAGACACAGCCAAGACGTCACTCTCTTCTTTAATATGAAAACTAATATCTTAAAGCCACGGTGAGCATTATAATGGGGAGCATCATTCAGCAATAAGAAATCTCTCCAGGATAACAGCATTCATGAGGAATCAATTCTTTCGTATTCCATCTATTACAAGAAAAATGCTTATTGGATATGTTTCTTGTGACTTAAGCGAACACCCCTTTTTTTGGGGGGGGGGGGGGGGGGGGTTGGTAAACAGTACCCCTGAAATGCCTTGATAGCTTCTCAATCATGAATATGCATATACATTGACAACTAAGCAGTTGCATCCTATCCTATCACACTCCAGCTCCGGGCATGCTCCTCTATAAAGTATCTTCATCTAATCACTATTTAAAATACACAGGAACACCGTACACGCAGACAGCAGCCGCTGTGAGGTATCGTAAATTACAAGCCTTCCTCCCTTCCGCAACAGCCTCCACCAATGACATTTTTACTCGCTCTTCTTCTCCGTCGGTGAACTTCTTTTTGCCTTTGCCTTTGCTAGCCGCTGCTGATTTGGCATCATATAATCCCCAATGCTCAAAGGTACTCCTTGCAAACCTGTCGATGTCTTTATCCGTTACATCCCACAATATACCCACTAAAGCGGGGCAGCCGGCCTGCATGTAATGGGCTGGTGTACCATGAACCTCAAACTCGCCGGCTTCGGTTAGCGCACCGCTGCTACAGCCCATGAGCACAGTCACTGCACATTTATCTAGCTTCCTGATTTCCCTTGCGCGGATGTATTGCGCACCACTTCCATGACCGAAGTACAGAAAAAGCTCCGAAGATTCGAGGCTGTTCTTCATCTCTTGTTCGGTTGGTTCTCTCTTGACGATTCCAGTCCACCCAGCCAACTCTTTCAAAGGTCTCGAAAATGTTGCTTGCGTAGACTTTAGGTCCCCATTTGGATTGAGAATATAAGATCCATTTTCCTGGCTGATATAGTGTCCGTATGGTGCAGCATCTGACACACCTTTCTGTTGTGCGAGGATGCGTTCTCGAAGGGATGCCAATGAGTTCAAACGTGACACTGCCATGCCGTCCATACACGGCAAGGACTCCCAAGGAAATGCATGGAGTGCTTTGTCCAATATTAGAATGGCATGCCTTCCTTCAGCGTCATGGCTAGCAGAAGACCGTGCAGCGTCGTGATAACCACGTAAAGCATCGAGGGTTTCTATAACGATTGAATCAAAGTCAATCTCCGCATATGCATTCAGTTCCCCGTGAAATTGAAGCACGTCAACAACAAAGTATAGCAAGTCAGTTAGTGGCTCAGACAATTCGCACTCCTCGGACGAAGCATCTCCAAGTCCAATGAATAATTCCAAGATCCTAGAGTCCAAGGTGATACGAGAGCTGGTGCCTCGTTTATTATTCCTCTGCCGAGAAGGGAGGTGTTTGTCAAGAATATTCTGGAATGATTTCTGGAATCGCGCAAGCAGATCCGGTCTTTTTGCATGCTGTGTGAATATGCCAGTGAACCCTCCTAACCAGACTCTTTCAATATTTTCTAAAAGATCTCTGAGTCGCGTATCCAATGCTTCTCTCTCCTCCCACCAAGCAGCCTTTGCACCACTAGAGCTCATATCGCGAGCATCATGTGCACTTTCATTTGCAAGCCGTATGATCTCCAAAAGCTCAGAATGGCCTTGCTCGAAGTCAAACTTTTCTTCATCCGCATCTATAGAGTTGTTCCGTTCAGTGGGTAGTCGAAGCACAAAAGGACTTTGTCCAGCCTGAAATTTCGTCACGAAAAGTTCCGACCGATTCTCGCTTAGAGAAATCGATATCGCGGTCCAATTTTTAGGAATGATGTCAATGTAGTCTTTTTGGAATTGTGACATGTCATGAGTGTTTCCGAGGCTTAGCCTCTTCAGGTCAGGCGAGCCTAATGATGGCCAGCAGGTTTCGTCTGTACTCGGCCTCGTAAGTGAATCTCCGAGGATTGCTTTTCGCTCTCGGTCAATGGCTAGGTTTCTAGTAGACTCTTTAACTTGTCAATATAACTCAAACACAATGATAGGGATGACTCACCTGTAGAACAGCTCGCTAACCCCGGGTGGGCGAGTGATTTTCCATTGATTTGACCAGCTGTAGAGAGCAGAATGGCCACACTGTTAATTAGTGCAGATACACTGTGGACTAGATGTAATGGAGCGGCGAGGAGAGCTATCGAATAAACATCAGCGAGCTGCTCCTGGGCTTGCCTCAATTTGTCAAAAAAGCTATCGGGAGCAGGACTTTTCGTTCGTGCCAAATTTCGACTAGATCTTGCAGTTTGTCCCTTTCGACCTGGAGAAATTCGCACGGATAGTCTATCTGCGCTGCTCTTGTCATTTTTGATCTGCCCAATCACAGACGGAAAAGATATGGTGGATTCTTGCAGAATTGAATAAACCGGATCTGCATTCATTTGTTCAATGCTCTGCAAAAGTAGCTGCTTCGCCATTAGCAGACCATGTTCCACAGTATCAATCTGGGAACCGAGATACTGGCCTGCCTCCCGTAACACGGTCTGTGAATCTACAAAACTCTTTTCTAGCATGAATTCATGGGCTTGCTGCCGAAGTATCGACCCTTGAAGAGAAAGTAATTGGGAACATTCTTCGCTTATAGAAGGAGGCACATCTGAGCATGCTTTAACTTGTAAGTCAAGTTTCGCCTTAGATGGCGCTCTCGACTTGATAGAGATCTTTCGTGTCGGCAACACCTTCTTCTTTGAAACTGTAAGTTCTGACATCTCTATATTCAGGTCATGCGTAGAGTCGTTTATGGCTGTGCTCGAACAATTACTCGCACGGTCCAATGAGTTGATAAAACTCGGTTTGGTGATGAAACTCAATGTTGCTTTAGCATCTTCATATGCGGCAGCCTTTGCACTATGATCTCCTAGGCGATTGTGCATACTTGCCAGGTGCATGGCAAGGATCGCAGTTTCTCGATTTCTCTCTGATGAAGCGTAAAGTTTCTTCGCCTCAACAAGATACTCTGATCCTTTATCGAGCACACCAGCTTTTAACCACCAGCTACCCAAAAGGGCCGACGCGACTGCAATGTGTAATTCAGATCGTATGTCGCGAACAAGCTGGTGAGCCTGCTCCGCATAGTAAATGGTTTCGGGGAACATTCCATTGTGCGCATACAGGGTGGAGAGATGAGTGAGACCTTTGAAAAGAGGCGTAATAAGTACCCAAAATCCAGCGCCACAAACAAGGGGACTATCATTCACAGTATCGGTTGAAACTGTCGATATAGACTCATTGAACTCGGACGTATCGGTAGCAGATCTGTCCACATCAGAATCAAAGCTTTTAAGATTGTTTCTACATAGTCGCTCTGTAAGGGCCCAAGTACGTCGGAGTAGCTTTACTGATAGCTTAGCATGGGTAAGAGCAGATTGAGTCGATCCACGCTGCATCGCTAGCCTCGAATATAGTAGGAATGCCTTAGCGATCAACTGATCTTGGAGTCTCCTTTGCTGAAGAGTCATTGAGTTCTTGCCATCCGATGCATAGTCACTATTCCGAGAATAGCATACTTGGGCACGAAGAAGATATTCCTCACTATGAGATATTAGTCAAACATTGGCATGTTGATAGATAAGATATTACCTTTTGCTACTATTGCCTATCACCAGAAAGTATTCTGAATAAGCGAGGTAAAGCTGCAGCAGTGTAATCGGTGAGATTCCAAGTTGGTTCCCATAGCTTTCTGCTCTGTCGAAGGCTAGACCTGCTCTTCCAGAATAACCAAGGTCAAGCCATTGCGTGCCCAACCGGGTAAAGCTGATTGCTAAGGCGTTAGGATTGGAAGATGGAACCTGAAACTCATTCAAGTCCGCAATCAGCCGGAGCACAGAAACCACCAGCATATTAAAACCTTTCATTTGTAGAAAATCGGCCAGTGACTGTAAGTGCACTAGAAGATGTGCAATATCGTCAATTTCACGCTCCAAGGACGCCAAATCCTTACATCTCTCTTGCATAGAAGACCATATCCCAATGCAGTTCTTGATTACCTCCACACTCGAATGTTTGTTCTTCAATTCCAACAAACTCATCATCAGAAGATTGTAATGTGCTAAGTAACCATGTAGTCCTTCATCTCTGGAACCCTCAATAGTGAAGTTTTCCTGCAAAAGTTGGAGCTCTTCCGTAAAATTCGCCGTCACCTCCTGCTGTTGCATGTGATCAAGCGATACTAAATGTCTTAGAACTCGAAGTCTCCGTACTGGGTAAAGTTTCCGGTCGTAGATAGTAAGGGCCGCTTGGAAGATTTTGGCTTGGAATGCAATGAATGCTTTGGACGTATTCTCTTGAGTTGATAATATGTCTAAAATATGCTCCAGAATGGCACCCTTTTCCTCCTCTGACCAAGGTCCATCATAGAGCAACTTCTGTGATTCGGGAATAAGACATTTGAATTGCACCTTGACTAAATATTGAATGGTCCGAGCTAGTAAAATTGTGTCGCCGGTTTGGCTCCAACTGACTGAGATAGGTTGCGAACCTGCATCTTCTGCAATATTTGTCAAGGCACCATTTGAGATGCACTCATCGCGGAGACTTATTAGGGTCTTAAATAATTCATCATATCGGCCAATCGACTTGTATATATCTGCCATTTTCTCAAGTTTGACAGATATTTGTGCGGTTTTCCGCTCAAAAATTGACCTTGACGATACACAGTCAATTGAGCGTTTTAAAGCTTGGATCAATTGCGAGTTTGGCCTTTCCGAGTCCCGGATCATATTTAGATGTTTGGTGAAGTACAGATTTGATATCTTGACATGATACGACTGAGATGATAGTCCGTCTGACGGAACAACTTCTTCGAAAGTCGGGTTGATCCTCTCTTCTAATGATAGACACTCTTGCAGTCTGGCATCTATTGAATCCCAACTTACCTTGCTACTATTCATGAATGTTCTAAGCAGAAACAACGACGAGTCTATGGCATGCATTGCGGATCTTCTGATGAACCTTCGTCGCTGTTCGAAACCAAGTATTTCTTTTGTGGGGGCGTTCGACCCGGGTGGATTTCCAAGATATCTCAATGATAGCTTGGGACACATTAGAACCAAGGTCTGACACATCTCACGTAAAGAATCCGTAAAATAATCATCTTCTGATCCTCTTTTGGCTAAAATGGTAATGGCCACTCTTCTCAAGTCTGATATTTCCGTAAGAAGCTCTTCGATCTCTGACTGATGACCCTTGAAAGGGTTTTCTAATTTATCTAGAAGACTAAGAAGGGCATTTTCATCCTTAGCATGGTCTGATAACCGTTGAAGATGAAGAGCAAGTAGCCGGGCAGTAGCTGAGCACTGTCGAACATCTGAATCGGTGGCTGGATTTATGAACGTCTGACATTTCTCGACCCAATCTATGGCCTGGTCAACAAGATTCGCCTTCTTTGAAAGAGAACCAAGTAATCTAAATACCCCGCCAAGAAACTCCTTCGGCTCGTCATGCTGAGTCTCAAAGGAACTTGTAAAAATTGTCTGTAGGTCGGTATAGGCCGTTGATGCTAGGTGATAAGTCTCTAGGGCATCTCCTTCACTTCGGCGAGCAAAAGCAGAGAGGCATCTGAGAAAAGGATCGAATAGTTCTTTCCCTGGATCTCCTCTGTGACGCGCGAGTTTCCACCAAAGAACTCGATTATAAAGCGCTAGAGTCTGTAGTTGAATGGCCACGCGAGGTGCAATACTGTACTCGATGTTGGTCGCAAGTGTATCGTCTGCTGAAGAAATACTTGGGGTAAGTGAAAGAAGTATTTCTGATAGAGACTGAAGTTGACGAGCGATCTTGTCAGGCTTAGATTCCTTGGCAGCCAAAAGTAGCAATTTAGTGGGTGAGCAATGGTAGGATGGCTGCAAAAGTCGCACAGCCATGTTTGCATCCAATTTCTTCGGTGAGGACACCATCAACCTTAAAATCTGCAGTTGTGTTGTGATAACCAGTCCCAATTTAGCTCCAACCAAAGCTCCCTTGCCAAAATTCAACATTTCCACCAGAGTAGGTGAAGTTGAAACAGAAGTAGTCGCTTTCAGAACTGTCTTCTTGATCGCAATCTCCTCAGGATCTAGCCTCCGCTTCAGTATCCTGATCTCTTTGATGGCCAAATCTTCTAATCCTAGTGATATAAGTTTCCCAATCAGAACGGACATCCCATTTTCAATCTGAAGAGGCGGTAGGTCAATTCCTGTGCTCTTTGTAGCTGTCATTGCCCGCAGGCAGGCAAAGGCAACGCGGGAACATTCCGCAACCGATCGCTGCCCAGTTGCTGTCAAAGATACTGATGAAGAGGATCTTTCTAATCTCGTTGCTATGTCTGGTGTGCTGTTAACCCGATTCAAGGACCGTGGTTGCAGGGGCGTTTGAGGTAATGAATTAGAGCGCCGAAGTGCTTTACGTTCTGAGGCTTTAACTGTCTCTTTCGCGGACTCCTTTCTTCTTGACGGCACAGGGTTCTTTATCGACTCGGAAAGGGACTTCAGAGTGGCATTAATGACCTCGGTAGCTAATATAGACCTCTCCTTAGGTGATAGATGTTCCTCCTCATGATGTGTGATATTTTCTTGCTCTACTTTCTTGCTTTGGGGCTTGACTGGTGCTTTTGTGGGCTTGGGCTTCGTCGCCCTTGTAGATCTCGTTGCTTTCGCTGTAATTGGTATATTTGGGTTTTGTGAAGACAATTTCGGTAACAAGAGGTTATTCAGGGCAACTACGGTATCTGAAGTGCATGTTGATGCTGAGCTTGCGGAATCGCGTACAGAATCTGCAACAGCTTGTAAAGAAGCCATGATGATGTAAACACAATGCACGGTACTATCCGAGGGTATTAAACATTATTGCGAAAATCCAAAATTCGTGGCGAGCGGAATCGCGTCTAGTTAGTATAGACTTGCTTCTCTCCAAATCTCCAATTGACGTGATCTTGATGCTAGGTGGTTGGCCGCCTAGCTTCTTGCGGTTGGCATAGCAACCAAGGCTTGGATGCTGTTCTTCAAAAAATTATACCTTTAGATGCTATCACGCTCGGAAGGACAGGCAGATATCAGGAATAACGACACCAATTTGCATATACTTAAATCCGTCAGAGACACCATGAGCAACGCGGCTTTAGTGCGAAGGATTCTTTCCACCCCACCAGGCCTGCGAAGCGCACTAATTTTTCCTTGGATTATCGCGCCTTCACGACTCTATCTCACAGCATCTATGAGCGACCGATCTTATTCCTCAGTACCAGCAATTGCCTCGACATCTTTCTGGAAAACCATGATACCGAAGCCCTTTCGAAAATCTTCCAACTCAAAACCAGTGGCCAAGAAGCCAAAGTCAAAAGAGTGGAATCCAGCGACATTTTTCATCATAATCTTTTTGCTTATTGGATCAATGAGCATCCAGATGATTGCCTTAAGAAATAGTTTTGCGGCATTCAGCAGACGAGCGGACGCCAGAATCAGTCTATTGAGAGAGATTATTGAACGGGTCCAGAATGGAGAGAAGGTGGACGTCGAAGGATTACTGGGAACCGGAAATAAGCAAAGAGAAGAGGAGTGGGAAGAAGGTATGTTTTATGGGAATATTATACACGGTAAATGACTAATTCTCCCAGTCCTCCGAGAAATTGAGGAGGAGGATCAGATATGGGAGAAGTCAAGAAAACCAAAACCAAATCATGGCAAGAAACTTGAAAAAGACGTCTCCAGTTCAACGCCTACGCAGAATATTGTCAAAATCACAGAAGAATCAGCAAGAAAGACACCCAGAGGCTTCTATTGAAACCCCAACCATCCTATATATGTATATATATAAAATATACAAAATCGTTACTCTATGATAGCATGTCCTTGAAGACGGATTTGTGTCTATGCTGAACATCCTCAGAATCTGATTCTTCATGCCTGTGAACCTTGAAGCCCACCCGATTAAGTCGCTCAACAAGACGAGGCAATACTCTATCAGTTGGTTGTTCGATGCGTACGCCCGCTTCCCCCTGTTGAGCCGTTGGCAGGTTTTTAAAAAATATTTCCTCTCCTCGTACGCCTCCTAGATTCATTATGCCAATCGGCATACCCCTCTCCTGCGCACGTTTGGCAAGTCTCCAGGCAGAATATGTAGCAAGGGAAGTCCCAAGAATCAAGAGACGCCCCGATTCATCAATGGCATGTTCGGCTGCATCTTTGACTCTGCTTGTGATGCTCTCTCCAAACATCACCACCGCTGGCTTTAGGATGCCTGCGGTGCTCGTGCTCTTCCAGGCCCCGTCATCATCAATCTCTACCGTTGTCTGAGCACCATCTACTGACAGTGGTGGTTTAGCTAAACAATGTGGACATGCTGGGTATCTAAATGTCGTGTAGGGAGCGCCTGGCAAGTCCACATCGCCATCTGGGTTTGTCTTCATTCCCCTTGATCTTCTTTCATCTGGATTCTCGGTGTCCAAGGCTCCTGAATCTATAATTTCCGCCAGAAAAGCTGCCCATGTTGGATTCAGGTCTGCAAGAGCCGTCTGAAACTCTTCGCGGGGTAGCTCGTTATGACAAGAAACGCAGGTCAATGCCCGAAGATAGCCATGAAGCTCCAAAGTCGGAAGACTTGGATGCGCTTCGGCATGGAACGAGTCAACATTCTGTGTTATGACCTTGCGGACAATTCCCATATCTCCTAGTTGTTTGATCGCATAGTGTGCCGGGTTTGGTTTTGCCTTGTGAAGACTCGTCCACCCGAGAAAGCTCCTTGCCCAATATCTCTTTCTAGCTTCATGGTTCGCAATAAACTCGTGATAGTAAATCGGCCGATAGGTTTTGTTGACCCTGTATGTGCCATTGGTTCCTCTGTAGTCGGCAAGCCCTGAGGCTACCGATATGCCGGCACCAGTAAGTATAACGGTTGACTGGGGATCCCCAGATTTTGCATTGTGAAGGGAAGGTGATGGCGGGGCGGTAAGGAAGGTCGTTAACGCGGCTATGCTGCCCGTGATGGTGTTGGCAAACCTGGGGATTATACTAGGAGGGGGTAAGGGCCCCGTGTAGGGAATTCGCATGAGAGGCTTTTGCATTGAGGCATTGAGTTGTCGTCAGTGAAGACGGCTATCTTTCGGAGACATCAATGGCTTTGACTACCAGAGAATATAAAAATATATGCACACAAGCGTCATCATTTGCTTAGCAATTCGTCACAGGTGGACAGTGGTGGAACTCAGGCCCTATAAGCCCCCCCCCCCCCCATAAGTTCATGTACAGTTAGCCCCTGTGGCTCAACCCTTTCCCGACACATGTGCAGATGGGGCTCCGAACCGGCTTATCTTTCTTTGCCCATAGCCCCATGGTCGCGGTGGCTCTATGGAGTACTCTTTGGCCTGTCCTGTATCGTACGCTTTTTCTTCGAAATGCTTGATCTGCGACTGGTCGACAGCTGAATCGTCATCCACCAGATCTCCGTGGACATGGGCTTGCGCTTTTTCTCCTGTCCCTCCTTCTAGATCTAAAATTCTTCCTCGTCATCCAAGTCCCTCTAATAGTTTATCCTTCCCCTCCTGAAACCACGTTCGAAAAGCAGTACACGCGTCCATGATCTGTAGAGGCTCGCCCGGACCAACAGGGTCTGTCCAAATAAATTCTCTATGCTCCCTCTTTGCCGTATGCTGCATCCAGCACAACGGCCGCAGGGGTTTCAGTGGCTGACTATCAACAACCGCCTATTGAAAAGGACACCTCCCTCGTTTCGCAAGCAAGCACGCGTCCTTCAAACGGCAGCTTTTGACTCTGCTGTCATTCACTCCTTCAAAAGAGCAAAAGGCGAACGGCATACTTTTCCTAGAGTCCATTTTTTAAATAACTTCAATCCACGAAGTGCAATGGCAGCACTCACGCAAACTCAAACACGGGCCCATTCCCATCACCATCATCATGATAATACATATCTTACTTCCAAGAATAAAAATGATGCCGGCGTGCGGATAACAAGAATAGGCCTTTATTCGAATCTTGGAATGGCAATTGCAAAAGGAATAGGAGGCTACGCTTTTAATTCACAATCTATGATCGCGGACGCATGGCACAGCTTGACAGATCTCGCCAGTGACATTTTAACATTGGCGACTGTATCGTGGAGCTTAAAACCTCCGACAGCTCTCTTTCCCACCGGGTTTGGGAAAGTGGAAAGCCTGGGCTCGTTGGGGGTCAGTGGCATGCTCTTGTTTGGAGGATGCTTCATGTGCCTGAATAGCTGCGAAATTTTATACGCTCATTTCTTCTTAGATGCACATGCAGCTGCGGAAGCTGCATTGCACGCACATGGCCATGGTCATGGCCATGGACATGCTGGACCCAGTCTCCATGCTGCCTGGTTGGCTTTAGGCACTGTGATTCTGAAGGAATGGCTCTACCAAGCGAGTATGTAATCGTTGCTCTAGCATCTTGCAGGTTTCTAACAGAAATATAGCTATGAAAGTCGCCAAAGAACGGAAATCCTCAGTCCTTGCCTCAAATGCCATTCACCATCGTATCGACTCCCTCACTGGCATTGTCACCTTGTTTGCTATACTGGGGGCTAATTTCCTGCATGAGGCTGCATGGTTAGACCCTGTTGGTGGACTTCTAATATCTCTGCTGGTCATCAAGGGCGGTTGGGGAAACACAGTATCAGCATTATATGAGCTGGCGGACAAGGGAATTGACATAGAGGTAAAAACATCAGTTACTAAGCATACCAAGAAAGCTTTCACCAATCTAGCGGAGGGATCGCAGGTAGAATTGCGAGAGGTGGAAGGCGTGAAATCTGGACAGAATTATTTGGTGGATCTACAGATTGCAGTGCCAAAATCCTGGACTGTTGAGGATGTGAGAGAGGTCGAAGACGAGGTGAGAGAAACTGTCGGCTCGAAAGTTAGAGGAGTTCGACGAGTCAAGGTTCGGTTTGTCCCTAAGGAGGAGATAACCTCGTCGTTGTTCGATGAGTTCATCAGTGGGGACGTTAGCCCACGATCAAGCCCTGAGCCGGAAGATGATGATCACGATCATGACCATCATGATCACGCACATGGAAATGGCAACGGAAAAAAGACCCAGTAGACCCTTTTTTGTATACACATATTCGGGGATACATCACGGAGAAGAGTAGGCATTGTATTATGGTCACAAGAGAATCTCATTTGGCTTGGATACCTATAAAGACAACCAAGATGGCGTTGGGGCGGCTTGCACATTCGAACCACTGTTTTATACCACAGTTTTTATGATAAAAGTCTAGGTCTACCCATCAATAGATATATATTCCCACAATTCCATCACTTAAAAGTTATATAAAAAAGAACAAAGTTCGACAAGTTCAACAAGTTCGGCTCTCATTGGTGCGCATATTCAGCCTGAATAGGGGGTGGCCCCCTTGCCCCTCTTCACATCACTTCCTTATATGTGGATATCTAATGCATTTTGTGTTAATCCTTTTCTTTGGGAAGAAATCGATTTTCTCTCATACATTCCTTTCTAAAAACGGCTGTTAAAATGGCACATCAACCTACACAGGAGGGAATTACTCCAGGCAATGAATCGTTATATTTAGGCTTTGACCTTTCCACTCAGCAGCTGAAAGGTAAGTGCACGTGCTTCATCCTAAGCAGCAAGCTGGTGATCAGATACCGGGCCTAACCTAATTCAGCTATTATCATAAATTCGCAGTTGAAGGTTCTCTACGAAGCAAAAGTAGACTTCGACGCTGATCTCGGGCATTATGGAATTGAGAAAGGCGTCCTTCACGATGATACCACAAGAGCAGTCTATGCTCCAGTGGCTATGTGGGTTGAGGCTGTAGATTTGGTATTAGATCGATTGAAGGAGAGAAGAGTTCCCTTTGCAAGCATCAAGGGTATCTCTGGTGCTGGTCAACAGCATGGAAGTGTTTACTGGAGTCAAGCGGGCGAGGATCTACTAGGGAATCTAGATCCGGAGAAACATCTGGTGGATATGTTGAAAAACAAAGCTTTTGCTCACCCATTCAGCCCCAATTGGCAAGATGCAAGCACACAAAGCGAATGCGACGCTTTTGATCTTGAGCTGGGATCTCCTGAGAAGCTTGCCGCAGTGACAGGTAGCAAGGCTCACCATGTGAGTGCTGGAGCATCAATCGCCATATTATCACGCTCCAAAGGATATACTGACAGCTTCTAGCGCTTTACGGGGCCACAGATTATGAAATTTCACAAGCTACGGTCAGAGGTCTACAGAGCGACTTCACGGATTACCTTAGTCTCCTCTTTCCTCGCATCCATATTTTTAGGCAGCATAGCACCCATGGACATTAGTGATGCCTGTGGAGCGAATCTCTGGGATATCTCTGCCGGGACCTGGAATGAGACGCTTCTGCACCTGGCAGCAGGAGAAGATGGCGTCGCCTCACTCAAGCAAAAACTTGGCAATGTCCGCGAGGACGGAGGCGGATCTATGGGGCCCATCTCTCCCTACTTCGTCAACCGCTATGGGTTCTCTTCAGATTGTGGGATAGTACCATTTACGGGCGACAACCCAGCAACCATCCTGTCCCTACCTCTTCGACCCCTCGACGCCATTGTCTCCCTCGGTACTTCTACCACCTTCCTCATGTCCACACCAAATTACGTCCCGGATCCGTCTTATCACTTCTTCAACCACCCTACTACCGCCGGACTCTACATGTTCATGCTTTGCTACAAAAACGGCGGGCTCGCCCGCGAAAAAGTCCGAGATACCCTTCCCAAATCCGAAGGCTCCGACCCTTGGGCAATCTTCAACAAGATTTCCCTGGAGACACCACCCCTAGGGCGGAAATCTCAATCTGATCCCGCAAAACTGGCGCTGTATTTTCCACTACCAGAAATTGTGCCCAACGTGAAAGCCGGTATATGGCGCTTCAATTATCCCCAAGATGGGAAGCTTGAAACGGCAGAACCATGGGATAAAACGCATGATGCTCGCGCGATCGTAGAGTCACAGATACTCTCGCTTCGACTCCGCTCAAGGAACCTTGTCACCTCCTCATCTAATTCTGATCTCCCGCCACAACCGCGACGCATCTACCTGGTAGGTGGTGGATCGCTGAATCCGGCTATAGCACAGATCGTAGGCGAGGTTCTGGGCGGCGCGGAAGGAGTGTATAGATTAGATGTCGGAGGGAACGCGTGTGCATTGGGTGGTGCTTACAAAGCTGTCTGGGCGATCGAGCGGAAAGAAGGCGAGAGCTTTGAGGATTTGATTGGCGGACGGTGGCGAGAGAGCGAGGCGGTAGTGAAGGTTGATAGAGGGTACAGGGAGGATACTTTCAAGGCTTACGAAGGTGCCTTGGAAGGCTTTGAGAAGATGGAAGAGAAGGTCTTGAAGGAGCAGTAAAGGGCTGACCATGAGTTTGAGACGATCAGCCCATTCCCATAGCGGCATAACCGTCCGAACCTTCTCGTAAAGAACCAAAATTCAATATAGCCTATCACTTTCAATGACGAGATAATCACTTTCCAGAGCATTTCATCATCATCATAGACCATATTTCACAAGAAAAAAAAAGTAATTTACTCTAAAAATAAAATAGATTCGGCCATAAAACGTGAACAAATGTACAAAAATCGTCTGATACCTTACAAACAGTCCTGAAAAAAAAAACTCTGAAAAAAGGACACCCCAGCCTTTCCACGCTTTGCACTTTACACTCTCCATAGCTTACCGTGTAGGTGGGTCTTTAATGCTGCTTCCTGTGAGTAGATAGAGCGGGATCGTGAGGTGGCGTGTGGAGCTCGAGAGGTGCTGGTGTGCGAAAGGATGAATAGGTGGTAGGAATATGGCGATGCTTGCGTATTCGATGAAGGTGCATAGGGTCTCGTGTGAAATGCGTTGACTCTGGACACTGAGCTACCGAGGTATATCTTGTGTGCGGATATATGGCGTGTAAGGTAGATTGAAGGAATCAATGATTTGTAGATGCGGTACATTGTCATGCAAGTAAGATTGACCAGGCAAACACAGGCCTGAGGTGAATTGGGGGCTCTAACTAATATATGAATGATTCAAGCTAGGCCGAAACTCTGCCGTAGTACGAGGACTTCAAGGGGCACGATCCTAAATTCGTAGAAGGAACATCAGCCTTCTAGCAACTTCCCGTCTCTCGTAGCAGTGCAGCTTATTATCCCCATAAGTATTCGGTCTTGCGTCAAACATAACAACCCAAATATATGGTCCCATCAAGGCGCCATATCTACGAAAACCGCCGCTGGCCAGCAGGGGGAGACGACCGAGCTGGGCTCCAACATGACAGTGCTCGCTTAGGTTTGTGCTCTCTACATCAAACGGAAAGATGGTATGTCTGTACAAGACTAATCACTCTGTGCGAGGACTGTCCGGGACATACGGGTTTCCGTTGGAGACAACCACAGTTAATATATGCCAATAGGCATCCAAAAAAGAGGTTTTCCTGCCACTCAGCTGTACTGGCCAGTTTCTCGGGATTCTTCGATGCTGTCTGTCTATGCCCATTCCTCAAGAGCGAGGAGGGAATCATGAATCCAAAGTACTATTCCGATGAGATCATGCTTTAATTACTTAGGTGTGTATCAGAGTCATTCAGAAATGTGTTGAATCGCCGGAGCTGCTGCTTCTGCGCATAGCCAGATCATCAAAACTTCAGATACGGGCTGGTGGCGCTCGAATAGTTAGGACGACAGTTTATCTCAACCCAGGGAATGCATTCTTTAACCGTACTGAGCCGCAAGCTTATGACACGCTTAGCCAGACCTTTCCACAATCTACGCTACTTAGTTGACCGTTACTTCAGATTACTGGCCGAGGTCATGTTATATCAATATGCAAATATTGCTTCAATATAGAACCAACCCATGGACAATGCATGGCAATTACAGAGCTCGAACAAACCTTGTAGTGGTGAGCCCCACACGTGCAGCACAAATGAGAGAATTCCAACATCACGACCAAGTTACCCGAAAGCATCACATCACTGGAAACAAGTCTACACTTAGACATTCCCAACCTGATAAAAGAAGTGTTTTTAATGCTCTACCATTACAAGCAAGTGTGACATCCAACTCCCAAGTAGGAGCCTCGATATCACCCTCCCATCGCACCGATGCAAAGCTTTCATGACGACTGACTGTTAAAAAGGAAAAACCATGGGCCATAGAACCTCTTGCATGCTTTTGCTAGAAAACCCAAAGCTCGCATGATTTCGATAGACTGAAATCTGTGATTGGCTCAGATCCACCCTAATATCGTTTTTTGTTTCCACCACCCAATAGTATTTTGTGTATTTCGGACCACCTTCCAATTGCTGCTCAATTTTTCATAACCCCGATCATAACGCACCAAGAATTATTTCCCGTCAAAACGAAAAGAGGCTCCGGAGATCAGATCGCAAGATTTGTATGAAAGTGGAGAGATCTATGATCCCAGGCTTGGGAAGGCGCTGGTGTCATCAGTGTTGATGGAAGCAGTGTTGCGCTGGCCCCCACGAGGAGCGCCTCTGTCGCCGCCACGGCCACGACCGCCACGTTCGCCATCACCACGTCCTCGCCCGCCGCGGAATTCGCCTCGGCCTCGGGATGGGCCATCGCCACGACCTCCACGGCCGCCACGGAACCCATCTCCACGACCACCACGGCCTCCACGCTCTGGTTGCTCTTGGAAGCGGTTGTCAAGCTCGAGGACCTGCTTCTGCTTGCGCTCACGCTCGCGCTTGGCCTTTCCTCCAGAGCCGGCGACGAAGTCCTCTTCATCTTGCTTGTTCAATGGCTTGGCGGCGGCCCACTTTTTGTCTTGCTTTGAGCCTTCGTTTGCCTTGCGAACCTCAAGGGCACCAAGATCAAGCTTCTTTTCGGCTTGTTGAGCGAGGTACTCGGCATAGGAGATGCTCTTATCCTCGGGCTCTGCGGGAGTAGCATCAACGCCCTCTCCGTCACCAGCCAAAGCCTCCTTCTGCTCGGCCTTGGCAATGGCTTCTCCAGCCTGCTCATCGTCAAGTTCGGCGCCGCCCTCATTGGCACCCCAGCCGTGGTTGGCTTGCTTTTCAGAATCACTGGATGGTATGTCAGTACTGTGAGCGTGATGATATATGGGGATGTGAGAAACTGCTTACCCTCCTACGCCACGGCTATGTCTGTCAAAGTTTTGAGCACCTCTGCCACGGCCACCACCTCGTCTTGAGTGACGGTCATCGCGGACATTTTCATCAACTGGCTTGCCTCGGTTCTGTGCGCTACCAGCGTTGCGGTCACGGAAGGCTGAGGTAAAATTTAGCAATGGCCATTAAGACATGTTAATGAGTCTTAAAATGGCTCTAAAAATGGCCACAGAGGATGCGCGGACTCACCACCTTCATTGCCTTGGAATCCACCACGGCGAGGGCCTCGGCTTTCACCTCCGGCCGGTGCCTTAGAAGCAGGAGCTTCTGCAGGAGCGTTGCGCTTGGTATGACGAGCGGGAGTCTTGTCAATCACCTTCGTTGGTGGATCTGGCTCCCTGTCCGAGTCCTGATCAGGGTCATTGCCTAATTATCACGCATTGTTAGTCGGTGTGTCTTTTTTCAAACTAGAACGCGGCAGGATTCGTGTTCGCCATACCGAGGAGCTCGTAAAGGTTCTGCAAATATCACCATTAGCATCAGATCAATTCGATTGAGGTTCGAGATATCTGCAGACACCTGCGCCGTGTCTGCTGATGCCTCTGATGACGGTATTCTTACCTTTGAGGCGATGTCCGTCATTCTGCCTGATCAAGCGCCCACGAAGGCACTATGCTACCGAGAGAACAATTCGGAGAGGGTAAATGGGAAACGAGACGGACAGGTTCCTAACACTATAGGAAGCTGTCTCTCGAGAGGTTGTGATGAGAGATCCTGAGAGGTTGATGTTTGATCTTTTCTCGTGATGGAGCTCGATCAGCAAGTTGTCTCAAAAAAGTGTCTCGCTTAAAAATTTAGGGCAACCCACAGACCAGATGGATTGAAATGAGATGCAACTTGTCACTTGTGGTCAGGCAGAACCTCGGATATAGCGTCCGACTTTTAATATTATCTTTAATAAAATATAAGATAATAACCACAAGTAAGCATGCTCTACAGTCAGCATTATTAATGAAAGAGATGCGGTGTGGTATCGTTGTAGCCTTTTGGTGAATATGTGGTGGCTGTATCACCATATGATAACGACCACCTCATGAACATCAAACTTCCCCTTATTGTCTATCCCAAGCACCTCGGACCAAATGGGACATTGAACATCACTGCTGCTAACATCCAACTCAAATAGTATCTCTTAGAAGCTAAGAGTGTACGACGCAGTCTACGTTGCGTCTCGGCTTACCACAAAGCCTACCCCAGTTATATTTTATCTCAACACTGTCATGATATGTTCCTGGCAGGTCAACTTTTCCATTCATGTGTATGTACACTGCTGTTCCACGATATACATGGACTGTAGGAGCCATAACTATCCTCCAAGCCCCGGCACGCTCTGCAATATTCTTCCCCTTCCATGGCCCTTCAGCTGTACAAATTCCGAGGCACCATACCTCAGCCACGGCCCCAAAGGTTAGATTCTCCAGAATCTATCCTCCTGTTCCAAATACTCCTGTCCATGTACACGCCATTTTCCCAGAAACACGCCTCCTTGACGCTGGAATTGAAAATCAAAGTGCCGCCTCCCATGGGTATCACATGCTTTTTATCTCATTGAACTAGTATCAAAAGAAAATTGAGTAGGGAATTGCATGCTTGCCGTAAGTCCAAAGGGATCAAACTCAAGCAGTGGGTCATGATCGAGAAGCTGGGTCATAGAATTGCTGTACGCTTGGCTACTGCCTTGCATCTGGTGATTTTGCGGCTGTGCGCTGTGTTGCTGTTGCTGCAGACGTTGCTGCTGTTGTAGCTGCTGTTGCCGTTGCTGCGAGACTTGGTAATTCAGTTGTTGCTGCTGTGCACTCGGAAACAGGTTTTCGGGGTATGGGCCAGGCCCAGATTCGGATGTATCTTGGTCGTCAATCATATCGGTTTGCGCATCATACTCCTGTTCTGTACTCACGGAGTCAATCTAGGACGAACATAGCTCTATGTAAAGAAAAGGGAAAGGAAGGGGCGGGTCAGCTTGCCGAGTTGCTCAATGTGATTTTGAAAGGATGGGGAGAACGAGGCAGTCACCGGAGTATTTGCCGTGCTGCCTGTCCCATTGATTCCCTGCCCTTTTGGTCCTGGTCCTAATCCAATAATCCCAGTATTGACCAGACCTGGGTTCATAGGTAAGCCCAGAGGATTTTGCGCTCTTGCTGGATGAATTCGTGACGGTTGGTGCCCTTGTTGGAGCTGAGCTTGGTTGTCTGAAGCCGGCGGCGTCAATACCCCAGGGTTATGAAATCCAGGAGAGTTGGATGTTGGCGAGGAAGCGTGAGAAGCGGGCGTTGGGCGTAATTGTGGAGACTGAAGTGATAGGCCTGGCTCAATTTTTGGTGCTATATTCGAGTTTGATCGTCGAGCTTGGTTGTGCCTATTCATGATAGCGCGCTGCATCGGAGGGGGTTGTGCCATACTAGGTGGCATGTGCGTTGGACCAAGGTGTGGACTGGAGGTTTTGGCACGTAATTCAGCTTGAACGTCGATGCCTACCGGGATTAGTATTTGCTGACCCCATACTTTGTCGCACGTCATGCCTACCTTTCTCTAAGAGGATTCTCTCGAGCAGAGAGTTCTTGTATCTCAGCATGAGACATTCGTCTGCCGCACTTCGATGCGCATTTTGCAGGTTATGCAGATTCGTTTCGTGTACGCGAATAGTCTCCTCTAACTGCTTGATATATTCTGTCCGGCGCTCCCTGAATGCAGCTTGCGCTTGTCGGTTCCTCTGCTTCCGTTCCTCGGACGTAGCATATATCTTTACCTAGTTAGTTCACATGCGCCAACATATTATAGAAGCTTGACATACTGGTTTGCGGCCGCCCTTTCTCTTGACCTGGCCAGTGACCTCTTGCGGCGCTCCGGTCTCAGCCTCCGGGGTTGAGTCCATCGAATCATCGGACCCTTCTCTTTCGCCATCTCTTTCAGATTCCTTCTTGTCAATGGACATGTTATTGCTGTCGTCGGCCATTGCAGTACGACACTGTGCTCTGTCTAAGCTATTACCCCGCCGTCAACAACCACAAAGCCGCGGCGGGCGGTGCTGTATCGTCCTCGGTGGAGCGTCCAATGATTTACAGGCAGCAGGTCAAGCTCTGGGTAGTTACATCGGCACGTCAGTGGTCTAGGTCACTTCCCCGTGTCCCAGCAGCTTGGATCTGGTAAGGCAGGAGCAATAGACAAGGCTGACGCTAGAAATAGATTGCAAAGTGTTGATAATAGAGATAGAGAAGATTGTGGTTTTGTGTACCTAATGAAAACTGAAGTGTGTGACAGCAGGAAAAGGGAAAATGGAAGCAGGAACGGATAGGCTTTTACTTAACTTGAAGGAAATGCGGAGAAGGGGGCTACACGTCCTTTCGAACTTACTCTATCGATCTCTAGCGAACGAGCACATATCCAGTCAGAGCAGCAGCCATGCCGAGCGGGATTTCCAGGGATCATTTCGTGGCCGTGTTGGGGCATGATGATGGATGGGCCAGGTAGGCTAGCTAGGCTTGGGCCAGGGCTGGCCAGCGTCCAGGACTGTGCTGTACTATACTGTACTGTACTGTTACAGGACCTACTTACTGTATGGCGGTCCTGCGTATACGGTTCATCTACGCGAGTGGGCGCGTTACCCGGGTCGGGAGTAAAAGGGCAAAGGAAGTGTCCGTTGTGGTGGCATGCATGCCGGTAGGTGGTGTACTGTAGTAGGATCGCCTTCGACCCTGTGCTTATTGCCAGGGCCCTCCCCGGGGAAGTAAGTAAGTTTCTTATTGGTATTTTCTCCCACCGTAGTCCTGAAAGAGCAGCTAATCTGGGCAGCTGCTGCGCCCTCATTGGACAATTCAACTATTCCTCCCATGATTCTATAGCTTCTAGCGCAAAAGCGTAAAGAAGATTGAGATTGCATCGTTGCAAGTGCGTAGACGTAGGCGGCGACTCAGGGAGGGGACGGAAAAGGGCGGGCTTCTGAAAAAATTTTCATCTGCACCTGTTTTGAATGCGGCGTTTGAAAGAAGTTTCTTGACCACTGACCAGTTTCTTGGTGGAACTGCGCTAGAGGAAATACCCCGGAATGTGTTTGGTTGACTAGCCATCTTACACTGTAACAACAACCGCTAATTGGCTGCATCGGGGCTCTTCTAGAAAAAGGCTAGAAGTTTTATTTGATCTGATCTCTCCTGTACCGGAGTGGAGATAATGTCCTGTCCTGTTACTGTACAGTACAGTCTACCTTCATACAGCAGTTCATCAGACAGACCCATTCATTCCTTCTTAAGCCGAGCGTTAGCATCATCACCCGCCTCAAAATATCTTTCCCCTACACCTAACACGGCTGTACGGTGATGGTGGTGGTGGTGGTGGAGGTGGAGGTGGAGGTGCTGCTGCTGGCGCTGTACGGAGGACTCATTCTAGCTATACAGTACGATATTGCAACATGTTGCAAGCCTTCATATGCGGCCATTTCCGAATCTTGATGTGACGTTTGATTATTTCCTTCCTCTTTTTTTTTTTTTTTTTTGGGCCTTCCTCCTCCTGTGTGGATGATGCAGTCACCTGAGCCATGGTCTGAAGATGGGGCGTTGAATGCCAAGGGTACGGGATAAAATCTCCCACTCAGGTTAAGCCTATCGAAGCCTGCCAAGTGCTGCCCTTCCCTGACTGGCTGCTACGGCCTTTGCTTAGAGCTCCACCCGTTTCTGTCCTTGTGCTGGAGCCTGGACGGGCAGGCGACATCTCCGGTGGCTTCAGCTTCTTTTGCATCTCCTCGGAAGCTAAAACATCGTCTTTGAAAGCATTGGCAATGCGAAAAGTTCCAGTACAGTAGGTGCCTCCTCGTCCCCCCTGTAGAAACCGGCTTGAGGCACAGCAAGAATCGAAAACAAAACGTCGGCTCCAATATAAATCTGCAATCGACTCGTGTCAATGAACAAGTTTCTACATGGTCCTGTCCTCTGCCTGCCTGTCTGTCTTCGACTGCGCTATAGAATAGGATTCAAAACAACTGAAAGAAGCACCCCTGCCCGCGCATCATGCCATATATTTACTTGAAAGCAAGTTAATAAATGCGGAACTGCTTGTGCAAACCTTTCGAGGTTCAAAACGCACCTGATGGGTTAGGTAATAGGTAGCCGCGAAAACCTCTTCAACCACTTCATGATTGACGCAGCAAACGGGCAACGCTTGGATCCACGCCATTCAATCTTCCAACATCAAGGTTAACAAGACGAAAAAAGCAAGTAAAATCACGAGTGCAAGCCACTAATCTTACAAGGTTTTATTCAGAATGTTTCCCCAGACACCATATACCATATACGTCCAAATGATGACATCACGGCAGAAGACACCCACCAAAGACAGATGCAAAAGGCCGGCAGCAAAAAATCATTGAAACAAATGAAATATGATGAGTTGCTTGTTCGGATACAAACGTAACAAAGGAAAGAAGGGACCACAACTGGCTCTGGCAAAGGTCTCCGGAATATGTACAAAATACAATTGTGACAGGTAGGTCGGTCAGCAGGAAGTGTAGGTTAGAAAAGACCATCGGTTATTATCCTCCTGGAATATTCAAGCCTTTGCCATTATCTTTTGTGTTAGCCAGATCAAGACAATTATATCAAGTCCACTACGGCTCCTGTGAGACCAGTCTTTAGTTCATCGCAACATCATGGTAGATTTGAGCCCGGATGTTCAATTATTAGATGCGGCGAAACTCTTCTGGGCTCATTTTATTTTGAAAGTACTAATAACAACGCAAGATGTAAACAGGATCAACACAGTGTGCTTGATGATGCATCAGGGCACAGGATGCTTCAAACTCTCGAGGAGACCCGCCAAAACTACGAGGCTGAAGTACCACTTTTCCAAGCTGGTGGTAGCCTCGAGTGCTTGGTAAGGCTGTACCACACTCAACCACGCGTTACCTTATTAGGTTTAGCTTTATTTACCCCAAACACACCGTTTTTTGGTGACGCAACAAAAATCACCACCTTGCAATACAATTCTTTTACAGAACAACTTCCACCATTGCAACATCGAAGGACGTCAAGATGACCCCTCGTCGTCGCTCGAACAGACTTCGAGGTAACAATGCCACTCCCAAGGTAAGCAGCAAGCCGTCCGAAAAGTAGAATTTGTCCCAACTGATCGTGTGCTTGAAGTCCATCAATCATGCTCTCAACAGACCACTCTCTTCCCTCGCAGAACGCGATGAATCGCCATCCACCGGTCCTCAATCCACTTTAGACTCAATCGTATCCTCCCCTTTGGCGCCGCGTACCCCTGCGACAGCTGGCCGTCCTAAAGCAGCCAAGAAAGAGATGCATCCAAGCAAAGCACAACAGAGCACTGCACAAGAGCCTGACAGTGGTTTGCGCTTTGGGTTTGTTGATATCGAAGCAACACAGCAAACACCTTCAAAGGCTGCTACGCCACAGGTATCTTCCTTCGACTTCCGATTCGCTCTCCCTGCACCAGAACTTGGCCCTGAAGCACAAAAACTTAGAGATGATCTACGTGAGGAGGCACTACGTATCAAGGCAAGTCTGGCCGCTAAGCGTGAGGAGGAAAAGCGTTTGCTCGGGGAAGAAACAGTTGAAAGCCTCACCGGCCGTAAGCTAGCACATCCAAAGGGTAAGGTTGGCCGTTTCAGTGATGTGCACATGGCACAATTCAAGAAGATGGATTCCATTGCAGGACATCCTTCTGCTTTTAGAGCACAGCCTGGCCGAGTAACTCCAACAGCCACTAGCAAGAGTCTCAAACGCACACAATCAAAGGCGAAGCTGGATGATAGGGAGCAATTACATGCCGACAAGAATGATGAGAAAGATACTGGTCGTCTCGAGCATACAAGCCTCGCTAAACGCGCTAGACAAGCTATTGAAGATGATACATCATCAGCACGTCCCATTTCTCAGGATGAGATACCTAAGTCAAATGCGTCTGCAATTTCACGTTCTAAATCGACTTTTTTTGCATCAATCACGACTCCAACCAAAGCCTCTCTTGCCCGCGCTACAAGCGTCAAGAAAAATGGTAGTCATATTCCTACCTTGTCCAGATCCCCATCCAAGTCTAATCTAACGGGTACGCCACGGGGTCTCACAAAGTCGGCAACCACAAATCATGTCTTTAGCAGCATTCCACGGTCGCCATCAAAGGGTTTCTTGCGTACGCCCGGGAAGTTTGATAGGGTCAAGTCGATTCTTCGCCATCCTAGTTCTAGTATGAAAAAGCCAACTGCAGGTATGTAACTCAGAGGATGCCGCGCTTAACTACTCGGCATATTCTTTAAAAGTTCATTGTATTCTGGCCCAGAAGCATGCGATAGTTCTATTACGACATCTGCTAATCCCTGATCTTACAGTTCCATCCATATCCGCAAACCCAAGTGGGCCAAATCTCGACAAGGCTCTCCCTTCTATTCCTTCCACACCCACTAGTCTGAATTTGCTCAAGAGTGCAAAAATAATTCAAACTACGCCTTCTCCAATTAAGTCTGGAATCCCTCGCTCCACTTCAAGGCTCAATCTTTCCCAGAGATTCCAAGCTGAACGCCAACCCCATTCTAAAGAGGTTCAATATCCTTCTGTTGGTGGCGAATTAGCCTTAGCCGCCAAGTCGCCGGTGGTCATCTATCCTTCATTGACGTCCCCTCGCCCACTTCCTCAGCCTCCACAACAGATAAACTCTGCGCAGCGTCCACCACACTCGGTCCCTGGCACATTCTCATTTCGGAGTGATCATACTATCGATTTTGGTGCTTCTCCAGAAGGATTTGGCTCGTCCCCTGGTCAATCTAGCGTTCGACAAGTCCGGCCAAGCATCTGCCCAAGTGCTATGCCTGGTAGCTTTCCCGAAACCAACAAGGAGAATGTAGCAGAGACGATGGTTGTATTTGCACACGGCATGTCCAACAAGAAGCGTCGTCGAGCTGACTCGGATGATGAGGAAGAGGCAGAGCGTTCCCCAAAGAAGCCTAAGCCTGTTGCTGAAGGAGAAATGCTCATGGCACCTAAGCTATTAGCTAATGCTCCTAAACAACCTCCTACTCCTGTTAAGAAGAGGGGCCTAAGTCTCTCGCGCTTGAACGCCCTAGCCCGTCCTAAGATGCGGAAATAGGTACGAAGCGTGAGTCGAAAGTGCTATCTCTTAACCCCTCATACGTCACTTTACCTCTGACCGGATATGATTGGTGTGCTCTGGCCATTAGGAGAATGGACACATCGGCGTTGGATGTTCAGCTTTACTTGTATGATAATTATATGACATTTTCATGATTTGGTGGGTGGGTACACGATTGGTGCTGGTATGTCTTTTATGATCACACTGATTCTCGGCTATCCACGCCTTCACGACACTACGACAGTATTTTCCTTTATTTTATGATTTATGGGATGGGGTTTCTATTTGGGCTCTGCTTGTGTTGATACGCTCATTCATGAAATCGTGGCTACCTGATCTTGTCGGCTAAAGCCACAAAGTCGAGAAAATTAAGAAAGCATTATTAAATTCATCGTGCCTTCCCTGTGCATGTGCTCAAGATTGGTAGTTATTAATATGCTTCCAGCCGAACGTCAAATCAACATCTTCTCATTCCCCTTCAATGCATCTATAATGAGCACCTAATTCCCTCAGCACCATTCAGCATATTAGCTGAGAGCTTCGCCTTGAACACTCATTCATTTTGCTCCCCAAGCTTCATATTGATTTCCCGTTTCTGGTTCAACCACCTTCTGCACCGATAATTTCGTATGCACAATTCCAATGTCTCGCTTTCGTCTTGTCTCTCTCCCCGGACTGCGCGTTCTCGAATCATGCCTCTGTCCGGCTCCATCCCCCATCCCGCCGCCGCCTCCACCACCACCTCTTCCTCCACAACTGCGGAGCCTCCAGCGATCGAGCCGGTGTTCATCTGCACGGTGTGCTGGCAAGCACAGTTCGCGCCAGCTTCGCCAAAAATTCTTGGTTCATCATCGCGTATCGTTTGCCTTCCGTGCTGGAAAGCCGTGTTAGATTTGAGCATATGCTGGGTGTGTGGAGAGTGTATTGTGAGGGGCGATGAGGTGGTGAGCCTAGGATGGTGCTTTTGGCATCGAGCATGTTTTGGATGTTTGGCTTGTGGTACACCTATCAAATTACCAGAAAGTAAACGTGACTACAAGGCCGGCGTTTCGAGAGGTGGGAACTATATGACAACGGAGAGCCATATAGGCATCGAGCTGGATACCATTCCTATGTGCGATACATGCGAGGATGAGACGGAATGCAAGGTGCTAGAACGGGGTCTGGAGACCGTGAGTCGGTTTGATGGTGGTTTGAGTCAAAATAGATTGGATATGTTGAGTCACGACGAAGATGAGCGGAGAGTGGAGAGGTCCAGATGGAGAACTTCACGGAAATTCAAGGGATCTAGTAGCCTTGAGAGGGATCTGACGACATTTATCAATGGCCCGTCATGGTCCACAACAAGTGTGAGAGTTGACCATATTTGTAAGAGGACCGGACTAATTAGAGATAGTTAAGTGATCTTCTTCAAGCAAAAAACCTTGGCTCGCCGTCCTGTCCACTCAAAGCGAAAAGAAGAGCTTCAGCTCCAGAAGGAAATGGTTCCGGCCAGCCGATCAATTCCTCCTCAAGCATGGAGTCAGATCGTGTAGAAAGAAAAGTGGATAAAATCTATCTGTCAGTAATTGAACCTATGAACGAGCATGCCCCACTCGCGCCGAGTAATACCAAACCTCTTCCAAAGTGGATGTCTTTTCTCCCAAGTAACGTTTATGCACTTAGAGAACAACGAAGTGCTCAAAAGAGAAAGGTTGAAAGTAATATTGGCTCAGAGTATCGTGGTCACTTCTCACCAGAACACAGCGATGCCAGCTTCACAGCCTTCCCAGCTTTTGACTATTCAAAGCTTAGGCATACACCGTTATCGCCTGGCAATGAGACTGCTCCGATTGAAACCCCCAAAAACAGAGCGGGAAGATCAACTACCATCTCATTTGAGCCCAATCCCAACAGAGAATACTCTATCTCACGCGCCTCTAAATCTCATAAGAGAGCAAGATCTCGTGCTCGTACTTCTTCTGACTCAACACATCTAAGCGGTTACGAACCTCAAGATGTCCCACCACGACAACGAACGCCATATCCAGACGAAGAACATCGACCCAAGAAGCGCACTAACGTGTCTATGGGGTCGGCTTCTTGTCCACAGAGTATGCGTCTCGGCGTTTCTGATCCAGTCACGGAAGCTAATACCGGGCTGCGTCTCCCATCTATCGGCTCACCTTTTTCATCCAACGTTCCTTTCCCGTCCTGGATTCCCAAAAATCTCATCATACCACCGTACCATAACCCTACGGATCCAGGGGTCAGCTCATCGGAGTATATAGATAAGTACCACCCCAAAGGAGCCGCTGCCAAACTTCAGAAATACGAGCCGAAAATACCAGAACCAATTCTGGAGAAAATCAAGAGACAGAAGGTGGGCAAAAGAAATTTTGGGGAGGTTGGGGAGGACAAGAGGCGGGAGAGGAATATGAATGCGGAAGAGAGGAGAGCGGGAAGGGTGAAACAGGGAAATGAGGAGTTCGGGCTGGATCCTAGGAGGGAGGATTTAAATAGGGAGTTGAGACAGTTGTTTAATGAAGAGTGAGAATAAATTGATTAATGAGTAGGTAGATAGTGTATAAATAGCAATGAAGCATACATTACTTGCCCCGGAGTGGAATTCTATGAAATTATAGGTCTATCTTCGCATGAGAGATACTTGAGGGATCATCGGGCCTTGCCCCGCATCAACCCCTGAATTAAGCGAGGCGCTCTCTGTTAGGGCCATAGACCATGTACAGTCCCCGGCAGTAAAAAAGGGCCCAACTCTTGTTTTACGCCAAAAGTTACCAACTTTTTAGTTATATATTTGATATTTGCTATAAAGTTTTTTTTTTATAAGTTAGAAATATAAAGTATAAAAAGGAGTTCAATTAGAATTTAGTGTTTTTATATTTAAATTTTTAGTTTATTATATTCAAATTTTGTGTTGATTTTAAAGGATACATAAAATTTTGGATTTTACAGCAAAAATAAGCGAAATTCAACATAAGTTTTAAACTTTTAATATTTTTGTAAAATTAAACTTATATTTTTAATGTTGATAATAATTTCTATTAGCAACAACATCGATTTAAATAAAAACCTATTAGGAATTTTAAATTTAAACTGTTTCATTTTATAAATTCGGAAATATTTAAGTTTCAAAAGTAAGCAATACCAGGGTTTAAGCGGGTACGCCAAGGATTGGGCCCTTATTTACTGTCTAGTACTGTAGAAGCAGAAGCAGAAACACATCACAAACAGGCAGCGACCAGAATAGCGAGGGGGGAAAAGCAAGAGGGGATGTCACGCGTCGGCCTCGCAGGCGGAGGGAGAACGATAGGAGCGCGCAAGAGGGGAGACGGCGATTCCGCTTCGGAGAGAACGGCGCCCGCGCAAACCTGCGATATTGCCATGGGTTGTTTCGGATATGGGAAGCGCTGTGCGGATATCGCTGCCGCGCAGAGATATTCATAGGGAAAGGGGGATATTGTGCCTATGCCGCCATGAGAAATGTCGACTCGCAAAAACTTCTTGCAAACATACTAAACATGTTTTTTTTGTTTTTTTTGGTTTTTTTTTGGCTCTTACAGCCAGCTCGGCCAAAGGGGCAGATTGCATCGTTGCTATCATGCATGCTAAGCTATCACCTAGCAAAACGCTATATTTTTCTTTGTACAGATCCTCCTTTCCCATGGCAAAAGCCATGGTTCCAATTCCTAAGCCTGGTAGCCACCGGTATACCACTCATTCCTTCTGTACCAAGCAGTGAAAAAGCCAAAGCTCTTAGCCTGTTCCCTCCTCGCTCTTCAACTCCTTACTAATCCCCCGAGAGATCCAGTCACTAATAGCCATATTCGTGATCATTGGGTTAACGCCGCTTGCCGACGGGAAGACGCTCGCGTCGCTGACATATAAGCCTTCGGTACCCCATACCTTGCCCTTTGGATCGACGACGCCGTCTGCTTCCCTCGTGCTCATGCGGCAGGAACCCATCTGGTGCGCGCATGCGTAAGTAGCTACAGGAGGCTTATTGCCGATTTTGACCAATTCCTGAAGCCAGGCATTGAACTTGGGGTCCGTGACACCTGGGTCGATTGCTCCTTCTGGAACAGGATCGCGAATGAATGGTTGGACGCCTTGAATGGCGGCATGGATCTCTATAGCGCCAGCTGCATAGGCGATCTTAGCACATGCGACGTTGCCTTCCATTATAATCCCTCTGTCGAAAGCGGACGGGGTGTATGCTATTCGCGGGAGACCGGATGCAGTATCAGGATAGACGCGACCGGTGTCTCTGTCACGACCAATGACAATGAAGCCGTTCATATGACGATATTTGAGAGCCCGAAGTTTCCAGTCAAAGCCATCAGTCCAGTCTAGGAGAGTGACAAACAGGCCGGGAACCATGCAACAGGTTTCAATTTTCACGCCGTGGCCTTGACCATCAATATTGTCGTAGGAGGTGCAGACTGAAGTAAGGATGCCACCTTCCCATGGCCGGACATCTTCTTTGAAGACGCCGATGATAATATTGACGGGGTGGAGGTAAGTATTGCGTCCGATTTGCCAGTTCTGATTATATTAGTAGCCGCAAAAAAAAAAGGTTTTCCGTTGGGGTTGTACCTTAAGCCCACTGTTTAGTAGAACAATTGGACTCCATAGTGTGCCACATGACACGATGACTTTTTTCGCCTTAACAATGACCTCCCTTACAGTTACTTCACTCGCTGGCCCATCAAGCTCTCCCTTGCTATTTCTCGAGGTCCAAACACCTTTCACGCCAGTAGCGACCTTTCTACCATTTGATTCATCGAACAAGACCTTCTCAACTTTGAAGCCCTCCACAAACTTTGCTCCAGCCTTTGCAGCATCTGGAAGCCAGGTCATGACCGTTCCGTGCTTCCCTCCTGATGCACATCCAAGGGTACAAGTGCCGCAATAGTGTTCGTCGCCATTGGTATTTTGTGGCACTGCCTTGGCGGTATACCCAAGTTTTCTGGATCCCTCCAACAAAGCTTTATTGCCATGGTTGTGCCGAATGTGCTCAGCAGAAACGCCCATACGTTCACAAACTCGATCTAAGCAGTTCTGAAACTCGGCAGTCTCGAAGAAGGTAAGTCCTCTGTCTTGAGCCCATTCCTTACGCACAAAACCTTGCGGTTGGAGAGATGCAGACCAATTGACGGTACCTCCACCACCCCATGTGCTGCCTGCTAGAATCGTCATGGATCCATCATCGGTCTGAGTGACTCCAGCATTATCGAAGAGGTGCTCCATTGCCGTCTGTTCGTGCATTGGCAGACTCGCGGGAGAGAAGTAATATCCCTTGTCAACTACCAACACTCGATGACCAGCCTCTGCCAAGTTTTTGGCACATACTGCTCCTCCACAGCCTGAGCCTACGACAATCACATCCGTCTCAATGGTTTCTGGTTCTGACCCAGCGGGAAATTGCTCGAACTTGTAGTCGTAATGTTTGCCTTGCTTATAGTCCTTTGGCACTTGTGGAAAGCCGGTGGTCTCATAGAAAGTCGGGCTACTCTTGACCCAAAGATTCTTTGCAGCCTGAGTTAATGATTTATAAATCAGGTTCAGAGGCTTCAAATATGATACTCTCCAGGATTTCACGATGGCTTGCCGAATCTCCATTGGCTGCTCGTGTATCGGGGTTGTATACCCAGTCAACGTATAAGAACCCACTCTTGTACTGGGGTATGTTAGTTGATTTTATAATTACTGATCACTTATAACCGGGCCCCCACGACGACGTCTGGGGTCTCCGCGGTGTATGATCGTACAAGAGGGGATATATCTCCCACTTACTTGAGTGCAGACAATATGAACGCCAACCCTTTTCTAGCGTCATCACGTGAGCGCTGTACCAAAATACGCTGGAGTGCATCTTGGAATTTGGGATTCGTGGAGGGTCGCTCTTCAAGGTATTTAGCAAGCAAGTCTTGTGATGGAGGATTGGTGACATTGCTTTGTAAGTGTTCGAAGGCGGTGTTATATTTCTCTTTGGAGATTGTTAATTGCTCAGACTGGTAGCTGGTCGTTGCTTCTGTATGTATGGACGGGATGATGGTATCCATAATCGCCAGTAGAGTTGTCCATTGTTGCTCGGTGAAGAATTGATCCTTTGGGCCTTCTGGCAATGGGGTCGCAAGTGGTGCGAGCATCTCGATCGGATTGGAACCCATTGTTGAAAAGTCTCAATATACTGCTCCGGCTCTGTTGGATCGGATTCAGATGGGGGAACGGGGGAGGGGGAGTCAAGCTATCAACACAACGGGTCTCTGTTATATTTAAGGGCTCAGAGATGTACTCATTCATTCACTTGCTTATTTGCTGATGATGACTCTGTGGTGCAAGATAGCTGCTTCTTCTTGTACGAGCCGTTAGTTGAGTTTGTCTTTAGCTTGTCGATGTCTGTGGACATGGTTGACATGTGCCTTTTGGTTAGAGACAGAGAGGGGGGGCTGATACCCCAATAAAGTCCCCTCCCCAGGCCCGTCTTGCGGCGTTGGTTTAGTGCCTCGGCTGCATCCAAGACCACCGCATGGGAAACATGAAATGCGGGGTTGACTTTCTTGATGAGAGAGACTGAGACGGCGACTTTTTTTTTTTTGGGTGCTTATTGATGACAGGTGATTCATACATCTAAAAGTCCGGGGGTCCTTTAGTCAGTGCCTGAATTATATATACATATGATTTTATAGTTGTATCCGTTTGCCCTGGAATAATAGTACTGTACTACGACGCTATTTTGTGCAGCCGAGCCCCATGTACGTAGATCAGTTCCACCAAAAAAAGCTGGAAATAGGTCTTGGCCAAGGTTGAGGGTTTGTTGTTATTGTTGTTGTTGCTGCCTATTTACAGTTAAATCACGGCTCACTCGGGGACATAAAAACACTAGAGCTTACTGCCCACGCATGGACGGTTGTATCTCCCCTTTAACAAAATCGAATCAGAGCCAGTGATTCACAATTCTACCTGAAATTAAAAATTCATACGTCATCTCTGATTGCCGGCTGTTCATGCCCATAAGTCATATCCAATTACATATAAGCTGCCATTTTATCAATCATTCTCACCTCACCAACCAGCTGAATCCTATTATTGGCAACAGTAATCATGAGCCGTGTAGTTGCTGACAGCTCTTTATAAGCTCGCCGCGTCGCAACTGAATACTTTATCTGGGAAGTACGCTTCGAACAGAAGCGAGATAGCTTGTAAGCATGTTCAAAAGAGCTTGCTCATACGGAATCATGTAGCAGAATGACAAAACAATGGCCCGCACATAAAGATGGTACCACTTGCGCTGTAGACAATAGCAGGCGGATTCTCTTGTAGATATATGCAACTGTATACCCTTCATCATACACAGATTTCAAATCGGTTGCTATTAGCATAACCAGACCCATATTCGATTGACGTATATCTCAAAACAATTCAAAAAACAGAACATCACCTCTGGTGACTGCAAGAGACTACCTACGTATCGAAGCGGCCGGGACAGAAGAAGAGAAAGTACGTTATCGGATTGTACTTGGACCTGCCGATGGGCATCATCTCGTGTTCTGAAGCATGAGGATGAAAGGGTTGTAAGCTCGACAAAGCGGTCCTACGTGGCAATCATCAGTTATGTCTTATTTACAACGGCATTTGAAGATACCATACAGTAAATGTAGATACCGCCAATGCTACTACAAGGGGAAGATAGTCGTGATATCCAGCTTAATGCTAGTCAGAGGCTCAGGGGTATCGGTGGACGCATGGGCTGAAAATATAGATAGGGCAAAAGAGCTCACAGAAGAAGCAATGGCATTACTAAGGAGCGGGCATGCGTCCCTGAAGGAAGATTGCTGAATTGAATTGGTTGTTGTCATATAGTGCGCCGAGAGCTAAAATATTGACTGAATCTGCCTGGGATCTGTTACCTTTGGAATATTGCAACGACAGAATCAGTAAACTCCGAAAATAATGGCGAGCGCAACACCAAGCTCTTGAAGAAACCAACTGAGCATGCTATCCAAATTGAAGTATCCTTGGCCGTCCCCGCCTGCCACCGTATAGGAATATGTCTGTTGTTGTAATGATCAACCCCCTTTTTTAGTGAAGATCTCCAAAGCCGTGATGTGGGGCCATGATAAAAGTGATGCAATGCCGCTTGAGAGAGGTTGCAGCCTCATCTCCACTCTTAATCTTTCAGCCGGGCGCCTCTTTTACTCACGGGCGATATTATACCAGGAAAGAGGACACAGCCCTGCTGAGCGTTTTTCTTTTTCTGCGTTTGGTACGCTCAAGCGGGCTCAATAATTTATGTGTCAACAAGCACGATATGATCCGCACAGAGGAGATGAGGCCAACGTTCGATAAAGCAAAGCATGTATTCCGCAATGAAACCACAGACATTATTGTTTCAAGTTTCTTTCGGCATCGTGTTGGTGTAATCAACTTAATTGGTACCTGCTGATGCACCTATGCCATCCTCTGATGCTACTAGTTTATCCTATCTTGTGAAGGAAGATGTAACTTGAAATCAAATGCTTTGCACTGCAGATATATAACCTTCTTGAGGGATATAATTGTAGAACTACAGATAGTTTCACCCTTGGTGAGCATGTTGAGCGCCAGATGCTGGTAAAAGTTCTGACACTCGGCACTCAAATCATCTCAAGACGTGACCGATCTCAATGGCAACACTACCCTCGAGGCCCTTAGAAATAAACCCATGTGCTAAAAATTTGAGTATCTGTTCTCTTTAGGCCATCACCCGGACCTTAAGTACAACATGCCCGTGGAATTGGAAATTACTGATTAAAACATACGGTCTTGGTTTCCTCACCATGGCTTTCCTTGTCGGTGGCTGCCTGGGAATATATCAATTCCTGGACTGTGCAACTTGCAGAGCCTAGAGAAGGAACACCGCCATCATGCTCAGCAGCAATACTATACACGTAAGAAGTGGGAACGATCTCTTACCTTCTAGAAGAAGGAGCTTGAGGAATGACGCTGGAGGGTTGGCTGCTGCCGGACTTATCTGCACCAGCAGACTTTCCATCAAGTAATAAGGCTAGGCTAGCCTCGGGCCTCCGTAAAGGCCAATTGACGAATGACAGATGCCAAGATCCGCCCTGCTGGAGTCGGCAAGCCCCATTTATCTTTCCCACGGCAAAGTCCTTTTTTCTACCGGTTTACCCGTATCGATTACTGTTGGTTGATAGTGTCATAACCGCCGGTACTTGTGACCCAGAGTTCCGTACTCCGGACCATAAGCAATGCGACATGCTTTTCTGCAAAAGCCGTACTGTAGAGTTTGATTCCTGGAATGTAACGGTCAACCCCTCCGTCGTCTCCGAATCTCCAGAGTGAACCCAGTGTCCGGACTGGAGTGGATTAGATCGGGGTGGATCCCCCATTTTTGGTACATTAAGGGGATCCTGTAACCGTACGAAGTAAGTAATAATGAAGCGAACCCGATGCGTAACTGTGCCGAAGCGTTGTTAGCCGTGCATTAATTAGGCTGATTATGATTTTGGTGGCAAGACAATGTACTAACATGAGTCGAGCAGCGTCACTGATTCGTCGCCCCATAAGGATATCCATCCGTTCGCGTTCAAACAGTTCCGGTCAAGAGCCTCCTTCACTTGGAATGTGAAGATTACTTTTTAGATGAATTTGATTGTTTCCCAGTGTGGTACGTAAACCGCTTGTGACGGGTGCTGGCGGAGGTTGCAGCGGATTTTTCCTTGGATGGGCTTGCCTCTTGCCTCTCAAGGCGTGAGGATCCGCTCTGTAATATAGCAAAATAAATTGGGAGAGCCACGACTTGCTTCTTCAGGTCAAAATCATCAACATAGTCGTCGCCAGCGTCAAGCCGTTGCAGGCAGCTGAGAGGGAGCAGTCAGTGAAGAAGCGGTTTGATCTGTTCGCAGACGAATCTTCACCGTCAAGTCATTCTTTTTTCCTCCGAGCGATCAAACAAGCTCTCGGGCTCTGGGCATGCCTGGATGCATCAGCCTCTCAGATGGCGACGATAAGGATGACGGGCAGTTGCACCAGTAGGACGACAGGCCTATGCAACACACTATAGTACATACAGTAGTCCAGTCCAATGCAGTGCATTTACACGCGACACCCTCCACTCTTTTGTCCTTGGGGGAGGGAGGGGCTGGGCCTAAGTACCCTGAATCGTGAACTGCCACTGGCACTGGCACTGGCACTGCCACATCCAAAGGCAAAATAGTAGAGGAAAGTGAGGAAGAAGAAGGGAAATGTTGATGAGATAATTTGAGGCTGACTTTGGCAAGTCTTTCTAGAAAATGGTGTGGGGGTTAGAGACATGATTGATGATGATGATAATGATGATGATGATAATAATAATGATTGCTTTGTTTGGCCCATTCCCTCCCCAATCTTACATCTATCTACCATGGCATGAAAGAGAGAAAAGGGAGCTTCGTATAGTGCATCGTCACCCGTGAAATTAGCATGTCGTCGGTCCTAAAAGGGCATCCCAGCAACCTTTTTTCACGTTCCACCGCCCGATAAAGTCCACCCTCCCCTCCCCTCCTATCTGTCGGTCTATGAACGAAAGCTTGAACCCAGGCTTGTCAACCACCAATCAACGATGCAGTGTTGATGATTTCGCCCTCCTCCGCCAGAAGAGAAAAAGTGGACTTTACGCCGGCCTATCCATCATATCAAACTTTATTAGGGAACAAGTCCCCTCCTCTATCCAAGGAACACTTAGCATCCTGGATATTTTTATTAATCTCACATAAAAAGAGTATTTTTTATTAATTTATTTCATACTGCTGCAATATTACACTGGTATCCCTAAGAACTTCACTTCTACACTCCCCATTGTTGCGGTTGCACGGTCGTAATTCTGTCGCATACACCGCTGGGTTCATTCAAGCGTATCCTTGCTCGGCCCGCCCAGAAACGAAAGCATCAAAAACACCAGATACCGCTGCAACCACCACGATATTTCATATACACCCTTTCCCCGACCTAGCACACCTCGTTCTCAATTCTTCCGCTGGCTACTATTCATAGACTTAGCCGACAAAAAAAAAGATCTTGCACGCTTCTCGTCTTTTATTTCATGTGGTGACGGTGAGATTCTTCGTGCCACTCAGTATCCTGGGCCTACGATAACCGGGAGGATTCGTGAGGTCTGACAAACGACGACGAAGGCAAGAGAACGGTCGGATTGCCTTGCTCATCTGGCACATACCTGGACGCGCCATACATCCCGCATTTTTGCTGCGATACGCCCCGACTACCCTTAATCTGAATGTTCCTCGAGTCGAATCGAAAGATTCCGCCCCCCATCTTCGACGATAAGCAACAATATCCTCCTCCTTCAACTACGATCATGGCAACCGAGTTCGCCATGCCCGTGCAACAGTTCACAGCATCGCCTTCACAATATGCCCTCTACAATTCGCAATCGCAGCAAGTTTCGCCTCTCAGCTCTGCGACAGCAACGCCTGCCAATGTTTCTCCCACCTCTCCTCGAGCCACCCTTCCTCCACATCTGCCCGCACATACTCGACAGCTAAGACCGCCAAAGTCGCCGCTCTACACGCCTGCAGTTCTACGACCGACAGACTATCCGAAGCGGGTGGTCAAGTCATCACCCTTGACACCGCCGCACAGTGTGCACAGCAGTTTAGAGGACTTGGATAGCGTCAAACCACTGAGCAGAAGGTCTACTGGTGATAGCGGGAAGTTTGGGTTGGGATCGATCGTAGAGTCGGAGTGGATTGGAGAGGACTTAGGAGCTGTGACAGCCCAGCCATCGAGGGATCACTGGAAGGTATGTTAGCAACTTTCTTATTCTTATCCGCACGGACAAAATATTCTGGATATAGCATTGCACAACATCATTTTCGAATCTGGGAATGTCAAGAACTTTGTACTAGAACTTAAATGATGTGGTGCAATCCGTGGATGGGTTTGCGTGCTGATATTCTGCCGCAAACCTAACCATCCATGCAAACATGTCTCAACCCATCGCTTGACAAATTTTTGCTCGCGTGTCAAACAAAATTTTGCAATCAGCCCAGCTTCTCCGCTTTCGCCTTGCATACCTGCATATTTCCAAACAAATTAATTGGATACATGTGGCACAATCGTCATCATGTATAGTATTGAATGTTTCAAAATAATCTAACATATTTCTTCAGCCTGATGCGGAATCCTCGGTATGCGACGAAGCGAGCTGTACACGATACTTCGGCTACTTCACGCGACGGCATCACTGCCGACGGTGCGGTAATATCTTCTGCGACCTTCATTCCACATTCCGGATCCCACTCGATCAAGATGCCAATTATCATCCCAAAGGCACACAAAGCCGGTCCTGCCAACACTGCTGGAATGATTACCGCAGATGGCGGATCGCCCGTACAAGCCGATCTAACAGCGAAAGCAGCTCGAACTTTGAAGTCGGCACGCCAACAACCCCAATCGTCAACTGTGCAGGCAAAGCAATGAAGGATGTGTTCAGCACAAAGGCTCCAGGGGCACCGGAAAGCCTAGGGGCAAGCGTCCCTCGAGACTGGAACTGGAGCACATTCTGAATAATACATATACCTACGGCATACATTACAGAACCACCACTTCCCCATATTACAGACCGCGATCTTTTACTATTTAGCGTTTGTTGCGTCAAGCTATACCCGAGATTTCATATTTTTGGATCTGATGAGAGGAGAGATATAATGAGCCAGCAGAGCTTTTAGACATGATGGGATATACCTTGGTTGTTATCATTTCTATACGTTGCTTTAGCGTGCATTCATGGTGGATATATAGACGGGTGGGAGGCGTTTACACGCCTGGCGTTCTGGTATTCTGGTTTGAGAGGACGATATAGGTAATGGGTTAAGGCTTTAGCTTAAGCAGCTGAGAACAATATATGATAATACTATAGATCTCCAAGCTTTTGTGTCTTGCATTGAGATAATAAGATCTGGTAACAATCGCTGATGCCCACAAACTCTAACCATGAAGACATCTACCATCCAAACCTGCGGACAAATCTACTTCTCTATAAAAAGTCAATCTACACCTACAAATCATATCCTCTGCGCGTTTGCGGGAAAAAACAACAGCCGTAACCTCCCTACACCTATACTTTACAAGGTCGCCTGATCCCAAAAGGGCAAACACGTCACCGTGCCAATACCGCACCCCCCCGCTCCCCTCCCCAATTTCACGTCCCTGAAAGATGTAAGAACGAGGCCAAGGTGTAATTATCTTCTAGATCTCGAAACAAGGATAAACGTTTCCTTCTCCCCGCCCTCCCCCCAATTCTTCCCTCATTCGTAGCTTGAGATGAGGAGTTTTCCGGGCCAAGGGAGCGACGGGGAAAGGGGTAGACAAGAGACAAATTTGGAAGGTCGATGGATGTAGATCACGGGCTATTTTATATCTCTGATTCGGAGATCGAATCCCCTTTTCTGTGGGGATGGCACGGCGTTTTGGGAAGAGGGAAGGGGATGCTGGTAAGTTGCGACGAGCGGATTAGGCGCTTGCTGGGGCTTTGCCTTTTTGCTTGTGAATTTGTGGGGGACGGCGATATGGGAATTTGCGGAGGGAGATGTAGAGATATTGGGTATGAGCTCTGTTCTCAAGGAATTGCAGGTTGGGGGTTTTGGTGTGGAATATAGAATCGGAGCTTGGAGGGAAGTTGCTGGTGTTTCGAGACAAAGGTAAGATGGAAGCTTAAATCATGCAAATATGAAGGATACGTCTCCTTTCAAGGTTATCCATCTTTTGAATTAGAAATAAACCACATCTCGCTGCAAGATGTCTATAAATCTTACCCAAAACGCCACGCTGTCTATATTCCCTAAATCTCATCAATCCCCCCATCGCACGAATCACCGCATGACTGGCGGTCTCGCTTCTTTATTCCACTTCACACGGGTCCGCACCCACTCCACCGCCTCCCTAACGCCTGTCCCCGTCAGCGCAGAGACAGGTAAGACCCTACTATCTCTAATCTCGCCGCCCCTTTTGCCCTCAAAAACTTTCTTCACCAAGCCCTCCTTTATCTTTACAACTTCAACGCAATCCTCCCTATCCTGCTTGTTCGCCAGCACTAGTAGCGGCACGCCCTCAGTTTCGCTATGCTGCAGCACATCCTCCAGCACCAGCTTGCACTCCTCTAATCTCTCACTGTTACTCGAGCTTGGCGAGGGCGTCATGGGCGAGGTAGAGGAGGGCAAGGTGCCGTCCCCAATGTCTGTAGAGTCGATGATGAAGACGATGGCGTGGCAGCTGGTGTAATAGGATTGCCAGAGCTTCCGCAGGGAGTGCTGCCCTCCCACGTCCCAGATCTTGAGATACATGTCGGGGAGCGTGATGGTAGAGACATTTTGGCCTACGGTAGGCACGGTTTTAAGTTTTGGCGCGGGGTTGGACGGGAGGAAGAGGGATTTCACTTGCTCGTGGAAGGTGGTCTTGCCGGCGTTATCGAGGCCGAGAAGGAGGACGGAGTACTCTATTTCATCTTAGCCAACGGTTTGCGGATTGAGGGTATCTGGAAGCTTGGTTGAGGTACCTTCTTTGCTTGTCGCATAGAGATAGAGACCCTTTGCGAGATGATACATGGTGTTAAAGCCCTAAAAGAGAGAGTGTATAAAGAGAACAAGGGGGTAAATATCAAGGAAGTCTCATCATATGCGCGGTTGTGTTAAAAGTGGTCTCTCAATTCCCCCCATCACTATCTGCTCGGCCGCGGGTAAGATTAGACGTTGTCGCAACCTTGTCTTTTGCGCAAGGCTGAAAATCTGGGGAGGAGAGAACAGTTTATGACGCTAGGTTCTTGGCATCACGTCAAGTGCTTAGGAATGTCTACCTGCCAACTTGCCTTGGATACACAAATACCGTTTTATCTCTTTTTGTTCTTTTTGTTCTTGAAGGAGCACATCCCGGCACCTGTAGATATCTATACTCCGGCGAGGTGAGTGATAGTGCTCCGTTTCTTTCTAGTTAAAATATATGCCACGTGTGAATACTGCCTTTATGGAAGTCGTAGTGCTTAGTTATCAATGTTTTTAACTCAGTATTTTTTTTTTAAAAAAAAAAGTTGGAGAGATGTCGAGACCTTATCTGTACAGGGGATTTTCCGTGATAAACCCATCGCAGGAATGTTGGATATGATGGCAGTTATAAGGGCTTTAGCGTCAGACTATGGCTTAGATACGATGCGAGTTTATTGTCTTGCTTGTAACTAGACTTATGAACACTAACTCACTAATAGTCCGGCCTCGGCTGTGGCGATATTTTTTCATGTTTTATCCGTGGTGTACCTTACAACTATTGTCGGACGAACGATATATCGATCATATCTTACCCTTCCACCATCCTCATCGACCAGGCATCAAGACCTTATCCGAAAGAAACATGTTCATCAATTCTCATACTTGGCTCTGCTCAGTATAGCTGTCGCGTCCTTTAACAGCTACAGATTCGGTACATGTTCCCGGTCTCACAACTATATTCTGCTAATCATGTCTTCCAGGCATTCCGTCATACCGAATTTGGGCGAGCGAGCGTGTTGTGGACCTCCCCGGAAGGTTTGAAATCCTAAACCTTTCACGTGAGGTAAATTCTGATTTGGCACAGCTTTCCGTAGTGGAGAATACCCAGGAAGGCTGCATCTAGTCAGATGGTTAGATGATACGGCCTTCTACCAAGGCTTCTTTGAGATCGCGGTGGGCAAGTCTCGATTCTTCTGATGGGCCCAGCAAACTACACTCGGCGCGGTTTCATGGAGTGACTTCGTGGCTATTGAAGGTCAAAGGAGAAAGATTCCATATCTATGGGTGCGTATCTAAGCCTCACCTTTGTAGCTGCGAACATGACTGAGATATAGACGTAGGCATATATGGCTCTTGCGCAACTTGTAAACTTATCTTATGCCCAGAATCTGTTCTTTCTTACATTGCTACTCACACCTGTCCCCTTACCCGACAATGTTAGAGATCTGACTCGAGCACCCTTGCCTATCACTTCGAGTCGGTAGGTTTGACCAGGTTCATTAGTGCCACATTTGCCAATATTCAGAAGTTATGCGCGAGTAATTAATAAATTGGTGCCGGCTAAGCCAGAAGGGTGGTCTCCAAAACTAGCACTCAATATATCAGTGCTCCTCGCCACCTACGCAACGGTCTTCCTCATCCCATTCGCGTCAGATACCCCCTCGTTCGTGACTATCACCTCCCTTTCTAGATGTTTGGTCTTCGTTCCTCCGATTTTGTCATACATTGCCCCTCAGAGTTGGGGGGTGTTTATTCGTACCCCCATGATGCGTATTCGCAATATGCCACGGTCTTCAGGACGATTTCAACTATGGCCGCCTTGCTGCATCTCAAATCCAGTTTTCTCGGACTATTTTACGATACGCCAGGCAGCCGCTATCACCATCGTACATTACTTCATCCTCTCAACGAAGAGCATTATTCCGCATTCAATCATGGCTCAACAGCTATTAGTAGGCTCTTTGGTGCCATCGGAGAACATCCAGCTGTTGCAGCGGTTGGGTGGGACGTGATTCTCTCAGGATTCAGTCTCGGATGGTGGGCTTGTATTCGCGGGTTGGATGCCAGAAGGATAGTTGAATCAAGTTTGGTGTTGCTCAAGCCTGTGGAGAAAGAGTTTGGGGATGCTGCATCATCAGTCATAGTTAAAACCGAGCAAGCGGTTGAGAAGTAAGAATCTCCATCGTAGACCCCAACCTTCAATTAATATGTTACAGAACAATAAGTCCTGTAAAACGGCGTGTCTGGCGACTTGAGAGAGAAAACATGGAGTCTTCCACACTCTCTAAACGCCGTGGCCGATCAAGCAAGAAAGTCGTTGAGGAAGATGACGACTCATCGTACTAGCCTACGGAGAGCTTTGAGGAAGGAGACGAGAATGCAGAAGAGGATATGGAGTTGGCAGCTTTGGCTTGGGGACTTATTACCGCCACAGGCTTGGGCACAGGAAGTGCAGGTATCTATGGGGCGGAGGCTGTGGCGGGATGAGCTTTGTAATTGGCGATGTTACGGATGGGAAAGCAATAATAGTGGCGTTATTTGGAAAGTTGGGGGTTGGAGGATTGGTCTTTTGTCTTCTTGCTGTTCTTGGAGTATTGTATTAATATAGTGAACCCTTCTTATGCACCATTTCGGCTTTCGAAGTAATACTGTACTAGATCTTTAAGATTTATGGGAAGTGAATTACGGTAACAATCCTTTAATACTTTGAACTCCATCTTCACGCTATTCTTTGTCGTCCCAAAAGATTGATGCGAATCTGCCCAGCCGTATACTTGATATAACCTCCTCCTAAAATGAACAAGGTGTTATGCGAACAATTAACTGCCAAGCTAGCAAACCTGAGTTTTCATATCCATCATGAGAACTTGATAGTAAAAAATATCGAAACTCAAGCCAGGCTGACTGAGTTTTGACCTCAGTTGGGAAGTTTCTTTAGAAACACGACTAGGCTTTTAGTCAATACTCCCGCCTGAGCAACATTCCTGGGACTAAAACTCTGCTCATAGCTACACTAGTGCTAGTGAGTGCCATTTCTTTACAGGCTTTTATGAAACAGATTGTCTCCATTGCTTCTCTTACAGGGCATGCGCTGCGCTGAGAGATGTTCTTGGACAATTAAAATTTGTGTCCTCTGTTATATGTTTGCTTTGGATATAAACTGCTAAAATATATTTTCGGGCCTTAGCAAACTTAAATCGAGACATATTCTCTTGGGTTTCGGCATGACAGGGGCAGGATGCGACGACAATACCTTAAGTATTTCAGGAAATGATCGAAGGTACTTAGTTGACTCGCTCATACTCACAGAGTATTTAAGCTTAGATGTTGCGAGTTACGGTAACAAAGTACACAAGAGAAACTGTATGAACAATGAAAAATGTCAACAATATTAAGGGGGCTAAGCGAGCTCTCCACCTTGTCTTGGCGTTGAATATGGAACTGCTCCATCCCCTTCCGCCTCCTCTAAAATTAGCGTTCAAATGCTAGAATCAATAATACTGTAGAAAGTATAACTTGGATAATACAACACATCAGAATATTGTGTCCTGCTGTTTCCGCACGAAAAGAGACAGTACCAATATCCAAAGAACATGCTAATACCTTATCATCAACTACAGCTCCCATTCAACAAAGAATGCTTGCCTATAAAGATAACTGCCTTCTCTTTTGTTCTTCCCTACCAGCTAAAATATTTACTGATATACCAAGACCGGAAATTATAAACTACAAATATGCATACTTTAAGAATGATGCGGATAGCACCTCTGACTCGACCACAAGTCCCGATTCCACCTGTTCCTGCTACATGGGTTTATGGTGTGTAAGCTCTATGATATAACTATCAAGTAGAGTAGTGGCCGAAAAGAAGGGGAAGGGGAGGGAAAGCCACGAGCCACGCGATGAGACTTAGGTTCTAGCGAAGATGAAGACGTGGTGCAATACAATGTTGCTTGTATTGAGCAATGAATGGCGCACATTACTTTGTGTCGGCTTAATTTCTAGTATACGAACTTAAGCTTATAGGAATGGGGTCCAAAAATCTGATTGGAAGCAAAGCCTAGAGCCCAGCTTAATAAAGCAGGTTTGAAAAGTGCGCAGGTGTGGAAAGACAACATCGGGAGACGAAAGTAAAACCTAGGCATGACAGCAGGCAGATTCAGTGGAATAATAAGCACTTTTCTTTGAATTGATCTGTCCACCTCCCATACGTAAGGCAAAAGCAATATGTAGCTCCACTATTTCCGCCTTAGCCTATATGAACACTTGTCCCACCGGCTTTGAAAATCATGCAATCATAAGTTCATGTCTAGAATGCAAAGCAAGCCGTTTGGCAAGGTATCGTGATGCAAATTCCCCCAACGCCTGGCTGCAATGATGCGAAAAGCCTCGTATGTCGTACCTCGAATAATGGTCAGTAGAGTTTTCAACGGAAAGATCGTCTAGGAAGAAGCAATAAACTCACAGGCGAATGATTCAGTCTTTCATTGAAGATATCACAGAGCTTCCTCGAGAGATGCGACGGTTATTCTGCCCGTGCTTTGCCTAGAAGGCATAGATTAGCTTGGATATCTTGATAATGTATCCCAGCTGCGTATCAGCAACATTGGTCACGAAGGAGGGATGTCTACCTCTTTGATCTCTTCTCGAGCCCACTTAGGCAGGGGACGGTTGGGTGACCCTGGGGTAGAGGGTTTGCGGGCTATTGGTTGGATAGAAGACTCACGCACACTTTGTCTTCTCTTGTCTTTTGTTTTGATGACAGGATCTCGAAGAGACCGCTGAGCGGGCTGGGCCATCGCTTTGAACATGGCGCTCTAATTGATGCTAATTAGCAAGATTTCTCCTACAATAACCGAAAGCCGAGATCATGCACCGAGAGACAGAAAGCGGCGAATCCTTGTCGCTTGACGAGGATTGGGGACTATTAGGAACAGCACTTGTATTCCTAACTTCAGGAGGGCTTGTCGTAGGCTCCTGATATTCCTGTATCTGGTGATATGTCTGCTCTTGGTTCGTACTAGCAATGGTCATACTGCCCTTTAGACCATGACTAGGCACATCAGTACCGCCCGAATCGCTTGAAACAGGGTTGACTAAACTTGAGGCCTGCTCAGTCCTCACTAAAGGGAATGGAGAACTGATATGTTGATCCCCATAGCGTTCCCTGAATCCGACAGCAATGTTATCAAAGAGGATTCGGAAGAGGTTTGCAGGGACCTCGAACTGTTTGTACTTGCATGACGTACATTTTCGACAGAGCCTGATTCACCATTCATCAACAATGAAGACTTTAGTAGTGATGTGGGCCGCTTTGGAGTAGTTGGATGGCGATTGATGTCCTGGCCATGAGCATTTAGAAATGGGCTGGATCGTGCAATATCGTCCCCTCGAGTTGGAGGGCTGACATTGACCGATGATAAAACAGCTGAACTCGGCATGCCCGTCTTGGAGTCATCTCTTGCGCCATCTTTCACCACAAGGTTATCATCTATCAGAGACGTAGATGCTGTTGTGTTATTTTTCCGAGCCTTCGCCTCGCCACTAGCTAGGGCTAGTGTTTGAGTCGAAAGAAAAAACTCTGAGGCATCTTGGGGATGGTTAAGGTGAACTCGATTTGCGGCCGAGGTTTCATTCTCGGAAGGTACTGGACCTGAAACTTTATCTGCAGGTTGAGGCTCTGGTTTATCCTTTAACCGATCATTTACCAACGATGGCTCCGTTGATGGCCGCTGTGGTGTAACGCGAGGCTCCTTGCTAATGATGTGTCGTGCCAATTTATCGAGATCCAGGCTTCCTTGGGTCACCTCCTTGTTCTTGTCAAGATTTATCTGGAGAAAATCAGCCATAGAGCTGGCAGCAGATTCGACCGCCGGTTTAAAAATCTCAAGATTTCCAATCCTCATAATTAGAACCCTATGATACTTATGTTAGCAAGTACTATAAGCTCGATCATTTTTCTGATTTTAATTTCCAAACCACAGCTCGACTTTAGAGCCTTGATGGTCTGGGCTTTCGATTCATATTACGCTTACCTCATGAGCCTATGACTTAACCTATTTGCAGATTCGTGATTGGTGGTCTTCTCCAATGCAGCTAGAATTGACTGTCTGAATTTAGGATGGATCCCAAGTCTTTCGGCTGATTTGTTAATGCTTCGAGGACTGGAACTTTGAGGATGCGAATTTGTTGTTGTCTGGGAAGCTCGTGCAGGCGATCCATTTTCTCGTGGAGCAGCCTCTGGAGCAGCCTTGCCCTTGTCAACATTCATACGGTACTGAGCCTACAGAGTTAGTTGGCCTTGAGGCTATGTCCATATAAAGGGAAAACATTATGGAGCCTGCACAACCCTGAAGTTTCACTCACCTCAGAACTGACCCGAAGATCATTAATACTGCCTTGAGGCCCTTGTCTACCGTTTGTCGCACTCGGTAGACCAACCGCAGAAGGTCCAATGACACCTGATCTGACGCCTTGTGGCATTGCTCCATGTTGCATTCCGGACGAACCATATCCTTGAACAAGGTGACGCTGATTTGCCGCCATTGGAGGAGGAGGATATAAAGCGCGAGTACGGTTTTGAAGCAAAGCTCTGTACGCGACTGGATCTGATCTCTTTAGTCTTTCATCTTCAATATCCTGTTTGACCTCTTTCAATTCTTCTGGCGTTAGTTTCGCCTCGTCTTCTTTTTCGAATGTATCAGATTGAACAATGGATCGAATCGTTGCTGACGTCTCCTGCGACTCCAGAATTTTGTCGAGTACATCAGGGTCCATATTCTTGAATTCTGAGAGATCCTGCTGCTCGACCTGTCTCGGCTCGAAGAGGTACTCACTGAATCCTCTAGTAGCTCTAGCGATAGGATTCTTCTTGTCGACAACTCTGGAGGCCAGCTGCTCTTTGAATACGGCTTTGTTATGAACAAAAGTCTCAAAAGTACCTCCAGCAATAAGTCGATAAACATAAACTGGTTTGTCCTGACCAAGTCGATAGGCTCTACCGACAGCTTGTTCCTCTTGGATGGGATTGAACTTGAAGTCGAAAATGACAACACGGTTAGCGCCTGGAAGATTCAGGCCAAGGCCGCCGGCATTCGTTGAAATCAAATATACCTCATGGTCATTAATGTTGAAGTCTTTTGCACGCATTTGACGCTTACTCATAGCGGACTTTCCATCTAACCGGGAATATTTCCGATCCTGGGATTTACACAGAGCTTCTAAGAAGTTCAGGGTTTGAAGTTGCTGTGAGAAAACCAATACTTTTTCACCGACAGCCTTTGATGCGTCGAGAATTTGGAAAAGTATTTTGGCTTTGTTTGATAGATCAATAGCATCCAGATTTAGAGATTCGTCATTTAGAAGTGGAGAAATCGACGTGTAAAGCTCAGAAGAGACTCCGACTCCCCAGTCTAAGTCATCTTTCCCACTGTCATCCATCTCAGAGACTTTCTCATTGGAAACTTTGCGAGATCCTCGTTTGAGTTCTTCTAGTTTTGTGTTGAAACAACTAGGGTGATTGCAAAGAAGGGAGAGAAATGCGAGCCAGGTCCAAATCGTTGACTGCGCAACTCTTCCATCCTTGGTCGTCGCATGATTGGTCTTAGACATTTGCTGCACATAAAGAGAATAAGCCTTACGCTGTAATTCGGTGAGAGGTACTGTAATCACAAACTCCTGCTTAGGTGGCAGATCTTTGCTAAGTACAGACATGCCAGCCCGATGCACCTTGGGAGCAACGTCCTCCTTTAAGACTTCGAGCATCTTCATAGCCTTTCTCCGGGCAGCATGTCCGCTGTCGGTGTAAAGGCCGGTCTGAATAGGCTCAACATATTTTTGGCGGAATTCTCTTACTGGACCAAGATAGTTCGGGGCCACCCAATTAATCATTGTGTGATACTCTTCGACATTATTGGCTAATGGGGACCCTGTCAAAGCGATGCGACTCTTCGATCTGAATTGTTGTGCTGCTAGGGTGACCTGAGCAGCTGCGTTTTTCATCTTATGAGCTTCATCGGCAATGATTATATTAGGACCGTTTAAGAGATGCTCCTTAACCTGTTCGTGGTCAGTCTGAGAGAGAGCTGGCAATTCCTTCTTCTCAGTGCGTCGATTATGGATAAAACTCTTGAACATCTCATATCCAAGAATGAGAACTCCGCCAGAGTCATACCAGTCGCTGATGATGGGTAATCTTTCTTTTTTCTTGACTGTAGAATCCACTTTTCGGAAGTCTCCAAGTACGCCCTGTGGCACCCAAAGAAGCAGCTCGTCTAACCAGTTATCGATGAGCCCTGGGGGGCAGAGCACTAACGTTTTTGAAACTCGGAGTCTTTCGGGAATTTGCTTGAATATCGTGTCGTTCGTTGACCGGGATGCCTCCGCTATAGCAACCAGGAGCGTGATGCTACAATTGTTAATAACATATAAAATGCCAAGGAGTTCTACTTACACCTGCATAGTTTTCCCAAGACCCATGGTATGAGCAAGCAGGCAGCCTTGCCCCTGCTCGCCAGAGATTATTTGATTCCACATAAAGCGAACACCGTCAATTTGATGTGGTTTGATTCGCCGTCCAATTTGTTCATTTATATGTATGATCTCTTCGTCATCTAGCTTGGATTCATTTATGATGATGCTATCGTGCTGAGAAAAATATTGGCCAGAGTTTGCAATTTTGCTACGCAGCTCTTGGCGACGCAGTTCCTGGTCGGCGAGACGTTGGCGGTCACGCTCTCTCATATCGCGAGCTTCGACATTTTCAATCAGCTTCTTCCTCTTTTTAGAGGGGGAAGGCTCTTCCAAATCTACGTCTTCGTCGCTTGTTGTACTAAGATACGATTAGTAGCTTAATGAAGCAAATAGATATCACTATAACTTACTTCATTGCACGGACACGTTTGATAGCAGACCGAGGCTCATCATCATCTTCTTCTTCTTCTTCAACTTCTGATTTGTGCAGCGCTCTAGGGGTTGTAGGTGCAAACACCGAAGTGTCAAAATATCTCTCAAAATTGCTGCAAAGCTGAAAGAAGATATGGAATTGTGCTTTGTGAGCATCTTCTACAAGTTCATAGGCATTCTTTTTGTAGTTTGCCTTGATGAATTTACAATGGTAGAATATCCAGAAAAGTTTGAGATATTCTGCCAAAGTATCGAAAGTGTCCATGTCCATACCTTTAACAGCGGTCCTTCCAGCAAGGTAAGCCTAGAAAGTTGGTCAGGTAGGGAAATTAATCTATATATAGTCATCAAAATACCTTATTTACTTCGTATATACCTGACCACACATCATTCACGAAAAGATCCGAAATGTACGAGATGATCTTCTTTCTCTGCCTAGGATTCATTCTCTGAATCACGGCAATCAATAATCGCGTCCTGTCCCCAATCTCAGTCCATCTTGAGTAATCGTATTGTGCGATGGCTCCAGGATCGCTATAAGGTGGAAGATTGTCTTCATCCGGGGTAGGATTCTCTTCCCCACTGGATATTATAATAGGGTCGTTGCTCCCTTTGGAGTTACTTTTAATTTTCAGCGTGATCTTCTTGTTCTGCGTAATTGAGTCATCAGAGGCGATCATTGTTAAGTCAACCATCGCTGTTGGTACTGAACGCTTCTCCGAGGTACTACCAGGGTGTTTGGATGGCCGGGCCTCTCGCTTTGGAGAGGAAATGTAAGTGTTGTCCTTTGATGGCGAGCCAACAGAAGATGATTGGTCTCGTAGCGCATTGAGGTCACGGCCTGGACTACTCAACCCATCAGGCACCAACCCAGCCATAGTAGGTCTATCAGTCTTTGCTGCAAATATCCCCTCAGGTGTACCATGCATGCTTCCATCCGAGTCGGTCATGTAACCTCCCTCCACTGAATCGGCATCAGCTGCCTCATTCTCGCTGTCTGCAAGATTTAGTTCGATCTCATCAGTTGTGCCAATATTGTCATCTACAACGAAGTCGCCTAGTTCTCCATCCGAACTTGACACTTCTGTATCGCTAGCAATAGTCTCTCCTTCCTCAGCATTGTCGTTGCTTGCAATGGATTTCTTAGGTGGCGATGGCTTGGAAAGATTCTTTTCGGGAGCAGTCTTACTTCGGATGACAGACAGTTCCCACCCCAGGTTCTCTCGGTCATAGATACTTGTCTCCATGATTTGTGATTGTTTTCGCACCTGACGATGACTTGTCCAAATTTCGCTAGCAATCTCATTGCGGAGTTTAGGAATACGATTATGATTTAGATGGTCCAATTGCTTTTGGATAAAGTCAATCCTAAGCTTCCGTGAAAATCCATTCCGGTGCTTCTTCCATATACGATATGCCTTGCATAACTTTTTAGGTAGCTTTTCTTTCCGCCACTTATTGACAATTTCTTCAATACTCTCATCGATGGCCTTGTTGATCTCATTAAAGTTCAAAAGTGGTTTCTTCATAGGCCTCTCAAGCTTTTCTAGTGTCCCGCGTTCTTCCTCTATTTCCCTCCACGTATCTAAATCATATTCGTTCTCCTCGTCCGATTCCCCATACAGAGGAAGGACCTCGTCGCCGCCCGGGATATGACGATATTTCTCCAAGCGATCAGGATCATAGTCGTCACCATACGAACGAGAGAGGTCGGAGAAGCCGACGGCAAATGATACTTCGTTTTTTTCACCATCGTTTTGCTGTCGTACAGCCTCAGGATCGATTTCTGGCCAAGCGGTAAGTGGTTCTCGTTGAGCAGCTATATTACCATCTTCATTCAAGTAGAACAGAGTGAAGGACGGATTGTGAAACTTGGGAGCAAGCTCAACTGGGTAAGGGCGGATGGCAGAAAACATCTTTTGGCTTCTCCAAACTGTTTGCCGCTCTGCTCTCAGGAAATATTTCATCGCCCGGTGCACGTATAAACGTCTACCGCTTGAGATATCTTCTGGATTCTGAAAAAAATCTCTCTCAATCTCAATCGATGGCAATATCTGTCCAATTTCTACTCTAGGATAGAATATGTTGTCTATCGGCATCTTTTTCTTGCCTAAGTAACCCTTTGACAGCCTTTCGCATGATATGTTCGCCTTCTTTTCAAGGATGTCTTCTGTTGTCTCCGAATTTTGGTCAAAGGCATTAACCAAAGGCTCTCGATTTGTATTTGAACTCCAGAGCAAATTTGTGTAATCATAAGGCTCCTCTAGATCAACAGGATATTGGAGTATAGGGACAACTCTCTTTCTGCCATCATCTCCAGTAAATGGGACCCCTGGCTCGATATTGTGTGGATCATTCTCAATAACGTGGTCGGCATTAGTGGGTATCTCTCGATTTCTACTTGGATCAATGGTAGAAGAGACAAGTGTAGGCGCAATGCGCTTGCGCTTCATTTCACTGTCTTCTGAAACAAGACCTGCCTCTCGCTCAGTGGGAAATCCATCTTGCCGTTGTATGACACCTGCTTCGAAAGTTCCATCGTCTTGATGGAAATTTGGTTCTTCTTCTTCAGCGATTACAAGACTATTGTTGCCTAGAACATCCAATTTTCGTCGTTTGCTCTCAGTTGCGTTAGTGAAAATGAAATCAAGGCTTTCCGCCCGGTTCCCTGCAGGAGGAGAGGCGGATATGTCTTGGCCATGGAATAAACTCGGCTGCTGAATTATCGAGAGACGCCTTTCAGGTGCGGAATAAGCTTGGGTACCATCCGTAAATCGCAGATTTGTGAAGATTGGAGCCTGCTGTGTCTGTTGCAAGCCATATGATGCTCCATGATATGCTGATTGTTGAACACTGGGGCTATGGCTAGAAGATTGAGTTCTAAGGCGATGTAATTGATAAGTTGGGCTCCTTAGTCTGAGTCCCTCTATACCTCGTAGTATGAAGGATCTTTGCCCAAGCTTCTTGATCTGGAAATCGTTCCTCAACACACTGTCGTCTACATCTACTAAGAGAACGCTACCAGTAACCTCTTCTTCTCTGAGAAATGTCTCCAACAGTACCGGATCTGGTGTAGACTGGGTTTGGGTTGTAGGTTGCCATGTTCGATTTGAGGTACAGAGTTCCTGCACTACCCTATCAACAGTCCATGACCAAGGATCCGCAGAATCTTCCTCCATGTTCACAATTATGTTCTCTTGAAGCAAGCATGTAGGTTGGGGGTTTGGAGAATTTCCTGGAAACTGATTTAACCACTTCACAACGAGTCCACCCGCCGCCCCTGTATAGAAGTTAGCCATAGAATAGGATCTGCCGGTCCGCTAAGGTGAAGTGATTTAAGTTGCAGACAAGCAACATGCATATCTCAGCACATATAGGTGAATAGCAAAAATGAAATAAGTATGATATCCAGGTAAAATAATAGATTAATGCCTGATTGAAAAGTATTATGGAGAAATATGGAGTATAATATCCCACGAAGTGGAGGTTCTTACACGAAATTGTCTTACGACAACTGAGAACTGAAATAGGCACCCCGAAGTGAATAATTGCAAGTCTCAACTGCTTCTAACTTTGGAAAGAGCGATTTAGAAGGCTTTTCGAGTTCGTCTCCAGAGCGTCCAGCACATTAGATGATGTTAGCTTGCACGATATACAAGAGAACCTAGGGCGATTAATGAAAGGATAAGTTTGTGCTGGTATTGATGGGATCCATTAAAAATGAAGAGGTGATTAGAACGAGGTAGAAGTTGAGAATTTGCTGTAGTTGCGAACAGAAGAGGAGTAGAGGAGGTGGTACATGTTGGTGTAGCGACGTGAATCGGGGTGAATCGAGGTTGGGCAAGGCTGAGTGAAACAGGTACGCGAACTCACTTGGGGCAATAGCTCTTATCTTATCTTAGCGCCATTTCACCCTCTGATCAAATTAGATCTAGCTTGGGGATGATTAACTAATTATGTCAGCATTAAGGACATTTTGTGGGGGTTAGCGAGACTTAGCAGATTAAATAGTTACATGCACAACTTAAATGCACCGAAAGAGTCCATTAACATCTGAGTAAGTGGCTCACTCTTGAATGTAATTTCCAAGTACCACTCTTCCCTTGCAAACTCGAAATACTGCGGTACTTACATATTGCAAAGTACAACAGCAGCTGGGATCACATTACTTTTGGTAAAACTACCTGAAATGGCAGAAGACAATCCTTACCCTCCATCCCTGACAGCTGGGGAAACAGACCACCTACTTTCCACTATCAAAGACTGGTCTATCGCAAACGGCCTAGCTGTAAGACCACCTCCAAACGTGGTGGCAGCAGAAGCAGATCCCCATAGTGTTCTGGCTACGACTGCTCCAGTCACGTTATTTCCAAGCCCGTTTCCCCGAGTCTGCTTCGAACAAGCCAAATCGATCCAGAGAGCCTACAATGAATTATATGCATCTATAGCGCAAGATGAGGTATTTTTAAAAAATATTGTCTCTGAGTAAGATCTTTCTTTTCCTTCAATCTCATGATATTTCCTCTCTGAAGTTTGCTGAAAATGACGCAATTCTTCATTCTCAGCAAAAGTGGATAGACCACAATCCAAGCAAAAGACAGCAAGACTGACAGAGTCCAGAATACTTGAAGTAGATGAGTTTATAGCCAAACTATGGCAAGTTCATTTGAAAGTAAAGGAAGAAGGATATGTTCAGGTACGTGGATAGAGTGAATGTTACGTGCAGAGGACTAACTCGGACCAGCATCTCTCTCTGGGCCTTTTCAGATCTGATTATATGGTTCATCTCGGTGGTGCTGCCGTCACACCAGTAATCAAACAAGTAGAATTTAATACTATTGCCTCGTCATTTGGCGGATTGTCCTCTCAAACATCTGCTTTACACAAGTCGGTTTCTTCCCATATGAGTTTCAACACTCAAGAACTAATTGAGAATAGATATTTATCCACAACTGCTTACCAATTACTTGGAGGCCCCATAGCTGCCAAGAGTTTTAATCTTCCACCAAACTCTAGCACGGATAGCCTTACAGAAGGACTTCGTGCTGCCTTTGATGCATACTCAAAATCTTCCAGTAGCCATGATTCCTGCATCATCTTCCTGGTACAAACCCCGGAGAGAAATATTTTCGACCAGCGCCGACTAGAATATGCTCTGCAACAACAAGACTCGCCCATTCCAACATTCCGAGTACCATTTGGAGAGATTCTGTCACAAACCTCAATAGCAGATTCTCCCAGACGCGAACTCCTCTATCGCCTCCCAAGCAACCCCTCAAAGACCTTCGAAGTTGCCGTGGTCTATTTTCGAGCAGGCTACGGACCATCAGATTACCCAGACGAAAAGGCATGGAAGGCACGTCTCCAAATCGAACGCTCAAACGCAATTAAATGCCCCTCAATTCTCACCCAGCTCGCGGGCGCCAAGAAAGTCCAGCAAGTCCTAGCCACTCCCAAGGCGTCATTATCGGATCCATCAATCATCACCCGCTTCCTTCCCAAACCGGGTGCGGAAATCGACAGACTAGAGGAGACGTTTACAAACATATTCCCGCTCGATGAAACACCCGCTGGTCTATCGGCCCGCAAACTCGCCATGGACCCTAATTCCTGCCGAAATTACGTCCTTAAACCGCAGCGTGAGGGTGGTGGAAACAACATTTATCGCTCTGCAATTCCGCCTTTCCTGTCCTCCCTTCCGGAAACTCACTGGAAATCATACATCCTCATGGAGATCATTACTCCACCGCCCATCCAAAACATCATTCTCCGCAACGGTGCTATCGAGAAAGGGGGTGTAATCTGCGAACTAGGCGTTTATGGCACCTGTCTGTGGAACTCAGACACAAAAAAAGTTTTGCACAATGAGGAAGCTGGGTATTTGCTAAGGACAAAGGGGGATAAGAGCGAAGAGGGTGGTGTTGCGGCCGGATTCGGGAGCATGGATAGTTGTAATTTAGTGTAGCTTTCCAAATGCTCTAGTATTATTCAAAATTTCTTCAACCTGTATGCCATGGCGAGGACTCTGTTCGACCCTGGGTTATGCCTGAGGCTTAGAATAAGAAATCGGGACTCAATTCCCAGCTTTTACATCAGCCGAAATTCAAGTATGCGTCCATATTCACCATAGGGGCAAAATTTCGGTGACTGAAAGAACTTCCGGTATATCGCACCATAACTAGGTCTCCTTCTGTTCGCACATTTTATGGACAACTCTTGGCAGGAAAGTGCTCTCAAGCGAGCTTCTTTCCAGATTACCCCTTATGCGGGGTTCCACTATTCTACTTTAGGCGATTTACAAACAGAGCCGGAAAACGGATATTTGCTGGGTCTTCAATTGTTTGTTTTTCGGTGTATTACAAATATGACAAAGTGTTCGATTATAATACACCCATGTGTGTTTTCTTTACTTGGTCTGTAAAAATTTCCCTTATGCGGGATCGCCAGCCCAGCCGACCGTTTCGAAAAGGAGTGCTAAATGCGTCATCAATTATGCATTCTAAGATATTGTACAATTAAATGGATAATTGAGAATAATTATAATGGGTTTCTACTGATCTTTTATGGAGTGTGGGTTCTGGACTTGTTGGGTTGTTCTATTGGTTGGAGATTTCGAAAGCATTGTGGCCAACAGCTATGGCATTCCTAAATGAACTGTGGACAACTATCATGGTCAGTACAACCTTTTGAATTTGCGATATTTTATAATTGTTATGGATATATTAGGCAATATATTACTAATCTGGGTCGCTGCATTCAGTCTCCAAATTACGTGTTGCCGTTCTCTAGTGAGACTGGGGATGTTGATCTGAACTGCCGAACGAGGTGTTGTTAGGCATTGTCGTTACGTTCTGCCATGGCTCTCGGTCTGAGAAAAGTACCAGGAGACGGTTGTAATAGCATTCTTGCTGTTGTTGTAGAGATCATAGGCGCACCGGTGTCAGTTATCAGCCAAGTGACCCGTCTTACAGAACTAAATGTCAGCGACATTTTCTAGGGCGGTTCAAGCACGACAATGTTGCCCTGTATTAAGTTGTATTACTCGGTATATTATAGAATTCCAAAGGCATATCAAACTGCGTCGCTCTCTGTAATATGCTGATCATTGTCACTTGAAGGCGCCTTCTAAACTCTCACTAATAAGGCCTCTCCTGCCGCCCCTCAAATGATAAATATAGCTGAGAGCATCATTTCAGATTGAATTTAGCTTTAACAAATATAAAATTAGGCATCTGCAGGAGTATTGGGGGTCATTGCCTTGTGATGACTTCATGGTTACACCTTTTGGCCACATTTATTTTAAACTCTTCCACCCGCTCTATACATAACCGTTTCTATCCCTTATCCTTCATCCATACTAACCATTTGGCCTCCAAGCTTCATATAAAAATAACTCTGATTCACTCAAAACACATTAGTTAGCTCTTTCAACAATTTTAGGCTAGATATCGAGGTCTGTAGTGCGCTGAATGCCAGTCCGTCAGCAACGGCTAGAATTCACCTCTCCTTCTAACTCTTTTGGGACATATTTTACAAATTCTCTGGAACCTCATGATCGCATGTCATGACTAAGAGGAGGGGGGATTTACACTCGACTATTATCCGTAGTCGTGAGCCGTTTCTCTTAGTCGCGAAACCGCCTAAGGTCAACTATATAGACTTGCCCGAATGGGTTCTTTCGCCCCACATGGCCTCACAGAACAAACCGAAATAAGCTTTTGCTCGCAGACTTGCCGATTAGCTCCCATTGAACGCTTATAGAACCTCTGATGGCGCGAATTGGAAAATGGACTGAAAACACATATAAATGTCCATACATCCCCCCAACCACCCTCCAGTTTCACCTGATCATTATCAATCACATAGCCATCGCTAGTAAATCTTAAAAACCTCTTCAGAATTCAGTAGAAGAAGCCCCAAGGGTCTGCTATTTGATCCGCAGCCTGAAGTATCAAGCCTTCTTTCAAAAGCTTGATCATTAATCTTATATCGCGAAACCTCAATCTATGATCCGGGTCACATTCGACCTCCGAATACCGAAACTTTTGCTGACCGTCAATCTAATATTTACCCAGAGTCCTAATTGTTTGGAGTTGGACTTTAGACACTCGATACTAGTTTTTCAAGCGCTGGAAACTAACAGTCTTAGAGTTCATACCAAGCACCTAATACTCCAGAAACTTCTTAAGAACTCTAGTCCATTGAACTACTAGATTTATATGGGAAACATTCTTCCGGTGATATAACCAAGGATACCACAATCCATAACTTTATATTGAACATTTATGGGTCAAGCATTATTAACTTAAGCAACATGTCTACCTCAGTCAACATGTCCCCTTCCGAGAACATATCTCCCTCAAGAGATAGGTCTTCTCCAAACAATATAACTCCTATTCCCGCAACCAGTTTAGAGAACGCAAATTTTAACAATATCCAGGCCAAGGCTGGTCCATCCACCCAGCCGACAAATCATACATCTCAACGAGAAAGGCTCCCATGGCCGGAAGAAAAATACTATTATGTCGAACCACCTGTGAAGAGGGGGCAGAAACGAGAGCCTCGGGAACGGCCAGAGAGACACGCAGAGGCTTGGAAACCAGTCATCGATATTCTTTTCCTAGAAGGCTGGAAGAAATACCGGGCTCCCAGACGACCAGAATACTATTATTGCGACTACGATGCTGCCGAAAAAAGGAACTACAAGGACTATCATTTCGCCATCTTCCAAGCAATAGAAGCCGCTAGAGAACGCGGTTATATGGATGAAGGGCTTACGCTGAACAAGATATTAAATATTGTCCTGGCAATGGACAAAGATAAAAAGGCGAATGACCAAACTTGTCGTTGTGCGCTATCGAATAATGCACAATTCTCAAAAGATGGAAGCCATCGTTGGCAGATTGCTAAAATTGATGTTTACAACTCTCGTACCGCAGAGTTGCAAAATAGAAAATTGAAGAAAGCAGCGAAAAAGAACGGAAAAGAAGAAAAGGAGGCAGCTGGGAAAATTAAAGAGAATGAAAATCTTCAATCAGAAATTGAGGCTGCAGGTGAAGAAGAAGGGCCTGTGCAGAGTAATCGAAGGTCGATAGGCGAAGAAGTTGAACAATGTCAAGAAGAGCCACTGAAGGAGATCCAGTTTCCGCAAACCTACAACCTATCGCCACACAAACGGAGACGCAAAGGAAATATAGAGTCGGCCTCCTCTGCTGAAAATTCACAAGTCCAATCTGACCCGGAAAACACAATAGTAGGCCTTGGTCCGGCCGCCACTCCAGTTGCTTCAGGAGTAGCCCCCAACCCAGCCGCTCAACCCACAAAGAAAAGAAAAGGCGGCATCGCTGAAGAAGCCGAGCAAAATCATGATCGACCAGCAAAACGAAAGAAGAATTCGAGGAATGCTTCGATTCCAATTTCTGATTCGGCCTCTGAACGCGACCAACGGAGTAAGAAGCAGGAAAGGGAGAAAAGGCGGTGGGCTAAATTTAGGGAAGTACAAGCTAAGAAACTTGAAAAAGGGATTGGATTAATCGAGAAATTGATACTTGAAGAATTCGAGGCGTTGAAAAAAGCTGTGCAGAAGTTGAATGCCTACCTCGATGCGTGGGACGAGGATCTAGAGCTAGAAGTTTTTGAAACAGGTGAACAGTTTGCAGAACTGCTCGCAGCAGATGAGAGACCTCGGAAAATCAAAGAGCTCCTGAGAAACGCTTGGGTCCATGCCTCTCACACGCTGAGCCGCTCGCAAAGAGCGAGCGAAAGAGATCAAATTCGGGAACTGGAAGCGCAAGCGGCCGATCTGGAATCACAAGTTCCTAGGTGGATGGGCGAGATGGGTCTTTCGCAGGCCCGTGCTTTGCAAGAAATGATCAGAACGATGCCATCTCGAATAGAGGAAAGGGCCAGGACTGCATCGCTCCAGGAGGATGGCCGCTGGAAGGAACCTCGAGTTGTCGTAGGTAGCACGCCTGTAGTTGCCAAGAGGAGAGTGTATAGGCTTGTCGAGCACGCGACAGCTTTACTGGATGCTCCGATGTAAACAATTTTAATGGATGGAGGAGGAGGTTTCAGTCAACATTGCGCCACTAGTGAGCGAATCACCAACTTCACGTTTATTTAGGAGCACTGACTGAGGCGAAGGATATCACGCCATCACGGCTCTCATGTATAATCTGTACTCACAAATCAAACATATACATCCCATATACCTTCTTGAGCCTTGTGAGACTTCAGAATTCAATGTACTTTTCAGATGTGAACAAACCAAGTCTTCGAGCCTGGGTGAGACTGTCACGCCTTGAGCACCTCGCGATACAATCCAGCAGAAATTCCTGCTAAAGAGCTGCAGATCGTATATGTATACAAATTTATTTGCTTGTATTATCACTGTTCGACTTCGGCTTTGCATACAACTAGCGTATTCGGCAAATATCACGTGAGTAACATGCCTGCGGAGTAGTGTGAAAAGCCGACTAGATTTGCCAATGTTATATTCCGCTATATCACCAATAATATACTATGCATTTAAAGAATAGGTACTTATTTGACATACTGTGCTCTTGGATTTCGGCATTGTGTCACAGAATCCTTATCTGTATGACCGAGCGCCTCAACTGTGTTTCCGCAATCCCAATGCCATCTCATGTTTATAATACCCCAATAACGCCATATACCCCTTCCGGCCCGTGAAATTTATATTCCCGATCCGTGCTGTTGCCAGTCGCCTATCTATGTACATACACGCCCGCCCCTCTGCTGCTTCTATGAGCCAACATCAAATCAAACCCAAAGATTTAAACATTAAGAAGTGTAATCATAATTAAATATGCTTATTAGCACTTGCCTGCATTTTCCGCATGGCTTCTCTGTGTGCATCGAGCATATCACCTCGCCTCATGCGCTCGTCAAATGCACTATCCATCTCTTCTTTCCGTCTCTCAGCAAGAGCTTTCTTTTGTTCTTCTGCTCTTCGTTCTTGCCAAAGCGCGCTGCGCTGTCGCTCAATTGTATTCTTAATTGGCACCATGGCTGTGAGATCCTGGTGGACTGATGTCCGCCAAGATGCGAGCTGTGTTTCTCGGACTAAGGGATGTGCAACCGAGGATTGGCGTTTTGGTTGGTGAGAGTCAAATGTGTTTTGGCGTGTGAGGGCATGTGGCTTTGAGAGAGATGCTTGTCGTATCATTTCGCGGCGTTCCCTTAGTGACATATTATCATCGTCTATAACCCCATCCACGGAATTTGGAAAACTGTTAGAATATGAACTGATTTCGCTGATAGGCGAGCTATAGAAGGTCGAAGAACGGAGCTCAGGTGTTGATGCTAGAGGTGAAATATTGCCATATGATTTTCCATGGGTCATGGCGTCTCGTCTTCCCGCAAGATCGGGAGTACTTCCATAAGTTTGATTGGGCGAATAAGTTTGTTCAATAGGAGATTCGTTGATTTGGTGAGGAATATTAGGTGCGGAGGAGTTGCGGAACATTGATGAGCGGTTGTTTAGATAAGTCAGTGGTGGCTGGTTGCGGAAAGACTGTACAGAGCTTGCGCGTGATATGGGTTGTCCTTGGGAGGAACTGCCAGAAATATCTCGTCTTGCAGTGGATGGCGATTTTGTTAAACGGGAGTTTGATAGTTTGCTCTGACGACTTGATATGGTCGTAGCTGGTTGGCCTAGAGTAGCCTCGGAAGTTTTCTGAAGCTCTTCGACATTGACTGGTGCAGCAACCTCAGACTCTTCAAGGTTGACCTCTTTTTCAGGAGAATTATCTTCCAATTTCAGATCTTCCAGCTCCGGTGCATCAGCAGTGCTCAAGTGCTTCGCCCATTCGTTTGTTCTGTAAGACATTACCACCTTTGAGAGCCGTGCTGGCAGGCTGTCTTTAGTTAAGTTTGTAGGTACCGTTTCTGGTGCTGAGATAACCGAAGCAGCGATGTCTCCAGGATGATCTTTATTCTCATGATGACTACTCTTGCTGTTTGTAATTATTGCAGGATCTCCCTTCGGCTCCGTAGTTAGTGCTAGGAATTGTGCCTTAGGCTCATCTATAATTCCATCCTTCAGCGCTGTTGCTTCCGAGGTATTGCTCAGTTCTGTAGACGGAGGTTCTTGTTCACCAGTCACTTGTGAAAGTATGGGAGGTGGAGGCGAGATTTCATCGTCCGCTTCGCCTGACTTCGCTCCTGATTCTGCATCCTCCTCAAAATGGAGTGATGATCTGGTACTCCTTGTCTCCTCATCATCACTGAGGCAATCCAGAGTAGCCGCTAGCGAACTCGCTTTATCATCATCAATATCGTCCCCTACGATCAACTCCTCCTGGCTAACATTTGATTCTGCCTGCGAGATTATCTTTGGGCTTTTCTTGGACCGTTCAGAGAGTTTCCGCATGATTGCGGAGCCGGTGGCAGAGAGACGATACGCGGAAAATCGCTTTTTCGTAGCTTCCTCATCATCCGCAAATGTCGCAACAGAAGATCGGTCTTCCTTGATGCCCTCTTGTATCACATTAAATGGAAGCGGAACAACTTCGGGAGCTGCTGCTGCTTTCATTGAAAGGCGCCTCTCTTGTCGCACTTCATCATCAGTTCCTACTATCCAAACTTGCTCCTCTTGATATTGATGTGGGGGAACTTTCTTTTCTATTTCCTCATCTACTTGGTTTCTCGAGATTGCCATCTTTTTACCATTCTCATGAAAAATCTTTGGAGGTTCTATTTCTCGGTTGCCGCGTGGAGTAACTTCTTCTTGGCCTTTATTCATTATCACCAATCCGGGACTATTCAGCGGCCGAGGTGACATGTTTCCCATCTCTATTCCATTCTCGTTAGAGTGCCGCGTTGTTGCTGAGATAATGCTGATGTGGCGATGCTTCTGGCTTTCCATGTCTCCTACTCCTGAATCTCTAGGCTCTTCCACAGATTCAGCAGCATTCTGATCACCATAAGCGGCCTCCCACCGATGTCTCTCCCGCTCATTGAATGCCGCGATGCGCCTGGCGATTTTCTCCTCCTGCCTCTCGTGCGTTCTTTCATCTGCGAGGCGTTCGGCAGCGCGCTGCTCACGACGTTCTCTGATGACCTTCCAGATTTTTACCTGAGCAATTACACCCGCAAGAAACAAGAGAACGATGGCAGCAATCTCAACCTTGATGCCTCTGGTGTGAGGATATGTGGTAGCACCTAGCGGAAACAAATTATCGTTGAGCTTCCAGATATAAGCCCAAAACTCCTTCAGCCCTGCTCGGCTGAAACAGTCAATACCTATTACCATTACAGTAGCTCCCGCGAAGGAGACACAGATCATTAGCCCGTATGGTCGAGTGATGTGGCTGAAAGACGTAGCAAAAGCTGCAAGACTGAATGCTGCTATCAGCCCAGCGATTCCTCCCGTAGATGTGAGTAGTCCACCAGGCTTCAGAACCAGCAACCACATGCTGAAGCAAAATCCACCCAGAAGACATCCCAATCCTTCAGTCATCTCCATGAAAATAATTGCACCGCCACCTATAATAAGGCCGGTCATGACAATTGCCACTAGATATGCTCCCTGTACGGCATCGCTGACTGGCGGATTCATAACATATATAATCAAGACCGTCACTGCCAAACTAGCAAGATAGGTTGCCGATAGGAATATATGTAGCATTTTGTTCTTGATTCCCATAAGAGTGTAGAGGAGCCCACTTGCTAGTAGCAAGACCCCGCCAACACAGAAGCCAGGAGTTATTCGAGGTGTGATAGGTAACTTGCCTGGAGTCGCTGTTGCTAAGATAATGTTAGAGTTAAAATACGAAAAGTAGACATATATCATACCATTATAAATTTGGCTACTATCGACCAAAGACGTGGCAGCTGGACCATTGATATTTGATGGCATCACTGACTGTTGCGTAGAACTTGCAGTGATGGAGCTAGATGAGGAGAATGAGATGGTGCTTGTTGTCCGGCTTTGACTAGATGTCTTGGTAACACTCCCATCCTCTGTTTTGCTCCCTCCAGTACTCTGTATATCCTGTGTAGGTCTCCTCGACGACGTAGTCAAAACTGCGGTTGAGGAAACGGAGGACCCATCCTGTCTTCGCTCCACCACCCATCTATTCCCTACGACAAAGTCCGACAGAAGACAGAAAACGAGGAATGACAGCAGCTTAGACCGCATTTTGGGTATCGGATGAGCACTACCGACCCGCCAGTTTAACGGAAAGAACAACAAGATAGCAGAGACTGAGGCTTGCGTCGAAGTCAATGAGTGTGAAAGCGCATCATTTAGTAAAGACTGTGGTGGGACTAAAGCTCCCAAAAGAAAGGATTCATCGAGATCTCGAGTTTAAGGGTTCAGAAAAGAAAAGAAAGTGCGTCAAATCTGGACATGCAGGACACTAGTCTGGCGAGAGGAGCTTCGTTAGAGAGAAAGAGCTGTGTGAGCTAGCAAGTGGTGCAAGGACTAAAAGATTCAGGCCCAAGCGTAAACTAGAACGTAAATCGTCGTTGCTTATTCCGCAATTTACTTGAATCTGTTGGAAAAGCCAACCTTTTGTGGTAAGACTGGTCCACTTTGGGGATAAACAGTAATACATTTCAATATCGAGGCGCAAGGCAGTTTCAGGAGATTGCGACTATCCCATGCGGGATCAGTTGTCCCCTTGGCAAAGCGCCGTTTGATCATGCTTCCTCTGCAGCCAGTCAAATCTGATATTGTCGGGCCTTGCTTGCACACAGCTGCAGCCATAAGCCACTAAGCTCAAGGCAATGTTAAGAGAGTTTCCGGCGGCTTCTTCTCCAGATCCATAGAAACCCAAGGCGCGCTTACACTTTGATTAGCTTGCTACACAAAGACACGCACGGCGGGAAGTACAGGCTGGCAGACACCTATCGTGGACTGTACGTCTATACGACCATCAAAGTTTCAGCGGGCTCAGGCACGCCAGCCAGCCAGCCAGAGAACACGTCATGAGGGGCTTTCGAATCTTGAGGGCGATGCGATGGTGGCCTGATGGGTACTGATAAGGGACTTGCTCGGCATAGCGGAACAGACCTCTCCTCATCATCCAGAAAGAGAAAAGCAGGGAGATCAAACTGCGCGAGGTTTGATATTGATCCATAAAAAGAGGGTTAAGCGAGATGAGATTGCCGAAGTAGGAATTGTGAGGAAGGACCAATGAAAAGACAGTGTTGAGAAAACCGGGACTTGCTTTTGCGCCCTTTTGGCATTGAGATCATGAGCCAGTTCCCCTGAATTAAAACGGCATGACTTTTGATCGGAATAAGTACAATTATGCTTGTTTCATACCTTCGTCGACCTGTCTATTTTTGAGGCAAGGGAGCGCAGCCAGCTGGCCCATGTCCACGCCTGGACCCGACAAAGACAAGCTTCAGGTACAGTGCGCTAGGTACTTTAGATATTAAATCTCCGAGATCCAAAAGACGATATCCACCTCACAACCCTCCGCCCTCGCTTCCAGCTGGTCGGTCACAACTCCGGATTGTCATTGTGGACCGAACGCGCTCAGTAGACGGTTGTTGCCTCAGCGCAACATTCACCGTGAGCGGACGTGATGTGGAAACTCTCTGCAATCATGATCAATCACAACTCATAGGCCCTGAATGGCGACAGCATCCCTGCCAATGACACATTGCTGGATATTTTGCGGGACTCAATCTTAAGTTCTGTTCACTCAAGTCAGGGATAAAACGGTTGTTGCGCCTCTGTCACCGCGATCAACTCCTGACGGAACTTCGAGAATGGACTTTTTCATATGTACTCCATCTCCGATGGACACTCTTGAGGCCATCATGCGGTGGATGTGTACAACATTGCCACGAACACGTTCGTATTTCAGTAAAGACGAACTCGTAACTACACAAAGTCTTGCTTGGTGATGGTCTCGCTACGACTCGGCAGTCACTGCTTTCATGTTATCGTCCGGTCACTTGTTCATGTTAGATCCAGAGAACACAACCTAGGGATGAAGCTATCTTGGTTTTGGGGCTATTCCAGGACACAGTTTGGCTGCGAAATCTATCTGCAAGGTTCATGGAGAGGATGCTCGTTAGTGAACTTGAGGAAGGATTAGGCGCTTGATATTCTCCTGTATATTGTTCATAATCCTGTCACCGGACGCTCCAGCATCAGGGATATAGATCATTGACCACGATCTTGGAAGGGATAGGGACAAGGCGACTTGCTGTAAGGAAGCATTAAGACGTCGCAATCAGATCGAATTGGCAGGTAGCAACGACGGCATTGCTAAATCAGTGACTTTGCTTCAGCACTATCAACCCACCAATGTGCTCTCTGTGCAGCTCATGGCATCTGGCACATTGAGATAGAGGCTCCTAGAAATTGTCGACAATTTAGGTGGTACCAATTCTGAGAATTTGGAAAGAGCCTAGGACAGTTTATACAAAAGTCCGATATTCTAGAAGTACCGGGCTTCGCAGACTTTATTCAAATAACTTCTTGCACTCGTATTGAATCCTTCTCATCCATATAGGAAGAAAGGTGCAGGATGCAAATGACCCTGCCTTAGAAGCAAACACAATCTTAATATTCGTGAAGCATACAACGGCCCAAGAGGTAGAGAAACCTGACTTCTACAAACTTGAATAAGATTGATAACCTTAGAAAGCATAAATTCCGTAGTGTCGTGGAAGTCGCGAGTGTTTGAATTACTTTATAAGAAGGTTTCTGGTGCCAAGACTCACTTCCAAGCTCTCTACCCTTATACGCTAACAGCATCGCCAAAATTCACGACCCCTATAACGTAACGCGACGTCGACCTCACTTCTCAAATTCGCCCAGCCAACCACACTACCGTGCTCCGAACATAACATCAGTGCAATCTACTCGTCAATAACCTACCAAGTCAGGCGAAATGTCTTTCGCTCTCCGCCGCTCCGTCACCCCCTTTAGTCGCCGCGCATTCTCCACCTCCCCAAGAAGCTCCTCCTTCGCAAAAATGACCATCGTAGGCCGCCTCGCTGATACGCCTGAGCTGCACGCAACATCCACGGGCACTGAGTTACTACGCTACGTGGTCGGTACCAACAGCGGCCCAAGGGACAACCAGAAGACCTCGTGGTTCCGGGTGACGAGCTTCGTGCCAGAGGGACCGCAGCGGGATTTCATCGCTGGCCTGGATAAGGGAACGTTGGTTTATGTGGAGGGTGAGGCGAGCATGAGCCAGTATACGGATGCGGAGGGCAAGCCGAGGAGCGCGTTGAACATTGTGCAGAGTGAGTTTGCGAAGCTTTCCTTTTGTTTTTCGAGATGCGATGGACTGATAATATGTAGACAAAATTGAGGTTCTATCTTCGAAGAAGCCGGCTCAGTAACTAAGTGCGTGGCCCGAAACTGAAGGAGACATGAGTGGAATATCTGTATAAGGTGAAGGGTTTTGGGGAAAGATTTAGGGGGATGATACCAATTGAGTAAATCCCTTTTGTTGACGAAATGATAGCTTGGAAGGCGTTTGTAACATTATTCCCGTAGCTGTACCTGATCCGAGGAAGGAGGAATTGGGAGGTTGTTCCATAATGAAATGAATCATATCTCTCCTCATGTTACATTCTAAGATCTACAATTTCTATTGTAATTCAGCTATATTTGCAGTTTTCTCGCAGATATAAAATCTAGTTTTCTTCCCTTGGGTATATGTACTTAGGCTACCTCAATTTGAGACTTAGGGCATCGAGCATCTACAGCCATGCTCCATGCCCCAGCTGTGAGGACGAAATAGTCGCCAAGCAGAGTCATGACTAGCATAGTGCGAGTATATTGCTAAAGGTTTGCTTAGCCAGTTAAAGGCGCATAGCATGAGCTTATGACAAGCGCATAGAGATCCTTTTACTCACATCAATGAGTGGTACGAGTCAATAACGCAAGTGATTCTTTGCAAAAGTCGTGACTTGAATTAGTCTAACATTAACACAGCCATAAGGCAAGGAATCCATGTTGTGGATCTACAAATGGGTCAATGTAACGAAACCCTAATATAACCTTGGTTCGTGTATCCGTCCGTTCGGAGGAAAAAGACCGCCTGGCTTAAGGCCTGCTCGGCTGCATATATATACACACATCTCTCCATGGAAAGATTCTTCTGACAATATTGTCCCAGAGGGCCTCATGCTTCTCTTTGATTCTTGGCGAGATCTGCAAAGGCAACATCGAGAGTTCGAATTGCTGAAAGCGATAGGATATGTCCCTGTTTCAATACGCTTTTGTCAGTGACGAGTAGTCTTGACAGCAAGCGCACTTCCAATGGTTGGACCGAATGCCTTCCGCGCTCTTCAGGTTTCAACAGCATTTTCATCACCATCCAACTCTTCGTCTGCATCATCGTCCTCGCCAGTTAAAGCTGCGCCGCCAATCATACCTGTCATTGTTTGATCGTCGAGATGGTTATGTTCGTCATCAAACCCAGGCGATGGCGGATTCCCTTCATTAAGATGATTTCGAAGTCCAGTGACACCATCTCCTGAGAAAACACAGAACACATTTCGTTGATGCTCGGTAAATTCTGGTGCTGTTAGTACGTTGTGACGAATGTAATATCAGGCTAATGAATTAGCATACCTGGTGGTGCTTCACGACAGAATCTCTCGAAATCGGGGCGGAGGAAAGCCTGCACACCCGTCAAGCTTAGATGCGTAAGCTTCTGACAGCTGTTCAGCAAGAGAAGAATGCTCTACTACTTGTTAGCTTCATATCATCAAACGACACAATAGAAATTGACTTACGCTTAGTGTTAAGTTTGTACAGTAGCTAAGATGTACTCTCTCAAGACTACTTGTGTAACCGTTATGAATATAGCCGCCTTGCCGTGTTACTTGTCTGGTGCGTGATGCTCCGGATATTGCTAGAGCCTTCACGCTTCTGTCCGTGATATTTGAGCACTTGACTAGACCAATCCTTCTTAATTTAGGGAGGGTTGCAAGTTGCTCGATGGAGTCGTCCGTGAGGTGGATGCAACATCCAAGATCGATATAACGGATGCGATTGCACGACTTGACTAATTGTTTGACAGCAATATCTGTGATATTACCACAGTGTCCGAGATGCAAGTAGTGAAGGTTTTTGCCAAGCTTGCTAATGGCAATTACAGCAAAGTCTGTCAAGTTTCTACACTTTGCAAAGACTAGATTTCGAAGCCGAGGCGCAACATCGATAATCTTCTCCACAGCACGATCTGTCAAGCGTGAACAACTTGTGAGGTCCAAGATGCGTAAGTGCTCATAAGTCTTGTTGAGGGGAAGGTTGAGAAAAGCGCTGTCAGAGATCAACTCGCAGTTTGCAAGTCGAAGCTCTCGCAAGCACAGACCGTTCAAAAGCAGAGCCGTGACGGGATCGTTACCAACATTTCGGCATTGGTGAAGGTCGATTTCAAGGATGTTTTGGCAGTTGTTTGCAAATGCTAAGATCGCACCGTCTTCGAGTTGTGAGCAGTCATTCAATTTGAGCTATATCGATTAGTAAGCGGATTCTCAGGCAAAGGGGAAAGGTTCGCTTACCCGCTTGATATATTTACAGTTGTTTGCAACCTCAATCAAGGACTCGTTCGAGATCTTTTGGCATCCAGTGATATTCAATCCTTGCAATTTGTGACAGAACCTTGCAAGGGTTTTCATTGATGCTTCTGTGATCTCCTCATTTCCAGCAATGTCCAAAGCCAACAGATTCACACTCTGATCTAGAAGGGCAATAAGACCGCTATCTGTGATATTCTTGCAGTTTGTAAGGGTCAACCGCTCCACTCGCGGGCAGACGGCCAAAGGCTCGACACTTCCGTCATTGACATCCTTCGCCAAACTTGCAAGATTTAATCGCTTAATAAACTCCCGGTATGCGAAATATGGATGATCTAGAGAAAGAGTGTTACAAATCTTCTCGTGCTTCTCCCAAGTTGTGCAAGCGGGCCGGTGCCATAGAAGCTCTACACAAGTGTTCGCCCAGAGCTTCGAGACTCGCATGCAGTTCATCTGATCATGAGGATTGCTAAGCTTCGAGAAAATGGCGATGAGGACTTCGGCTGGTAGACGCGCCGCAGGAGCAGATTTTAGCTCTTCGGAAACTGCCATGTCTTGAAAGGTGTTTCCTATGGAGGACTGCGAATCATTGTTCACATTGTAGAAGTCGGACTCGTCAGGATCAGGACGGATTGGAGACGGCGAGTTGCTGGATGACGATTGTGAGTCTCCCTCTGGATTGAGAGGTGCCTGAAGACCGCGACGTGGCTCGTTCGTATCGAGCGGCTCGAGGTTGGTGAGTACGCCTCGCATGGTGATAGTGGTTGTGGTAAGGAGGATGTTTGTAGGGTCCGTAAAGTTGGCAGAAGCTCTAGATAGGATAGCTTGTGATTTTCCAGTGAGCAGTTTCAGGCCGTTGCTTTGGGGATTCTGCTATCGCTGTGTGCTATGTGCGACCGTGATCTACGTTGTATTGCAAATGCGAGTCTACAAGGGAGAAAGCGTCCGTTCAGCCGCGTTGGAAATGTGGGACTTTGCCCGGCAAAAGATAAAGCTGTGACTTCCGTAGACCAACTGACGCTATTCACAACAGCTTTGGCTATCTGCTGATGTGTGGTGAGGGTAGGGCTTGGATCGTGATGACGGTCGATTTGCTTCAAGTTGCTTGTAAATGCTTCCCGCGTAGAACCCACTACGGGTACAGACTTGCAGGCAACCAGTGATTCGCTCGCTTCTGATACTATAACCCGCTAGGGCAGAATGAGGGATGTGGAGGAACTAGTTTCCGACAAGGTCAGGTATTGTGTTCAAGAAATTCGAGATAAACGACGACATGTCCACAGTGAATCGGAGCTTTATCCTCATGTTTTTAATCTCAAAGCCAGTAATGGCTTGCTCATAGAAGATGTTCTAGATCCCACGGTCAACTCGAGACTTCACGCGCCAAGCTCTCAAGGAAACTTTAATGACTAACGAAAGCACCCCGTTTGTTACTTTTGAATACATTTGAAGATAGGATATCATATATAACCAATTCAAAATGCTTCCCCTTGAGTATGGTTCTAAATGCACTTGCTTTCAAGACCATACGTTTGACAAATTTGCGATCTTCCCGATATGATCAAACAGGTTCCGCTTGCGGGTACAAAATCAAACCCAAATTGTGATAATATTGTACTCAACACTATAGAAGGTAGCATCTTATACAAATTGTCTCTAGTGATCAAAATTACAAGGTTGATAATAAGTAATGACTTCGAGTTTTTATAGATTCTTTATAAATGACTACTTTAAGTAGTCGAACTGGGGAGATTCCCCAGGTTCGAACTCTTGCCAAGAATCTTTATATCAGCCCAGCATGAAAAGCCGTTGGAAACAACCTCTTCCTATACCTAGCATCATAACACAGAAAGGGACCGAAAATGCCACTACGACCTTCATGTACGCATGCAATGCGTTCAATACCTCCCAGTACAGTACAGCAATGTAAAAATGCTCGCCCGCAGTGTCAGTTGCGCTTTCTTAGTGTCAAATCATCCAAGTGCTTTCCTGTCGCGCCTCCCAGGAAACGTCCTCCTCTCGATCCGATAAGCATTCATCGCCTTGAGGCTCATAGAAGAGCGTATTACAAAAGACGAACCTTCTATTCCTTTGCCGGCCTAGCCTTTGGGGTTATTGGCACATATGTTACAGTCAGAATGATTGAGCTTAATACTCCACCAAATCAGATGGACTCGGGGAAGCGTGCTGATGATCCTTTGGTCGTACTTGGCAGGGAGCGGAAAGTTGTCATACAAAAGCTCGGAGAAGAGCCAGAGCAGGTTCCAGATGTTGTTCAGACCGGAACCTCAACTGTCCCAACATTTCCCAGGGTTATAGATTTCTACGATGATGAGACTCAAGGACAAGGAGGCGAGTTGGCGCCGAAGCTTGTCGAAGATCGGTTAGTGGAATACCAGCTGCTTGGCCTGGGCATTAAAACCGTGTCATTCTTAGGCATCCAGGTCTATGTGGTGGGAGTGTATATTGCTATAGACGATATCGCATCATTCCAAGAAGCCTTAATCCGCAAGATTGACCCGGTTGCGTCAACATTGGTTGCGGGGGAGAAGGATAAACTGAAGAGCCTTTTGCTTGATCCAGAAAAAAGCGAGGAAGTTTGGAGGAGTGTATTGAAAGACACTGGCGCGAGGACGCTCATAAGAATTGTTCCAACACGAAATACAGACTTCGGTCACCTAAGGGATGCCTGGGTGCGGCAGATTACAGCCAAAGCGCAAATGCCCGTACACAAGGATGAATATCAAGATGAGGCTTTTGGTCAGGCTCTGCAGAAGTTCAAGTCTCTGCTAAGCAGAGGGAGTGTTCCCAAAGGGAAAGAACTTCTGTTGTCAAGAGACGGTAAAGGCAGACTGGCGATATGGTATGATTATAAGAATGGAGCACAAAGGCTGGGTCAGGTCGAGGATGAACGAATAAGCAGAGCTGTATGTTTTAATTACCTTGGTGGGAAGAAGGTCGCATGTCCACCTGCACAAAAAAGCATCGTGGAAGGAGTTATGGAGTTTGTTGAAAGGCCAATCGGCACTGTAGCGACGCAGGTAGTCCTACATGTATAAACAGTGTATAAATCAGCTGTTAGCAATTTGACAGAGTTTGATTCGTGGCCCCATGTGAGAGTCTAATATTCTTTCGATCCTCTATCTGATCTTCCTCATTTCCTGCAAGCCTTTCCTACTTGCTATCATTCCTTTATGCTTTGATCGCACCAGCATCTGTCAACAGGCTCTTCAGCTCGCTCTTCCTGGCCTGGAGATCCGAGTTGCCACCAATGTGGGCCTGCTTGATATAGATGTTTGGGACTGATGATTGGCCATTAATCTCCTTTAGAGCGGCCTGGATTGCGCTGCCATCATCTTTACTCCTGTAAGCTTCTTTTCACAGTCGGTTCTGCTTCCTAGATGAATAAACATACCAACTTGATCAAGCTCAATAGTATAGAAGTCAGCTCCGAACTCGGTCAACAGCTTCTTGGTTGCTTGACAATATGGGCAGTAAGATTTGGAGAACACAGCTATACACCCATCAGCCGACGCCCGACTTTCTCATTTAGAGACAACATGACGTACCAACCGCGTTCTCGTCAATGATCTTTTGTGCCTTAACCTTTGCAGCAGACATGATGGTGGTACTAAATGCTCTTGAAGAGATTGCTGTGGAAGCGAGGAAACGGCGTGCGACCGAAATGGTGGGCAGTTTGAGTAGGGCGTAGATGACAAGGTCCTTTTTGACTTCGAGGAGGAACTTTATACCTAATAAGTGTCACCAATATGCTTATGTATGTTTTCAATGTAAGTCGTTGATTTGTAAATTACTCCCTGAAAATGGCAATCGAGAATGACGCAAGAGTTTGCGCCGAGGCGATTTATGTACCGAAGCAGTGATTGGATCAGAAAAACTCAATTATATGTGCTTATATAATCACTTGCCGAAACATGACCGATGAGCTGGCAAGATCAGCAGAAGCAGGATTTGGAATAATATCAACAGAGTATCATGATTCTTGCAATACTATACTGAAAGGATGACAAAGGACCTGCGCATTGGCAGGCTACGGTTACAAACTTGCTGCTAACGCAAATATTTTAATTGTGCTTACTAGGCCGGATCAGGTCCTACGTCAGGTGCCGTCAACATACCCCAGCTCCGTACTTTTTTCCGCCTAAGAACAATTTTTAGGGGACTTTCGATCTCCAACTGTCATTCATTCTACTAGATCATTCCAGTTGAATCTTTTCACAACAAATGTGGAATTATTCACTGAGCGGCAAGCAATTACTTCACCTTCATACACACACCGCTTTTTCTTTCTAGAACCTACTAAGCGCAAATGTCATTTTGAGGATAGCAGGCGAAGACAAGGTGGCTTCACAGCGTCCCCATGTCTATGTTATCCATAATACCACGCCTTCCTGACTCTCTTCAGAGCTATCTCTCCGACGGCTATCTCCAGATTCAGAAAGCTTATACTGCTTTACCTCCTCCTGCGCAGGAATATCTTGAGTCTGCTGCAAAATACACCCATATCAACCAGGTTCCGCCAAACGCTTTAGCCGGAATAGTATGCCTCGAGACACGAAACGACAACACAATGGATTCGCTAACAATGCTCTAGGCTCTAGTTCTATTCACAGCTTTCGCAATGAGTCGCTGGGGCTTCAATCCTTGGGCCACCCATGGTGCGCCGCGACTTTCGCCTTTTGGAAGAAGCCATTATCCGCCCAACGTATGTGATTGTACATCACTCTCCGTTAATTGAGATGGCACTAATAAGATGAATCTCACAGGTCACTGATGCCGACTTTTCATATATCACATCCGACGACCTCGCCTCACCGCCGCGAGCATATGATCCACATCGTCCACCTCCCAGTATGCAGGCAGAGGATGACGTTCTGTTAATCAAGTCCAAGGGTATTACTTACCCCGTCAAGTTTCCAGCGTACAGTATTGGGGACGGAAAGTTGCAAGTCCGTGACATCAAGCAACGCGCATGCATAGCAATGGGTTTACCTGATAGTGCAGAATCGAGGCTGAAGTTGTTATATAAGGGCCAGCAACTGAAAGATGGTTACCGGCCATGCAGGGATTATAATCTGAAAAATCAGAGTGAGGTTCTGTGCATAGTCGGGGAACCTGAACAAGGATCTGGAGACGGAGAAGAATCAGACGGCAGTGAGATAATACAGGATGCAAACGGCAAGAAGAAACGAGTTCGAAAGTCGAAGAAAAAACCCAAATCGAAAAAGTCGAGTTCGAATTTGTCACCGAATGGCGGTACAGCTGATACATCACGAACTGTGTCTCCAACACCGACAAATGCAAATTTGGAGAAGTTGCAGTCGATATCATCACATTTTCATACAAAGTTATTACCGTTGTGTATACAATACACTGCTTCTCCACCTACCGATCCCAAAAAGAAAGACTTTGAGCATAAGAGATTGAGCGAAACTATCATGAATGAAGTTATGCTGAAACTAGATGCTGTAGAGACAGATGGCATTGCGGAGGTTAGAGATAAGCGAAGAGCGCTAGTTAGAGAAGTTCAGGGTGTTTTGGACGGGCTAGATGCAGCGGCTTCGAAAAAATAAGCCGTTCTCCACTGTTATATTGGATATACTAATTTTCACAGCTGATTATGAGTGACGAATCTCTTTTATTTTCATCGCATTCTTGCATGGCGAATGGGTCGATTGCGAGATGGCGTAAGATAATTTATAGGACCAATAAAGTTTGAGTGGGAACTCTTTCATAAGAGGGCTTTGTTGTGCCATTGAGATAATTCTTGTTCATATTTATATTGATGTCTAGAAATCTACAATAGGATAAACGTGTCTGTCAATAGATCGATTTCGTGGTATCAGCGGTTGTCATAGTAAATACGTCGCAGCTATATCACTAGTTTTGGAATTAGCCAGCCATAGGAGTATCTGGGACCTAGCAAAGTCCGTCCTTTGCTTGAGACTGCAACACGTGTGATATTCATTTCAAGGCTCTGAAAGGACACGCAAAAGATTAAAGCAAGGTAGTTTCTATTCAGCGAACAACCAGAAAACCTTATATGAGTTCGTTACACACTTTTTAAGCTATACAAATACTTCATTAGTAGTCATCACTCATACAAAGCCATTTCCTGAATTGAAGTTATTGCAATTTGACGAGGCTGGCGAGGAGGCTCTGAATTGACTGGGTTGAAGTAAACGGAAAAGCGAATCGCACTAGTGGTTGCACGTGACCCACAGCCCGCACTCAAGATTTTAGGAAAGCATTAGGCGAAAGAGTCAACGAGACAGTCATCGACAATACTTCCTACAACAAACGACAGGTAGGAATCGCCAAACTCTCGACATCGTTCTCTATTTTAGTAGTAGCAGGGCAAGATGTCGACATTCGAGCAAACCGTAAGTTGCTCTTCCCAGCTCGCGGTTTCAATCGTCTCGCAGCAATATCATTGCGACAAGATGTTAGGATTTTAAAGGAGATATATATTGATGGAAAGCTAACCGACAATCTTCATAGATCACGATTGATGGCAAGGGTCATCTCCTTGGTCGCCTGGCCTCTACCGTGGCTAAGCAACTGCTCAATGGTCAAAAGATCGTGGTTGTGCGATGCGAAGCCCTAAACATCTCTGGAGAATTCTTCCGTGCAAAGCGTACGTACAATACTGCTGCTCCCGACTGTCGATACTATACTCGGATGCAATACATTCCCAGCGCATGTCATGAAGACTGAATGCTAACTCAGCTCGACTATAGTAAAGTACCATGCCTACCTCCGAAAGATGACCAGATATAACCCAACCCGAGGAGGTAAGACAACGCTCGACAACCTCGAGATACAAGGCTGGTGAGGGAATCCGAGTCTGATGATAGAACAGGTCCCTTCCATTTCCGTGCCCCTTCAAGAATCTTTTACAAGACCGTCCGTGGCATGATTCCACACAAGACCGCTCGTGGAGCCGCCGCGCTGGAGAGACTTAAGGTTTTCGAGGGCGTTCCACCACCATACGACAAAGTCAAGAGAGTGGTTGTTCCCCAAGCCTTAAGAGTGCTGAGACTGAAGCCCGGCCGCAAGTACTGCACTGTTGGCAGATTGAGCCACGAGGTTGGATGGAAGTACCAAGATACTGTCGCCAGGTATGTATGGCAGATTGTGGAAGATGGGTAATTCTAACATATAGATAGACTTGAGGAGAGACGGAAGGTTAAGGGTGCAGCATACTATGCTCGCAAGAAGACCGCCCAAAGACAATTATCTGATGCCCAGAAGAGCGCGAAGGTTGACGACAAGACCAAGAAGCAATTGGCTGAGTACGGTTACTAGAGGCTTTAGTGGTACATTCTGATTTTCGCGATGTTCTGGGGAGATGGGATTGGGATGGACATGATTTTTCTTCATTTACAATCGACTCACAACGGCAATGCTTTGTTCGACCCGATGAGGGAAGATCCCAAAGATCTGGTTATGCGTTACATGGGAGGAGTTGCTACATCGGTCGGGCATAAAATCGATGAACTCGGGCTCTGCTCTGTATAGCTTCGTCGCATGCGTTCATAGGGATTAATGAACCCGTGCAAAAAGTATTAAATGGTCTACATTTGAAAGTGACATTTAATAGGGAGTTCCTAGAAGGCTGCTTGCAAGTCGCGAAGCGCCGTCAGTACTAGTGAAGACTTTCGCTAGTATTTTGAAAGGCATCTTCTCAGGTGTCAATTTAACACGTCAATCTGAGATCTTGAAGGTCTGTCACGGCTCACGATGGTTGATATTCATTTGACGAACTGTACAAACCTCGAGATACTTCTTAGCAATGCCCTCACGTTCGCCATTTATTTCCCTTGCATTTGTCGAACTTTGTACTTCCTAATCAGCGTCTTGCAAAATCTTCCCGTTTCTCAGGCTTATATTACCACTCATATCTCGACTACGTGGTGTAAATGAGAGTACTATGTTACGTAATTTTTCTAGTGAGGACGAGCTCAATCATCTAGTTAAGGTCACTGTGTAGATGGTGTCATCATATAGCAATAGAACCTGCTTTCGATGTATAAGCGGACTTAGTCATATTCAAAGCTCAACACCTCGTGTTTTTCGGACTCTGTGACACAAATTAATTAATCAACTCGGTTACCCCCAACGGATCCCATCGGACTGACTTTTGCCGAGCCGAGCCGGGAAGTGTTACACTATGCACCCAAGGGTCCAGCAAGCCGTATTAGTGCCAATATAATTTACTGTCAGACTCTGATTATGTTTAAGAAAGGATCCAAAATTTAACTTGGAAAAGGGAATTACGAATAGGAAATTAGGCCCGATTTCGGCGATTGAATAAATAGAGCTCACCAGGAAGCATAGATTTGACATTGGAGTTTTGAAGATGCTATTTGCAGATCATGATGTCGGTGCTCCAAAATTCTACCATTATTAGGATTGGAAGACTTGCTGGATGATCTCCTAGTCATCTAGAATTGGTGAAATGTTCATAACTATCCTAATGTCAACGAATACGATGGTATATCAATCACATATGGGAGGACAACTTTTGGTGTCTAGTGCTCAACATCTCCACTGTCGTATAAATATATTGAAAGACGAAGGTCGGTGCATAGCTTATCTGCATATTCACTACTCTTCGTAGGCTTAAATGATTATCAAACACCGGAATTGCCTCCTAAATGAACTTGAAGACATTTCGTATTGAGGCAACATTGGACGGTAGTCCTCCTTCCACAAGCGACCTGCTTTACCCCAACTGCCTTTCTTGAAGAACAAAACCAAATAACATATTGAGCCTGACAACTAAAATTCAAGAACTATATCAAACACCAAGCCGGTCAACGGCCCCGTAGCCAAAACAGCCTCCATCTTCGCCCTGCGGCTAAAGCTTATATAACCATCATGCTCACGACTCATGTTTAGAATCCAACTCTGTCTCATGCGGCAGCCCAAAGATTCAACTCAAATAATAACTGATGCGATACTACATCATCTTATAAGATATATTGTTTGTACCTGGATCAAAGCTACCGGCCACTAACATATTCAGAGCTGATTCTGACTCCTCGAGGTTTTGTCTCGTATCCATCCTCTTGCGAGTAACATCTGGATTTGTCATCGCCACTACCGGGTCCCAGTCATCCAGAGTCTGTCTACCGATTATTTCGGGATCTGTCACTTCCATGATAGAATCCGGCACATCGCGGGTCTGTTGAGTGATCAAGGTGGGCTCTTTGCCAGACCCCTTCAGCGTGTCGGCCATGCTGTCTTCTTTGGTGACTTTGGAAAGCCCTTGTTTCATGATTTCGAGGTCCGAGTTCATAGTACCGAGCGCATGTTGAGTTGCAGACCGAAGATTCTGTTTGACAGCTGTGCCACCTCTGGCAGCGGCAAAGCCCTCGTCACGAGGGAGAGGCAAAGCGGTAACTAGAGAAGATAAGGCCACGAACAAAATGGAGGCAGAGGAGGTTTTCATGATAAATTTAGACAAGGCCGTTAGATGAAACGCAGTGTAGAGAAATGTACGGCCACAGTTTTGAGGTATTCGTATCAATAATCCGAGGACTTGACAACTGATATTTCGTTTCTCTCTCATCAAGAGGAGATTTGTTCTTTTTATAGCCGCATATTTCGCCATCCAAAAATCCCCAACCCCATAGTTGCAAAATCCTTAGAATTATGGGCTTGCCATAGTTACGTTTAATCCATCATCACCCAATCTATTCAAAGCTTGGATATCCAATCAAACTCAAAAATAATATATCATTCATCATAGGTCCCAGAAGCGTAGAGCATCCACCACGTCCAGATTAAGTAAAACGTACCTAATGTTTTTCAGGTGACCTTATATTGATATCAAATTAGTATCTAGTTGTCATTCTTCAACCTAGTTCTGCTGAAGGAGGTTGGTGGGAAAATAAGCACTTGCAGAATACCAACATCTCCAACTGTGGTGGATATCTTGACTGGATAGTAACACATGGCAAGGACTTCAGTAATGTCACGAGTCAGTTTTGGAGGCAGCCACGCGTTCCATTTTAGCTTATAGAAAGGGAAGATTAGCAAGAAAGCTAACATAACGAACGCGATGCCGAGCACAAATCTGGAAGCATACGAGATGATGTGTGCTCGATCCGAGTATATGAGGCGTCCTGCCGCTTAGGCATGCTGTATCAATCACCAGAAACGAGTAGCACGATGAAGCTTCCTCTTATTGTACCCCGCTTTCAAACGGCCGATGCATCTGTAAAAGATGAATCCGAGGAGAGTCTTCTTGTAGGAGCAGCCATAAAGACGACTGTAGCTCGCAGTAAAGAGTCGAAGCACGAGCGCTTTCGTCGTTCACACATGTTTTATATCTTTCTAAATATTGGCCTCACTGGAGCTTTCATTGCTTCATATCTAATTTTGGCACCACCTCACGCATTGACGGATAAAGAATGCGCAAAGCATCTATCCTCATACTGTAAGTAGTGACAGTCATGACCTATACAACAGACACTAAAGAGATTATAGCACCTGCACTTAAAGATATCGAGTATATTGATATGGACTTCCCATCACCTGCAAGCAGTCCGTATATCGGCTCTCCTACGAAAGAGAGGGAGCAGTTATGGTCAGGTCTTTCAAGCTGCAAGTCCAACTTATGCATATAATAGCATGCAAGCAACACATTTATGCTGACCTTCTTGTAGTCGAAGGAGTAGAAATTCCTCTTGAAGGTTTCTTGAGGCTCAACCGTACTACGGACGTAATGGATCGGTACCTCAAAGTTCCTTTGTCGAGAGGCGAGGGTTTCGCCGGATTGCTCGAAGTCTTTCACCAAATACACTGTCTTGTGAGTGAACGTTATGCAACAGTGACAACATTTGAACAAAAATGGCTAACAACCTCATAATCAGGATGTCCTACGGCAATACACATGGCAATTAGCTGATGCGTATTCAGTGAACGTCAAGCCACTAAGCTTAGTGGCATCAGAGAAGGTCAACCGCATACATGCAAATCATTGTATTGAGTCTCTGCGGATAGCGCTTATGTGTCATGCAGACGTATCGCCGATATTATTACTCAAGAATGATGGACCTTTAAAAGGAAGGGCAGATCGACACTCTCATCATCGTTGCAGGAACTTTACAAAAATACAGGAGTGGGCAAGGGAGAATCAGGCAACGGGTACCAGGAAATCAAAGGATCACTACTAAGTATCCTTTGAGGATCATCTTCCTGAAACTATGAAGAATGAATAACCTATTCAGTCTTCCCATAACGTAGCATGAAGAATAAGAACTGGCAACTAAGATATTCAATATGCGAAGAAGTGTGAAATCAGAGTTATGCTTAATTGAAGAAGTATCTGTCACCTTTGATTTGGTATTATAAATTAAGGGTATGCTCTGATCAACATAACCTTAACTCACGATCTAGGTTATGTCCCCGCAATACAGTTTTGTGGTTTTTGCCGAGCCGAGCCGGGCAGTATTTCAGACGCATCTAAAAGTGACACCAAAATTAGCAAGCTAGTACCGCGCTGCCCTGTCAGTGCGCTGCTGGAGTAGATTTATATTGGACGAGCCAGACTGCTGCTCATCATCTTATGCTGGAAGTCATATTCCTCTCATAAGGTAAGCTGCCGATGTCCTGCTTCTCATCAACCGTTCTCTGCCTACCATTTCGTGTCTAGAGCTTCCACAGCCACCTTCTCCCTAATCGTTGCGCTTTCGAAGCTGTAAAACGAAATGCCCGGTTCAAGCCCAACCTCTCGCATTCGGAGTCTTGCTGCACACCTTCTCCCTGCCTCAATTGCCCCCTCGGCAACGGACAACTCCACATACACACATAACCACCACATTCACCAACTCTCACCTACTTTCTTTCTCGAACGCGCCGCGCAAATCGAGCCTGACGCCGAGGCCATCTACCATGTTACAGCCAACGGCAAAACTCTGCGAAGAACTTACCAAGAGTTCGCAGATCGCGCTCGCGGTCTCGCATACTACCTCCAAAAACATGGCTGCCAAAAAGTTGGCATCCTAGCCCCTAACACGCCCGCATTTCTAGAAAGTATATTCGGCATTGGGGCAGCAGGAGCAGTGAATGTGGCAGTGAACTATAGATTGAAGATGGAAGACATCACGTATATTTTCGAGTTCTCAAAGGTGGATTCTATTATTGTAGATCAGGAATTTTTGCATTTGCTGGAGCATTTCAAAAAGAATAACTCTGGGGTGAGATTCATTGTCGATACAGACACGGAGGCGACAAGTGGATTAGAGGCTGGACCTTTTGACGAAGCTGTTCTGGAAGGGTTGGAATGGGACAAGGAAACCGGAGGAAAGGCGTGGGCGGGTCTGAAGGGCAAAATTGAGGATGAGGATGCGACGATTGCTATTCCATTTACGAGCGGAACGACAGCGAAGCCGAAAGGTGTGGTGTATACACATCGGGGGGCATATCTGGCCGTGTTGGGAAATGTGATCGAGAGTGGTTTGAATTATCATGAGGGGCGGTGTGGATATTTATGGACGCTACCGATGTTCCATGCTATGGGATGGAGTATGTCGCCCTACTTTATTCACTCGGATTTATACTAACGACATGCAGCATTTCCGTGGGCAGTAACAGCAGTTCGAGGCACACACTACTGTCTACGCAAGATAGATTACCCTTTAATCTGGAGCATGCTGAAGAACGAAAACATCACTCATTTCAACGCAGCACCAACAGTCAATACCCTCCTTTGCGCAGCCAAAGAAGCAGAAAAGCTCCCCAACCGAGTGCGAGTGACAGTAGCTGCGTCCCCGCCGACGGCCCACCTCTTCGAACAAATGGCCAACCTAAATCTATTTCCCGTGCACGTCTATGGCATGACTGAAACCTATGGCCCTATCACCAAAGGTTACCACATGCCTATCTGGGAGCAAATCCCCATAAAGGAGAAATACGCTCGTATGGCCCGACAAGGTCATGGATTTATTACTGGGCTGCCCATCCGCATCGTGAAACCCAATTTGCCAGAGGGAGAGTTGGTAGATGTGAAGAAGGACGGGAAAGAGATAGGGGAGATTGTATTCTTCGGAAATATTTGCGCAAAAGAATACTTGAATGATCCAGAGGCGACAAGGAAGTTGTTTGCAGGTGGTGGGTTGCATAGTGGTGATTTGGCGGTTTGGCATGAGGATGGAAGTGCGCAGATTTTGGATCGACAGAAGGATATTATTATTTCCGGTACCTTTCCTTTACAGAACTGTCCCCTTTCGATTTTGCACGCGCCATATCCCCAATACTAACCAGCTTCCATAGGTGGCGAAAACATCTCTTCCGTAGCCCTCGAAGCAATGCTCGTCCAACACCCCGATGTCTTGGAAGCAGGCGTTGTCTCAATCCCAGACTCGCACTGGGGCGAACGCCCAAAAGCTTTCATCACGGTTAAAGCAGGCAAATCACTGAAAGGAGAGGAGCTGATTGATTGGGCCAAGCATGAGAGTGCAATCAGCAAGTTTATGGTGCCGAAAGAAGTGGATATTGTGGAGGAGTTACCAAAGACGAGCACGGGGAAGTTGAAGAAGAATGTGTTGAGGATGTGGGCCAAGGGGGATTATAGTGAAAAATGAGTATGTTATCTCCCCTAAGAAGAATAATCATGTCCTGAATGAGCGGTCTCTGGATATAAAAGATTATCTGAATAGTGGGTAGAATTTCGGTCTGTTCATCGATCGACCTACCTTAAGGCTTAAAACCTGTGGATCCAAATGGCCCCAACAACTACTCGCGAGTAATGGAACTGTCGCATTATCATACTAATGCTCTAGATGCATAAGGGTACCGTTAAGGTTTAGGTAAAGCATTGTGGCCAGTACGAAGAAGTGGCGAGGACTTTCGCTTCAGATAGAGGCACTCATAGTTCACGGCTGAACCCATTCTCACGGGATGTGAGCCTCTCCCGGACAAATGCATTAAGGAAAAAATAGGTTTGTTGGCGACCGCAGGATGTCTAGTACAGCAATAACGTTTGGATGTATGCTAGAAGCTGTTATGCCAAGAGCCCATTGGTTGTGCCAAATTAATGCTTCATTTGGAGCTTGACGAACGTCATTGAGTATTAATATCTTCTCCTGTCATGCTGTTTATGTACTACGAAGTGCAAGGGTAGCTGGTATCAATACTTGCCGACAATGGTAGTTCTTTGTATGATCTGAAAGGTCATGAGGTGGAAATATCAAGTCTTATGGCCCTCTGCTTTGCACGCTCTGGTCAGCTGTTTCTACTTATTCGAGACTTCCTTATCTACAATGTTCTTGCTTCAAATCGATCAGAAGTGGCCATCCTATTGCTTGATAGCAAATTATGACAGTGCTTTCCTACTCCACCGCCATAGCTGATCAAGCTACAACGAGTAAAGGGTAGTATCCTTAATTATCGGGGTGCGTGAAGATCTTGTTTTCTCGCTTTGCACCTTATTCCCACAGGCAGGTCGACACCAGGACTTGGTTATACCTAGACTGGAATCGGACCATGCTAGTTTCGTCGCATCAAGTACATCAAACTCTACCTGCTTCCAGGCGGTGCTCATAAACATACACGCGTGCCGGTTCTCCGTGAAATAAAATAATTCTTATCTTTCTCTAGGCGTTTCAACTATTCTATGCAATAAGTATCTCCATCGCATTGGCAGTATTGACGGTAATAATACTAGCGGTCACTCACGATCTCTAGGCAAAAATCCTTTTCTAGTAACTTTTTCCCTGGCCCCTTGAACAGCTTCTTTTCTGATATGTCACTTCTTCTTACATATTGGCACCACATGCTGGCTCTAAAGCGACTAATCAGTGCCTAGGGTCTCTGGCATCACATGGCTCCTTACCGTAGTCATGATTGCTCTTGTCATCATCCAAAATCGTACAGTTCCGCAAAAATGGCATGCATCCATCTCAACATTTTATTATATGCCTGCGCGATATCCATGCCATGGCTCATTGTAGCAATCAATGTGATACCAGCATTGATGCGTAACAGTAAAGAATGTAAAGAGATAATGAGGGCTGGATGTACTGTACTGATATATTTCCACACCGTCATCGTGTCTGTAGCCTTATCACCAAATATTTAGCAGCAGACGGAAGCACTAATAAATGTTTAGAATTCCGTCATTTGCACATCTTATCTAGTCCTCCGTCGTTTACAATCGCCACCAAAAATCGACAGAGGAAAAGGCCATGGAGTCAATCACCTGTCATTGACGATATTGGTCGCCAAGATTCCCAAGATCATGTACAGCAGATGTAAGAGGTACTATATCTCGTCCAGTGGATGAAAATACGATGGACAGGAATATGAAGTAAGGTTGACTTGGCAGTTTTATGCCAAATTTAATTCCGGAAACGTATGCCCATCAAAGAAGGCGGACTGTCCGGAGCCCAAGTTATAGATAACAATGAATGGTGAGAATATTTAAACCATCAATAAGTTAGCGCCTTGTCTTCGTCTCCGATTATCATTCTGATCACCATTTGGTGTTCACATGCCGGTCAACAGTTGGTCCTCCCTCCCTCAAGTTGGCTTGACACCTTGGAAATTTGGATACGATTGAAACGTTCACCATTAGGGCCTTGGCGTCTTCGACACACCAAACCAAAGCACGCTGCTTTTATTTTTGCCGACACGAAACTTAGCGAAAATTGTGTATCGCGATTTTGCGCAACTTTACGATATAACCTTTATTTAAACAACAACGAAAAAAGTTAAAACATAATTTATTGAAATTCAATAAACCTAATTCAAACGAAATCTTTATATATATATTTATATATGTTTTGTTGTAAGCTTTATTATAAAAAGAAAAAAACAATTTCAAGTAAAATCGGGTTTAGCGCATTTCGCTTAGTACAACAGCAAACTGCATATTCAAAAGTAGAAAAGCGCAAGTAAATACTTCGCTTAACTATCTTAATACAGGAAATAGCGGGTATGTGCCAAGGCACTAATGGTAAACGTTTCAATCGTACCCGGAAATTTAGATAATCTTGGCACTATTTAGCCTCACAGATGAATGATTTTCCATTACTTCAATGACGACAAGAAGACGTACTCTGCGAATACGGTATTTGCTCTTGCTTTCTTGTTGCGCTTAAGCGCTTTTTATTCTTTTCTATGTGTTCATCCGAGCCAACCTTCCAAATTTCTCCGATTGCTGAGTCCTCTCCTCTATGGGCAGGGAAATTGCAAAGAGAAAAGCATTCGAGGATTAAAGTCAATTCATATATGCCATGATCTGAAGAGATGGCTTGAGTCCGCAAACAAATGCGTGAGCTCTCAACTTGGTGTTAAAAGACGAGGCTTGGGTTTCAATTTGCTGTTCCTTCAGCCTAGCCGAGCATTATCCTTCCATGGTGAATGCTGGAAATACGACGGGAGGATCCAGACCGGAACACACCTCGCCGACCTTTTTAAACTCCGTTTCAAGGCGACAGTCCCCTTCCAATAAATTCTAGGCAAATGAAGAATTTTCATATCTTGTCGCACGTCGTCTCAAATTGCTTTACGGCACAACCATTCAGGACTCTACAATTTTTGGCTTACTACGAACGGACCCAGATTTCCTTCTTCTGAAAAATCTGTATTCTGTATGATGCGTATTGAGTAATTGCATATGGGGTGCTTTCGGGTTGCACAGCGAGTCGGCTCACGCCGTTTTGCCTCCGTCTGTGCATGGGATGGTGTTTTTTGAAGAGATTGGTGAAGGGTTATCATGACACATGATTAGCCTTTTCATGCTAGTCAGCAACTAGACCACATTGTTCGAAGTAACTGTATGATTTTCAATTTGCCTCTAAAGCCCCTGGCTTGGCTTGATTTGATTGTTCGATAGGGTGTTACTGAGGTAGGACAGACCATTATGGTAATTCTAGAGCATGGCTATACTTCATGATCGAACATGTATGGCATGCAAGTCGTGGGAGGTGGAGAACTTAAAGTTAGATAGCGGTACTACAACCCAATATATCCAGGCACTGCCCATCTTTTTCGTAGCTCTAAAGTTGATTCTATCCATCAGCATCTGGAATTTAAACTCAGTAATCTTACTTCGACCCAGCTTTCAGGAAATTACAACCTGCGATTCATTGTACGCGAAGCTCAACTATAGCGACTCAATCCCAAGTTTCTGGGGCTCTAAAAGACTCAAGTATTTCCCCTAGCTTGCTCTGCTAATTTCCAATCTAGTGGAGCATATATCATTTCTGAGGGACTGAAACTTCTTACCTTCATCATGCGATGTGAACAACGACTTTAGACAACTAGCTCGCTCCAAGCAATTATCCAGCATTTCATTAGACTATTGAATTCAGGGGTTTGCGATCTCGGAACAATCAGCTTTGAGACTAAGAGAAAGAGCCATAATCGGGACCAGAACATTCCTATGGGCATTAATATCATCTCTAGTCAACACATCTAGACGAATATCTCCTTTCCTGGTCAGCCTGAATATTACTTGGGAAGTCCACAATCAAAGCCAAGATTTCAACACGAGGGGAAAAACCAGTCATATCACAATAAACACTTCTTTAAGCTCTTCCCCAGGTTATACTCAGACAACCATGGGAATGCCCTCTCCAGAATTTCTCCATCTAAGAAACATCAAGATTTCTCCCAATCATTACACCAACCTGTCTCTGACGGAAGCGAAATACGTCAGGCTCATTGGTCTCACGACTGATCAAGTTTGCGGGCTACAACAACCAGCGTCATGACCACTACGGACCCTTGGCATTGACATCAGAGGGGATCCAGAGTCAGGAACAGAAAAGTGTCGCTCACGTATGCGCCTGCATCTTACGTTCTGGTTACCAACAATGGAGAAGCTCTCCTGGATATAAGGATGACTTGGATATGGTCAATTGGTAAGTATCATGGGTATTTCTGCAAGCACCCTTGGTGGTATCGGTGGAGGATCCCGAGAGATCTGCTACATATCGAGAGGCGCTTACGTAGTGTAGGTCGATTCCCACCGTTTGATGGGTTTGTCTGGATAGTCACTAGACAAGCCATTGCCAATTATTCTCAATACTTTCTACATATAAATAGTCAGCTGAGAAAGCCGCATATCCTCTTCCCTCAACCTAATACATTTCTAAAGACAAAACGCCACTCCCCACCATGGGATTTTAACCACTGCCTAAGGCGCTACGGTTTTGGAAATCAAGACTTCACCTGACGCATACTCTTACCCGCAAGGCCGGGGTTGACTGGTCACAAAGGCAGTGTTGATCTATGCCCGAATAGGAAATATCTCATCATATCGCATTCATTATGAAACAGAAACAGATACCAAAGCTGCAACGCTTATAGGATATATGCATCAGAATAAAACATATTATAAATATTGAATATTTGTTGCCGAGGCGTGAAAAAAGATGATAGTAATGTATCTCTCAAGGGATGACTATCAAGACCTCAAATTCCTGTGAGTAGGACACATTGCCAGCCTCGTTCACAATAACAAAGCAGACTATACTTACAATACTAAAACGGACTATACTTCTGATTCATATCCACGCCGGATTTACTTATTTACTGCTATAGACGCCACCACAGCGCGCACCTCTGTGATGTCAAAATAAGGTTTCCACGTTACAAAGCGATAAGCAATTCAAAGTGAATTCCACATCACTATAATCCCCAAATCCAGGGATTATCTAACCTGTATCTCTTCTCCATATTTCCAATTGTTATCTAACAACAAAGGATCTCTCAAAGATACCACCGGTCTGTCGCTACCTCACCTCTTTCCATGAGGATGTTCTTCTTGGTGCTACTCTTAGCATGCAGCAATATCTCATCTGCGCTTCCCTGGGCAGGACCTCAGCAAACCGGTGCCAGAAAAGCAACAGCAACTGCGAACTGGAGTCCAGCGCCTACTTATCACTCCGAACCGTTCCACGATGCTCTGAAGCGCTCCCTCTTCCCCGTCAGCGTTTGCGGCTGGTATGTTTTCACCACGTTCCTGAGACCCTCTACTAACCTCAGATCTAGGATAGGAGGCAAAGCTGATCTCCCAGCATACTGCTCTATCTCCTCATCTTGCGTATGGAACTCCGATTATAAGATCGTTGGCTGCTGCGCGACCGCGTCCAGCGAATGCAAGTTTTACACTTCGTGCTTGGACTTGAATAGTCCAGATCCGATTGGCAACCGTGATGATGTGTATACGTGTAAGGGGGTTAGCCTATGTTATTCGAATCGGTATCCGGGCGGATATAGTCAGTGGGGTTGTGGGAAGAGGGAGTGGGCAACTAGTGTGTTGACCAGTTTTTCGGGGATGGGGGCTGTTAGTTTGCAGTAAGTTTCTTGGGGGGCCTAAATATTTGGAATATGGAGGTTGAGGTGTTTGGTAGTGGCCGTGACTGACGATATGATTTAGGCTTGTCACTACGGGAAACGCAAGATCCACCTCCAAAGATCCGTTGAGCCATCCTCTAGACAGTGGAACAAGGATTCGTGATATTACAGGAACACCCGATACTTCGACGGCGTCTGCACCCGAGGAGACAAGAGACGCTGTAGCTCCTTCATCATCGCCCCCAATGTCATCAGGCCATATATCCACCACTACCTCGAGCACGGGCAGCGCATCAAATCCCGCCAGCTCTTTTCCTCCTACCGAAAATTCCAACTCAAGAAAGGGCTCAAAATCCACTGTGCCAACGGGTCCCGTAGCAGGCGGCGTAGTGGCAGGCATTGCACTGTTCAGTTTCCTCGGGCTCTTTCTCTTTCTCGCGTGCCGCAGAGGCTGGTTCCACACAAAACAGGAGCTCACAGGCAGTGAAGAGGAATATTCACCCGCCGTTGCCAGCCCACCTAAAGAGCCAATGGAGTTCCGGCCCATGGAAGGAACGATCAATCTTGATTCAAACCCGATCTATGAGATGGAGGGGAGTACGCCAGGTCCTGTGGTGAGCCCTATGACGCAGAACAATGCAGATAACTCATTATCTGTGGTTTCACCAATGTCGAATATTGGGGAGAGCAGGTTTCTGCAAAGAAGTTCTTCTCAGAGTTTTAGGATGGGCAGCACGGCCGTGAGGGAAAGTCAGTGGAGTGATGTTAGTAAACTGAGCGAGCTGCCGAGTGGTGGTTGAGACGATATTGCATCCGATTTGTAGGTTTTTTATTTGGAAGTATATGAACATGAGCATAGAAACACCCAAGTAGCCAGATGCTGCGACTCTGGCATTGTATATACCAATAGGCCGTGGAGAAATAAGACCAGATAGCTGTGCATAATTGGCGAAGGAAGATGAGTTGGCTCCCAATCTATGCCTACAAACCCAAGAAATCAGCATGAGCGGGTTCTGTGCAGCCTAGCTAAGTTGTTGGATTTTTGCTCTACGTATTTTACGTCATGAGACCTATCACTTTTTGATAAGAACTGGGTAAGTGCCCAAAACTTTGTCAAAAACTACTTAGCTTTTGCAGGTAGTTTCCGCCCGATTCCAATATATAGCCGCCTCTCTTCTGTCACTTTGCCGTCTACAGCAAGTTTAGCCTATTCCTCCATAAAACGGTCCCGTGCTCTTCCCCTATTCTTCTCATCCAGCTTCGAAAACCCACCTCTGGTACTATACACATCCCGGATCCTCTCTCCCTCACCGACATCCCACTCACCCCGCCCTTCCTCCGTTCTCGCCGAGATATCCTCGAAAATCCACGTCTCGATGACTTCAGCCTCTAAGCCTGCCTCGTCCAATATTGCCTTCAAGCTCACTGGGTCGGTGATCCGGTTCCTGTTTCCCAGGACTTCGACTCCAAATTCTGGGGCTAGGAGAGAGAAGACACCGAGGGAGAGCATGTTCGAAGGGTATGGGATGTCAACTATGAGGCGACCACCGGGGCCAGGCAGGTAGTCCAGTGCTTGATTGCCGAGAACGGCGAAGGGAGAAGAACGATGGCGGAGCAAATGGTGATGATGTCGAATGAGGACTGATGGACATCTGGAAGGTCGGACAGGTCCGTGATGTCATGCTCGTGGAAGATGATAGCAGACGGTGCCAAGGGGAGCTTGGAGCGTGCTGCGTCGAGCATTCACGACGAAATGTCGATTCCGACAATCTTTGGTAACGGCTGGAGATGCCGCGCGAACTCAAACGCTACCAAGCCGGTTCCGCAGGCAAGGTCAAGGAGTGATTCTCCAGGTTGCGGTCTTGCATACTTGACATATTCTGTTGCTAAGTGGCGATGGAAAGAAGTCTTGTCATCGTATTGTTGGGCTCGGGAGTTGTATAGATCCACGATTGAAGTCATGGTCAAATCAAAAGGATATGGAAGCGAGAAATTTGAGGTGACGGAAGAAAATGTTTTATATATCTTTCTGAGATGCCTCTGTGCGCCTCCAATGCGTTGCTGAGAAATCGCGCAGATATAGATAGCTGATCGGCATCGAAGTTGGTGGGTTACCTGGCTATCCCTGCAATCAAGTTTCCGAATGATGGCGTTATCCAACTTAGAATGTACCGGTGTTGCATTTGTTCCACAGGAACTGTGTTAGGACTAATTCATGAACCTCAAGTATTACTTTGCCTATGTAGCGATGAAGATCCTAAAGTGAAGCACCAAAATTGAATGATTTGAAACACTTATTGCTCCAACTCAAATTGCACTTGCAGAAAAAATGGACCAAGAGGGATGCTATACAAGAATCATATTCAAGACCTTATAGTCATATGTCAATATGTACATGAATGATTAAAGATAAGTATCCTCGGGTGGGCTTCCTTTCTCTTAGGAAGCAATCCTATCCCGACTTTTCCTCCATAAACCAATTCTGCTCCCTTGGTGGTGAGAGCAAGAAGATGGTGGTATTTGAAGCAAAAACGCCAATTTAGCCAATCCTTCCTCCTGGGTATAGACGCCGCACCAATGTTCTGATCTCTCCTTTATATATATAACACCATGTATTCTTCATGTTCGTTCTTCAATCATATTTACTTAAATATATCATAACAACCAGCTTCCTACCAGCATCACCAAGGCGATAAGGCCGATGTTCGATGAAGCTAGTCCGGATGGGACAGTGTAGCTAGAGGCTCCGCTCTGCACCGCGGCTGCAAGACTTGCATTAACAAAGCCGGGTCCGCATTGTATGTTGATTTGTTGGGCGGCTGCAACGTAGGTATTTGCGATGCTACTACTCCGATCGCTGGTCGCGGCGGAAAATATTGCCATTGTGCTTTTCAAGCATGAATTACACGTTGGCTGTCTGCCACCTGGGAGAGTAGTATTTAATGGTAGGTAGTAGATGTATGAATCAGAAGGAGAGCTAGAGTTGGTGACTGCGTCGGCGAAGCAGTAAGCAGAGGTTTGGGGGTTGCGGAGGCAGGATGCTGAGTATAGGGTCTTGTAGGCCTTTAGGCCAATCTGCGCATTCTGGATCTTGGGATTTTCGTTTGTGAGGTCGGACCCGCAGTTCGCGGATGCGCTGATGTTGGTGGCTAGGGAAGCCATTAGGGGCTCGCAGACTGTGAGGTCGGCGGAGCATGTGGTGTCGAGCAGTTGAGTGACCTCAAAAGCAGATTTGGAGGCTTGAAAGAATGAATCGGAGTTCTAATAGCAGTTAGCAGCGAGTCCCCTATTTTGTTGTCCGAGGGCGATAGAACGAGAGGCTGGGTTGTAGCTTACGTAGAGGAGTAACGAGAACGGCAGGCACGCCTTGAATGTCGAATTTGTTAAGAAACCATACATGAAATTGGTGCAACTCTCGGTGATGTTTCCATCGAAACCTTGATCGAATGGCTGGGGCATTGATGATAGCGCATTCTGTGTCGCAGCGGTGATGCCTGTAGATGATGCTGTCTTGGTTGCGGATGATGACTTTGTCGTCGACGACGACGATGTTGACTTGGCATTAGAGGTGCTATCTTGGTTGCTAAATGGGTCGGATTCAGCTCGTCGCACAAGCTTGAGATCGTCGTTCTCGGTGGCTGGAAGCCAGGATTCTAGGTCAGGCTCGGGGCGTGGATCGACTAGAATTCTGCCTTTTCGAGCTAACCGATCCAAAGAATCTTTCAGCAGTTCCGACGTGACAGCCACGTTGGGAGCCTCAACCATCTGTTCGTCGATATATACTGAATTCGATGCGGATGCAAATGAAAGAAAGCACAGAAATACAAAGAGCAAGAGCTGCCATGTTTTATTGTTCACCGAGCTGTGACGCGGCCAAGAAAAGTGTTCGTTTCTCGTTTCAGGGGCGAGAGCTCGCTGGTGAGACGAAGCCTGCGTTGAAGTGGATGAGCACAAGGAGCCGGAAACAGAAGAAGCAAGGCAGCCGGCATCCTTCACCCTTCCGCTGCCCATCTTGATTCAGAGCACACTTCTCTTCAGGCGAAGCTGAGTTTGATTTCAGTGATCCTATCTGGCAATGGTTTTGTTTCCAAATCGTGGCTCCAGCATCACTCAACCTGGCTGCCACCAACCAGATGCCGACCAAGCAATGGCAATATCGCTATCCGTAGAGCAATTATATCGCTGCGCTGTTGTCGTTCTCAAGGTATCCTTCTGAGCCGTGGGCTCGTTTCCGTTCTATAAGTGATCTCAGGCTGCTACTAATATGTATGACTGCGAAGCGGAGGCAAAGAGAGAAGGTCGTGATAAAGATAGCTATCGTATCTTCTTTATTCCCCAAACCCAGGTAAACGAGTGACTATAGTTGGGATCGTTCGAGGTGAAAGGAATGGATATAGGCCCGCCGTGTTGTTGATGGCCAATGGGTTGGGTTGACTTGTCGTTTCTCCTCACTTCTTTATATCGACATTACTGGTGATACAACACAACAGAAATACAGGCAGAATGGACGACGCCTATATTAATATCAAAGATCAATGCTGTGCTACCTGACCTGACATATACAGTACGACCCAGAACCTGAAGGGTCCGGACCTGGGGACTACGATGGTTTTGTTCTCTAGGCCCTGGCTCCTGGTGGGTTCTTTTTCCAATATTCCAGGCTTCGCTGGTTGGGCCTCGCACCCATGTCGAATTAATGAGTATTGCGCAGCCATGCTTTCATGCTGGGAATGCAACCGGGCCATTTTCATCGAAGCCATGCAAGCCACGGACCCGGGGGCTTGCTGCAGCCCAATATTGAAATATTGATCGCTTACGCCCCCGAATCAGGATTTCATGATGTATCCACGGGCTTGAGCTCCCTGAACTAGTATCTTCACCGTTATCCACATGGCAAATGCCTCGTGGGTGCAGCAGCAGCACGAGGCCTATGCTCTGCAACTACATAATTTCTCGAGATTTTTATCCTGTTTGTTCCTAACCAGCGTTTGTCTCCTCCCATTCTTGTTTGCTTTACCTCCAGGCTGTAAACAACCATTAAATTAATTTATAGTGATCTATATTAGCGACATGCTCTCCCAGCATCGAACCCGATTAATACCCCTAAGCTACTGGAGAGTGTACTTATTGATTTTTGACTTTGCCGCGACCCAGGCACGGAAACACCCCAGTACCTCCCCAAGTGTCTAGACCGTTGTCACCCGGCATCCGCCCATCTCCAAGGCAGGAATCGCGTAAGAGCCAAGAGAGAACCGAAATGAGCAATGATTGACAATTCCGCACGCCAATGCCGTCGACCAGTGTATTTATGGAAGTCTAAAAGGCGCTTATAGTATTGGGAAGAAGACGAGCTTGATCGATAAACCTGTCGTCAGCTTATGGGTCGACCAAGACACCAAAACTTTCGATTCGAAGCAGCATCTTCCGGCTCAGATTGTCAGACATACCCAATAGCTTGGAAACCCACCATGCGATCATTCGCGCCTATGCGCTTACATCAAATGAGTGGCTTGAAAAGGAGACCAGTCCTTCTTTCTCCTTGCTCACTTGTTTATTCTCACGAATTCCTTATCCGTACCGTAAATCAATCTTCTTACCTGCAATTGAGATAGGTCACTTTACGTTATCACTGCCTGTTTATTACTTTTTATGCCACGGCTGCACAATTTATCCATGATCCCTCAACTTAGCACCTCGCTGCACCAACCACAACTCTATCCTTCTTTCCAAAACCTGAAAGTTGACAATAGAAGAGCCTTCGTTTACTCTCTTATGCCGTCCAGGCATCACCATTTGGGGCACGCTCGGATAATCGGTGGTTGCATCTGGGGCTTATGTACAGACGCCACAATATTGAAATGGCATGAGGCGCTGAGAAGATGTTGGAAGGATGTTGTCAGAGTTGCAGCAGCATATCTCTCGGTTCCTCGTTATCCTATGATGTGTTAGGTAAGCGTTCATCAGGCTGTCGAAATCTTGAACAGTAAGCAATTTCGTTGTACTTTTGCTTCGCTTCACGACACATCTCATAACACCAGTATGAAAAGTTCACATCTCTACTTTATTCAATTTTTTCCCTTCATTTAGAGAAGACCTAGAATATCACCATTTAAATTGATCTATCAATTCTTATTTCTCTCAATCAATTTTATCCATACCAGAGGGGACTTGGCAAAAAGACGCTTACACAATATAAGCTCTATATGTAAGCGCCAGAGCATGTATTGACGTAGCACTAGATTTGATCGTTCTGATTCATTGAATTTCGTACGCGATGATGCGAGGGAGTTAAGGTGCGGGGTGCCAAGATTGTGATTGATGAGCTGTTTGTTGTGCTCTCCCAATCTGGTCAAAAACGCTCCTTTTCTCCTCCAAAGTGATGGCTCGTATAGTTCTCACAGGCTTGGTTTTATCCTTTGTAATTGATTTTTGATTACCCAACAAGATGGTTATATTTGTGCGATTTTAGAGCCTCTCCTAAGCTTATCATGTGATCACATGGCATTCCTTTGTGTGATTAAAGCTCACGAACTAAAAGTTCGAAATCTTTTGTTGCACGTCTGTTCTGGGGTCACATTTTGTACCGCCTTCAAACGGTACAAAATGTGACCAAGACACGGCACAATTGTCCAGCTTAAAGTCTCGGCTCGGGATACTACCTGAATCACATGCTACAATAGAAGTCCTCTGATTCTCGTTCATTTTGCTTTTTCGAGTAGGTGTAACCATACACAGCTTCAGGATTTTTGAGGAGATACGGTGTTGGATCAGGTGTTTCCGTATAAACGCCTTTCAGAGCTTGAAGGTGAATAGTCCCCTCTCAATATACGGCTGCGAAGCTTAGCAATTGGGTCTGAGTTCATATAACATCGGATTCGCTCAATTTCTGGATATGTTGCATGCCTTTGCAGGCACTTCTCTTGTATGCCTTCTCTGTCATCTGATATCGCATTGAGGTCCATCGTTACCTATAGTATACATGGAAAATCCTCAGCGAGTAGATAGCTATGAGCTGAATGAAAACACTCATTCATGTGATCGCAGTCTCTCAAAAGCTTTAACCAAGTAATCACTCCCCAAGACAGCAACAGTCTCCCCAACTTTCCATGCCTCCTCCCCGTCGAAAACCCTAGCTCCAAAATTCACCATACTCAAACACTCCTCCAAATCCCCAAGCTCGTACTTCCTCGTCCACTCTCCGCTCGCCTCATCCCACTCCTCCCTCCTCGCTCCAAAGCCCTTCTCTCCCTGTTGCAAGACCATAAACCCACCTCCGATCCTGCCTACCCAGCATTTCCCACCTCCAACACGTTGCAAGATCCACGAGATATCAGAGCCCAGAGAGGGAGAGATTTTACGCCACACCTCTTCATACGGTGTCACCTCCCCACCACGCTCAGGACAAGGCATTGACCCCGTCTCGAGATCATCGCCATTGGGCAGCTTACTGAACTGTCCTTCGTCGGGCACTGCGTGTGCGGAATTGGAGTCGATGTGGTGGATCCATCGACACTTTACTAAGAGAGCTAGGTGAGCTTACGCTTGGGTTCTAGAGAATGGATGGGAGACGAACGAGGAGATGTAGAGATGACTTGCCGCTCTCCGGCCATGGCCCAGTCTATGGAGCTGTTAGATTTTAGGACGCGAAGGTCGAGGAAATAGGAGCCGACGTTGAAGACGAGGGTTTCTGTTGGTTCGGAGGGAGGGTCGGGCAACCAGCGGATGCTGATGCGGGTTGAGACCTCGACGTAGCCCATTGCGATATCTGAAATATATTAATGAGATTAAAGGAAATTGTGGGATTAACTTAATGTTGCCAAAGTGGTGATGCACCAGATCACGATGTGGATGAATCGCCAAGCAAGTCTTTTTAAACCTTCCCCACTCTCCGCAACCTTCCTCCCGACTTCCACTCACGGGTAACTTACTAAGGTCTTGATTGATATCGATGTTCTTGAAAATGTATCTTAGAAACAAGAGGCGTTGGTGTAATGAGGTTACAATGATGATTAGCTCACTCTCCTAGACTAACCTTTGAATCATATTTTTTAGATTTGCAGCGCTAACTTGAGCATAATTGACATCTAAAATATAATATCATACAGTTATGAAATACCACTAAAAGGAATTTCGATGTGAATCTCGAGCTAAGCAGTTGCACAGGTAATTGTGGCGGTTGAATTATGGACTGTGTAGTAACTTCCGTAGCAGATCCCCACCAAATCGTTTGTAGATCCTTGATAGGAATATCGCAAGCATGACTTATCTTTCTTCTTCCTGCATGCTTCATATCACAACCTAATAAGATATTACAGTTACTTAGTTCCTTGACTCGACATAAGTCACCAATGCATACTCTGGCCTCCAATGCAAAGTGCTTGTGGTCGCAGATAAAACATCCTCCGGATGTCGAGCACCAAGCCACCAGTTCATATGATGCAAACAATATCATTCCTCAGTGAATATGCTCTTTTTGTGTAGACCTAGATCGTTGTGATCAGGTGTCTAATATCAGGCTGTTTGGGCTGATTATTTGCAGCTAATAGCCGATGCCATCTCCTCTCATGGTTTAAAGAATGGTCTCCGACTTTGAATCCGCGATACAGATGAAGCCTATTTGTCCATTGTACGTTAAGTCTGGATTTGTCCATCACAGCAAGTGGTTTCGGAGATTCTCCCGCGGGGGGGGGTCTCCTTTTCCTTTTCGACATAGCCATAACTCCTGACAGTATCCTCGAAAGGGCCCATCAAGTCCAGCATGAGAGATTAAGTATAGAAGCTAAAATATGTGCATTAGCCCGACGCTATTTGTGTATCATGCTTTGTCTACACAATAAATCGATCACTTGCGCTAGCAGGCCTATACGAAAGTTCCTTGTCAAGTACGGGAGTGAGTCTCCCATCACACAAAGTAAGACACCGATGCCTGCTTGGAAGTTTGAAGAGAACTTCTGTACGTTCCTACAGTGACATTCGTGAGTGACCAAATAGCTCTTAGGGATAATGGAGCAGACAGAAGGTTACGTTCCAAAGAAATAACTGCTCTGGAGAGAGAAGGTTTAGCAGATGTATGAGGGCCATGTCGACGGCGAGGACAGGAGAACCGGAGGCAGGAGGAATTGGGAGAAAATACATACGGGCGACGGGGCGTTAGGGTTACGGTCCACAGTACTGGAATACAATCCAAAATATGGTAAAACAACTTGTAATCGCACACATAAGTGACGCCTGGAGTGTTGCTGTATAGAACACTCATTCCTCATCTTGGATAGTCGCATTTATCAACGTTTCTCATTGAATACAAGTAGCTCACAACATGTTCTTCGAAGAACAAGCTTGTCGCGAAGTAGCTTCCAAAATGAAATGGACCAAATTCAAATGTCCAAACCCAACCACTTCCATATCCCAGAGCGGCGCCCGAGCATATAGCTAAGCCCCTTTGACGAAGAATACTCACTACAGCGTCCCCGTCTGCCCACCAGCTGTGCAGACGGCCACTGTCCTGCCTTGGTTCAGGACATTAAGCTCATTTGGTGGAATTTCCTGCACGCAGCGCCCGAACCGGTCGCACTCGCCATCCTCGCTGCCTACTGTGCACGCCGTCCCAGCGTTCCCGAATAGTTTGCTACCTTTACCGCTCGCGAAGTTGCTGAATGCATCGTCACGGGGGATGGAGACTGTTCATCGGGTTAGATTGGGGCTGAGAGAGTGCGTAAGCTCATTAGAGAAGGCTTACTCGCGAAGGCTTGCCCAGCAAGCAGAGCCGTGATGGCGAAGAGAGTGGTGAATTGCATGTTGATGGGGTATATGAGGCGATTGGGAGCGATTTGCTGGGAAATCAACGACTTCAAGTTTAGCAGAATTGCTTTAGTTATACTGGTAATCAGATGACAATAATTGGATGATGGGATGAGTATTCTAGAGGCAGATCTAGTTATATAGACATCACGAGCAGGGCTACCTACCTCAATGAGGCTTCACCGTGTTGAACCAATAATACTAAGAGGCTCGATGAGACGTCTCAACTTTCAAGTCTGTCACAGGAGATATCTCATTGTCAATAAGTGCGACCGTGACAGCCGTAACATCCTTGACAGTTCGGAAGGCGCATCCTGAAGTTGGGCTGATCAGACCCGCTTTTGGGAAACAGGGGTGATTGATCGTCGTTGCAGTAAACCTTAACCTTAATGTTGGTTTCGGAGGCTATAGTTTGACAAACAATATTACCCTCGATCTTGAAGGGGTTAAGTGGTTCTTAAAGCTAATGGTTTGACAGCTCGATATTCCGCCTTCGTCTCTTTGATGCAAGAGGCTAATAGGCGTTGTCATTTGATTGTAGCACACTTCTAGCATTGGCGCTTGAGTGTTTTCAAAGGGCTCTAAAGTTTAACTGGCCTTGGCAGAATGCCAGCTAAAGCCATTATGCAAAGTTAGCTATACTTAGCAAAACCATGAAGTAAAAGCGAATATTGTGAACTGTTCAACTTTTAACAACTTTTGTTAATATAAAAGATCAGAAGGATTTACACTTAAATTAATTAAATGACCAAGAAAGCTACTATATAAAATACTCCTTCCTATGATTTTTAAATATACAAATTCAAGGGCAATAAGTACATCTTGCAACGCTGATATAATCCAATTGAGGGTATAAAAATGCGTCATTCTTGTCTAACCTTTGCCCATAGTTTTAGTTCACCGTACATGATCCAAGCACTGGCCAATAAATATATTCAATACACAACATTAGTACGTAATAGTTCAGCGACGAGATTCGCATGACAAAAGGGGAGAAGCAGGGAAAGGGATGGTAGATGCAGTATCGGCCAGCATTGATATCATGACTTCAATGATATCACAGCAGAAACCTACTCAAAAATTGATATCTGATATATGAAGGCTAGACAATTGTCGACCGATTTTTATTTATTTATTGATGTGTCAAGTTTTGCTTTCATTCAGGCATCCGATTTCCTCTTCTGATTTTTACTTCAGGCTGTTTCATAGCGTGTCGCTCCCCATCTTCGTCTCATGTCGCTGAAGCCAGTCTGTGCAAGCGTTGCACTGTAAAGATGTAGAATTCACACGATAGTTTCAGGACGGCAGCTTGTTCCAGGTCAGGATTTTCGGTTCAGATGTCTGTATGCCATGGTTCTTGCCTTCACAGCTTCATTTTACTATAATTGAAGATTGCTCCGCTATTGAGTGTCGGAATCGGGTTGTCTATAACAATACTCAAGTCTATATGCAGGTGAGCAAACAGTTTTAAAGATGACTTGGTTCCTTACCTGAGAACTGGGCACCCTCTCCTACTCTGAAACTTCTCCATAGACCTCTTCTTGGCATCAGTTGATCTGCGCTGGTACATAGTAAACAAGTCTACTCTACTCACGTTTTCTACGATGTTTGGATCTTGAAATTTCCTCGAAGATCTCCTCCGATACAGGTAAGTCCATAGCGTCGCAAGGAGGGTAACCGCAGCTAGGCTAACCACAAAATAAATGGTGTATGTTGTTGTATTCGGATGATCCGCGAAGATAATATTTGCAACAAAGCTACCAATCACTGCGACAGATACTACTTCTTGGTACATTGCAATAGCAGATAAGCTGGTGGTTGCGATACGAGATGTGGCAAATGTGACAGTTCAACTGGACTCCACAACCGTAATGCCTTGTCCCTAGCTTGAATGCTGAAAGTTGGTCGCGAATTTGCGTAGGGCCATACTGTAGAAATATCCAGCTCTGTTACAGCATAGTCATGGGATATATACAGCCAAATGGAATCGTCGCACTGCATATTATCGATTCCATCGCCTTACACTTACTACCTCACCTCGTATTATTCTCCCTGGCCCATGCTAATCTGGCTTAGGGTCCGAGCTCTAGCCCAAAAAGGGTTTTCTTCACTCACGTCGTAGAGCTATATTAGGGGGCATTCACCCCTTTAAGGCTCTGCTTCCTCCGTTGAACAGTGAGGTAGTTTGTCTCGTTCACAACTGCTGTGGAGGTAGTGACCCAGGATCCGACATACGCATCCTCCTCCTTTTGCTGTTTTAAGAAAGCGATATAATCGCAACGCAAACAAATATCCATCTTTGATATATTGATCATCGCAAGGTCTCATATCCTTCAAAGTCCGGGGTGTTACGCCTCAACTCATCATGTTGACTAGAGGGGCGAATCATGGATCACAGTCTGCGGTAAAAGGATGCATGAACTATGGCAGTTTTTAAGAAATATTAGTATCTTGAGATTTCCCAGGACCTATATTCAGAGGACGAATATTTATACTGTATTCATTTGCTTTTCTAACGCCTTCGAGGACAGCTCAGGAGTTGGATTCTTGGAATCAGGAAAGGTATTCATTTTGAGCTTGGGTCTGCCATCTCTGGAGTCATTTAGTAGGGGTAGTGTTAATTTCCAAAGTACATATGCTTATGAATTCTATATGATAAAATTTGATTCCAAGGTTTGATATTCTCGCTTCCTTTCCTTCTTGCCACTTCAGTGCCCCTTGTTTCCACACACCCGCAAACCAACTTCATCAAACCCTCATGATTCGACTTGACCTGAGAGGCTTGATGACAAAATCAACACAAGATTCATAGGTCTGTTTAGCGCCGACGCCGTACCACCACCACTGGATAACCTAGGACAATGTCAATATACATACGATACCAGCACATTAGCAACTTACGCAGTCTCCAGCAGTCGTGCATTTACCCTCCAAGTTGTTAGGAATCGTGACAGAAAATGCAGAGTTATTCGCTGGTAGGGAAGGAAGCTTCTCATTCGCGTAGTCACTCCAGTAGAGCAGCTGGCTGCCAATTATCGAGTTGGTTTTAGTGTCCACGACGCTCACATTGGCTGTGCCCGCATGCTTAATTCGAATGTTGATTTTGATCGGAACGACTTGGCCGGGAGAATATGTTTGGACACTTGATGATGCTGGGTCGTATTGGAGACCTCTGCACAGCCACAGGTTGCATAGTGCTGCGTGATAACCACTGTCTTTCGCGGCGGCTTCAGGTAGGCCCTCGACATGGTCTGTTACATCGGCGGCGATTTTTTTGGTCACTGCGGTGCCACATGCTGCAGTAGATGCGGCATTAACTGCCCGTGGCTGTGGGCTGGTTATGACTCCGTGAGCGGATGCGCCGATGGCGAGCCCTATGACTGAAACGATTTGTGAGATTTGCATGATGCTGAGAGATGCTTGAAGGCAGGGTAGTGTGTGTATTGAAATAATAAAGAGAGAAGATTCAGATTTGAATATCTGAAGGTCCTTATATATATAGGTTGTCTCTGACTTCAATAGGCTCTATCGCCTATGAGTTAAATCAGGCTGTAGCAAAGTCTGAGTGTGATACATAGATGGATGAAGAGGTTCAGGGGATAAATTATTTGTGTTAGTGAGATAGAGTTATCTGCCTACTATAGTGTATACTTGTTGTCAAGATCAAAGGGTTAGAAACTATAAGGAACTCATTAGAGAAATATGGACTGCAGGGAGGATACTTACTTTCTCGTTCGCGAAGCCCCAAATAGTTCATCAGTACTCTGGCATAATTTGAAGCATCTCGTTCAGATCCCTTGCTCTCGGCATATCTGGAGTTGAGTGTAATCAAAATTGATGAAGGCGGGGCTGTCTAGTCGAAAATTAATCTGCTAAAGTGAAGGATAAATGGTGCCCAATATAGCCAAGACTTTATCTTCGAACCAAAGAATAGGCTACATCATATGAAACGACATTGGGATTGGAGGATACGGTGCTGAATTAACACTTTTTCTGGAAAATGTGGTCATACCAGGAAGCGTAGAGATATGGAGCGGCATATGAGCGGAGCTATCTCTCGAAACCTGATCATGCTCCGCTGAGCACCTCGATAAAGAACGAAAGATAGCAATATAGACTCGATGGTAAAGGTATTTTAGATGCCGACTTCTTGTGTCAGATAATAAAATGAGTTGGATCAGCTTTTGACGCAGCAGCACGTTTAATGAAATGTAAACCCTCTGTCCGCACAAGCAGGCGCCTCCTTGACAGAAAGGTCATGCAGGAACATTACTGCGTAATTGGTTATTTGCAATAGAAAGCTCGCTAATTATACCTACCACGCCGCTTCCATAATTCCAAGTTCCTCTGATCGGAAGACAAAACCGTCGAAATATTGAGAGGGAATTCTACAGATGGCCAACAACTATAGCCTTCATTCGAGAAACCTAGTAAGGATCGCAATTTCGATACGCACAGACATGCACAGATCAAGACACGAGACTTTTATGTCATTCAACCCCCAGCCTTCACTAACTAATGACGCGGTATGAAGCTCTCATAGGCTCAAAATAGTTTAAGAAGCAACGATTATGTTTAATTCTTAGAATTTGATTATACTAGAGTCTACAAGGTAGTCGGGACCAGGCTTGAAAGGGAAACCGGGCCAAACCGCATATTTTTAGCGAACACAAAAATGGGTTGAGTTAAGTCGAAAATTTCCATGTTGCATAGCTCAAACCCGGTGAAATGGGCATTCCTGTTAAAACATTGCATGTTCACAGGAAGTTTGCCTGGCTTCGCAAATTCGATACATATCTGCTAGGAATGACAGGTTGACCTAGTACGTATACTCCAAGCACGATCAATCCACGTAGGACATGGGGTGGTTTTCCACCTAAGCCATGAGACGTTTTCCAATTAATACAGAGGGAATATCCTACCGCCTTTTGCAGCTTCAGTAAGACTTTAAATATTGGGTGGAGATAACGCAATCTCGTCTTATCTTGTGTATGACGCGCTTGCGAACTTGAGCTTCCCAGTCGACAAAACGTGTCAGAGACGCATGCCTTAGTATATATAGTATGACAAGCTAGTCAAGCGGTGGCCTCCGTTATTGTACCTTTTTGGGCCAGCTTAATGCAGTAGTCAAGCTTATCAACCTAGCTCTGACAGAGCGTATCCCCCTGTCAAGCAATCGCTTCCAGCTTGTACACAACAAGCCATCCTTATTCAAACTCTCTGAATCCGAAGACTTCATGTATTACATCATTTAACTTCAAGCGTTTATCACTCAATTATACAGACACTAGTTCAGGGAATGATAAGCCAGTCTCCAAGCTGAAGCAGTTCCTAGTCCATAAATCCCCAGAGTATACAGCTCTTTTGTATGATTGTGGAAAACTTAGCCTCTTAGACGAGATCATTTGTAATGAGAGAATGTTTCCAGTATCAAGACTTCTGCAGGTGGCTATAGGGCATTTGGCTTCCTCAACGACTGTCTGACATAGATCTATGTACCAACCAACCAGATGATGAAGGAAAAGCCTCCCATACTCGTAAATGGAACAATGTCTACCGCTCAGCAGAGAAGATGATTGTTTGGCGTGGCCAGACAGCTAATAGCATTGAATCTACGGTGCGGTATTGAGGAAGTCGACCAGAGCCTCGAGGATATTTCTAGAAGGATTCTTGACATGGGTTGTCTTTTTTTCGACCCATGGATTATCAATCACGACCAGACATCTGCCAACCTTTCAAACATCAAGGACCGAAGCTGGCAGTTTATTCGAGGTGTTTATACCCAATCATGGTTCAGTCGATTTTTGTTCCTTCAAGATGTCTCCCTGGTAGAAGGAATATTAATTGTTTGTGGAAGTAGGCATCTTGAATGGAGAGTTCTGGCCTCCTTTTCCATATAACATTCCACGTGCTTCCATGATCGGCTTCATGGGGAAGCATCTACTACAATTTCCATCATCGAGAGAGCGATGCCTTTGATAGCGCATCCCGGGCTGACGAAAAAGCCAAAAAGGCCAGGCCCTGTGAATGTCTTTACGCTTCCTCCTCTTCTCCAACTCAATCGAGAAGCGGTTCGATGCTTACTTCCTCGAAACTATACAAAAGCGGCACAGGGCTCACGTGCAATACGCCGCTCTACAATTAATAGATTAAAGCTATTGGAGCAGCAACGAGACTTGGATAAGTATCAGCGTATCGAAGTAAGAAGCACGCGCATTCCCTTTGTCTGCATGGGTGGGCGCGTTCGATTGGGACAATGCAAAATTGAGCAAGGGAGACCACCATTATTTATTCTCCATACAAGGATGGTGATAACACATCACAATTGGCAGGCGTATTTTGGCCATCGTGAATATGGTTGGTAATGGAGAACCCAGAAGAACTCCCAGCTCCTTCAGGATGTTCAATTTCTTTCCCGTTCACCTAGATATGGAAAGCAGAGCCCATCCCTCCAAATGGCAGTCGAAACCGACTTTTAGAGAAGCGGCTCAGGACGGTGAATGTGACAACATAGTTTTCAGCTTGATTATCGTCCCGGCACGTAACTTATATTTATTAAAAAAGTTCCTCCACCTTTGGTTCGAACACACACTATTTAGAGAATCTAATTGGAATGGATACGTAAAATTTGAACACAGAGTTTCTCAAATTCTTCAAGAAACCACATCGAAGGAACAGATACATCACCCCATGTCGAAATTATCTTGGAGAACCTCGCTGGAGCCTCGCATGGGGAAATTGCGAAGTGGAATTTTCCACGTTCTATTCAGGCACAAAGCCCCTGCCTTGGAAAGGCCGTAAGGTAAATCATCTGTAGACATGGAATAATTGAAGGTGGCTCGTGGAGGGAGGGTATTATGCTGCATGATGGAACGATTTTTCACTCTGAGCGGATGGATGAGAGGGACCTGAAAAACAAGAATATTGTTGAAGAGAAGAAAGCAATCTTGAAAACTGCGCATGCCTATGCATGGTGGCCATCGTAGCTAGATGCTAAAGCCATGGCGATACACTCCCACCCCCATTCCCCACTCCTACAACCAAAGGGACGTTAAGTGATCCACCTTAGCACGAGTATCTCCTTGTCTGCTTGGCATCGTGACTGGCTCCGCAAAGGTGGAGGTTTGCCGACTTCACCGGTTTGCCGATAGCACTGTGAGCTATGCCAACTAGCTAGGGCCAACGTAATTCTGTGAGAAGATAGGCAATACGCTTTGTAGAGATGGCAAGATGTCGAAAATATCCACATGTATCATGGATAAACTTCGCTGGTTGACTGATATCATATACCATCCATCCTTCGGTGAGTTTTCTGGATCATACTTAACCAGAAACACCCATACCGTTCGTCCCTCCAATCCTAAAACTTCATCTTTTCCATATCTCAAATGCCATCATGAGATTAGTCATTCGTGACGAGGGGCTTGCTGCTTCAAAGTATGTTGCTCAGTACATCATTGACCGAATCAAGACGTTTGCGCCGACAGAATCTAGACCTTTTGTATTGGGACTCCCGACAGGCAGCAGTCCGGTACATATTTACAAGATCTTGGTTGAAAGGTATCGTGCCGGTGATGTTTCTTTTAAAAATGTGATCACATTTAACATGGTGAGCCGAAGCCTCCGGATACATTCTCATTGGCATAATAATTAACACAGGATAGGATGAATACATTAAGCTTCCTCGTGAACATCCAGAAAGCTATCATTCATTTATGTTCCGCAATTTCTTTGCGCATGTTGACATCCGTCCTTCGCAAATAAATATTCTCAATGGAAATGCTCCAGACCTTGAAGTGGAATGTGTAGCTTACGAAGCTAAGATACGTGCTGCAGGAGGAATTGACCTATTCCTTTGTGGTATTGGGGCGGATGGCCATATTGCTTTCAACGAGCCCGGGTCCAGTTTGGCGAGTAGAACGAGAGTTAAAACATTGGCGTATGATACCGTGATCGCCAACTCGAGGTTCTTTGGAGGTGATATAAACCTCGTCCCAAAAATGGCGTTAACCGTTGGAGTTCAAACAATCCTCGACGTAAGCTTACATCCTGTTAAATTTTACGCAGACCTCGGAATAATAGCACTAATAGTTGCGACGGTAGGCGCGCGAAGTTATTGTCATTGCGACAGGCGCACACAAGTCATTGGCACTGCAAAGATGTATTGAAGGAGGTGTGAATCACATGTGGACTCTGTCGGCCCTGCAAATGCACCCTCATTCTATGATTGTGTGCGACGAAGACGCTACGCTAGAGTTGCAAGTAAAGACCGTGAAGGTATTCATACCCCCCAAAACCTTTGCCGGTCTGTGTGCCTTTTTTGACACACATTAGTACTTTAAAAGTATTGAGGACGTCGCAAGTAAGCTCGGGTTTACCCAGACAATTCCGATTGTGGTGCGAAAGAATGCCGCTGTCACAAATAAAAATCTAGAAAGGGCACAATTAAATACGGAAATAATAGAGCAACAGGCGACAGCCAAAGAAGATTTAGTTGTGATAACTAAGACACTCGAACTAGGACCACCAGCACAGCCTCTTTCTAGAGCAATCACGCCCGAGCTCGCTCCTGATAGCATGACATCAAGAATACCAAGAATTTCAGATTTGGCGTCGTATGTCCTAGCATCGGAGGATCTTTCAATTGACAGGATGGCCTCGAGAATCAATAGCCCATTAGCAGCGTAGGTAGTGGATATCATTAATTCTGGTCGGTGTAACGTGTTGAATATAATTTTGAAACCCGGGTTTAGCTTTTGACGTGAGGACAGTAGTTTTAACACATGATGATATCTGGCATGAAAGAGCCATTGAATTTAGCCCAGGCTCATTCTCAATGTATCGAAAAGCGTAGCTCGAAGCCCAACATCTTAACACGTAAGGGGTTTTCAATGATAGGCCGATGATTGTAGCGTTTGTCGAACAAAACTAGAGAAGATACCAAACTTCAGCCCCGTCAAAATGCCAGATTATTAGATACTCTGAGTTTTGACTATGGCTCGTACTTTATGGTGCAATCGAAATAGTGGCCCTTTCTTATTGATTGCTCATGGCATTGTTTTGTGGTTGGTAATCAGCACTTCCAAATAGACGAAGAAAATTAGGTGGCCATGTATCATAGACTTGCTCGTGGCCGCTCCATAACCTTGTATTACCAAAACCCCGTGATTGTGGGCTCATTAAAGTAAGATCATGGGACTGCTGTACATTCTCAGTATTCGATGGTGCATCATTGAGCTGTTGAAAGAGCGACTCTGGAGCGAGCCTAATGCTGTTTTCATCAAAGATAGCCCACGACGGGTCATATTCCAATTGCGTCAACTCTGCATTGCCATCGGGCGGAGTATTTATGCTTTGCAGCCATGTCTCGAGACGACTTGCAAGTGTATGGCAAAGGCTAGGAGCTGGCCGATGTGTTCGCTTCAACATGTTGAGATGGGTCTGTACGAGAGGGAGATCTAAGTCGCGAATTAGTAATGAGAGTATACGCTCCACCAAGGATTCCTTACCGTCGTGCTCTCCGACCCCTCCCTCTGTGGCCTGAAGAACAATAATCGCAGCCCATGTGATTATCTAGAGTAGTTTAGTGAACCGAAATGCCATCTCAGGGTCTAAATACCACAAGGTCCCAATTTGCCCAGATACCTTTGTCATTATTTTGCAATCTCAAGGTAGTTCGTGCGGAAAGCAAAAGCTCATGGCGCTCAATGGACGCAACATTATCCGCAAATAGATCGAACCCACGTGCCGGGTGGTAGATAGACAGAACAAACAAACGATGAAGGCTATATTGTCTCATAATTTGGATTCGGTCACCTTGCGTAACAGACGGTCCTTGGCTTTTAGTGGCATGAAGAATTGTTATAGTGCCTAACTTACTATTAGAGGTCGCAAGCCAGTCGTCCAAATTCTTGGCCCATTCTTTTATAATTTTTGCATCGGTATCAGTGAATGGAAATATAGGTAAGGGGCTTCCTTCTAATGCGGTCGAGGATACAAATGACCAAATGGTTGGCAGGCCCCGGCCGGCGAAGTGGCTCAAGCCAACATGCATCATTTCCGTTAGCCTTTTGAAAGGATCCTCTACAAAGCTCTGTAATTGTCGCAGGGACGGCAAGGGCGCTTTCAATGGTATAACAGGGCATGAAAGATGAAGAGAAGCGTGCTCAAGATCAATAATCTATCATAATTTAGCGCTTTTGACCAGAGAATATGAAGCAGACTAACTTGGAGGCCTGAAAAGAGCTGTCTCCACTTGCTCGACCTTTCATCAACCCATACGGGACAGTAGTCTAGACATAATCGGTAGCCAATGGATATCCATATCCCAGTCAGATCTATGAATGCTTCCGAAATCAGCCCAGCTAGGATGAGTCCCAATACGTTCTGGAATGCAATCTGCTCGGCTGACGCTGGAGTATTATTTTTATCAAATGATACCCTAAGCTCTGAGGTCTTCAGAAAAGATGGGATAGATAATTCAGCAATTGCGCTACAAGTTGCTCTAAAATAATGTGGAGCTAAGGCCGCCAATTTATCAGAAGTATGGTGCAGTGCAGAGACATATAGTATAGCCGCCAAAAGTAAAGGCGTCGGATGTTCAGAAGTATCTCTTTCGGACTGGAAGTGTAGGCCTTCCATATTAGAGTAGAATCTGGCAAACCGAGGTCAGTAAAGTCGGCAGATTGAAACAGACGATGCATCAAGCTTACGACTGCCACAACTGTTTGACGACCCTTGGTGACCATATTTCCATGGTTTGCGGACCAGTGAAACGTTTCAGATTTGCAGCAGCTGCACGAAGCCCGTCAATCACTGGGTCGGGCTCATCTTCCTCTTCTACAAAGCCTTGTATGGCATCTCTGTCTGGTGAACGGACCTCAATTCCAAGCATTGACTCAATGGTGGCGAGGCGGCTCAATATTGACGGTGTCACTTCCTCAGAAATTATATTACGAGTCTGAGTGGGAAGGATTGTTGATGAGGAATTATTTGGAAATGGGACTGCTGCGGCCTATAGTCATGGGAATTTGGTCAAGATGTGATATCTGTGGGGTAGACCTGGGA